>CM042147.1:109993187-110073187 GCA_023376005.1 Doryteuthis pealeii | reverse complement strand
ATAATCAATTACTATTACTATATTACTATTGAGATATGATTATTGGCATTTCAGTCTTAGAAGACTATAATAAAGTTTTTGTTCCCCTGAAGTTACAGCGCCTCCTGTGACTGTGAAGTCCAATGTTTGAAAAACATTCTCTATTGAGCTATATATATGTTGAACAAAAATAAATAAATGAAGGAAAGGAAATGTTGATTGGATAAAAATGTTTAACTCTTAATGTCCTAAACCACTTCATTCCACCCGTCCGGAAATCACATTTATTTTCCTAATCTCTCCCAAACGATAGCTTTGTTTAAATGTAATATTAAACATATTTAAAATGGTGATGAGGGCATATTTTCAATTTGTATTCTAGTTATAATATTTCATTCGTTTCGTTTAAAATGACAACCTTTTAGGTTTTAAATACTGAAATTGCTAAATTTTCGAACCAAATTATAGGTTAAATGTTTGCGAAAACGAGGATGATTCATTTTAGCTGATGATCTTTGATGCAATTTCCTCAAACAATGGTGTAAGTAAGAGATATGGTTTTTGGTATCATGATTTAGTATACCAACACACAACTTTCTGTATTTGAGAAAATTTGATATAAAAAAAACCAAACTACCCTAATGTTCATTCCTATTGACCTATCTTGGTATGTCTATTTCTATTGATCTATCGGAGTATGTTCATTAATATCTATCTATCTATCTCCCCCCTCTCTCTTTCTCTTTCTCTCTCTCTCTCTCTCTCTCTCTCTCTATATATATATATATATATATATATATATATATATAAATGGACTCTCCAGTCGATTTTCGACGTATGAGGGTTCATACACAGAATGAAATCCCACACAGGGGTTTGTTTATAGTGGTGAAGGCTTGTGTTGGAAAGAATTGGTGCATCAAAGGTTGCCACAAACCCAATCAACGGCCGACCTCAGGAATTTTGAATTCGGAGTTATCCCTCTCCTAGACTGGTTACCTACCCAAGGCTGAAGAGCCCAGTCCGCCCTACTATTTAACCCATAGCTGGAGGGAGAATATATGGATTCATACCTTTCCCAAGGGTATTAGCGCTATGTGAAATGCCAACAGCTTCGTCTAGGAATTAAACTCGAATCGACGAGTCCATTTTCCTAGACTCTAACCACTAGCCCACGCACCTCCACACACACACACACACACACACACACACACACATATATATATATATATATATATATATATATATATAGATAGATAGATATAGATATAGATATATAGATATGATGGTTGTCAACTCGTGATTCGAGTAAGACCATTTCCTGCTTTTTTTTTCATCATATTTATATGCCAGTTGTATTTGACTCTCCATTCCTGTTTTTTCTCAGATGACTCACCAGGCCAGCCCTGGAGAGACATTACTCTTCCACATAAAAACCACACACACACACACACACACACACACACACACACACACATATATATATATATATACATATATAAATATATATATATAATATATATATATTATATATATATATATATTATTTATATATATATAGAGAGAGAGAGAGAGAGAGAGAGAGAGAGAGAGAGAGAGAGAGAGAGAGAGAGAGAGAGAGAGAGATATTAATGAATATACTCCGATCAGGACCAGTTTAGCACAGTTGGTAGAGTGTCGTACTAGAAACTATATATAAGCATCTCTCAATATGCCAAGAACTATAAAATCACAACTATTAATCGCTCGCTAACCCGTTTTAATCTTTGGTATTCATTTCTCCTCTCTCCCATCACATTATCCTACATTATCCTGTCTACCTTCACCCCAACCCCTGATGTTCCCCTCGCCATCGCCTTTACCACCGTTGACCCTGATTCCCATGAACCAGGGTGAACAAACCACAGCACACCAGAGGTACCTGTTACATCCAATAAGCTTTGTAGAATGATCCTAAATCCAGTGAAGATGAAAGAACGAGCTGAGGGAAATCAATAGTTCGATTTAAGCCCAGCGTCATTTGATGGGAAGGGGAAAAAAGACCTAGTAAAAGAAAGATGAAAGAAAGAAAAAAGAAAAAGAAGTCAAAGAAGAGGGGTGGGGAGAAGGAAAAGAAAAGTAGATAGAGAAGAGGAAAAAGAAACAAAGAAGGGAAATTAGAAATAGAGAAGAAAAAGAGTAAATAGTAAAGCGTGAGAGGTTTGTTTTCTTTGTTTAATGGCGTATTAATCTTCGTGGGTTATTTAATGCCCAAACTATCTTTATAGAAAAGCAGTAAAAAGTAAATAAAGCCAACAGGGTGGCCTAATGTAGGTACCAGCCAGGCGGCGAGGGAGTCTATCACCCCTTTCACTAGCGCTAGACTATGGAGATTTTTTTGCGTCTGGGGTGGAACATCACACCTACCATCAGCTATCTTTGTAGAAAAGCAGTAAAAGCAAAAAGTAAATAAAGTCAACAGGGTGGCCTAATGCCGGTATCAGCCAGGCGGCGGAGTCTATCCCCTTTTCACTAGCGTTAGACTATGGAGATTTTTTGCGTCTGGGGTGGAACACCACACCTACCATCAGCTATATTTGTAGAAAAGCAGTAAAAGTAAAAAGTAAATAAAGTCAACAGGGTGGCCTAATGTCGGTATCAGCCAGGCGGCGGGGGAGTCTATCCCCTTTTCACTAGCGTTAGACTAAGGAGATGTTTTTTGCGTCTGAGGTGAAGCGTCACACCTACCATCAGCTATCTTTGTAGAAAAGCAGTAAAAGTAAAAAGTAAATAAAGTCAACAGGGTGGCCTAATGCCGGTATCAGCCAGGCGGCGAGGGAGTCTATCCTCTTTTCACTAGCGTTAGACTAAGGAGATTGTTTTTGCATCTGAGGTGGAGGTCACACCTACCATCAGTTATCTTTGCAGAAAAGCAGTAAAAGTAAAAAGTAAATAAAGTCGATGGGGTAGCCTAATGTCGGTATCAGCCAGGCGGCGAGGGAGTCTATCACCCCTTTCAGTTTCTTTATTTATTTATTTCTATTCTGCAACAGACTGTCCATATCTATCTATCTATCTATCTATCTTATTTTCTGAACATAGGTATATGAATTATTTTCTTCGTTTAATGGCATATTAACCTTCGTGGGTTATTTAATGCCAAAACAATCTTTGTTGAAAAAAAAAGCAGTTGTAATATCTAACCCATAGCCTGGTGAGAGGGTTCATACTTTTCCCAGGAGTATTAATTAGAACGTGAACGTAATAGCATGACTGGAGTTCGAACTCGCTTACTATGATGTCGCAGTTCAGCAGGTTAAACGCAATGCAACAAGGGCTCCTCCAGACAGCGAGAGAGATCTTAGAGAAAATGGCTGGGAGGAGGTAAAAGAGAAGTGATGGAAAGAAGTAAGGAGAAATTAGGAAACCGAAAGAAAATGAAGACAATATGAAGAGGAGGAGAAAGGTGAGGTAAAGGAAAAAGGAAAGTCTCAAAGAGAAGAGAAAAAGAGAAGGGGAGTAGTAGGAGGAGGGCCAGGAAGGAGAAAAGGACAGTCTTAAAGAGAAACAACATAGAATCGGAAGAGGAGGAGGACTTTTTCTTTGGTTCTTTTTTCTTTTTCTTTCTTTTTTTCTTTATTTCTTTATGTATTTATTTATTTCTAAGCACCAATTTTTATTTTTATTTGCTTCTAAGGATAAATTTTTCTTTCTGTCTTTTTTGGACATTTTTTTCTTTGTTTCTAAGGGTCCATTCTTTCTTTCTTTCTTTCTTTCTTTCTTTCTTTCTTTCTAAGCACCAATTTTTATTTTATTTGCTCCTAAGGATCCATTTATTCTTTCTGTCTTTTTTAGCATTTTTTTTTCTTTTTCTTTGTTTCTAGGGATCCATTCTTTCCTTCCTTCTTTCTTTTTTCTTTCTTTCTTTCTTTCTTTCTTTCTTTTTCTTTCTTTCTTCTTTCATTCTTTCTTTCTGAGCACCAATTTTTATTTTTATTTGCTTCTAAGGATCCATTTATTCTTTCTGTCTTTTTTTTTTTAGCAATTTTTCCTTTTTCTTTGTTTCTAGGGATCCATTCTTTCTTTCTTTCTTTCTTTCTTTCTTTCTTTCTTTCTTTCTTTTGGAATAATCGTATGTTCTCTGACGATTAATCTTTTCCGATTGCTTCATTCTTTACTTTTTGGATAGTTTTTTTCACTCCATAGGAACACCCCCTCTCTCTGTTTCTTTCTTTTTCTCCCTCTCTCTCACATTCGCTCACTTTAAAAAAAAAATTACTTCTTCAAATTGCTTTTTTCTTTCTTATATTCTACTTTTTCTGTGGACATTTTTATTACCTTTTAATTTTTAACATTTCTTTCGGTATTTTCGTGTTATATACAGCTTGTCTTTTATTTTCATATCTTGTAATTTTTTCCCTTGTTTAGAAATACAAGTGAAAAAATTCAGACATTTTCTTTGGATTTCTGTCTTCATTGAATTGAAAAAGATTTTTTTCCGCTTCCTTTCTTGACATTAGTCTTATTCCGTTCCTGTTTACATTTCCGGCACTCACACATTCATTCTGTTTTAAGCCCTATCATAAGTATCTCTTTTCACTACATTCATCCATTATCTCCCACAAAAACTCAACACTGGTCTCGATCCTCCCTGTCATAATTCTATAGTCCTTTCCGCCATCTTTCTATTTAGCCTATCACATCCCAAAGGCCCCACTTCGTTTGCATTCAATATTTCATATTTGATTTTAAATATTTTCTCGCATCTTCCACGCCTTACCCTTGTGTTGTCTGCATTCTTTCATTTCTATTTCTTCTTCTTTTTTTTCGTTTCTGTTTCTCCCATCCGTTCTTTATATTTAAATTCAATGCTTATCCGTTTTTATAATCGACTGCTACGCCGTTCTTTATCCGAGATACTCGAACCCCATTCTAATACACAGCCTCGTTTTGATCACGGCGTCACTCAGATTGTGCCTTGATTATTAACCCTTTTTTTCCCCCGTCCAATTGTGTTTCACTTAGTCTATTTCTTGTTTCTTTCTTTCTCTTATGTAAATTTTTTTGCTGCATATTTTTCTCCTTTTTTTTCATTCATAAAATAAAATGAATGTTATTTAACCGTTACTTCGTGTTTTTCTTAAAAAGATTTTACCATGTTTTGTGCTTGTTTGATAATTTGCTTATTTTTTCTCCCCTTTTCTTCGTATGTTTTGATTCCTTCAGCATTTATTTTGCTTAAAGTTTTTGTCTGTTTTATTGATATTTCGTATTTGTTTCTGCAACTTTCTTCTTTTTTCATCATTTCCCTTTCTTTCTTTCTTTCTTTCTTTCTTTCTTTCTTTCTTTCTTTTACTCAGATTGGATGGCGCACTATCTATGTATCTCAGAATGTTCCTTTTTTCTGTGTCTAATTTTCTTTCTTTCTTTCTTTCTTTCTTTCTTTCTTTCTTTCTTTCTTTCTTTCCATCAAACTGAATGTGTCACCACAGTCTATATATGTACCTATCCATCTCAGACTGTTCCCCTTTTTCTATGGGTATAACTGTCTTTCTTTCTTTCTTTCTTTCTTTCTTTCTTTCTTTCTTTTTCTTTCTTTCTTTCTTTTAATCAAACTGGGTGTCTCGCAAAAATCTATCGGACTGTTCCTTTTTTCTGTGTCTGATTTCTTTCTTTCTTTCTTTCTTTCTTTCTTTCTTTCTTTTAAAACAAACTGGATGTCCTCCATTATCTATCAATCTATCTCATCCTGTCTCTTTTATCTATCTATCTATCTATCTATCTATCTCAGTATGTTCATTCTATCTATCGCAGTCTTCTTTCTTTTTTTCCTTTCTTTCTTTTAATCAAACTGGACGTCTTCCAAAAATCTATCTATCCATCTCTGTCTGTCTGTCTGTCTGTCTATCTGTCTGTCTCTGTCTCTGTCTCTGTCACTGTCTGTTTCCTCCTCTGTCTGTCTGTCTGTCTGTCTCTCTCTATATATATATCTATCAGGCTCTCCCTTTCTTCTGTGTCTAATTTCTTTCTTGCTTTCTTTCTTTTAAACATACTGGATGTCCTCCATTATCTATCTATCTATCTATCAATCATCTATCTATCTATCTATCTATCTATCTATCTATCTATCTACTTGTTCATATCTGTCTATCTCAGTATGTTTATTCTCTCTCTCGCTTCTCCTTTTTCTTTCTTTCTTTCTTTCTTTCTTTCTTTCTTTCTTTCTTTCTTTCTTCGCCCAGTCTATGTCTCTTTTCCCCCCTGTTTCTTTAACACGCTCTCTCTCTCTCATTCTCTCACTCTCTCTTTCCTATCTCTTTCTCCTTTAGGTTGTCATTTCTTTGTTCTCTCTTTGTTCCTATCATCATCATCATCATCATCATCATCATCCTCATCACACTCGCCTTTACTTGGCTTACATTAACTTTCGGCATTATTTCCTCAACTTTTTTTTTCTCTCTCCACCGCTTCGTATTTATTATTTTCTTTTTCTCTTAATTTTTCCCGCCCTTTGTAATTCTTCATTCGCCACCCCACCCCGCCCCACCCCACCCATTTTATCCCCTCAGTCACCTTGAACACTTTCAAGTAAAAGGAACTTCGCAATTTTGCTGCGACTCGTGGCATTTTTTTCTGTAACATTTTTATTAACGCTTACGTTTTTTTTTTTTTTTTTGTTTTTTTTTTTTGCATTCGACTTTTGTTCATCTCTGTTTTTCTTTTCTTTTCTTTTCATTTCTTTTTTTTTTTTTTTTTTTTTTTTTTTTTTTTTTTTTAATTTTAACCCCGGCGACCATTTTTGCAACGCTGTTTACAAGCTTTTCTTATTTATTTGTTTTTTTTGAAGTTTAAGGAAGTCGAATTGGATTTATTGTTTTTATTTGGCCTTTTAGAAGATGTTGATGTCGATTTAATATTTTTTAAAGTACTGCACGGTAATAAAAGAGTTAATGGATGAATTTTATGACCGATATCCGGTAAAAAAAGAGAGAAAAATTAGGTATAAGAAGACGTATAAATGGCGTGGAAAAATGAGGGAGCTTTTTGACTAGAGAAGAGGAAATGGTAATGGCGAGAAAAGAAGTTGAAAACCAGAGAATGGAGAACAAAGGCGAGGGTAGGGCAGAGAAGATGAAGATGGAAAAGAAGAAGAAAAAGGAAAAATAAATACGAAGAAAAATAAGGGAAAAGCGAATTAGAAGGAAAAAGGAGTAGGAAGAGGAAACGACAGAAAAAGAGAATAATAATAATGATAATACAAAGAAGAAGAAGAAGAAGAAGAAGAAGAAGAAGAAGAAGAAGAAGAAGAAGAAGAAGATTGGAATGAAATAAAAAAATGACTAGAAAGAAAAGATATATAATAGACTAGAACTATTTTTCATCAAAACAAAATGGTGAAAAATGTGCTTTTGAAAATAATCTTTCTTTCTTCGACCCCATTAAAGCTGATTTGGTTGGACTCATGTCACTAAAGATAAAAATAGCCATTTTAATTTCATTATTATAAAGATAAATGCTTATATGGGGAAATCTGGTAAATGTCCAGGCTTATCCACAATAATCATTATGGTGTGGAAATTCTCGAATGCTTATTTAAGAATCCAATTCTGAAAGTACGTCTCTTTCAAATTTTAGGTACAGTATGAAGAGGATCCTGTGGAACTTATAGTAGATTATTCACATTTCTACATGATAATAATAGAAATTATTATTTTTTTTGGATTAAGAAAAATAGAACAAATTTGTTAGAATTTTAATAAATATCTTAAAATGGGCACCAAAAAGTTTTCGGTTGCAGTGTAGATGTATGTTTAGTCGGCTTTTATTATTAGAATACATATTTACCAAAGATGTAGAATATGAAAAATTATACAAAGATAAGAGCATAAAGAATATAAGCAATATCCAAAGATGGTGTGTTACATAATTATTAGATTCTTAATATTTATGTACAGTAGTGTAGAAATCAAAATGGCTGTTATAAGTTGCAGCCCATGGCCTTGAAGGATGAGTGACAAGGCTTGACCTCATCCTGATCCTCCTTCCAGTGGATACCGTGAGAATCTGTGGAGAAGACTCTCTTCCGGTTTAGATTAGAAAGATTTGTTTAGTTAGTTCGGCCAAAGACCATGACAGTGGTAAATCGTGTTATACAGGCTCCGACTCAATCTGCGCAGGTAGTCTGGTGGGGATTTCGTAATGAAATATGATCTAAGTAAATCAAAGTCTTGTGTTATTATCTAAAAACTACCAATGACACGGGGCTTCTGATAAAGAGAAATCCCCAGACACGAAGTCCCCAAGATGGAGCCCAGACGCTAGAAGAGACGCTAGAAGAACTTAAGATATCAAAGACGCCAGAAGAAGAATAGAAGTAAGTAAGGAAAGAGGTATGCAACAGGTCTAGGTATTTACTCAACCCGTCTTCCATGAGTAGGAAGTATGGGGCTTTCAGCAAGGACTGAACTCAATTTTCAGTCGTAATGGATCTGAGAGAATAGCTTGCTAACCTTTACATTACGATCAAATGCCTATATCCAAAGATAGAGTAAACAAACACCGGGGTAATACAAAATGTTTAGAAATCACAGAAACGTTTATTATTTATTGTCAATGATGTTTATATCATTTTAAACTATGAACATATATCTATTTACTAAACAACCGCCATTTTAGTCGACAGATTTTGTAGGCGCTGTAGTAGTTTTTGTATGCCCATGTCATACCCGCTCGCTGTTGAACCTCGTCGTTGCTGCAAACTCTCTTCACCACTTGCGGACGTTTTTGACATCCATGCACGACTCGTCATACACTTCTGTTAATTGGCGATGAATTTCAATCGTTTTAATGCCTTTTGCGTTCAAAAACTGAAAAACTGCACGAACTTCACTCTTGGCGGTAGTGTCAATGGGAAGCTCCGTAAGAAAAGATTGCCAAGGCAAGACTAATTGTGGAAGTGAGCCGAACAGGCACAGGCGTATTGGCAACACAGCAGTGTTGCCAATAACCATAGGAACACTTTCCCTGCGACCCCAGCACTTTGGAGATCTTACTTCTTGGATTACCCTCGTAGTTCCGTTCACTTTTTTCTTTCCAAAGTGAAAATTCGTTTCAATGATTTAAATACGTGGAAGTCAGCAAAATAACACAGCTGTACAGTATATGAAAGAATGATTTAAGAACTGCTCAGACCAATAGGAAATTTACTGGAATATTTGTACTGGATATCAAGGGGACTATTTTGAAGAAAACATTTAAATCATTGTTGATTTCTGTCTTGGTAAGAACAACCACAATATGAAACATGTCCAATAACCTATACTGTTAGATTATTTTCTTATTAGAAATAAATGCAGATCTTTATCTTTCATTAGACAGCGTTTTTTTCAACGCAAATAATATTAAGGATCTATTTGAAAACTATTGAAGTCAGTCAGTCAGTCTACTATTGGTTTGAACAATGTAACTAGCCAAGTACAACTGAATCAGTGTCAAGACAACTGGTGCTTATGGGAATTCAAAACAGTCCACTCATGCATTTGGGTGATTCCATTCCCTGAGTCCTGATTGGCTGCTTGGTTTGTATGATCCTCCGAGGCTTAATAAATCCTGCCATTTTGCAGTAGTCTTTGCAGCAAACCAGAATCGTATTGGGTTACGACTGCTTGCTGTCTTGTCTTGCCAATTCGACGGTAATTGGACTTAGTATGATTATTCTACAAAAACTAGAAGCGGATACCCGACGAATCCCGGGTAGAGAAAAAAATAGAATAAACGTGGTGTAATGATTAACAAGTTAGTCTTGTATTTGAAAATGCAAGAAATAAAATGTTGTCTCCTTAAAAGGGATACAATCAGACAAGGTTGTAGTCGAGTGGAAGGGCCAGTCAATACGTTCGTAGATTTAAGATATAGGGTTTTATTGTAGATAGATAAAATAAGACAGACAAGGAATAGTGAGGCACGCTACTAATCCACAAAGCCAGCCAGTATAATGCCCTGCTCGCTACATATATAATCAGGCCACATAGGTGAGAGAAAGTGTGGAATATTCCATTCCAACATAAAGATCTACCAACAATTATAAACGATCATTATCATGCAAAATGATTATAAAAATAACTATCCTTTATCTGATAAATTCTAATTGCTTATTAATAATAATTTTGACTAGAGTCATCCTTCATCTAAATTTGAGTTGATTTTGTGTTAATAATTTTGACTAGTATTATCGTTCATCTTCTAAATTCGAGATGCTTTTTATTGATAATTTTAATAGTATTATACTTCATCTTCCGATTTTGAGATGTCTCTTTGTGCTAATAATCTCGACTAGTATTATTCTTCATCTTCCAAATTCAAGTTGCTTTGTATTTATAATTCTGACTAGAATTATCCTTCATATAAATTCGAGATGCTTTTTATTGATAATTTTAACTTGTATTATCCTTCATCTAAATTCGAGAGGATTTATTATTGATAATTTTGACTCTTATCATCCTTTATCTTTAAATTCAAGAAGCTTTTTATTAATATATTTGACGAGTATTATACTTCATCTAAATTCGAGAGGATTTAGTTTTAATAATTTTGACTGGTATTAACCTTCATCTTCAAATTCGAGATGCTTTTTATTAATACTAGCAAATATATGCACCCTCCGGGTGCAAGTATTTAAGTTTGAATGTAATAAGATATTATATAAAATTAGAAGGGCTAATGAAACTAAATAAGAATGCAGATCAAAAGATTTGAAACATAGAACAACTGAAACTTACTCTTCTATCACTCTCGTCTTTCATTGCTATTTTTTCTAATGTAAGTATTTAGTTAAAATAGGAAGTAAGAATAAACTTACAGTTATTTTTTCTTGTTAATGGATTTCATTTAAGATTCATTGAAGAGATTTTTGCTTATATTCATTAAAATAAAACCAAACAGTTAGAAATCAATAACACTGAGCACATATTTATTAAATTCGATTTTTTAATATTAATATGCAAATTAACCTTCCCGTTCACACTGTAAACCGCTATTTTGTTGTATATATAAACATAATTGCATGTTATTCATATGTAGATATGGCTAACAGTATTAATTATGTAAAACAATTTTATTAATTATTAAAAAGGTTAAAATAAAATCATGGAGAATGTGATGTCAATAACTAAGGGAATTGTGACTTGAGTAGTAATATAGTTTCGGTTACAGACAGAAAAACACACAATCTCCATTATAATAAGATATTTGACTAGTATCATTCTTCAACTTTTTTCTAAAATCAGCTCTTTTGTGTAAATGCACCTTTAGTGAAATTGTCATACATTGTTTCAGATTGTTCAAAATAAGCTGATTATAAAGTGTGTTATATTTTATAAACGGATTAGGCAAGAATTTTGTAACGTCTAAAAGATTTGATTACCACATAACCGATTTGATATAAATCGTATTGTATGCCCGATTTGATTATGATATGAATGATTTGATATAAATGGCTTCGTATACATGATTTGAATATTCTATTAGGGATATGATATAAATCGTACTGTATACGCGATTTGATTATCGTAAAAGCGATTTGATGTAAATTGTATCTCATGAATAGATTAGTTGTAACTTTAGAACGAATTCGCGCCAAATATTTTGATAACGAATCTAGACAATAACAAAGATTGTGGACCAAAAATGCTGACATCTATTTTTAATGATTTTTTTCTTAAAAAAAGTGGTTTGGCTTTAACTCTAGAATTCTGACCCACACTCTCACAATATGACCTCTTTTTTTTTTGAGAAAAACTGGAACTTATATATATGTATATTTTGAGTGTCGAAAGCGCGTGGTGTAATGGTTAAAGTCATGGGAAAATGGACTCGTCGTCCCGAGTTCAAATCCTGGATGTGGTAATTGCATTTCACTTTGCGCTAATACCCTTGGGAAAGGTATGAATCCTACTCTCCCTCCAGCTATGGATAAATAGTAGGGCAGACTGGGCTCTTTAACCTTGGTTATGCAACCGGTTTAGGAGAAGGAAAACCTGTTGAACTCCGCTTAAGAAATTGACCTTGTGTCACATCCTGCTCGTGCAGAGGGGTTGGTAAATATATATATTTTGGTGTACAAAAAAAGAAAGAAAAAAAAACACACGAAAGAGTCAGGATAATAAACAGAGGAAAGTTCGTAATAATATCTACTTGTAGAGCCAATATAGATGATTTTTTCTTGAAAAACATGGTTTGACTTTAACGCTAGTATAACGTATAACTTTAACTCACGACATGACCTCTTATTTTTTTTCGTGCAAGACCGGAATTATATATATATGGATGTTTTGACTGTCGAAAAAAAAAGTAGAAAAAAAAAAAAAAAAAAAACTACAAAAAAAAAAAAAAAAAAAGAAGGAAAGAGTCAGGATAATAAATATTGGAAAGTGCGTAATAATATGTACTTGTAGAACCAGTTTAGTGAATCGACTCAGTAACTGAGTTTGATACCGGCCCTCGCCAACTCAGCGTATGAGTAGTGCAGGAATCTGTGCGGTAAAGTTAAGAGCTGATGGTAGGTGTAGTGCTCCACATCAGATGCCTAAAACAATCTCCTTGGCCTAGCGCTAATGAAAAGGGATAGACTCCCTCATTGTCTGGTGATATCAACTTTAGGCCACCCCGACGACTTTATTACACACACACACACACACACACCACACATATATATATATATATGTGTGTATGTATATAATAAGAAAAATATAGATTATGCAAAAACAACAGCAAAAGCAAAGTATAAAGGTGACAGTGTTACCAATCCTAGTCGGAACACTTGTAACAATTACGAAAAGAGAATGCAAGGCCTGGAGATCCATGGAAAGATTGAAATTGTCTAGAGACTACTGCATTGCTGTGATCACCTAAAATACTGAGAAGGATCCTGAAGACTTGTTGTCACTCGGACTTCTGTGGAGGTCACTAATTTATACTGGTGTAAAAAAAGAAAAATAAAACGAAAAAAAAAAAACAAAAAAAAAACAAACAAAAACAAACAAAACAAAACAAAAAACAAATTTGCACGCAAAGAAAAATAATGAAAAAATAAAATCAAACGGTAGATTCAAATTTTTTTTTCAGCGATCTCCCCTGAGACAAAAGACGTCTAAGGAAGTAGTTATTTTCAAGATCTGAAAGGTGAAATAAGAAGTAATTTCAAGTTTGCTGGAGGGAAGAAAGGTGACTAGACGACTTGCACTTTCCCCACACACAGAACACCCCAATCACCAACCACAAATAAAAATAAGCTTATACACATCTGATAATAAACAGCACTTGAGGTCATAATAGTAGGGACTTATCTACTGTGTTAGTGACGAGAATTATATATATATATATATTATATATATATATATATATATATATATATTGATAGATATACGTAGATTTTTAACTAGATTTATTGATTAGTAATTAAATATGCGAGTGTATGTATGTGTGTGTGAAATATGTGATTATTCTCATGTATATATATATATATATATATATATATATATATATATATATATGTGTGTGAGAATGGGAAATGAATCCGACAATATGAGGAAAAAATGAGTAAAGAAAAGAAATGTAGATGGATAAAAATGAATTTTATCGATATCACATTTAATCGATATCACTTACACATGTGTTTCGGTCTGTTTATCAAAATGTATAATAAAACATATTTTATTATGTTAATAAAAAATAATTATGTATAATACAAAATATTTTATTATGTTAATAAAAAATAAATAAAAAATAAAAAATAAAAATACTACTCTGATGAAGGTCGGCAAAATCTGTGTACGGAACATTTTATGCATTTTTCCTATTATTATTATCATCATCATTTCAACTCCATCTGATTATTTAATAATAATAATAATAACGTAAATCCGTATACATTTTGATAAACAGACCGAAACACATGTGTAAGTGATATCGATTAAATGTGACATCGATAAAAATTCATTTTTATCCATCTACATTTCTTTTCTTTACTCATTTTTTCCTCATATACACGAATAATCACATGTATACATATGTAGGCATTTATCAGTTAAATGATTTGCAGGTGGCCAATAGTCCAGCACTCTGACTGATGATAAACCAATCGTGTTTCAGTGCAACCAGAGGTAGCCTGCAAAGTCTAGTCACACTGAGGAGACGTGATACGTTGAAACACGGTGTCTGTAGATGGCTATATATATGTGTGTATAAATATACAACATATACTAAACACACACACACACACACACACACACACACACACACACATATATATATATATATATATATATATATATATATATATATACACCAGGGAGAGTAAAAAATTATCCGTACTTCGCCGTAACGTATCTTTATTATATGTCTTCTTATACTTGGCACTGTTGAGGTAACATGAGATTTAGCCTGATTGTACCATTTCTGCTTACTGTCTTTACAGTGCAAACATGGCCGCTCCACTAGCAGTATGCACCAAGGGAGTGACCCGATTTCTCTGGTCGGAAGGAGTGTCAGTGGCTGAAATTCATTGGAGGCTTTTGGCACAATACCGGGAAAGTGCACTACCGCGAAGAAGTGAGTATGATGAGAAGATTCACTCAGCCGTGAGATGGTATGGCAAACCGGTGAATTATCAACTAGAAGTGGCTACCCGGCGTCGCCTGGTAGAGTTTTTTTTTAAAAAATTAGTCTCGCTGAACCATTATTACTTATCACTAGTGAGATCCTCGCTGATTGTACCATAAACATCCCCACTGAAATATATAACAATATAGTAAGAAATTTCCATTCAATGATTTACAATTAAAAAAAGATATAAATGATGTAATTAATTAATTCAATCAATCAATATTATATTTCAAGCGAAAAAAAAAAAAAAAATTAAAAAAAGAAGAAGAAAAGATAAACAAAATAACACGCTAATGACTTTCCCTTCTGTTAATTTTCAAATTTTGAATTTTTAAATATCTTCCCAAATATAAATCAAATATTCATTATTTTTGCTCACAAACCAAGCACTGGTGATATTTAATGTGTATATATATTTATTTGTTGTTAATTGTTTTATTTTCGAATTTTCCTCCGGACATACAGATTCACACAACTGCCCTTTATATATGTATAGATAGATAGATGAGGTAGCTTGTTCTCCCTCCCTCTCTCTCTCTTTCTCTTTCTCTTTCTCTTTCTCTCTCTTTTCTCCCTCTCTCTTCTCTCTCTCTCTCTCTCTCTCTATATATATATATATATATATATATATATATGAGTGTATGTGTGTGTGTGTGTATATATTAGTAAGTAAATATATACGGATCTGTGTGTATGTGTGTATATGTGCATGCATATGCGTGTGCATGTGATGTTTGTAAATATTAACATATACACAGATACACACACATACCTATATATGGGTACAGACACACATATATATTTGAGTATCCGTAAATATATATAACTGCTAATATATATTAGGGACCGGTTTAGCTCAGTCGGTAAAACACCAAATCGTAAGGCTCTGGGTTCGGTACCGGTCTCTGCCAATTCAGCGTATGAGTGGCACAGCTCGGGTAATCTGAACTGTGCAGTAAAGAGGAGATCTGACGGTAGATGTGGTGCTCCACCTCTAACAAATCAGTCACACTGGTCTAGCGCTAGTGAAAAGGGGATAGATTCTCTCGCTGTCCACCAACTTTACATTTTCTTTGATTTTTCTCAGTTTTTGTTTTCATTTTGAAAGAGAATTCCAACTCAGGTTCAATGACACCCTATTCATCCAATTGTCCTGAAACGTTTAACGTCGACTAACTTTACCATCTGTAAATAAATTTACTCTTTTGAATACTTTGTTTTTTCACTCACAGACACACACACACACATACACACACACACACACACACAGAGACACACACACACACACACACAAACACACACATATATATATATATATATATATATATATATATGAAAGTAAGTAAACAAACAATGTGTTTATTTTTGATATGGCCTTTTTAGCCGACAATTTTTGGAGGATATTTAATTAATTGAAGTCATACCTAATTTTGAAAATTAGTTAGTTAATAATTAATGCCCGCCTAAATTCATTAATTATTAACTAATTAATTTTCAAAATTAGGTATGACTTCACTTAGCACATATCTTCCATATATATATATATATATATATATATATATATATATATATAATATATATAATAAAGTACCCAGATAAAAATATCCTAAAGCGTATTTTATAATACAAAAATTTATTCTGCAAGAGATTCGTTTTCCTCGCAGACACGTTTTTTTGGGAAGACATATTGAACTATTGAACAAACCAACACTTTAAAATCGCACTTTTAAACGAAAGTTATAAAAAGTTGTCACAAATAAAATATAAAAACACAAAACATAAATTGAAAATGTCTAGCTCATCAAGTATTGTGTATTTAGGCAGCAGACTTTCATTAAAGGCATCTACTTGATCAACTTTAAAACAAAATGTTCCTGGTACTGCTTCATAAAAAATCCGCGACATTCCCTCACAGGGTGAGGGTGGGGACGTACACTTACATATGCTAATTTTATTTGTTTTTTGTATGAATTAGATATTCCTGATCAATTTTATGCCTAAATCTATCTATCTATCTATCTATCTATCTATCTATCTATCTATATGACACAAATAGAAAGAGATCTATCTATCTGAATCTGTTAAATCTGATCTATGCTGTCAGCACGACCTGATGATTATAATGATGACCATGATGATGATGTTAATTTTTTTCTGTCTATCTATCTGTCTATCTATCGAAAGAGTACTCGGAGTCATCCACTATTTCTGCTGGCACCCTGCCCACACACATCTATCTATCTATCTATCTATCTATCTATCTTTAGGCTTCAAGTAAGAGCGCTTGTCCACCGGAGATCGTTTGTGTTAAGTAGAGCGCAATCCTTAGTGAAGAATCCTTTCGTTGTTCCTTGGTGCTCCTCAGTCTTGCATGTCCTTCGTCAATGATTATAAATGGACGTCTCTCAGTATCAGCGATTAAGTACTTAACCAACCACATATTCGGGCTGTTGATTGGCTGAGGTTTAAACCCCGTGACCTAGCTTAGTCTATAAATTTAAGTGGTGTATTGCAGTACTGCTTATATCCACCAAAATATTCCAACAGGAGTAGTATTCAAAAAATAAATTATCTACATCTGCGCAAGTGACTGTGCAGGCCAATTCCTGAGTGACAATCTTTGGTGCACTGACTGCACACAAACTGATGCTTTCTGGGGCTGCTGTCTTTTCTCCCTCTTTCTCTGGCTCTCTTTGCTGTCGATATTACTCTCCTCTCCGCCTCACCCCTCTTCTGTATGAATTTGATATTCCTGATCAATTTTATGCCTAAATCTATCTATCTATCTATCTATCTATCTATCTATATGACACACATAGAAAGAGATCTATCTATCTGAATCTGTTAAATCTGATCTATGCTGTCAGCACGACCTGATGATTATAATGATGACCATGATGATGATGTTAATTTTTTTCTGTCTATCTATCTGTCTATCTATCGAAAGAGTACTCGGAGTCATCCACTATTTCTGCTGGCACCCTAACCCCACAAATACATCTATCTATCTATCTATCTATCTATCTATCTATCTGAATCTGGTAAATTCATATATATATATATAAATTTAACATTTTGAAAAAACAATTAGTAATTATAATCTGCTGATAGAATCTGTTTCGACCGCTTAGTAGAAGGTCATCATCATCGAGCAAAACATATGAAGGAAAGAAGGGATAAAAAACCGTTGGAAGAGAACACACGCTGGAATGCTTGAATTTTTTCAAATGCGCATTCTGTATCAAAAATAAAATAAATTTTATTTTTAAAAACAGAAGCATTTTTTAATCCAAAAATAAACTCAAAAAGAGTTTGGTGTAAATATATAAAAAATTGTAAGAGATTATCAAAAATGTTCAAAATATAATCCAGCTATTGAAGTTATTTACACGTCCACAGCACAGTTGAAAGAAGATGTTAAGTTTCAAAAAGTTTGTGGTGTTGGTAAATTTTTTTTTGTAGTGTTCGTAGATAATCTTCGAGGTGTAAAAATCCGTATATTTTGTTTTTTCATAAGACAAATGTGTAAATAAATGGAAGTTAACCCGACAGAATGAATTTAACATTTTGAAAAAACAATTAGTAATTATAATCTGCTGACAGAATCTGTTTCGACCGCTTAGTAGAAGGTCATCATCATCGAGCAAAACATATGAAGGAAAGAAGGGATAAAAAAACATTGGAAGAGAATAGGGGGTACAAACACACGCTGGAATGCTTGAATTTTTTCAAATGCGCATTCTGTATCAAAAATAAATAAATTTTATTTTTAAAAACAGAAGCATTTTTTAATCCAAAAATAAACTCAAAAAGAGTTTGGTGTAAATATATAAAAAAGTGTAAGAGATTATCAAAAATGTTCAAAATATAATCCAGCTATTGAAGTTATTTACACGTCCACAGCACAGTTGAAAGAAGATGATAAGTTTCAAAAAGTTTTGGTGTTGGTAAATTTTTTTTTTTTTGTAATGTTCGTAGATAATCTTCGAGGTGTAAAATCCGTATATTTTTTTTTTCATAAGACAAATGTGTAAATAAATGGAAGTTAATCCGACAGAATGAACATTTTGAAAAAACAATTAGTAATTATAATCTGCTGATAGAATCTGTTTCGACCGCTTAGTAGAAGGTCATCATCATCGAGCAAAACATATGAAGGAAAGAAGGGATAAAAAACCGTTGGAAGAGAATAGGGTACAAACACACGCTGGAATGCTTGAATTTTTCAAATGCGCATTCTGTATCAAAAATAAAATAAATTTTATTTTTAAAAACAGAAACATTTTTTAATCCAAAAATAAACTCTTCCAACGGTTTTTTTAATCCCTTCTTTCCTTCATATGTTTTGCTCGATGATGATGACCTTCTACTAAGCGGTCGAAACAGATTCTATCAGCAGATTATAATTACTAATTGTTTTTTCAAAATGTTAAATTCATTCTGTAGGATTAACTTCCATTTATTTACATATATATATATATATATATATATATATATATATATATATATATATATATATATATATTAGATTTTAATTTGTGCTGTCAGCGCAACCTGATGATGACGATGATAATCATGATGGTTGTTAAATTTGTATTTCTGTCTATCTATCTATCTATCTATCTATCTATCTATCTATCTATCTATCTATATATATATATATATATATATATATATATATATATATATATAGACTTTACTCTGTTCCTGTCTGTCTATGTTCCCGTCTATCTTTTATGTTTCTATCTATTTGTTTAACAAAATGTGCTTTAGAATGTTATTTTCTCTTGGCGTAATTATATTGGTGTTTCGTTGCAAAAAAATAAAAAAAAAAACAAAAAAAAAAAAAAAAAACGATAAACCAAATAAAAAACTGATACAAAGTACAGCCGTGAAAAGCCAAAGAATCTATTGAACCAGCCGTTCTGATAGAAAATAACAACAAAAATGAAGATACTCGTCTCTATAATTCATGGGATAATTGCAATACTTAGATAGCCTGTGTTATACAAAATTTTATCTTCTCAGATTTTCAGCAATGTTTATTTTTATAATTACTTATATAAATATGCAATCATTCTCCCATAGCTACTACCGTTTATCATTACAAAGTATAACACCAAAGTTAGAAAACAATTAGTACTAGAACAACGAGAAACACCTATTATCTGCATTAAATATACTAGCAACAAAAAACACCCTCCGGGCAGTGTAAAAAATACTTTTTGAAAGATAATACCTAAGGGAATGGGAGTTAAAAATTCAATGGAAACTTAGTCCTGTCCCCCTTAGATAATGTTGCGTGCAGATATTAATTCCTAATCAAACAATTATTTTGAATATTTTCCCCATACATTTTACACAAAATCCTAGGTATTTATTTATTTGTAAACTTTTTAGTTAACTTCTTGTTACTGAAAAAAGGACGAGAGTAAAAAGCAATTTTTGAAATTGCTTACTAAATTTTGAGTGTATATAATGCAAGAATATTGTGACGTAAGCTGTGACGTAGAGCTGTGACGTAGTTTTTGTTACAGACATAAATACACACAGTCTCCATTATTAATGGAGATATGCTTAGATTACGTACCAAGAACGTCATTAGATCTAATGACGGAAAAAGTTGCAAACTACGCAGATGATATAGCGCTTCCCTTAAATACATCTGCACAAGCCGTATCACTGTTGTCTCGAGAAGACACATAGATACATTGGTCTCTATGTGAACTCAGATAAAACACAGTCGACCTTTTAAACAAGATGGAAACATGGATGGCAAGACACTGAAATTAGTAAACCAATTCACATATCTTGGTAGTAATATCTCATCTACAGAAAGTGATGCCAATATACGCATAGGAAGGGTATGGACAACGATAGACAGATTATCGATCATATGGAAATCTGATATATCTGATAAGACAAAGCGAGAATTCTTCCAAGCTGTTGCGGTGTTAATGCCATTGTACAACTGCATAAGGGGCCGGATTAGCTCAGTCGGTAGAGCATTCGACTAGAAACCACGAGGTTCCTAGTTCGATACCGGCCCTCGCCAACTCAGCGTATGAGTAGCACAGGGATCTGTGCGGTAAACTAAGGAGCTGATGGTAGGTCTGGCGCCCCACCTCAGAAGCAAAAACAATCTCCTTGGTCTAGCGCAATTGAAAAGGGGATAGTCTCCCTCGCTGATTGGCTGATACCGACTTTAGGCCACCCCGACGAATTTAATTTACTTTTACAACTGCATTACTTGGACTTTACCGTAACATTTGGAGAAGAAGCTAGATGGGATCTATACAAGGATAGTGTGCGTTGTCTTAAACAAATCATGGAAGCAGCAATCAACAAAAAACAGGTGTACGGCCACTTACCTCTTATCACACAAAGAATCTAATTAAGACGAACAAGATACACTGGAAACTGCTGAAGAAGTATGGACGAACGAATGCGACGTTATCTTGTGGACACATACACACCAGTAGACCGAGCAGCAAATCTTAAATTGATCAGCTCTGTACAAATACTGGATGTCGTGAGGATGATTTGCCAGGAACAATTTATCGATAGGGATGATTGAGAGAGAGAGAGAGAGAGAGAGAGAGAGAGAGAGAGAGAGAGAGAGAGAGAGAGAGAGAGAGAGAGAGAGAGTCATTAGAATCCGCGCTGTTAACACGACGATTATGATTCGGCAATGATAATGATACGCCTCTACCATATGAGGTACGGGGACGTTGAGTGAGGCCTGGTTTGTTATTGTTCACTCAATGTCCCCGTACCTCATATGGTAGAGATGTATCATTATCATTGAAAGGTTAATTTCGCATGGATTGTCTGCTGTGTATCGGTGGCCGAAGCAGTAAAGTCTCTGACTCTCCTGCTAAAGTCCCGGTTTCGATTTCTATCGGAGGGAAGTCGTTAGTATACATCGCTGATGAGACTTAATAAAGTCAAATCAGTCTGTACGATGTTCTACACACCGCACAATTCTTTGCCAACAGAAACAGGAAAAGGAAAATAATCTGGTTCACAGCACCATATGCACTCAACGTCAGGACAAATATAGGCAAGAAATTCTTAGAACTAGTAAAAAACATTTCCCACCTAAACATAGATACCACAAAATTTTTAACAAAAACCAATCGGCAACCAGCGAAAACTACATAGGGATGGTGCAGGGTAGATTTAAACAACGCTACTATAACCATTTAACATCCTTCAAACACGAAAATAAAAGGAACGTGACAGCGCTATCCAACAAAGTATGGCAGTATAAAAAACAGGAAAAACAATTTAAAATAGAATGGAAAATACTAGACCAATCGAAGCCATACATAAATGGGTAAAAAATGCTCATTATGCACAACAGAAAAATTCTGTATTCCTCAAGGAATAAACTCCGAACATAATTTCCTTAATAACAAAACAGAATTTTTTAATATGGAATTAGACTAACCAAAACCTCAGACCGCCATAATTAAGAAATCACATATAATAAACACACACAAACTAAAATTAAAAAAAAAAAAAAGAAAGAATAAAGAATAAAGAAATAAAAACGGAAAAATTTAAAATCATCATATAAACACGAGACCCAATGACGACAAATAGTGATGCCGGTGAATGACGAAAGCAAAATGCAAGAACGAATAACGGATCACGTAAACACGAGCCAAAAGTTTAAAAACTGTCCATTTTTTCAAAAGTCAACGTCTCTAACGACGAATAACACCGAAAAAGTGATATTCAGAAACTAATGGTTTGACAGACTTTTCATTTGTATTAGTTAAATTGAATAAATAAATAATAATATATATATATATATATATATATATAATATATATATATATATATATATATGTGTGTGTGTGTGTGTGTGTGTGAATTTGCCCTGTGTCTTGTGGAGAGCAGATATAGCTACGTTTAACCGGTAGTGGGACAATAAACAAAGGTCTTGTTGACGTTATTTTGTAACTGGAATTGATTTTTTCAAAAATATAGGTCAGAGATAATTTTCTCGATTAGATGTTTTATACAATGAAGGAAATTATGAGGTGTGATGTCTGTGTTTATGTAAAAACTACACAATTGCAGCTAAACAAGAGTTGAATTTGTTAGTAAAAAATATCACTTTGTCATTTATTAGCCACCATCTTCAATTGGCTCTTCTTTTGATTTTTATTGGTCTGTTTATGTCCGAAATTGCTTGTTTGAAATAAAGAGCCAGCCAAATATTTCGGAAAAACAAACCAATAAAAACGAATAGAATCAACAAAGCGATTTATACACAATTATTTTTCAGTGATTAATTTACTGGGGTCATCGAAAATTTCGGGTCTCCGTGTTGTTTCGTCCACTAAAGAACGATGGCGTTGTTACGATTTTTGTGGCGATCCTTTAGGCTTCAAGCAAGAGCGCTTGTCCACCGGAGATCCTTTGTGTTAAGTAGAGCGCAATCCTTAGTGAAGAATCCTTTCGTTGTTCCTTGGTGCTCCTCAGTCTTGCATGTCCTTCGTCAATGATTGTAAATGGACATCTCTCAGTATCACCGATTAACCAACCACGTATTCGGGCTGTTGATTGGCTGAGGTTTAAACCATATGACCTCGCTTAGTCTATAAATTTAAGTGGTGTATTGCAGTACGGCTTATATCCACCAAAATATTCCAACAGGAGTAGTGTCCAAATAATAAATTATCTACGTCTGCGCAAGTGACTGTGCAGGCCAATTCCTGAGTGACAGTCTTTGGTGCACTGACTGCACGCAAACTGTGATGTTTTCTGGGGCTGCTGTCTTTTCTCCCTTTTTCTTTGGCTCTCTTTGCTGCCGAGGCTACTCTCCTCTCCGTCTCACCCCTCTCCATGTCTTGCTTAACGTTTAGGCGCCAGGCCGCTCTATTTTTTGCATCTACCTCCCACGTGTTAGTGTCAATATTGCATATCCTCCTGTCCCTCTTGCAGACATCTTCAAATCGTAGGTGTGGTCTACCTACCGATCGGGAGCCTTTTGCTAATTCGCCGTACAAAAGATCTTTTGGGATGTGGCCATTTTCCATTCTCCTGACATGCCCAAGCCAACGAAGGCGCCTCTCGCAAAGAATGGAGAACATGCTGTTCATGTCGGCGCAATCCAGCACGTCTGTGTTGGGCACTTTATCCAGCCAGCGGATGGGTAGAATACGTCGTAGACATTGAACGTGGAAATTATTGAGTTTCCTTTCGTGGCTTGTATATGTTGTCCACGCTTCGCTACTGTAGAGGAGAGTACTGAGAACACACGCTTTGTAGGTGCGCAGTTTGGTTTTCTTAGTGAGACTGGCATTATTCTAGACTCTCTTACTCGGTTTGGTCATGACTGCTGCTGCTTTCGCTATTCTGCTGTTGACTTCAGAATCAAAGTAACGTGTGTGTTTATAAACAAAGTACAGTAGAGAAATGGAGTTAAGGCTACATCCTCCCATTTCCGAAGATAGGCAACTTCGAAATCACAAAGATCTACAGAGGTATAACTCTTACTGCTATAACTGCTAAGGTTTATAATACCCTTCTTCTCAAACTCATCCACTCTGAAGTCAAGAAAATTCTTAGGAAAAATCAAAAGTGGTTTCGTAGAAATTGATCCAAAACTTCTCAGTTTCTGACTATTCAGTCAAGAACGATCAATTCCCAGTTGGCATCAAGAATTCAAGGAACAGTTTGTATCATTTGGATTATTCGAACTATTGTACTCATCTTTATTGCTCTCTGTACAACGTTTCGGTCGATGAGCCCTCTGGACTCAGGTATTTCTTGTTGGACTCGGGAACCTTCTCGAACTCGGAAACCCCATCCTCAAACTTGGAAACATCTTCGAACTTTGGAACCTTCTTGTAATCAGGAGACTTCACGGAAGATGAGGACAATAGTCCGAAGAATCCAAATAATGCAAATTATCAAGTCTCATCACAACAATTCAGAGAAATAGTATCTAATCAATCAAGGAACAGTGTTATCTATTTGGTCCAAATGCATAGCGTCAATCGGAAGCGTCAATCGGAAGGTCCATCAGAAACAACTGCTAATCCAAAACTGAGCGTGACATCGAGGCGTTTTTAGAGGCAGTTGCAGGCGCATGCACAACAAACACAATAGTGTTGCCCATAGCCGTACGAAGGGTTCCCTATGTTCCAGCGTTTGGGTCCTTGTTTATTGGATTACCCTCGTATTTACTGGAGTCTTCGAAGTTTCGGGTCTCGCAACGTTCTACTTTCTCTCCAGCAATCAAATCCCAACTGACACTCCACCAAAATGCCCACACGGCTCTTTTTGGTTTCTGTTGTTTTACAGCATATCAAACCCATTTCGGGTTATTTAATGCCGAATCAAGTCATTTTGATAAACAAAGGTCTCAAGCTGCTTACAGTACTACGAGAGGGCGATGTAAACGTGTTAGTGTCAGTGCTAGGCTGCCGGGAAATTAACTTCCTGGTAAGACCACCCAAAACGGACAGGTATTAGAGCCACAACCCGGGCAAGGGGGCTCTGGTGAAAAATCAAAGAGGCATCTGCACCAGAAACCGCCGGTTACTTTTAGTCCTCTCCTCCCTACGTCTGCTGGGTAATCTGTGACGAACAAGAGTGTATGCATGCGGGGTTTTGGGGACCTCATGCGTACTTCTTATTCCCATTATACTCTGTCTTTAACTTTCTATATATTCAATTGATGAAGCCGGATCAACCCACCCCGAGTGAATGCTTCCACAAACAAGACAAGAAGAGTACCTACTGTTGCTTTTAAGTTTATTTGAGTACGCAACCAGAGATGCTGATAGGTACGCGTCCTGCGTCCCTGACGCACAAAAGTCTAAAAGGACGCAGTAAAATCGTATCCCATGCATCCATCACATCCATGCATATGTTTTTCTTTTTCTTCCCTCACCATTTCAAACTAACTGTAAATCAATTTCAATAGTTTCCTAGAAACGAATTACACAGGATAGATTACAATGTAGGAGTTAGACGGCTTAAGTTGTTTCCCCAGATCATAAATAAAAACCCTACAATCTATTAAGAAACTTAAGTTGGGATCCATTAATTTTCCCGGGGGCTCATTGAAAGCAAACATGTGCGTCCCAGGACGCACTAAATCAAAAAGCTATCAGTATCACTGCGCAACTCACAGAAAGTTAGGATAATCTATTCATTATTCTTTTATATATATATATATATATATATATATATATATATATATATATATATATATATATGTGTGTGTGTGTGTGTGTGTGAAGAGAAAGTGAAGTGAATCCGACAGTATGTAATGTAAGGAAAAATTGAAAAAACACAAGTTCATAAAACGAGTAATGTTTATTTCACCTACGCTGCATTGTTTCGATCTGTTTCAATAGATCTTCATCGGGGCTTTCGTTAATTTGAGGCAAAATAAATTCATCACAGTTTTCTTATTCTCTGTGATAGATTTATTTTGCCTCAAATTAACCAAAGCTCTGATGAAGATCTATTGAAACAGATCGAAACACTGCAGCGTAGGTGAAATAAAAAGTTTGGTATATTTATAAATAAAGACTGCTCAATATTAGTGCTAGAGTATATATTTTTAAGTTATCATGGCGTAGACATAGTCAACAGTGCTTGGTAATTGTGAGTTTCTCGCTAACGCGTTCTTCAGTTGGTCTGAAGAACGGTTAGACAAAAAATTAACAGTCACCCTAGCGTTGTTGACACTATGTGTACGCTATCCACACACACACACACACAACACACACAACACACACACACATATATATATATATATATATATATATATATTATATATATATACTTACCTCCTCGTGTTTATCTCGTGTCTCTATGTTTCATGTATTAAAAAAAGATTTTGAGATGAAACATGTGATTCGCATCTGAATTTTTTGCGAAATACGTGAAATTTATAATCATGAGATTAACATGAGGAGGTTAGTAGACATTTCTTTAGTTTAGATTTTATCCTGCTCTACTGGCCACTATTTGAGCACTTTTCTGATTTAAGAAAAACATTTTTTAAAACTTTTTCATTTCACTGAAAGAGAAAAGAAAAAGGAGAGGAAAAAGAAATAAGAAGAGAAATTATAACCACACAAAGAAAAACATAAGCACGTCCATTTCTGATACGAAACTCTGATGATGAAGTTTATGCTTCGAAATCGATAAGACAAAAATAACATCTTTTTGTTTTTATTTTTCATACGCATTGTATTGGCCTTCAAAACATTGATATATTATATATATATATAATTTATATATATATATATAAATTTACATATACATATATATACAAAAGAGCCGGTTTAGCTCAGTCGGTAGAGTGTTCGGTTAGAAACCACAAGGTTCCTAGTTCGATACCGGCCCCCGACAACTCAGCGTATGAGTAGCACAGAGATCTGTGCGGTAAAGTAAGGAGCTGATGATAGGTGTGGCGCTCCACCCCAGATGCTAAAATAATCTCCTTGGTCTAACGCTATAGAAAAGGGGATAGACTCCCTCGCTGTCTAGTTGATACCGACATTGGACTGCCAACGATATATATATATATATATATATATATATATATATATATATATGATGAAAATGACATGGCCTATATATTGAAATACTGTTAATAACTCAAAGGAAATGTTGAAGAATATAATGTACTACATTAAAGACCGTTGAAAATGAAGTATCAAAAATAAAAAATCAAAAATTTGCAATATTTTAGGATATCCTTTAACCTTCATTTGGCTTGCAAAACAAAAAAATATAACTGCCGCTTCAACAGGAAGTAAGTCGGTATAGAGTTGTTGATATTTGTTCTTTTCTGTCTGGTTTGTCGTTAAAAAAAATGTAAAATCTTATTTGTTTAATATGTATACATTTATGCTTGATTTGTATTTCAAAAGTTACATATATTTTCTTTGACGTCTAGGTCACCTGGAGATGTTTGCAACTAAACTGTTTGTTTGTGATACTTGTATTATTAGGATATTGTCCTCATCTTTATTGTTAACTGCACAACATTTCGGCTGATGTGCTCTTCGGTATTTCTTGTCGTGCTTGGGAACCTTCTTGAACTCTGGAACCTCCTTCTCGAACTTGGGAACCTTCTCATCGAACTTGGGAACCTTCATGTCGTAATCGGGAGCCTTTGAACTTTGAATCTAAAATTATCAAGCCTCATCTAAAAAATCAGAGAAATAAACTGCTTGTCTCTCTTTAAAGAAATCGGGTTAGCTCAGTCGGTAGAGCGTTCGGCTAGAAACCACAAGGTTCCTAGTTCGATACAGGTCCTCGCCGACTCAGCGTATGAGTAGCACAGGGATCTGTGCGGTAAAGTAAGGAGCTGATGGTAGGTGTGGTGCTCCACCCCAGACGCTAAGATAATCTCCTTGGTCTAGCGCTATTGAAAAAGGGATAGACTCCCTCACTGATTGGCTGATACCGACATTAGGCCGCCCCGACGACTTTACTTTACTACTATATCTTTATTAAGTCTGTGTTTGCATGAGTGCAATTTGCGAATCCGTTTTATTTCTTTATTTGGATTTTAGCGAATTTATTACGTAAGGTGTACTGGGTTATTTGTTTAAATAGTATCAGTGCCAGTATAAGTGCCCAACACAGTCGTGCTGGATTGAGCCGAACAACCTGTTCTCCATTCTCTGTGAGAGGCGCCTTCGCTGTCTTGGACATGTCAGGAGAATGGAAAATGGCTGCATTCCAAAAGATCTTTTGTATGGCGAATTAGCAAAAGGCTCCCGATCGGTAGGTAGACCACACCTACCATTTAAAGATGTCTGCAGGAGAGACATGAGGATATGCCATATTGACACAAACACATGGGAGGTAGATGCAAAAAATAAGAGCGGCCTGGTGCCTAAACGTTAAGCATGGCACGGAGAGGGATGAGGTGGAGAGGAGAGTAGCCTCGACACCAAAGAGAGCCAGAAAGAAGGAGAAAAAACAGCCGCCCCAGAAAGGTCACTTGCGCAGATAATTTTTTTGGACACTACTCCATTGTCCTTAGTGAACGGAAAGGTGCCAACAAGTACCTGTGCCCCTTTAAGAAACTGATACCTGAATTAAGTCCATATATGTGCGTGTATAATTTGTAAATCCATTTGATATATTGTTTTCTATGTGTGTGTACGGATCATATGTTTCTATTAGGATACATTTGATGTTTAACCAGAGGATGTTCGGGTAGATTAAAATATTTGGCCACAAATGGGGATTTTTCGCGGGTGGTTTGTTTGTGGGTATTGAAACTTAGGCGATAAAGCAAGGGGCTGTTGCACATGTAGTTACCTTGATATGTGGTGTTAAGGGAGTTCTTTTTAGATGATAGGGCCGGTTTAGCTTAGTCGGTAGAACATTCGACTAGGAACCACCAGGTTCCTGGTTCGATACCGGCCCGCGCCAATTCAGCATATGAGTAGCACGGAGATCTGCGTGGTAAAGTGAGGAGCTGATGGTAGGTGTGGCGCTCCGTCTCAGACGCCGAAACAATCTCGTTGGTCTAGCGCTAGCGAAAAGAGGATATACTCCCTCGCTGACTGGCTAATACTGATTTTAGGCCACCCCAACGACTTTACTTACTTTTAGATGATGTGATAAGTGAAGGTTGACTGAGTGCCTGTCGTCAAGCGTTGATGGGTGATTCATAGTATGTAGAATAGATCTTGGGGTTTGTCTTGAGACGCTGGAAATCTATACATATATAAAGAGCGATTTGTGTGTATGTATGTCCGGAGGAAACTAATGAAAATAAAACAATTAACGAGAAAGAACATATATATATACACAATCACTATCACCAGATCTTACTTTTTGATGCATGTTTTTTTTGCATTTATATTTTAAATAGCTGACATTCATTTTTCTTTTCAGAGTGGCTGGATCAACGCAAGGTATTTTAATGTAGAAGTTTTAATTGGGCATCTAGCGAGGATCCAACTCACGATTCAACAATACTGGATCTGTGAGACTACCTTTTACCCCGCTCCCTACCTAGGCAATGCCGGTTTGCCACTTCTAGTCTTTAATGAATGTGTGAGTGACTTTATGTGTGTTACAGTCAAAATCAAAGATCATGCGTATTCAATGTTTGGGAATTGTAAAAGTATAACTCTGTTCAGGGTTGAGGCTTTTTGAATTGCTTTTATCATTTTTACTTGCAAATATGCAGTACAAGTATTCAAGTTTTACAGATAAAAAGATTTGAAACAGAGGGGAGTATAATAGAACAACTGAAACTTACTCTTCCATCACTCCCGTCTTTCATTGCTAAATTTTCCTAATTTTACTGTTTAGTTAAAATAGGAAGTAAAGCATACAATTACAGTTATTTCTTCTTGTTATTGGATTAATCCCAAATATTTCTGCTCATATTTATTAAGTTAAAACCAAACAATTAGAAATCAATAATATTAAGAACATGTTTATTAAAATTATTTTTTTAATATCAATATGCAAATTAGCCTTCCCGTTCACATTGTAAATGGCTATTTTGTTGTGTATATAAATACAATTGCATGTTATATAGATAGATAACGCCGACAATATTAATAATGTAAAACAATATTATTATAATTGAGTTTTGAATAAAAATATAAATCATGGAGAATGTGACATAAATGACAAAAGGAATTGTGACTTGAGTAGTGATATAATTTCGGTTACAGACAAACACACAATCTCTATTATAATAAGAGATGAGATAGTTACGATGGATGAATTGATGAGCTAATAAACTCATATTGTAATTATATTCAAGGAGATCAGAGCAAATACGTTTTATACGTGAGTAAGAGCTGTATTTTATGGACTTTTAAAGATTAAGTGGGTGAGATATTACAATTTAGGTATTTATACTGTTGTCAGTGGGCTTAGTGTGTAAGGAGGTACATATCAGGTCGTTCTGAGTACGTATTAATGCATCAAGGAATTGAATGGAACGATTAGAGTGCTCTAATGTGAATTTTATGGTGTTGTAGTAATTGTTTGTGTATTTGTAAAAATCTAATAGACTCCATGTGTTCATACGAATAAAATGTCACCACTCTTTCTCTCTCTTTCTCTCTCTCTCTCTCTCTCTCTCTATATATATATATATATATATATATATATATATATATATATTATGGACTCTCTCGTCGATTTTCGACGCATGAGGGTTCATATATACAATGAACACCCACACAGTGATTTGTTTATAGTGGTGAAGGTTTGTGTTGGACCATTCACACTTTTTGGCACAGTCGATAGGAAAGAATTGGTGCATCAAGGGTTGCCAATAACCCAATCAACGACCGACCTCAGGAATTTTGAATTCAGAGTTATCCCTCTCCTATAAGGGTTACATATCCAAGGCTGAAGGGCCCAGTCTGCCCTACTATTTAACCCATAGCTGGAGGGAGAATATATGGATTCATACATTTCCCAAGGGTATTAGCGCTATGTGAAATGCCAACAGCTTCGTCTAGGAATATATATATATATATATATATATATATATGAGATTCGCTTCCGGTTTTTGTCTGTAACAAGAATTACGTCACTGCCTACGTCACATTACCCCAAATCGTCATAACATAGAATAAATACACTCAAAATTTGAACATGCAACATTAGACATTCCTCATTGTTTTTAAAACAAGTTTTAATAAATACATGACTGGTATTATATATCTATATATAGTTTGTTTTATTTTAATACATATTTAAAGTTATCAGAACTAAGTTTCCATTTCAATTTTTTAATTTTTTACTCCTTTAATAAATTACAAACTCGCTGACATTGATTTTTTTACTCCCACCCCTCAGGCAATATGTTTCAAAAATCTATTTTTACATCACCCAGAGGGCGTTTTTTTATTTTGTACTAGTATTTATAATAAAGTTTGCTATACTAATATTTAAAGAGTGATCGATATCATTGATAGAACATTTACATCTACGTTTGGGTAGCGAAGACATAAAGCTAACGGCGCTTGGTAACAGTCAGTTTCTCGCTTATGCGATTTTCAAACAAAGTAACCACGATCTTAATTTACTCTTTAAAACATGAATATTTTCGTCTAAAGATTTGTTTATAGGTAGAAGTGACATGAACATTTAAAACTTGGCGTAGATTCTACGGAATCTTCAGCGAAAAAAAGTTGCGGCAAATGTCTGTACTACATTTGATTCAAACTCTTATCTAAACTTTATTATAAATTGATGATACCAAAGTTTATTTATTCTAATTCGTTAAAAAATGCTATTGGTAGCCATTAGGCCTAATATCAATTTACACTCTATTTAAAGAACTAGTAAATATATGCACCATCCGGGTGAAAGTATCTAAATTTTAATGTAATAGAATATTATATTAAATCAGAAAGGCTAACGAAACTAAATAAGAATGCAGATAAAAAGATTTGAAACAGAGGGGGGTATAATCGAAAAATAGAACAGCTGAAACTTACTCTTCCATTGCTAAATTTTCCTAATTTTACTATTTAGTTAAATAAGTAAGTAAAGAATAAAATGACAGTTATTTATTCTTATTAATGGATTTCTTTTTAAGATTTTTACTCATATTTATTAAGATAAAATCAAACAATTAGAAATCAATAATACTAATCATGTATTTATTAAGATCAAATTTCTAATAACAATATGCACACTAACCTTCCCATTCACACTGTAAACCGCTATTTTGTTGTATATATAAACACAGTTACATGTTACTGGTATGTAGATATAGTCAACAGTATTAATAATGTAAATATAATTTTAAATTGAGGTTTAAATAAAAATCAAATCATGGGCAATATGACGTAAATAACAAAGAGAATTGTGACTTAAGTAGTGATATAATTTCGGTTACAGACATACAAAAACACAATCTCTATTATAATAAGATTTGTATTTCTCTGAATGTTTGAGATGAGGCTTGAAGATTAGTATTATCTGCGTTATTCGTACTATTGTCCCCATCTTCATTGTTATTTGTACAACGTTTCGGCCGATATGCCTTCCGGCCTTCCTCAGGTATGGTTAGCGGAATTAGAACAGGATACCCCCTTGGACTAAATAAAGGGTTCAAAGTTCCGTGATGGCGCCCGATTGCGACAAGAAAGTTCCCGAGTTCGAAAAGAAGGTTCCCGAGTCCGAGAAGGTTCCCGAGTCCGAGAGGGTTCCCGAGTGCGATAAGAAATACCTGAAGAAGGCCGGAGGGCATATCGGCCGAAACGTTGTACAAATAACAATGAAGATGGGGACAATAGTCCGAATAATGCAGATAATACTAATAAGATTTGTATTAGAGCGTCTTTTACAATGTTTCCCAGTTTGGTTTGATTTGTTGGATTTTACGGCATGTTGGATTATTTTATGCCGAAGAGGTTTTGTTCTATTCATGATTAATGGGTGTTCAATTTCTTTGACTCAATTTTAAAACATATTTTTAATACTATTTAAAAAAAATCTATTTAACTCATAGATGGAACCTTAACACGTATTACCACTCCGGGTCAGCGTTGACCTGGGAGCATTTGTGATAAAACGGTACTCCACATACCCAGAGTTTCAAAATTGGAACTTCATCACTAGATGCAGTTTTAACGTCATACCAGGACACTAATACTCTCAGCAACCACCTTTCTAGCACAATATATGATAAAAGGGTTTGGGGGTTGCCATCAGAGCAATAGGGTTGGGACAATCATATAGGTACTAGGGATTAACGTGGTCAGCTGATTGATAGGATGGGGCCTCTTTAACCGCCCGTTTAGGCTAAGTAAGGGTCAAAGTGGAGTGTTGTATGTCATGGACTACTCAGCCACCAGGATTTCGTCTTTAAGCATTATGGGTAACCACGGACATAAGGTGGCCCCATTGGGGGGGGGATTTTACTCTTTGCAGAAGAGCAGTCGGTGTATTCTACAGCTCCAGTTGACAGTGCCGTGATTTCCCAGCAGCAGTTTTGCAATTTTATTTGAGTGGATCTGAAAGACATTTATCCCAGCCACTCATCTCATTGCGTGGTGACATCCGGCGGCCAGCGCGCTCATAAGAATTATCTCCTTGGGTTTACTTCCCCTGGGATACCTGAAGGCCCAAGTCTTTAAACGTAGGCCGCAGACAAACTGACGTTATTCTATTCGTCGTGAAATCGCAGCAATACCACGGGCAATCATTAGTAAAAGTTCAGGATGAGGCTTCGCGAGTGTGCAGCACCCGAGGGCATAAATCGCGACAATGTAATTTTTAAAACAAAATGGTGGCAATAACACAGGGAAATGGCAAATATCGTTCTTTCCCATCATCATCATCATCATCATCATCATCATCATGTCACGCTAGTAGCACGTATATCCATGACAATCTCTCACAAATCGTCCCTATGATTCATTGCCTCTGGGAGGACCTCTTCGCAGCATCCAGTATCCGCGCAGAACTGGTCTATGTACGTCTTTGCTGGGCGATGTCTAGATTACGTACTTCGAACATCATTGGACGCCATAAAAGAAAAATCCCCCCCTTAAAAAAAAGGCATGAAGCAGGCGATATCCTTCACAGATTAGTACGGATGCGGACTACCAAGGTGATCTGGAACTTCTTGCTAACACAGTTCTTTCTAATACTAAACTTAAATCTTAAATAGGATTTATTTTGCCTTTTGTATCTACATTCCCAAAGCGAGAGACCCTTTTTCAGGGCCCAGTATAACCAGCCACAAACAAATGAACACACACGAAACACTCTATAATTAGCATTTAAATGATTATTTCCCATGACAAATCATAATGATCGAGGTGAGTACAAACGAAGAATCTATGCTATTATTAAACCGCAAAACCGCAAATAAAAACGACGCTACTATGTTCCATTATTATTATGCTACTGTGAAAAAATACAGAAAAATCAATCCTTATAATACAGATACCTAATTCCATTCTTAGTTTGGTTGTTTGTTTTAACAGCATATCAACGCTTGTGGGTTATATGATATGATATGATATGATATATATATATATATAATATATATATATATATGTGTGTGTGTGTGTGTGTGTGTGTGTGTGTGTGTGGAACTAAACAAGGCAGGTCTCCTGTTTAACGATTTTATTGGTGACCTTTTCAAGCTTCTGGCCAACTTTTTTTTAGATTTTTGATGGAATTCGTGGATTAGTCCACCGAACTTCATATCCCGATATAAAAAAGTTGGCCAGAAAGCTGGGAGGATCACCAATAAAATCGTTAAACAGGAGACCTGCCTTTTGTTTAATTCCACATGTATAAATGAAAGAATGCTGCCCAAATACACACACACACACACACACACACACACACACACACACACACACACACACACACACACACACACACATATATATATATATATATATATATATATATATATATATATATTCTAATGCTATTGGTAAACCCTTGCAGTAAAAAAAAAACCCAAAAAACGGCAAGTAATTTGTTAGAAAAAGTATACTAGAACTTTACCTGCGGAGAAATTTAAAAAAAAAAAAAAAAAAGACCAAAAGGATGGCACCAACCGAAAATAATCGATTAACACTTGTCCTAAAGAATATAATATATATATATATATATATATATATATATATATATAATATAATATAAACCGCTAGGATAGTCTAAAGCCAAAATGTAAAAAGTGCTTGATACCTAAGTATAGCAAATGATAAAGTTAATCCTAATGAATAAGATATATAACTACTAATAGTTTCGTTTAGTAGCTCATCAGGGCAAGAATCTGACTAAAGATTTTTACTCAGATTTTTGCCCTGGTGAGGTACTTAGTAGGTATATATATATTAGGATTAGCCTTATTATATATATATATATATATATATATATATATATATACATATATATATATATATATAAATTATTTAAGAAACAATTTTCAGTAACAGTGTATCAATAAATATTGGCGGTTGACTGAGTATCAATACATACTGGTGGTTGGCAGCACATATATTATAAAAGGGTTTGTGTGTTTGCCATTAGAGCGATTTGAATATATCGGGACAATCATAAAGTTGCTAGGGCTTGACAGGACCAGCTGATTAATCCGATACGGCCTTTCCAACCACCCGTTTAGGACCAAAGTGGGGTATCGAATGTCACAATATTGTCTTCAGACATCACGGGTCAGCACCCAGGCCAACAGGTGGCTACATTGGAGAATGGTCTTACCCTCTACAGAGGTTCAGTCGGTGTATTCAGTATATATATATATATTATATACATATATATATATATATATAATATTATAATAATATATGAGAGAGAGAGAGAAGAGAGAGAAGAGTGTGGGTGAGGCATAGCTGCTGAGAAATGGAGAAAAAGAGTAATATATAAGCAGAGAGGAAAAGAATGCGTGCGCGCGCGCACGTGTGTGGTGTGTGTGTGTGTGTGTGAGAGAGAGAGAGAGAGAGAGAGAGAGAGAGAGAGAGAGAAGAGAGAGAGAGAGAGAGACCGTTGCACACAAGGGAGGGAAATGAGAAGAAAATAGAGATAGAATAGATAAAAAATGCAGAGAGGGAGAGAGAAAAGGGGGAGGTAGAGTTTCGCAGAAATGTAGAGAGGGAAAATAAAAACAGAGGAAAAGAGAGACTGAGTGTGTTTGTGTGTGTGTTTGTGTGTGTGTGTGTGTGTGTGTGTGTGTCTGAGAGAGAGAGAGAGAGAGAGAGAGAGAGAGAGAGAGAGAGAGAGAGAGAGAGAGAGAGAGAGAGAGGGGTAGGAACATGATTTGTTTGTTGGTTGTGAGTTTGGTTAAACTTCAAATGAAACAATCTCAATGACCACGTTACGAATGATACGAGCCGGATTTCTCATCAATTTTAAAAGGACGTTCGGCTCAACTCACGCACCTGTTCCCTCCTCTCCCTCTCTACCCAGCCAGTTTTCCTAGTGCAAACAATTTCAAAAAAAAAAAAAAAGAAAAAAAGAAAAAAGAAAAAGAAAAAATAGACGTAAACAATGAGAAATTAGTTCCAAATTAGCTGACAACCAGAGTCTTTTCGAATCTGTTTACAAATCGATTGATCTCTACCTTGAAAATCGATCACGTTTTCGTATCGATTAGTTTCGTGCTTTATCGATCAGCCACGATCAAAAAGGTCATTCGACATTTGAAGGTGAACATTCCCAGAGCTAAAATTGATTTTTTTTGGTTGATCTGGTTTACTAGTTAATAGTTATTTACTAATAATAGTATGGCACAAGGCCATGATAATAATGTATTCAACCCACTACACTAACGAACTGGTCTTCGAGACGCCATTTCTAATTATTGTTTCAAAGTGTGTATTTACCTAACCCCTCCGCATGAGCTGGATGCGACAAGAGGTCAATTTTTAAGCGGAATTTAAATACATTGTTTTCCTTCTAGACCGGTTGTCTTAGCAAGGTTAAATAAACTAGGATGTCCTATTTATTCATAGCTTGTGGGTGAATAGTTGAATTCATACCTTTTCCAAAGGTATTAGCACTATGTGAAATGCAGACAATAACGTCCAGGATTAGATTCATGTAGAAAGAAATGATTCAAAACATTTATACTCAATGTGAAAAAATTTCTCTAATGAAAGAGAATTACTAAAAAAATGCAGAACTAAAAAAAGACTTTGGTGTGAATATGGAACCTGAACTAAAATTTTCCAAATATATAGAAATACAAGTAAATAATGCAGACAAGATATTAGGATTGATACAAAGCTCATATGAATACATGGATAAAGAAATGTTGAAAAATGTATTCATTGCATTGGTGAGACTTCATTTTGAATTTGCTAATGTGGTTTGGAGTCCAAGACTAATCAAAGACATAAAACTCATCGAGGGAGTTCAGAAGAGAGCAACTAAGGTAGTGAATGAATTAAAGAACCTTTCGTTTGGCGTATCGACGAACCAGAGAAAATATGATTGAAGTCTATAAATATACCCATTAATTTTATTCAACAAACTTTAATGTGTTGAATGTTGCTCAAAATCAAATGTACGGCAAAATTATTTCAGTAACAGGGCAGTAGATTCATGAATAAACTACCATCAGTAGTAATGAATAGCCCATCTCTGAACTTTTTAAAGTAAGGTTGGATGAATTTGTGGAAAGAATATAACATTCAGTGGGAAATAATATGAATGTTTGAAATATAAGGAACAGCTGACAGGTCTCAGACTAATATGCTAGCTGAAAAAGATATTTATTTTACTCCTTTTGAGTTATTATTATTATTATTATTATTATTATTATTATTATTATATAATAATAATAATAATAATAATAAAATTATTATTATTATATATAATAATAATAATAATAATAATAATAAATAATAATTTTTTTTTTTAACTTTTTCAGTTATCTGGCAAGGTCCAGATATTTTGTCAATTTTTTCATTTTCTTTAACTTCAACCCTGTGATCCGCTGGCACTGCAAAATCCAATTGACAAGTTCTTCTTTTTTGTAATCACACTAGGTTGGTCTTCTTGCTGGGATAAGGTGATCCGTTTTAATTTCAAAGTCCAGAGAATTTGTGCGTTTCGTTCTCAAGAACAGATTCTGGTTTATGCATATACATTTTGTTGTGTGGTCAAACTTAATTTTAATTAAAAAAAAAAAAAAAAAAAGTTAAAAAAAAAAAGTTAAAAAAAAAAAGTTATGGAATATGAAAGTGAAAGTTATACCAATTGTAGTTGGGGCACTTGGAACAGTCCAAAAGGATTAGAAAAGGGTTTGGAAAGTTTGGATATCAGAGGAAGGATTGAAACCATTCAGAACACTGCACTGCTGCAATCTGCCAGAATACTCAGAAGAGTCCTGGAGACCTGAGGAGACTTGCTGTCATTCAGACTCCAGTGAAAGACCATCAGCTAACACTGATGTGAAAACTCAAAAGGAATAATAATAATAATAATAATAATAATAATAATAATAATAATAATTATTATTATTATTATTATTATCATTATTATTATTAAACACGAGCGCCTGATAGTGGTCACCCACAAAAATTTACCAAACTTAGGTTAGTCTGGTCCAAGGCTACAAGTGTTGAAAAACTGAGCAATGTGTTAATTAATAAATTGAAAATTGCCGCCACCCAGAAGCTAGAAATATGTACGCTTGAGAAATCCCCGTGTATAATGCGGTATAAAGACACGAATGCATGTTTTCGAATGTTACTACCTGTCATCACCTCAGATAAATAATGAACTATTCCGTTTTAGTTGTGGAGAAAGAAAGGAAAGAAAAGGAACATGAATAATATTGAATGAATATCTACAGAGAAATGTTTTAATATAAGAATTATCATGTAAAACTTTCTATATGCGAATATACTTGTAAATAAAAAAATATGTAATAATAACATTAGAAATCAAAACGACATTTATTAGCGTTTTATCTCTTTGCCAACCAAAATTTCCCCACGGCTCTACCAAACTTTCTTGGTATTTTTTTTTTCCAAAATGATCAAGTACCAGTCTCAGGATTGGTTCACAGAAAAAAAACAAAAGATGGAAGCGGAGTTAACGTAGTAATTTTTCAGTATAAACAAGTAACACGTGCGAGAGCCGCTATTGGTGGTCTACGGTAGGATCGCATTGGTGGGAAAGCCCCTGTGGGCGGCCTAAATTAGGCACAGAGTTAAATGTTTAAGCAAAGTTACGATAGAAATACGCTTACGATAAACAATCAAAAATCAAACTGTTTGCCATAAAAATGATTTATACGTATTTATATTGATCATTTTAGTATTTAGTTATTAAGTTATGAATTATAACATTTTACTTTGGAGTGGATATGTGTAAAAACGAATAACACAGAACTACAAAATAAAAGTTTTTTTTATTAACATAAGACTTCATTGGAATGTTTTTCCTTTCATAAAGCTTCATAATGAATAAATGCAGTGTCACTTCTCTAGGATGGCGGCAATTGAAAACCTTAGTCACTTTGATGTAGGTTGAGGTTGGTGTAATGTAATTACTGCCAAAGTTGCCGAAAAAAACAAATTTAACCCTCCTATTGAAAAAAAATTACCAAAAATCATGGAATTATCCGATTTTAATGAAATTTTCAGTGTTGATTTATCAATAAATGAATTTAATAATGCATTAGTTATTTTTGACTTAGACAAATATTTGACCTTAAATAATTGATTTAATTAATTTTAATTCTTTTTTAAAATGAAAAGCCGATGACAAATTGGCAGTGCCTAATGTAAGGTTTCTCACTTCTTGTCCTCGGTGTCTTGTTGTCCGAGTTGGTGTTTATTCTGTCAGCGAAAGTCAGCGAGTCGTTAATGATGCGTGAAAGGAATTTAGCTTATTCGTTCGTCCAATGTAAGTGATGTTTGCTGAAAACTTGGACCATTGACCGTTCGCTCGTCAATGCGTTCTTTTATGTGAAAAGGGTTGGCACCAAGCGAGATGAGTTTATTTATGCTTTATCAATGGTTAAAAAAAACATGTGGCGGTGGTGGTGGTGAAAAGCAGAGACTTGTAATGCGAAGATTTTTTACGTTATTGAGACTTGTAATGCGAAGTTTTTTTTACGGTATTGAGACTTGTAATGCGAAGTTTTTTTACGGTATTGAGACTTGTAATGTGAAGTTTTTTTTTACGGTATTGAGACTTGTAATGCGAAGTTTTTTTTAACGGTATTGAGACTTGTAATGCGAAGTTTTTTTTACGGTATTGAACTTGTAATGCGAAGTTTTTTTTTACGGTATTGAAACTTGTAATGCGAAGTTTTTTTTACGGTATTGAGACTTGTAATGCGAAGTTTTTTTTACGGTATTGAGACTTGTAATGCGAAGTTTTTTTAATGGTTTGCAGTTGCTGTTGGAAATTCCGTGTTTCTTGAGAGAGCGTGTTGGTTGGTCGCAAAATGTTAATTTATATATCTAAACCTGGAGCCGGTTTTAGCCCAAAATTGAATTACGGTCATTATCAAGGAAATCAATTGATTTCCCACAGTTACGATAAAGATAAGCCTGAGATATAAAATTAAAAAAAACATTTACTAGGAAAGATAAAATGATAACTATTTACGATTTATTAGCGATTCAAATGTTTAAGCAAAGTTACGATAAAAAATACGTTTACGATAAACAATAAAAAATCAAACCGTTTAAAAAACAAAATATTAAAACAAAAAGTCTTAAGTACACATAGTAAACGTTATAATAGGGCGTGGCGTGGTGGTTAAAGTGCTGGACTGCGACATCACAGTAAAAGAGTTCGAACTAATACTCTCAGGAGAGGTATAAACCACCAATCGCACAGCTATCGGTTAAATTGTACCACGACATTTCTTCTATCAGAGTGGTTTTGGCATTAAATAACCCAGAAAGTTTGATATGCCATTAAAATGAATAAACCGAAACCCTTGTAATAGTTAAATTATCATACCGTGGTCTATCCACGGGTCCCACTAATCAATAATAATGGGGAAGCTTTTGACGCTTTCTGATATCAAATCGAAGATTTTTCTCAGGGGAAAGCGATATATATATATATATATATATATATATATATATATAATATATATATATATATATATATATAAATATCTTGCTTTGACGACGGCCTTTCTTCTGTATACTTAAAAAAAAAATTAAATATATTTTTCTATTATTATTTTATTCTATTTTGTAAATAAAATAATGTTAAATATAATACATTGTGTACAAAGACATTATCTCGGCCAAAACACGAGTTGGCACTTCATTAAAACAACATTTTCTTTTCTTTATTCATTTATTTTTAAACACACACACACACACACACACACACACACACACACATATATATATATATATATATATATATAAATAAAATGAACAAATGGGATAAGACAAATAGGAATATTTCTTTCATGTTATTTGTTTTTGGCTTGTTCTTAACTAATTTCGACCTTAGGTCATTGTCAGGTGAAACAAGTTTTTGAGACAAAAAAGTAGAAAATCAAATCTATGGATCACAGTAAACTAATACCTGCAGTCACGATTTCAACAATGATACTAAATTCACTTATATAGAAAGAATTGAAAAATAGAAAGACGAACGCATAAAAATTTACAAACCTATAATCCATTTGGAATCAATATGAAACTTAATTACCCGGCTTGGTAATAAAATGTGGGTCTCACAAACACATACATAAACGAATAAATCAGCCACAAATCACCCACGTCTAACTTAAAATGAACTACTCCCATTAGCCAAGTGCTTTCATCATCCATATGTATGCGGTTGAGAATAGAGGAAAATATGGATATAACAACACAAACAGCTAAATTCAATTGATATTTCAGCTCATTATTGGCTGAAGCTTTCTCAAAACTTTATTGACTTAAGTGCTTGTACATTCTGCTTTTATAGTGAAAAGGTAAATGGGTGTATATGTATATAAGAAATCAATTGAAGATATTTTATACAGATGATGGTATTCATTGAACAAATTTGCCACATCACCAATACACACATACACACACACACATATATATATATATATATATATATATATGTGTGTGTGCGTGTGTGTGTGTGTGTGTGTGTGTGTGTGTGTGTAAATATTGAAATGTAGGTCCCACGTATACTTCTGATATCACATTGATGAATGTAATATGACGTATATATAAAAATAATGCTAATAACTTTAGGGAAATTTTTGAAAAGAAATAATGTACTTACATTACAGGCTATTGGAAATGAAACATCAAAAATGTCGGGGATACAGGCACCTGTTTTCACCTAAGATTCAATAACCTCAAATAAACCATCTTCACATATTCCCTTGTGGCCGAGCATTTTAATCTACCCGGACATACTCTGGAAAACATCAAATGCATCCTCAAATACAGGATTCTGTATACAGATGCAGAAAACAATAGATGAAATGAATTCGTAAATTATACGCACAAACATAGATCTAATTCAGATATCGGTTTCTTAAAGAGGTATGAATACTATAAGTAAATAATACACAACACGGAATAATTTCACTACGATTCAGATGAATAAACAAAATGGATCATAAATTGCACTCATACAAATACAGACTTTATATGGACTAGCAAATATATGCACCCTCCGGGTGCAAGTATTTAAGTTTTAATGTAATAAAATATATTTAAATTGGAAGGGCTAATGAAACTTAATAAGAATGCAGATAAAAGATTTGAAACTTAGTCTTCCATCACTCCCGTCTCTCATGACTAATTTTTCCTAATTTAACTATTTAGTTAAGATAGGAAGTAAGAATAACATTACAGTTATTCCTTCTTTGTTAAAGGATTTCTTTTAAGATTTATTGAAGAGATTTTTGCTTGTATTCATTGAGAAAAAAAAACAAACAATTAGAAATCAATAATACCAAGCACATATTTATTAAAATAAAATTTTTAATATCAATATGCAAATTAGCCTTCCCATTCACACTGTAATCCGCCATTTTGTTGTATATATAAATACAATTGCATGTTGTTAGTATGTAGATATGGTCAACAGTCTTAATGATGAAAAACAATTTTATTAATAATTAAGGTTTAAATAAAAATAAAGTCATGGAGAATGTGATGTAAATAACAAAGGGAATTGTGACTTGTATAGTAATATAGTTTCGGTTACAAACAGAAAAACACACAATCTCCATTATAATAAGATATAGAATCAAAATATTTCTTTAAAGAGAAACAAACATTTTAGCTACACATCTCTCCGGATAATCTGGACTTTAAAAAGAATGGCCTCGAATTTTGAAATACATATCAAGCATAAATGTATACATACGAGTGTGAATCAAAAAGTGCTTTGAGCCACTTCTTCACTACAGATTTCACTTCCTCGTCACTGGAATAATGTTTGCCTCTCAAACCCTCTTTCATGGGTCCGAAGAGATGATAGTCTGAAGGCAAACATTATTCCAGTGACAAAGAAGTGAAATCTGTAGTGAAGAAGTGGATCAAAGCACTTTTTGACTCACCCTCGTAAAGTGGCTCAAAGTACAGTCAACATAATTTTACGGGATAGGGATATATGCTCTCATTTGAAGGTGGAATATTGCTATATAGAGAAACGGTTATTATGTGAAGAAGTAGGGATGTGATCCACAGAGGACTAACTTCTTTTTTTTTAATGTATGATACATTTTCTTGTGTTGGTAATTATACCTGTCCTAAACAAAATGGCATTACTTTATAATTCACTCTCGTATTAGAAACTCAGCTGTTACATTGTTTAACTACGAACAAATATTAACAATTAAATTCTGACTTTAAAAAGAATACGACAGTTTCATTTTTGTTTTTATCACCGGATGAAGGGAAAAACATCTTCAATTTATTTTTTATGCTTAATTCCCAATGACCTCTAATCTAAGTACACTATATTTTTTCAACAATTTCGTAGTTATTATTATCATTACTTCAGTATATATATGTCATTTTTATCAATTATATATATATAGTCAGATTTTAGCCCTGAAGAGCTTTATGCGAAACTAATAGTAGGTTCGTCTGACTCATTAGATTATCTTTATAATTAGGTATCGAGCACTTTTTACATATTAGCTTTCTCCTAGCGGTTATATGAATATATATATATATCTTATATACATATATATACGTATAAATTCTTTTTTCTTTTGGCCAAATACTGTACCAATAGATTATTTTTTGTTGGTACGAATATCTTGGTCTTTTCTTTTTTTCAAAAAATTTTTTCTTCCAGGTTGATGTTTGTAGCATATTTTTACAATCAAACTTTCTGCTGGGTTTTTCTCTCCGCAAGATCTACCAACACGCTTGGTATATTAAATTATTATATATATATATATATATATATATATATATTATATATATATATATACACACATATATATATATGTGGTGTTGTGTGTGTGTGTGTGTGTGTGTATGTGTGTGTGTGTGTGTGTGTGTGTGTGTGTGTATAATATATATAATATAGATAGATAGATATATTATTCCAGAATAAACTTGATAAAGCTTCGTAAAGTACCAAGGTGAAATATCATTTGAATTTAGTTGTTGTGTTGTTTAGCCACATTTTCCTCTATTTTCAACCACATATATACATAATTATAAATGTATATTATATATATATATATATATATATATATATATTTATATATACATATATATAAATACACACGCACACACACACACACATACACACACACACACACACACACACACATATATATATATATATGTGTGTGTGTGTCTGTGTCTATGTGTGTCTGTGTAACATTTATATATTTAAAATCTTTTTTTGCGATTTCGGGGTATGTGAAGAGATATGTTGTATAATGTAAAGTTTAACAGAGGATAGAAATATATATATATTTATTTATGTTGCAAATGTACAGATATTTATTATGTGAGTCTAGGCCCGGATAGCGTTTGTAAGTAGTTCTACCCCTAAGCGTCTGCTATCAGTTCATGATCTTCCTACGCTGCCGTGTTGTGCTGTGTCATGTGAGGAAGTAGTTCGTAATACTATTACAGGGTATCGCTCAAGTTCTAATTGTGACTTTACATATTATTCTACATCCAAAATATAAAAAAATGAAAATAGAAATAGAACATCAAGTTCAAGTCAAATGGTGTGAGCATTAGTCGGAAGATTTCCTTATTTTTAATATATCGTTTGGCTCCAGAGGTTAAGACGATATTTAGTATTGTTCATATACATTTTACCACTTCGATGTCGTATTTTAATTAGAAGCCAGTGAGAATCTTGTTTACCTTCGTCATTGATTTGACAGCAATTTACACTGAAGAACTGCGCATGACCTACGCGCATGCGTACTGACAGGAGTGAATGTGCTTCTCCATTTCGTTACAAGATAAATGTACGCTTATTTCAATTCTCTGGATCGTCAGCTGTGTCTATACTATTTTTGACAAAACTTTTACTCTTTTTCAATATTTCCTTCACGTCCATATTTCTTTTTTTCCCTTTGTCCCTCGATTTCCTTTCTCTACTTATTCTTATTCTTCTTCGTCAACATCTCGCATTTCTTTCTTTTTTTCTTTCTTTTTCTTTCTTTCTTTCTTTCTTTCTTTCTTTTACTTTTAGATTCATTTTCTTCGTTTTCTCTCTCTTCCTTTTCTTCCTTTAGTTTTTTCTGTCTTTCTCTTTCTTTCGTTTGCTCGAAACCTTATACTTATTTCTTTCTCGACTTCTTCTTATTTTACTTCGTCAACATCTTGCCTTTTCTTTCTTTCTTTCTTTCTTTCTTTCTTTCTTTCTTTCTTTCTTTCTTTTGCTTTTAGATTCATTTACGTTGTTTTCTCTCTCTTTCCCTTTCTTCCTTTAGTTTTTTCTGTCATTTTCTTTCTTTCTTTTGCTCGAAACCTTATACTTATTTCTTTCTCTACTTCTTCTTCTTCTTCTTCGTCAACATCTCACCTTTTCTTTCTTTCTTTCTTTCTTTTGCTTTTAGATTAATTTTCTTCGTTTTCTCTCTCTTTCCTTTTCTTCCTTTAGTTTTTTCTGTCTTTCTCTTTCTTTCTTTTGCTCGAAACCTTATACTTATTTCTTTCTCTACTTATTCTTATTCTTCTTCGTCAGCATCTCGCCTCTTCTTTCTTTCTTTCTTTCTTTCTTTCTTTCTTTTACTTTTAGATTCATTTTCTTCGTTTTCTCTCTCTTTCCATTTCTTCCTTTAGTTTTTTCTGTCTTTCTCTTTCTTTCTTTTGCTCGAAACCTTATACTTATTCTTTCTCTACTTATTCTTATTCTTCTTCGTCAGCATCTCGCCTCTTCTTTCTTTCTTTCTTTCTTTCTTTCTTCTTTCTTTTACTTTTAGATTCATTTCTTCGTTTTCTCTCTCTTTCCATTTCTTCCTTTAGTTTTTTCTGTCTTTCTCTTTCTTTCTTTTTGCTCGAAACCTTATACTTATTTCTTTTTCTACTTATTCTTATTCTTCTTCGTCAACATCTTGCCTTTTCTTTCTCTCTTTCTTTCTTTCTTTCTTTCTTTCTTTCTTTCTTTCTTTCTCTTTCAGACTCATTCTCTTCGTTTTCTCTTTCTTTCGTTTTCTTTCTTTTGCTTGACATCCTCCTTTCTTTGTGTCTATCCCTAGCACTTTTTCCTTTTCTTTGTTTGCTTTGTTCTTTAATTATTTGTGGTATAAAAAAGTATTTACCAATGTGCTGGAGGCTGGGCGTGTGGTCAAGGAGTGTTTGCTAGCATGCTGACAAATGAAGAAGCCAGAAGTGGGGGGTGCCTTCTTATAGGAGAACACAGATGCATTGTGGGTAAGTGGGTGGGGATAAAAGACACTCGCTTACCCGAACAGGTGACGAGTCATTAAGTGAACAGCTGTCAGTGAGTGAAGAAGGAAGCGAAGAGAAAAGAAGGAAAAAACGAGGGAAGAGAAAGGAAAGCAGGAGCAGGAGGAGAAAGGAATGGAAGAAAAGAAAGGAGGGAAATATATCAGGGTTTTTTTCTTGCTAAAGAGCGACACCCAAGAGAAAGACCTGGGAAACGACATTATCCAATAGGGACAGTTCATATTTTATTTCTTCATAAAATGCATGGTTGACGTGCATCTTTTGCTATTTAAGACACCACATTATTCTATCAGTATTCATTCATTTCTTTCTTTCTTTAGGTTTTTTGTATTTCTATATAGGCTTTCTTTCTTTCTTTGTGTCTTTCTTTCTTTCTTTTTTTCTTTCTTCTGTTTTTTACTCAAAGTTGATATCTATCTATCTATCTAATTATTATCTATCTATCTCAGGCACGTTCATTAGCTTTTATATTTTTATATAGGGTTTTCTTTCTTTCTTTGTGTCTTTCTTATTTCTTTCTTTTTTTCTTCCTTTCTTTCTTCTGTTTTTACTCAAAGTTGATATCTATCTATCTATCTATCTATCTCAGGCACGTTCATTAGCTTTTTTATATTTTATATAGGCTTTTCTTTCTTTCTTTGTGTCTTTCTTTCTTTTTCTTCCTTTCTTTCTTTCTGTTTTTTACTCAAAGTTGATATCTATCTATCTATCTATCTATCTATCTATCTGTCGCAGGCCCGTTCATTAGCTTTTTATATTTTTATATAGGCTTTTCTTCCTTCTTTCTTTCTTTCTTTTTCTCAAAGTGGAGATCTTATCTATCTATCTATCTATCTATCATCCTATGTATACTTCTCAGGCCCGTTCATTAGCTTTTCTATTTATATATAGGCTTTTCTTTCTTTCTTTCTTATTTATTCTTCTTATTTTCTTTCTTTCGTTCTTCCTTTCTTTCTTTCTGTCTTTTACTCAAAGTTGATATCTATCTATCTATCTATCTCAGGCCCGTTCATTAGCTTTTTATATTTTTATATAGGCTTTTCTTTCTTTCTTTTTCTCAAAGTGGAGATCTATCTATCTATCTATTCTTCTCAGGCCCGTTCATTAGGTTTTTCTATTTATATATAGGCTGTTTCTTTCTTTTACTCAAAGTGAATATCTATCTATCTATCTATCTATCTATCTATCTATCTATCTGTCTGTCTATCTATCTATCTATCTTAGACCCGTTCATTATCTCTTTGTATTTCTATATAGGCTTTTCTTTCTTTCTTTCTTTCTTTCTTTCTTCCTTCCTTTTACTCAAACTGAATACTTATCTATCTATGTATCTATCTCAGACCCGTTCATTAGCTTTTTGTATTTCTATATAGGCTTTTCTTTCTTTCTTTCTTTCTTTCTTTCTTTCTGTCTATTACTCAAAGTTGATATGTATCTGTCTGTCTATCTATCTATCTATCTATCTATCTCAGGCCCATTCATTAGCTTTTTCTATTTATATATAGGCTGCTTCTTTCTTTCTTTTACTCAAAGTGAATATCTATCTATCTATCTATCTATCTATCTATCTATCTCAGACCCGTTCATTAGCTCTTTGTATTTCTATATAGGCTTTTCTTACTTTCTTTCTTTTTTTCTTTTTTTTCTTTCTTCTCCCTTTCTTTCTTTCTTTCTTACTCAAATCGAATATTATCTATCTATCTATCGATCTATCTATCTATCTATCTCAGGCCCATTCATTAGCTTTTTTATTCTATATAGGCTTTTCTTTCTTTCTTTCTTTCTTTCTTTCTTTCTATTTTTCTTTTACTCAAAGTGAATACTTATCTATCTATCTATCTATCTATCTATCTATCTATCTCAGGCCCGTTCATTAGCTTTTTATATTTTTATATAGGGTTTTCTTTCTTTCTTTATTTATTTGTTTCTTTTTCTCAAAGTGGAGATCTATCTATCTATCTATCTATCTATCAATCTATCTATCTATCTATCTTCTATACTTCTCAGGCTCATTCATTAGCTTTTTCTATTTATACATAGGCTTTTCTTTCTTTCTTTCTTTCTTTCTTTCTTCTTTCTGTCTTTTACTCAAAGTTGATATCTATCTATCTATCTATCTCAGGCCCGTTCATTAGCTTTTTATATTTTTATATAGGCTTTTCTTTCTTTCTTTTTCTCAAAGTGGAGATCTATCTATCTATCTATCTATCTCAGGCCCGTTCATTAGCTTTTTGTATTTATATATAGGCTTTTCTTTCTTTCTTTCTTTCTTTTCTCAAAGTGGAGATCTATCTATCTATCTATCTATCTATTTCTATGTTATACTTCTCAGCCCGTTCATAGTTTTCATTTATATATAGGCTTTTCTTTCTTTCTTTATTTTACTTTCTTCTTATTTCTTTCTTTCGTTCTTCCTTTCTTTCTTTCTGTCTTTTACTCAAAGTTGATATCTATCTATCTATCTATCTCAGGCCCGTTCATTAGCTTTTTATATTTTTATATAGGCTTTTCTTTCTTTCTTTTTCTCAAAGTGGAGATCTATCTATCTATCTATCTTCTCAGGCCCGTTCATTAGGTTTTTCTATTTATATATAGGCTGTTTCTTTCTTTTACTCAAAGTGAATATCTATCTATCTATCTATCTATCTATCTATCTATCTGTCTGTCTATCTATCTATCTATCTTAGACCCGTTCATTATCTCTTTGTATTTCTATATAGGCTTTTCTTTCTTTCTTTCTTTCTTTCTTTCTTCCTTCCTTTTACTCAAACTGAATACTTATCTATCTATGTATCTATCTCAGACCCGTTCATTAGCTTTTTGTATTTCTATATAGGCTTTCTTTCTTTCTTTCTTTCTTTCTTTCTTTCTGTCTATTACTCAAGTTGATATGTATCTGTCTGTCTATCTATCTATCTATCTATCTATCTATCTATCTATCTCAAGCCCAGTCATTAGCTTTTTCTATTTATATATAGGCTGCTTCTTCTTTCTTTTACTCAAAGTGAATATCTATCTATCTTAATCTATCTATCTATCTATCTCAACCCGTTCATTAGCTCTTTGTATTTCTATATAGGCTTTTCTTACTTTCTTCTTTCTTTCTTTCTTTCTCCCTTTCTTTCTTCTTTCTTTTACTCAAATCGAATACTTATCTATCTATCTATCTATCTATCTATCTATCTATCTCAGGCCCATTCATTAGCTTTTTGTATTTCTATATAGGCTTTTCTTTCTTTCTTTCTTTCTTTCTTTCTTTCTATTTTTCTTTTACTCAAAGTGAATACTTATCTATCTATCTATCTATCTATCTATCATCTATCTATCTCAGCCCGTTCATTAGCTTTTTATATTTTTATATAGGTTTTCTTTCTTTCTTTATTTATTTGTTTCTTTTTCTCAAATGGAGATCTATCTATCTATATTCTATCTATCTATCTATCTATCTATCTATACTCTCAGGCTCATTCATTAGCTTTTTCTATTTATACATAGCTTTTTCTTTCTTCTTCTTCTTTCTTTCTTTCTTCTTTCTTTCTTTCTTCTGTCTTTTACTCAAAGTTGATATCTATCTATCTATCTATCTCAGCCCTTCATTAGCTTTTTTATTTTATATAGGCTTTTCTTTCTTTCTTTTCTCAAAGTGAGATCTATCTATCTATCTATTCTTCTCAGGCCCGTTCATTAGTTTTTCTATTTATATATAGGCTGTTTCTTTCTTTCTTTTACTCAAAGTGAATATCTATCTATCTATCTATCTATCTATCTATCTCAGACCCGTTCATTAGCTCTTTGCATTTCTATATAGGCTTTTCTTTCTTTCTTTCTTCTTTCTCCCTTTCTTCTTTCTTTCTGTCTTCTTTTACTCAAATCGAATACTTATCTATCTATCTATCTATCTAATCTCAGGCCCGTTCATTAGCTTTTTTATTATATATATAGGCTTTTCTTTCTTTCTTTCTTTCTTTCTTTCTTCTTTCTTTGTTGACTTCTTTTCATCTCAGTCTTAATTATCAAATTATTCTTTATGTTTAGCCAAGCATTACATTAGTGTTGTATGATTTAAACCGACAATAAATTTTCATGCCTTTCTTTTCAGAAAGAAAATCTTCATAACAATAACTAAAAAAGCTCGCACTACTTCCAGAATAGCCTCTATTGAACGTCAAGGGTGATGCTTAATTCGTAAATCTAAAATAACCGATTGTCACAGTTGATGGTCGGTCGTTAATATCCTATTTTAATTGGTCTTATTTCCGTCATCCCAATCAAATTAATCGTTGAGCGTTGCTTTTTGATGAAAAAAAATCAGATTTTGACAGGTTATGAATTAATAAATCGGATGTTTTTATTCTTGGGTTACACATTCTGATGAATGAAGAGAAAAAACGAAGGAGGAAAAAAAAGAAGTTTTCGTTTTGAATGCAATCATTATGAATATAAAAAAAGCAGATGGATGATTTGTTAGATTCTAGGATTCTTTGGAAGAAAAAGGCGCCAAATAGCGTTTGTTCGACTTTGTTCACATGAAAAGATGAAAAACGAGAAAAAAAGAAAAAAAGAAGAATTTGAGTTTGAGTTTTGTTTAACGGCATATCAACCTCTGTAGGTCAATTAATGCCAGAAAAGATTATATAGAATGTTTTTACATATGGATTTCAGTTTTTAAAGTAGTGTCTTTTTTAAAAAAATATTTGGTTATGTTTTGTTAGATCTTGTTGAAAAGGTTGCTTTTTTTAGAAAATTTAAAATTTCTTCTGGGTTAGTATTTTTAAAGAGGACTTTTAGTTAGTCTGATAATAATTGCGCGGGTCTGAGGCTGTGACAGTTTAGGAGGATGTGTTTGATAGTGAGCTACTTTGCATATTGGGCCTACTGGAGCGTCCTCCTTTTTTTAAAAGGTGAAAATGGTTGGTGATGTGGGTGTGACCAAATAAGATAAATATTCGAATGAAAAAATGATGAAAAATGCGTAAGGTAGTTTAATGTAGTCAAGTCTATTCCCTCTTTTTCAGACTTCACGAAAAGGCAAATTCTCAAGGGCCGGTTAGCTCAGTCGGTAGAGCGTTCGGCTAGGAATCCCAAGGTTCCAGGTTCGATACCGACCCTCGCCAACTCAGCGTATGTGTAGCACAGGATCTGTCGGTAATATGAGGAGCTGATGGTAAGCGTGGCGTACACTTCAAACGCTAAAATAATCTCCTTGGTCTAGTGCTAGTGAAAAGGGGATAGACTCCCTCGATCTCTGGCTGATACCGACATTAAGCCGCTCGACGACTTTACTTTTTTAATTTCACCTAGCCGGAATTAAGTGACCCGTCTGTATCTCAAGGACGCAGAAAAATTTTATGCGTCTCATTTTCTCGGACAGATTTCGGTTTTGTACGTATACCATTTAGAAGCATGGTGAAAATCTTATTTCTTACGCCCTACTCTATGGATCACCTTTCCCACCCAGTCGTACCTAGTTTTGTGCTAGTTTGCTGCATACACTAATTATACAATTAACCGTTTCGTCTTTGTCTCGACAAAGTTTACGTCTTATCTATTTTTTCCTATAGATATAGTTTGTTCTTATGGCGTTGTCTAGTACTGCAATTATGAAAGATTCAGTTTCTTTATCGAGATTTCCCCTTCTCAGCCACGTCCAGGTCTTCGCATAAGCTACCACTCATATTTTTTGCTGTAATTATCCATATAGTTTTTATTTATCCTATTTCTGTTTTTTTTAGTTTTTGTTGTATTTCTGTTTGCCCATAAGTTCCAATTGCTTATTATATGAGTGTTTCCCGCCAGCGTCAGCTGATTGTATTTCACTGGAGTCTGAGTGACAACAAGTATCCTCAGGTCCCCAGGACTTTTCTGAATATTCTAGCCGATTGCAGCAATGTAGTATTCTGGATGGTCTAAATTCTTCCTCTGACTTCCAGTTCATTCAGTCTTTTTTCCAAGCTTTTTGGGACCGATCCAAGTGCACGAACAACAGTTGGTATCACTTTGACCCTCATATTCCACATTTTTTCAATTTTCTGGCAAGATCTAGGTATTTGTTTATCTTTTCGTGATCTACTGGAACTGCAAATTCTACCGGTTGACAAGTTCTCTTTTTTAGTTAATCAATCTTAGGTCTGGACTCCGGACTGGGATAAGGGGATCCGTCTTTATCTCGAAGTCCCAGAGAAATTTATGCGTTTTATTCTCAAGAACAGATTTTGGTTTATGCATATATCATTTTGTTGTATGGTCAAAATTTAGTTTATTGTATAATTCCCAGTGGATCATCTTCCCAGCTCAGTCGTGCCTAGCTTTGTATTCCCGCCGTGCTAGTTTGCTATATTCGCTTAATACATGGTTTATGGTCTCATCTCTGTCATCACAAACTCTACATTTACTGTTTCGTTGAGTCTTATCAATGTTTGCTTTGATATAATTTGTTCTTATGACATTATTTCATGCAGCAATTATTAATGATTCAGTTTTGAGGTTTCCTCTTCTTAACCATGTCCAAGTCTTTTCATGTGCAACCTCTTCGATTTGTCGTTTGAAGTGTCCGTATAATTGTTTTTCTTACCATCTTTGTTTTCTAGTTTTCGTTGTTTTTCTGTTTGTCCATATATTACATCTGCTGTTGTTGGCTGCCATAAGTAATTTGTCTTTGCTCTTTTTTGTGTATTCTTCGAGACCTTGGATTGTGGCCTCTACGCAGTCATATTATTATTATTATTATTATTATTATTATTATTATTATTATTATTATTATTTCCGTTCCTTTTCTTTTCTTCCTTCTTGCCTTTCAAGCCGGATATTGCTTTTTCAGCCCGGGATGCGGACACCGATTTCTTGGCCAAACATCAGGAAAAATCAAATAACATTTACGTTTGTCACAATATACACAAGTCCGCCCCCCCACACGCACACGCACACGCACACGCATACACACAAGTATGTACAAAACATATTTGCATATTCGTATCTATCTATCTATCTATCTATCTATCTATCCAGGAAGGCATATATTTTTTTCATGTGTACATAAATAGTGAAAAGGATTGCATCTATCTATCTATCTATCTATCTATCTATCTATCTATTTTGTACTTCTATATAGGCTTTTCTTTATTTATTTTTTCTTTCTTCCTTTCGTTCCTTTTTTCTTTCTTTTGCTCAAAATGGAAATCTATCTATCTATCTATCTATCTATCTATCTATTTATATATCTATCTCAGGGTCGTTCATTAACTTGTTTTTCTATATAGGCTTTTATTTATTTATTTATTTATTTATTTTGCTCAAAGTAGAAATCTATCTATCTATCTATCTATCTATCTATCTATGTAATTGATGAATTTCTATTAGAAAGACCAAAAAGAAGAAAAAAAGTAAAAACAGACAACAAAAGGCACCGAATGTATATATATATATATATATAATATATATATATATATATATATATATATATATAAATATATATATCATGATTGTTTGCAGGAAACCAAAACCTGTCAACAGAAAGAGAGATGGTGGACAATTACGATCTGAAAATTTCCTGTTACCTCTGTCGCCTCGCCGGCTCCCAGCGGCACAAATAGCAATTGTTAGTTTTTCACAGCGGTCGTCTGCTTCTCTGAGTGAATGGAATAAAATTAGCCCCCGCCAACAATGATGAATCGGCTGACTGAGACCGGGAAACAAACCCATCAAACATTTTGTAAGAAGCCAACATTTAATCCCCATTTAACAAAAAGTGATTTCATCTTTTTTTACCCTTTGTTTATATTCAATCATATTTCCTTTTTATCTATTGTATATATCACTTAAGTGTTATATCATAAGCGATGGTGTAATGGTTATTGTCATAGGAAATGGACTCAGAGAGAAGAGTTCAAATTCTGGAAGAGGCAAGTATTGTTTGTACTTTATGAAGATGAGTACAATAGTCTGAATAATCCAAATAATACTAATAATCAAGCCTCATCTAAAAAAAATTCCGAAATACTGGAAGAGGGTGTTTACATTTCATGTAGTGCTAGTACACTTGGAAAAGGTATGGATCCAACTATTCTCCATCTAGCCATGAGTAGATAGTAGGGCAGACTGAGATCTTTAACCTTGGTATGGCGACCAGTGTAGGAGAAAGAAAACTCCGAATCCAAATCTGTTAAACTCCGCTTAAGAATTTGACCTTGTGTCACATCCTAATGGTGTGGAGATTTTTGGTAAATATATATATATATATATTTACCAAACATGTCCAGACCATTAGGATGTGACACAAGGTCAAATTCTTATTTCGTTTTTGTAATAAAACATCGTTTTATTTCTCCATCCCTCATTTTCGTATGATCTCCCAATATACATATGATTCCATTACTTGTAATACTCTCTCTCTCTCTCCCCATATATATATATATATATAATATATATATATATATAATATCATTAGCGATGTTCTATCGACCACTACACATGGGGACACCAGTTTGGACGACAAGCAAAAACATACATTGATCAGCTCTGTACGATACTGGGTGCCATTTAGACGACTTACCAACAGATATTAGCGATGGGGACAGGTGGACGAGAGAGAGAGAGAGAGAGAGAGAGAGAGAGAGAGAGAGAGAGAGAGAGAGGAGAGAGAGAGAGAGGGGGTAAATATCTCATCAATATTTTAACGACTGAAAGTGATTTCAACATAAACATACATTAAGCATGGGAATTCTTCAAAACTGTGTCAGTTTTAGTACTATTGTTGGCAGTCCCACTTGGAATTAAACGTCCGAGGAATAGCCTAGATAAGATAGATAGATAGATAGATAGATAGAGAGAGGGAGAGATAGATAGAGAGGGGGTGAGATAGAGAGAGAGAGAGCGAGAGAGAGAGAGAGAGAGAGAGAGAGAGAGAGGGGGAGTCAAGGGAATCTGTGTTGATGATGACGATGATATCACTTATTGTTTTACTCTCTCTTACCACTTGGAATTAAACGTCTGAGGAATAGCCTAGATAAGATAGATAGATAGATAGATAGAGAGAGGAGAGATAGATAGAGAGAGGGAGATAGATAGATAGAGAGAGGGAGAGAATAGAGAGAGAGAGAGAGAGAGAGAGAGAGAGAGGGGAGTCAAGGAATCTGTGTTGATGATGACGATGATATAACTTATCGTTTAATCTCTCTTACCACTTGGAATTAAACGTCTGAGGAATAGCCTAGATAAGTACACAATGATTTTGCGTGCTGTTTTGAACAAAACCTGTATGCAATATCCAACAAAGTAGAAGCTGTATGGCCATATATTCCACCTTGCAAACCATCCAAGTAAGACGTGCAAGATGTTGGACTGAGGACGTAAGGACTAACTCATAAGTGACGTTATTATTTGAACTCCTACACACGAACACACAAATGTTAGCCGAATAAAACTTACATTAATCAGCTCTGTACGGATACTGGATGCCATCTAGAGGACTTGAGAGATTACCCATAGGGACGGATGGTGTGTCCCCGTGTGTGTGTGTGTGTTGTGTAAGAGAGAGAGAAGAGAGAGAGAGAGAGAGAAGAAGAGAGAGAGAGAGAGTCATGGGAATCTGTGCTGATGATGACGATGATATTCCTTATTGTTTTACTCCTTCTTAAGGACCTGTTTCCTTTTAGTCACATCTAATCCATTCGTTATCATTTTCATTTTTCTTTTATTTATTATGCCTTTTCTCATAATATCATTACTGTTTATTCGATACATTAAAAAATGTTTGTTACTCTACCAAGTAAAATGGAAATTATGTTCTAGTTTTGGTGTCAAAGAACCTATATACACAAGCGGGACTATGCAACACCTAATTTTCCAATTCATGTACATTTACACACGCCCTCACCATATATATATATATATATATATAATATATATATATATATATATATATATATATATATATAATGGCTGTCAACTCGTATTCGAGTAAGATCATTTCCTGTTTATTTTTTTTGATATTATCAACATTGTTAGTTGCCAGTAGCATTTGACACTCTATCCTTGTTTTTTCTCAGATGACTCACCAGGACAGCCCTGGGGGAGACATACTGTTCCACATAAACTATATGTTGGAACATATATATATATTATATATATATATATATTATATATATATATGTATATATATTAAAATACATGTATATATAACAAGGTGTCTCAAATAATTATCGAGATTGAAGTTATATTTACTAATATAGGAATGAACAATAAATGTAACGTTAAGCTTTTCAGAATACTAGCTATGTCAACAAGTACAGATTTTAAAGCTGTATTTACCAGAGAGAAATGAAAAGTAGAAAAGTCTCGATACTTATTTTACACACCTTATATATATATATATATATATATATAATATATATATATATATATATATATAATATATTATTATATTTTGCTTGAAGGCAATTATAATGCATGTATCGCATAAAATTCGATAATTATAGAAAATAATATTGACAAGTGAATCCCGGCAAAGGATGGCTCGCTATGCAGAACACCGTACAGACTGTTTCGACTTTATTAAGCGATGTATACTAACGACTTCCCTCCGACAGAAATCGAAACCGGGACCTCAGCAGGCATTCTCAGAGACCATATCGCTTCGGCCGCCGGTACATAGCGAACAATCCCTACACAATTAACCTTGTCAATGATACTTACACGCCTCTACCATATTAGGTAAGGGGACGTTGATTGAGTAGTAAACAAACCAGGCCGTAAGCTCTTCGGCGAAGTGAATAAGATTTTTGGATGTTTGTTTTTTAGAAGCATTGTTGGATAAATTATTATTTATATTTTGCTTGAAGGCAATTATAATGCATGTGTCGGATAAAATTCGATAATTATAGAAAATAATCTGACAAGTGAATCCCGGCAAAGAATGGCTCGCTATGCAGAACACCGTAATATATATATATATATATATATATATATATATATATATATATATATATATAAGGTCCGCAAAATGATTTGAACTTTTGTTTCTATTATTTTATGGGCACGTGTTATGTATATTTTAAATCCTTTTCAAGCTTTATTGTATGCTTATATCCATATCTATATTGAATTTTGTTCGGTGGTTTCAACATCATAACATTTCATTCTTCCTTTTTTATTTTGATTTTTTCATTCATTACTTTTCAACCTTACTTTTAAAAAATTCCGACTTTAATTCTTTTCTGTTCATTCTGCTTTCCATTCTTTCTTTTCATTCTAATTTCATACATTCTTTTTAATTTGTTTTTCATTCTTTTCATTCTAATTTTCATACATTCTTTTAATTTTGTTTTCATTCTTTTCATTCTAATTTTCATACATTTTTTAATTTTTTTTTCATTCTTTTCATTCTAATTTCATACATTTCTTTTTAATTTTGTTTTCATTCTTTCATTCTAATTTTCATACATTTCTTTTAATTTTGTTTTTCATTCTTTTCATTCTAATTTTCATACATTTCTTTTTAATTTTGTTTTTCATTTTTTTAATTTGTTTTTCATTCTTTCATTCTAATTTCATTTCATTTCTTTTTTACATTTTTTAATTTTGTTTTCATTCTTTTCATTCTAATTTTCATACATTTCTTTTTAATTTTGTTTTTCATTCTTTTCATTCTAATTTCATACATTGCTTTTTAATTTTTTTCATTCTTTTCATTCTAATTTCATACATTTCTTTTTAATTTTGTTTTCATTCTTTTCATTCTAATTTTCATACATTGCTTTTTAATTTTGTATTTCATTCTTTCATTCTAATTTTCAACATTTCTTTTAATTTTGTTTTCATACTTTCATTCTAATTTCATACATTGCTTTTTAATTTGTTTTTCATTCTTTTCATTCTAATTTTCATACGTTGCTTTTTTAATTTTGTTTTTCATTCTTTCATTTTCATTCTGATCTTAATTCTTTCCTTATACATTCTCCTTTTTATTCTTTCTTTTTCCTTCTGGTTTTCCTTCTTTTCCTTTCATTGAGCTTTTCATTCTTTCTTTTTCTTTCCGATTTTCATTCTTTCTTCTTTTAATTTTTTAATTTTATTATTTTTATTTTAGTTTTTTATTCTCCTTTTCGGTTAGCTCAGTCGGTAGAGGGTGGGTTGGCTCAGTCGGTAGAGCGTTCGGCTAGAAACCACAAGGTTCCTAGTTCGATACCGGCTCTCGCCAACTCAGCGTATGAGTATCACAGGGATCTGTGCAGTAAAGTAAGGAGCTGATTATAGGTGTGGCGCTCCACCTCATACGCAAAAACAACCTCCTTGGTCTAGCGCTAGTGAAAAGGGGATAGACTTCTTTGCTGATTGGCTGATACCGACTTTAGGCCACCCTGACGACTTTACTTTTTATTATTCTTTCTACATTTATTTCTTTCCCTTTCGTTCAGGTTTTCATTCTTTTTTTCATTCTGCTTTTCATTCTTCCTTTTCAATCTGGTCTTCATTCTTTATCTTTTATTTGGGTTTTCATTATTTTATTCAGCATTTAGTTTTTCTCTTTCTCTTTCATTTATTTTCATTCATATTTCTCTCTAGCTTTTGGCGTCCTATTAATCTATTATGGATTTAGTTTTGTCCTAAAGATATTTCTTCATTTTCCCTCTCGTGTCTACTTTTAACCCCCATCCCCATTAATGTAACGAGGAGGTGCTGTTTGAGGAATAAGTCTCCGGTCGCAACGTGTCCAATCTATTTCTGCTTACTACATGAGAAAAGTAACAATCCTATTTTAAGACTGTAATATTCTTTCTTTCTTTCTTTCTTTCTTTTAATCAAAGTGGATATCTGTCTATGTATGTATGTATGTATGTATGTATCTATCTATCTATCTATCTATCTATCCATCTATCTATGTTAAGGATGCTAAATTCTATCTATCTATCAATCTATCTATCCATCCAAATATGCTAAATTAAAAATTATCTCTTGATTTGTTATCTATCTATCTATCTATCTCTGTCTAGGATGCTAAATTCTCCTCCTCCTCTCTCTTTCCATCTATCTATATATATATCTATCTATCTATCTATCTAAATCTGTTAAATCCTTTTATCTATCTATTCATGTATCTATCAGTCTATCCGAATATGCTTAATTAAAAACTATCTCTTGATTTTTTTTATCTATCTATCTATCTATTTATCTGAATCTGTTAAATTAGAAAATTCTCTAACTCTCAATATATATATATATATATATATATATATATATATATATATATATTCGTCTGTTCAAGTCAAATGTATGTATGTATGTATGTATGTATCTATCTATCTATCTATCTATCTATCTATATCTTTGTTTGTTTTCCCCCTTTCACGCGACTATAACTAATCTTTTCGCCAATGCGAATTGAACGGTAAACATTGAGATTTCTACTTCAATAACTATTCATTCAGCCATCGTTAGTGTCGTCATTTCTTCCAAAGAATCGTGGAGTATTTTTTTTTTATTAGCGTCAAAACATTAACGCTGATCGTGGGGCGGGGTAATGATTTTCTACCGAGTTCGAGAGCTTGGTCGTTCACATCCTTATCATTGGCCCACACATTCACTCGAGGCGTTCGTTTTTAGCTTGATGACAGTTTAGGAAGCCCAATTCATGATTGAAAGATATTTTCACTTGATTTAAACTGTACGCTCTCACCTGGTACAACAGGAAACTATATTTCTTCTCCTTTCTTTCTTTTAATCAAAGTGGATGTCTCCCACCCAAGTATCTATCTATCTATCTATCTATCTATTTGTCTGTCTGTCTGTCTGTCCGTCTGTCTGTCTGTCTGTCTTTCTTTCTTTCTTTCTCTCTCAGGTCCGTTCATTTATGTATTTCTAAATGAGTTTATGTTTCTTTCTTTCTTTCTTTCTTCATTTATTTATTTATTTATTTTCTCTCTTTTAATCAAAGTGGATATCTATCTATCTATCTATCTATCTATCTATCTATCTCAGACCCGTTCATGAACTTTTTTGTAATTTTATATGGGATTATCTTTCTTTCTTTCTTTCTTTCTTTCTTTCTTTCTTTCAATCAAAATATCTCTCTATCTCTATATTTGTTCTTTCTTTCTTTCTTTCTTTCTTTCTTTCTTTCTCAGGTGCGTTCATTGGCTTTTTGTATTTCTATATGGGTTTATCTTTCTTTCTTTCTTTCTTTCTTTCTTTCTTTCTTTCTTTTAATCAAAGTGGATATCTATCTATCTATCTCAGACCCGTTCATTAACTTTTTGTAATTCTATATGGATTATCTTTCTTTCTTTCTTTCTTTCTTTCTTTCTTTCTTTCTTTCTTCCTTCCTTCCTTTCTTCTTTCTTTCAATCAAAATATCTATCTATCTCTTTATCTCTATATTTGTTCTTTCTATATTTCTTTCTTTTATTCTTTCTTTCTTTCTTTTTTTTCTTTCATTCTCAAATCCGTTCATTGGCTTTTTGTATTTCTATATGGGTTTATCTTTCTTTCTTTCTTTCTTTCTTTATTTTCTCTCTTTTAATCAAAGTGGATATCTATCTATCTATCTATCTATCTATCTCAGACCCGTTCATTAACTTTTTTGTAATTCTATATGGGATTATCTTTCTTTCTTTCTTTCTTTCTTTCTTTCTTTCTTTCTTTCTTTCTTTCTTTCTTTCACACCACAGCTGACAGATAAATAGCTAGTTTAATTTTTGCTTGGTTAAATAATGTTGAAACGGCTGACGAGATGTCTCGCGAGATATTCTGCTAAACATTTCTAAATTTCTGGAAAGGTTTATGGGATATCTCGTTAGCAATTTCTATCTTTTGCTACATTACTCGCTACGCCACTGTGCACCTCTCATTCTATGAATAAATAACATTATATACAGCTCATGTATTATGTAACTCATAAATATAGCATTAAAGATGATATATTGACTTTTGAACCTAAGTGTCTACCATAGGTTTAAATTGAACCGTGGCATTATCATCCATTTATATTAAACTGTGACATTACCAATGACTTAATTTAAACCATGGAATTACCACTAGCGTAAAATTAAACCATGGTATTCCTATGGGCTTAAATTAAACCACGGAATTACTATGAACTTAGACAAAAACCGTGAATTACCAGGTTAGATTAAAACCATGAAGTTAACTTGGGATAACATTAAACCGTGGTATTTCTCTGAATGTTTGAGATGAAGCTTGAAGATTAATATTATCTGCGTTATTCGGACTATTGTCCCCATCTTCATTGTTATTTGTACAACGTTTCGGCCGATATATCCTCCGGCCTTCTTCAGGTATTTCTTGTCTGACTCATGGCCTAGTGGATAAGGTAGTTAGGTTAAGACAGTCCTAAGTGACAGTTATCTCTGGACCTGAGTTCAATCCTGAGTAGAGGCAGTTAGAAAAATAATTAACACTGCTCCTACCCCAGCTATGGTTAGCGGAATGAGAACAGGATACCCCCGTGGACTAAATAAAAGGTTAGGTTCAAAGTTCCGTGATGGCTCCCGATTACGACAAGAAAGCTCCCGAGTTCGAAAAGGAGGTTCCCGAGTCCGAGAAGGTTCCCGAGTCCGAGAAGGTTCCCGAGTCCGACAAGAAATACCTGAAGAAGGCCGGAGGGCATATCGGCCGAAACTTTGTACAAATAACAATGAAGATGGGGACAATAGTCCGAATAACGCAGATAATACTAAACCGTAGAATTAACAATGACTTACATTAACACTGAATACTTAATTAAATTTAAAGTCTAAATAAAATTACTATAGGTTAATTATGAATTGTAAAAATATATTTGTTTTTGGTAGGATTCGAACCTCAAACACTTTAAAGTAGACTTTTAATAAGGAACCAGAGTGGCAGATCATCATCTATATTTAAAATACCTCTCTTAACTATATGATAAATGGTAACAACGGTTTAAACTAAACCGTGGAAATACCATGAATTATTCTGAAAGATACTTTTATGTTCTTTCAATGAACATTTGAAAGAAATCGGGAAAAATATTGACAGAGATATGCGCTTTCCTTTATAATCAGTTTCGTTAACGATTTTAGTTCAACTCTTATTAGAAAAGAATCGTTTAGACGCGACACACCAACGCCTATGAAACGTCGACTTTGGAAAATAAGTAAAAAAAAAACAAAAAAAAACAAAAATAAAAAAGACAAAATAAAATAAAACAACAAAAAAGAAAAAAAAAACAGTTAATTAACGGATGTTCTATAAATTTCTTGATACTTCTATATAATAATGAATGTGAATGTCAATGTGTCAGTGTTTCACATCTCTCAACTTTACTCCCAGAGGCCGTAAAAAAGTGCACAACTTGAAAAAATATATATTAATGTGTTAATAAAAAATGGACAATCATCTTTTTACTGTTTACTTTTACGCTTAATATTAAGGACAATTCCAAGTTTACGTTAAAAAAAGAAAGAAAAAAAAACAAACAAATTTCTTTTACGCATGACGTATATTTTTTTATTTTGAAATTGACATGGCTACATTGTTGCAATATTCACCGGAAGACAAACAGACAATATTGGATACATATACAAGGCAAGGTTCAAACATTCGTTCTCAACAGACATTAAAAAAAAAGAAATTACAGTTATTCGCCCATTTCATTCATAGCATAAAGAAAAAAGAAAGGTGGAGAAGGAAAAAAAAAAAAAAAAAAAAAGAAGAGGAAAAAAAAAGAAAAAATTATAACCACACCAAAAAAAAAACAAAAAACTTAAGCACGTACATTTCTGATATACACCTCTGAAGATGAAGCTTCTACTTTGAAATCGATAAGACAAAAATAACATCTTTTTGTTTTTATTTTTATACGCATTGTAATTGCCTTCAAATCATTAATATATTATAGTATATTTTTTTTGTTTTAAATCATTTTTCGATGAATATTTACATCTTACATGTTTTCCTGCCCTAGAATAATCTATGCCTATTTTCTATGACAGGCCTTAAGTGTAATTTGTGTTGTATCACACTGTGAATGTAAATTCTTTTTCTGAGATGAGTCAGTTTCAGATACAAATTTATGATGGGAATTCCTCCAGTAAACATTATATCTCCAACAAACGAACATGTTTTCCGTAAAAAAAAGACTATTTTTACTTTAAAAATCATTTTCAATATTTTTCCGTAGAGACTATCATAATGGAATCTCACTATTTTTCGTCTTATATTTTAATACAATCCTTTCTTTAATCAAATGATTACGCCTTTGTTAGCCAGGGAAAAGGGAGAATTTATTTTACACATATCAATTTTAAAACATCTCTAAAATAAGAAATAAAAAGGTAGATAAGTTAAACTTTTAATATCTCATTACTTGAAAAATAAGCTAACGATCAAAAAATAAAACAAATCACAAAAGGATAAATGTTTTTTATGTAAGATGTTCAACCGACTTTATTTTTTTTACATATGTTTCGTCATTAAACTCTTTTTCCGAAAATGGAAAATTATTTTTCAGACACCAAAAATTACGAAGAAACTTTCACTATATGGGGATGGGTGGAGGTCAATGCGCGAAACAAAAACTAACGAAAAAATACTTTGCCTTTTTAATTTAGACTAAACATTTACTTAAAATAAAAGCTCTTCTCTTATTACATCATATACTGAAAATTCTATTAAAATCGGATTATTGGTTTATTCTTTTTTTTTCAAGGATTTCCTGTGATCCCTCTGATCGAAAGGTGCGTTAATTTGTTCATTCCGAATATTCGCGTGAAATCTCTTTTTTTTTTTTTAAAGCTGACAATCCTTTTATTCATTGTAACGTCATTTGTATTCTTAATTAAATGTATGAAACTGAATAGAATAAAGATGAATTAAATAGGAATCTGGATTCAGCGTGATGTCATTGGTAAGCATCATCATCCTGACTCAGCACGAAAAAAAAAAATAGCAACAAAACTTTTTTTCACCCATTTCTTAAACATTATACTCCTTCCTGGTTCACCGACATTTTGACTCCAGAACCACCGATGCGTATTTTACGCGCCAATGCAATCTTTGCCACGCCTATAATATCGGGCTGGGTGTCGAGTAAAGAAAAAAAAAAATGACATCCCTGATGATGATCGAAGGTCAGTAAATAGTGAAGAGACAACCCTTATTGATTTTTTATGGGATTTTGTCATGTGAAGTTGAGTTTGGGTAAGGGGACTATTTTTTTTTTCATGCGAGCGCGCCCTGCTGACGATAGGGAGTTATAGCGATCAAGACGTCAGTCAGCGTGTGGTAAAGATATGTTATTAACGCGCATGCGCTTAAATGGATGGTATGTATCGGAGACGCATAGATAATAGAATCGTCATGTGTATGCGTGTGTATGTCTGTGTGCACATGTGTGTGTGTGTGTGTGTGTGTGTGTGTATGTGTGTGTGCAAGAAGATAGAAAAATAAAGATAAAGAGAGAAAAAGCGAGAGAAAGATAGGGTAGATGGATATGTATATATATATGACGATTGGAGGATTGGAGTAAATCCGACAGAATGTGGTAAAGAATAGAGGGAAAAATGTGGACAAAGAACAACTCAAACAAATATATGTAGAAGATATATTTCGTCGTACGTTGAGTACGACTTCTTCAGTCTTTATTTGATAATAAAAGTCTGAAGAAGTCGTACTCAACGTACGATGAAATATATATCCTACATCTACTTGTTGAGTTGTTCTTTATCCACATTTTCCTCTATTCTTTGCCACACACACACACACACACACACACATACAGATATATATATATATATATATATATATATATATATATATATATATATATATACTAGAAAATATGTGACCCGTCGGGTCACCCATTGAGCTTGGGTTAGATTGTTAAAAAATCACAATAATAAAACGCCTAAAGCGCTATTTTTTCTTTTTTTTTCTTTTTAATATTTTCAAAAATTCAATCGACAAATTATTTTTTCATATACAGCAGGCACCGCTTCAGCTAGGGATTTCATTCATAGGTGGGTTTTTTTTTTTACCTATCACCGCCTAGCGTTTTTTAAGGCAGGAGGCTGAGATGGAACTCAGCGAATAATACCAAAAGAAGTTGTGGTATCCTTATCATTCACAAAATATAAATATAAATGAATATCAATAAACGTTTGTGTTAAATCTGTGTTTTTATTTTAACATTAATTGCATTCAATAAGAAATATTTACAGAGCTGGTAAAATAAGCATAAAAGTAGGTTTACCCTTAACACTCTTCCTAAAATTTCACTCACATTTATTGACCCTATAATTTAAAAAAATTAATAATTAAAGTAATTTAAAAAAAAATCTATATTAAAACATGACATAAATTGTATTTAATTTTTTTAACAGCCAGGAAAACAATTTTAAGTCACCTAGTGTACGAATCGGCTAACTTCTTAAAACGGTCGGAAAATTAAAACGGAAAGTTTTTTGGTGGTCCCCAATGACAGTTTAACTACAGTCTATGAATTAACATTTTGCGAATTGGGCTACAGTTTTAGGGGATTATGGTTGATTTTAATTACGTATTGCTTTAAAGAATAAACAAAAAACTCAAATTACTATACATTTAATGTTGAAAATATTTTTTAAAACTACGTTTAATTGAAATTATACACTGCAATACTAACACAAACACTATATGATAATGAACTGACTGATATAGATAGATAGATAGATAGATAATAGATAATGAAACTGACTGATATAGATATATAGATAGATATAGATATAGATAGATAGATAATGAACTGACTGATGATAGATAGATAGATAGATAATGAACCGACTGAAATAGATAGATAGATAATGAACTGACTGAAATAGATAGATAGATAGATAGATAATGAACTGATTGAAATAGATATATATGTCTCAATAATAGATTCAATAATTCATTAAATGTATAGTAATTTGTTGTTTTTTTTTGCTGTTTATTTCTTTTAAGCAATACGTAATTAAACACAACTTTAATCCCCTAAAACCGTAACCCAATTCGCAAAATGTTAATTCATAGACTGTAGTTAAACTGTTATTGGGGACCACCAAAAATCTTTTCGTTTTAATTTTCCGACCGTCTTCAAACGTCAGTCTTATTTACATTCTTAAGAAATTTAAGTATTAGTATAAGTATCACTGAGAGAGAGAGAGAGAGAGAGAGAGAGAGAGAGAGAGAGAGAGAGAGAGAGAGAGAGAGAGAGAGAGAGAGAGAGAGAGAGAGAGTATCAGCAGTCAGTTTGTGCTCCTAGGTGCTAGGCGGGGTCGATGCTGATTTTTTACAGGCTGTGGCCTCCCACTCAACTAATCACGTTAACTCTCCCACTCACGTTAACTCTATATAGAGGGAGGGTGGAAGAGCGTCAGGTGTAATTTAGACAGGGATTGGTCGGTTGTTGACTTAATTGCTAATTACACCTAATTAAAACCAATTAAACTGATTTTTTTTCAAACACTGGGTAGTGCTAAAACCAAGGAATATCTAAGTATAAATATTGTGTCCATAACATAAATAGAAAAAATCCTTTAGCTGGCGAAGGTTGATAAACTCAGCTTTAGTATAATAATAATATATATATATATATATATATATAAGAGAGAGAGAGAGAGAGAGAGAGAGAGAGAGAGAGAGAGAGAGAAGAGAGAGAGAGAGAGAGAGAGAGAGGAAGGAAGGAGAGAAATAAAAGTGAATAAACAATGTGTGTATATGTGTCAATGAGAAGGTATAGACTTGTTTGGTTTATTTGTTTAATGGCATATCAACTCCTTATGGTTATCTCATGCCGAAATTAAGTTAATTACTAAATGTTTGGTTATGATTTAAACTATATTTTCAATGTTCCATTACATTTTTGAATTTGCACTTTTTCATTCGTCAATAATCATTTGTTTGCACATGATATCAAATATTCCGAATAGAAATACTTTGCACACAGCTGTATTTCAAGTATTCCTATCTAATACTAATTATTTATATACAATCATATGGTTTTAAGTTATTATTACTGTTCAGGTTTGGTTTGCTTTCTTTGTTTAATGGCATATCAACCTTCATTGGTTATTCAATGCCAAAACCACCCTTGTAGAAAAACAATAGTGGTATTATTTAACTAATATTTGGGGGATGAAGGGGTTCATACCTTTCCCAACTGTTGTAGTCCGTAAATAAACAGTTGAAATTCGAACTCACTTATTAGGCTGTCGCAGTCTAGCACATTAGCCACTACACCACAGGAACTCCTATTTCTGTTTAATAATAATCGTCCTTTGTTTGCACACAGTTATATGGTTTCCAGTTATTACTAATGATAATAATCCTTTGTAAACATTTATAGCTTCAAGTGACTATTCTTAACTTTTTTACAGGAAGAGCGACATTTCTGTCGTGTTATCTTATTGATTGCACAATGTAAGGCATTTTCCTATTGGCATCTAGTTTACCAGTTCGAAGTTAATGCATAGAAGATAATTCACCAACTCTACGTGGATTTGAAAAGGTTAATAGAAATAATTTGCTCTGTTATATTTTTTATTTGAAGAAAGTGCGAGAATTATCGAGATACTTAAACTGCGAATTCAAACATATATCTCAAGAAGACTATAGGAAGAGGAGGAGGAGGCGGTATAGTTGGAGAGGGAGGAGGGGGTTTAAATATCTTTGACTAACCAGAAGAGACCCCTTTTAGTTTCAATTCGGAATTTTCCTTCTCCCAGACCGGTTGCCGTACCAAGGTTAAATAGTCCGACCTGTCCTACTATTTACATATAGCTGGAGGATGTAGAATAGTTGGTTTCGTACCTTTTGCAATGGTATAAGCGCTTAGGAAAACAAAAACAACGAGTCCAGGATTTGAACTCGTTTCATCGTGTCCATTTTCAACGACCATAACCAATACATTATTACCGGATACTCTTGGAATATTTTTGTATATATATATTTACCAACCCTTCCGCACGAGCAGGATATGATACAAGGTCAACTTCTTAAGCTGAGTTCAACAGGTTTGAATTCAGAGTTTTCCTTCTCCTAGACCGGTTGCTTAACCACGGTTAAAAGCTCGGTCTGCCCTACTATTTATCCATAGCTGGAGGGAGAGTAGGATTCATACCTTTCCCATGAGTATTAGCGCAAAGTGAAATGCAATTACCACATCCAGGATTTGAACTCGGGGTGAGGAGTCCATTTCCCATGACTTTAACATTACACCACACTATTTTTTGTATATAAGATGTGCTACAATTCCCCACCTAAATTTATAGACTAGGCGAGGTCACGTGGTTTATTCCTACGCCAATCAACAGCCATTCGGCTGATTAACTACTTAAACACTGATCCTTTTCTAGTCTGCTTGCAATCATTGACGAATGAACTTACAATACTGAGGATTCTTTATCAGGATTCTTACCAAGGATTTCCGCTGGACAATCGCTTTTGCTTAAAGATTAAAGGATGGCCCATAAGAAATGTTATGACTTGTTTAGGGGACAATAAATAAATACTCAACACGGAGATAGAAGTAAAGAACAGATGTATTCAATACATATCAAAGTATAAAATGAGGAGGGTTTCCTTGTTACAGCGTACACGAAGACATGCACTTGCTACTTCCCACTTGAGCAGCTTTATTCTGCTAAATATACCCTTTGGGTAAGTCCATTGTTCTGGTCATAGGGGAGTCACCTACAACAGTAAATAATTTCGATCAAATACAATTCTTAACTTAATTCATTTCGAATCTTATTATAATGGAGATTGTGGGTTTGTCTGTCTGTAGCCGAAACTATATCACTACTCAAGTCACAATTCCCTTTGTTATTTACATCACATTCTCAATGATTTTATTTTTATTTAGACCTCAATTATTAATAAAATTGTTTTATATCATTAAGACTGTTGACCATATCTACATACTAATAATACGCAATTGTATTTATATATAAAACAAAATAGCGTATTACAGTGTGAATGGGAAGGCTAATTTGCATATTGATATTAAAAATTTAATTTTAATAAATATATGCTTCGTATTATTGATTTCTAATTGTTTGGTATTATCTTATTGAATATGAGCAAAAATATCGGAGATAAATCTTAAAAGAAATCTATTAACAAGAATAAATAACTCATTTTATTCTTTACTTCCTATTTTAACTAAATAGTTAAATTAGGAAAATTTACCAATGAAAGATGGGAGGGATGGAAAATGATGGAAGAGTTAGTTTCAAAGTCGTTCTATTTTGCAATCATACCCCCTCTGTTCCAAATCTTTTTATCTGCATTCTTATTCAGTTTCATTAGCCTTTCTAATTTAATATGATATTTTATTATATTAAAACTTAGATACTTGCACCCGGAGGGTGCATATATTTGCTAGTATATATCATTTTTGAACAGATCTATTTAACCAAAAATAGGATCCTAACAGGTACTATCATTTCGGGTTAGAGTGGACCTGGAAATAATGTCAATGAAGGGATTTTCCATACTCTCTAGAGTTGGAACCTCAGATGTAGTTTAGCGTTACCTCATTTAACGGAGGGGGCTTCTTACCCCCTGCAGAGAATGCAGTTAGCGTATTCTAAGCATCAACGACAAAAGGTAAGGTGAAAAAATATTAATTATAGATATGTGTTTACCCAACCCCTACAATACGACAAGATGTGACACAATGTAAATTTTCTGAGTTAAGTAAAACTGATTTCTATCTATCTATCTATCTTAATCTATTCACATCTAGAAAACATCTTTAGAAATATAAGGGATTGACAATAATCTTATGCAACCGCATATATTATGTAACAATACTTGCTCAGCTACGCATTGGCCATAGAAGACTTACACACTCTTTTATACTAAAAAAACAAAAAACAAAAAAAACGGAAATGGTTATAACTCAAAAACAGAAGGATCACCCACTTTGCGAAACATGTCAAACACCCTGTACTGTCAGACACATCCTCGTGGGATGTGGGGCTTTCGCTCAATCAGAAATAATTTTCTTAACGGAAACAATATGAGGACTCTGTTTGAGAATACTAGAATGGATGTTATTATATCTTACTTGAAAGAAATAAAAGATATGACCGAAATTATGAATCAGATTTAAAATACATGCACGAAATACACATGTAAAGGAAACGTGAGTACCAACTTCTAGCTCACACTCTGTTTTTAGCATTAAAATAACCCACAGGGTTAATATGCCATTAACCAAAACCAAACCAACCAAACCGCATCCGTTTTGATTGTCTAGTATTCCACTCGAAAAAAGATAATATTGAAATATTTGTATCTGTCTATTTGTATTAATTTGTTTATACATTATGCCTCCTTGGGCATCTCCCTTCTTTTTTCTATCTAATAGAACACACACAACACACACACACACACACAACACTATATATATATATATATATAATTGTGCTAGCGGCGCCAATCGTATTCACATCTATCTATTCATATTACTCTATTCATATCTATCTATCTATCTATCTATCTATCTATCTTACTCTGTTCATATCTATCTATCTATCTTACTGTTGTACCGGCCGTTCCTACAGTGGAGAATATACACCGGTTCTCACTATAAATAGTGAGACACCGAGTGAAAAGGTTGTGCTGTTACCGTTTAGCGGCAAGCTAGCCGTTCTTGTACCTTATTGTAAATACACTTGTCTCATTTTGCCCTACCTCGACTTGACTTCTTTTTTTACTGTTGAACTAACATCACAACACTTACTCTATTCATATCTATCAAATGCCAAAAACTATCCTTTATATTTTAATGCATCTTATGTTATATACTGCTTCTTAAACCCCCACCCCACCCTAATATCTCAGATAAGCAGCATTTTACCTCATTAATTGAGAACGTCATTAATAACATTGCAAGATATTGTTGTAGCGTTTTTTTTCTGTTATCAATAAAACAAAAGCAAATAAGTACGAACTCTGCTAGAAACAAATGAAGGGATGATGATTTTAACATAAGCTACCTTGTAATTTGAACATTACTTTATTTATCTACTGGTTATTCCTTTATCTATCTATCTATCTATCTATCTATCTATCTATCTATCTATCTTACTCTATTAATATCTATCTACCTATCTTACTTTAATCATATATATATATATATATATTATATATATATATATATATATATATATATATATATATATGCTGTAGATAGAAGGAAAGTGGTCAAGAAATGATTAACTCAAAACAAGTCACAGGGTGGTACGTTTCGTCTGAAACGTACCACCCTGTGACTTGTTTTGAGTTAATCATTTCTTGACCACTTTCCTTCTATCTACAGCATATCGTCGGATCCTAAACCCATCCACCCTTCCTTCATATATATATATATATATATATATATATTATATATATATATATATATATATATATATATATATAGAGGGTTTTATGATTAACATTTTTTTAACTAGAAATGCCATAACAAGACGACTTCAGTTCCAGTGATCTTCTGAAAAAGAGATTTTATCTCGAAAATTCAAGAATAAAATACAGGTTAACACACAACACCATTGTTACCTTATTATTTTTTCTTTACACCTGCATTGTGATAGCCTTCAAAATCAACCTACAAACCAATATATATATATATCTATATTCACATCTATCTATCTATCTATCTATCAATCTATCTATCTATACATGTTTTAACATTTCATATCCCTATTCAATCAATCTATGTATTCTATCTTACTCTACTCATATATCTATATTCACATCTCTCTCTCTCTCTCTCTCTCTCTATATATATATATATATATATATATATATATATATATATATATTATATTCACATCAATCTATCTATACATGTTTTAACATTTTATATCCCTTATCTATCAATCTTTGTATCTAATCTATGTTACACTATTCATATATATCTATCTATATTCACATCTATATCTCTATCTCTCTTTCTCTCTCTCTCTTCCCTCCCCCCTCTCTCTCTCTCTCTCTATATATATATATATATATATATATATATATATATATATTCACATCAATCTATCTATACATGTTTTAACATTTCATATCCCTATTTATCAATCTAATGTATGTATCTATCTTACACTATTCATATATATATTATTCACATATATCTATCTATCTATATCCACACACACACACACACACACACACACACACACACACATTATATATATATAATATATATATACAATATATATATATACATGTTTTAACATTCATATCCCTATCTATCAATCTATGTATCTTTACACTATTTCATAGATATATATATAATCTATATTCACATCTTATCTATCTATCTATCTATCTATCTATCTATCTTATATATAATATATATATATATATATATATATTATATGTGTGTGTGTGTGTGTGTGTATATTATATATATAAAATGTTGTTCTGGTTCCAACGGGAGAAAATGTTATATTTTATAAAAAAAGAAGAAGGTCCGCAAAATGTATCATTCTCAGAAAAAAAAATATTCACATCAATCTATATATACATGTTTTAACATTTCATATTCCTATCTATCAATCTATGTATCCATCTATCTTACTCTATTCATATATATCTATCTATATTCCTATCTATCTATCTATCCATCTATCTATCTATCTTTACCTGTTTTAAGATTTTATGTCCCTATTTCTCCATCTTTGTTAATACTAAATTCAACAAAAGCCAATTGAAATAGAATATAACAAAAGAAGACAGCAATAAATCAAAAAGGACGAAAATAACCAAAATGAGAGGAAGAAGTCGACACACTATTCCAGCCACAGTCGTCTTATTAAACAAGCCTCAGTTCACATGATTTCACCTTTGATAATAATTCCATCGTTCCATCTGTGTTTCCGATCCTTGTGTATTTAGATCAGCGATCAATTGTGGTAATATTCGCCTCAATGGCCCTTGCAGACTTCCGCTACGACGACATTCACAGATAACGACTATTTCTTCTCGACTAAAAGTTTAACAATGCTCAGTCGGTAGAGCGTCTGCCTGGGAACCACAAGGTTCCTGGTTCAATACCGTCCCTCGTCAAATCGGCGTATGAGTAACACAGGGATATGTGCGGTAATGTAAAGGAGTTGATGGTAGATGTGTCGCTCCACCTCAGACGCGATGACAATCTCCTTGGTCTAGCGCTAGTGAAAAGGGGATAGACTCCCTCGCTGTATGGCTGATACCGACACTCTCGAAACAACGTCATTCTTCCGTGGCTGACAAGATATGAGGCGATAAAATGTCTCGTTTAAAATTTCATGAAACATAATTTAAAAAAAAAACAATTTTTTTATGATTATGATATAAAACATAGTATTTATAAAACATTTTTAAAGATATTTTTTATAAAACATGATTTTTTAAAGATAATTTTTGTATAAAATTATTTTAATAATTAAAAAAGATGATTTTTAATAATTTAAAAAAATATAAAACATTATTTTAACATGAATATATCATAAAACTATTTCTTAACATAATTATTTATAAAACGGATTATTTCATATCTTTTTAAAATAAACTTTTAATTATTTTATTTTTTTTGACATAATATTTTATAAAACATAATTTTTTAGCATAATTTTTATAAAACATAATATTTTGTAATTTAAAAAATACATTCCAATATTTTTATGGGGCATAATTTTTTTAACTTAATTTTTATAAAACAATATTTCATAATCATTAACAGCCTTGTCGGCTGGGGCTTTAGAATACACCGACTGTTCATCTGCAAGAGGGCAAGACCGCCCCAAATGGGCAGGGGTCGACCCGTGATGCTTAAAGATGGAACTCTGGTGACTTAGCAGTCCATGACATGCAACACTCTATTTTGGCCCTTACTTAGGCTAGACGAGCGGACGGAGAGGTCCCCACCAATCAATCGGCTGGTAACGTCCAGCCCTAGCACCAATATGATAATCCCAATGATATGCCCTTATGGCAAGCCCCAACCCTTTTTATCATATATGTGCTAGAAGGATATTGCCGAGGGTCTTATTATCCTAGATATGACGTTAAACTCTATCTGATGGTGAAGTTCCAATTCTGGAGCTTTGGAAAATGTAGAGTATCCCTTAATCACTATTACTCCCAGGTCCACTCTGACCAGGAGTGATAGGTGCTAGGGTCCAATCTATGGGTTAGAAAGATCAAAATGAGTTTTTAAAATGAGATTTAAAAAAAATTAATAGCCAACAAGAATGAATAAAACAAAAACGTCTTTAGCATAAAATAACAGAAAGAGTTGACATGACTTAAAATCCAACAAACCAACAAACAAGAAATTGATAAAAAAAATGAGTTCTACAAGAATACACATGTAATGCAATATTTATTGCGCATTTTTAAACTTACATTTTTAGATTGATTAAATAAAGCTGTATCTATGTTGAAAATATTGAGTGCAACATTGCACCTTCGAGACGTTTAAAATTTGAAGTTTTAAGAAAATAACTTTTAAAATTTCAAATAACTTTTTTCGGGTGATGATTTTTAAAAATTCTTATTTCAAATTTTTTTTTTTTCATTTTTATGTACTCTTCAGGATTTTTTCTAGAAGAATTAGGAACTGTTTCTTTTTATTCAAATGACCAAAGGTCAACTTCCTCTACAATCTAGAACAGTTTTAGACTATTTTTCAGATGAAAAACATGAGTTATCTCCCTACGCATTTTGCCCATACCTAAATATTACTAATTGATTATTATTATTGACTTGTACTATTGTTGTGGAATATTATTAAACCGCAAATCTTAATGTTATGTATTTATTTTCCTTCGATGACCCCACCCCCAAGATTTTGACAAAATCTATATATTACTAAAATTCACTATATGTGTGGGTGTGTTATCTAACCGTTGCTGGGTTATTTTATGCCGAAGTTAATCTAAAAATTATGCTCTTCAATTAAGCGACAGTACTTGTGTGTTGATGCTTGCATGTTTGTGCAATTGGTGATTTGGGGCTGTAGACGATTTCAGATTTCTAGGACATTCGAATGAGTATCGAGAAAGAATCACTATTTACCTACAAACTATTTCCATAAAAATCATATATACGAAGAAATGGCATTAAATAACCCACCGGGTTGATATGCCGTTAAACCAAATCAAATCAAATAAACAATCTTCTCTTCTTCAGTAGTATTCTATGCTGGCTGCTCTGACTTCTTCTCTGCTATGATGAATAACAAAACGATGTTAAAAAACGAAGGCTTCTATTCTTGTATGAACATATAAATTTATTCATCTTAAACGTCTCTTACACATAACTGGTTCTTACTACAACCAGGAATTAGCCATCTGATTACAGACTAAGATTTATGACCGCACTATTCAACTGACTCCTTTGACTACTTCCGAATACTAGGGCCTCTGACCTGGAGTGGTAGTACCTGTTAGGGTTCAATCTATGGGGTAAATAGACAAAAAATGAGTTTGAAAAAAAAAGAGTTTGAAAAATAATATTGAATACCCATTAAGAACGAATAAAACAAAATGTGTTAGGCATAAGATAACCCAACAAGTGTTGTCATGTCATAAAATCCAACCAACCAACCAACCAACCAACCAACCAACTAATCAACTCTATTGGACATTATTTCATATAATTTTAACAGTATGTGCTCCAGATACAGTTGAGTTCATGCCTATCTGTTTCTATTCATCTCTTTTCAGACTTTTCATACCTATCTATCTTATTCTGTTCATACCTTTTTGCGTCTGATCATATCAATCAATCTGTGTCATTCTCTTTGTATTTATCTTAGTCGTCACCATATCCGTCCATATATCGATCTATCACATCTACTGTTTTCCATTATCTATCTATCGATCCTATATATATGTATATATATATATATATATATATATAATATAATAGATATATGTGTGTGTGTGTGTTTGTGTGTGTGTTTACTGTGTGTGTGTGGTGTGCTTTTGTGTCATCGGACTGTTCACAAAACTGAGAAAGAGAGGGAGAGAGAGAAAGAGGAGAGAGAGAGAGAGGAGAGGAGAGAGAGAGAGAGAGAGAGAGAGAGAAGGTTCTTGCCACGCAGTCTTTCGGGCGACCGTGTTAATTTATTTCCATTGAAAAATAAAACGAGTTGTAAAGAAATTTAATCTGTCTACCGTTTCTAATTAGAGGAAGCTCAAAGCTGTAAGTTGTTGAAAGATCACAAGGCTGTCTGCAACGTCTCTGAAAGAAAACAAACAGAAATTTTCTGACTCCTTGTATGCGAGGACAAACTTTAAATGACAAAGAAAAACTTTCTCAAGATTCGACTGGATTGTTTTGTCACGCATACCTTTTGCTCAAAAGTTCCGCTCTTATTGTCCTGACTTATTGTCTAGATTTTAGAATTAGTGTTGGAGCATCGTTTACCTTGGCTCAAAGTTCCTCTTAATTCTAGTTAATTCAAGATTTATAAATTAGTGTTTGGAGTATCGTTACTTTGCTTCAAAGTTCCCGCTCTTATTCTGATATTTCTAGCAATTTTTTAGGAAATTAGTGTTTGGAGTATCGTGAAACCTATTTTGCTCAAAGGTTTCGCTCTTATTCTGACTTATTCTAGATTTTAGAAAATTAGTGTTTGGAAGTATCGTTACCTTTGGCTCAAAGGTGTCCTTCTTATTCTGACTTATCTAGATTTTAGAAATTAGTGTTTGGGAAGTTAATGTTTTTACCCAGTGCTCAAAGTTTCCGCTTTTTCTGGGAAAAAACTTATTCAGATTTTTAGAAAAATTAGTGTTGTGAGTAATCGTTACCTTGGCTCAAAGTTCCGCTGCTGATTTTCTGACTTTATTCAAGACTTTTAAGAAATTAGGTGTTTGGAGGGTTATCGTTTACCCAGTGGCTCCAAAGTTTCCGCTTTTCTTATTCTGACTTATTTTAAGATTCTTAGAAATTAGTGTTTGGCGGAGTATTCGTTACCCTGGCTCAAAAGTTCCGCTCGTTTATTTCTGACTTAATTTAAGGATTTTAGAAATAGTTGTTTGGGAGGTATCAGTAACCAGTTAGCCTTCAAAAGCTTCCGGCTCTTATTTTGGAACTTATTTAAGATTTTACAGGGAAAATTAAGTGTTTTGGAGTATCGTTACCTTTGGCTCAAAGTTCCGGCTCTTTTCGAAAACTTATTTCAAAGATTTTTAGAAATTAGTGTTTGGGGAGTTATCGTTAACCAGGGCTCAAAGTTCCGCTGCTTATTCTTGACTTATCTCAAGATTTTAAGAAATAAGTGTTTGGAGTATCGTTAACCTGGGCTCAAAGTTCGCTCTTTATTCTGAAACTTATTCAAGACTTTTAGAAATTTAGTGTTGGAGTATTCGTTACCTTGGGCTCAAAGTTCCGCTTCTTTATTTTTCTGACTTATTTAAATTTTAGAAATTAGTGTTTGGAAGTATCATTACCTTGGCCTCAAAGTTCCGCTTTCTTATTCTACTTAATCAAGATTTTAGAAAATTAGTGTTTGGAGTATCGTTACCTTGGCTCAAATTCCGCTCTTTATTTGACTTATTTTAAGATTTTAGAAAATTAGTTGTTGGAGTATTTCGTTTACCTTGGCTCAAATTTCCGCTCTTATTCTGACCTATTCAATATTTTAGGAAAATTAGTTTTGGGAGTTATCGTTTACTTGGCTCCAAAGTTCCGCTCTTATTCTAACTTATCCCTAGATTTTAAGAAATTAGTTGTTTGGAGCTATCTATTACCTTGGCTCAAAGTTCCGCTCTTATTTCTGATTATTCCAGATTTTAGAAATTAGTGTTGGAGTATCGTTACCTTGGCTCGGAAGTCACGCTCTTATATTCTGACTTTTCAAGATTTACAAATTAGTTTTGGATATCGTTACCTTGGCTAAGTTTCCGTATTCTGACATTCAAGATTTTAGAAATTAGTGTTTTAGTATTCGTTACCCTTGGCTCAAAGTTCGCTTTAGTTCTGACTTATTCAGATTTTAGAAAATAGTGTTTTGGAGTAATGCGTACCTTGGCTCAACAGGGTTCCACTTCCTTATTCTGACTTATCTCAAGATTTTAGAAATTAGTGCTTTGAGCTATCGTTACCTTGCTTCACAAAAAGTTTCCCACTTTATTTTGAACTCTATTTCAAAGTTTTAGAAATTAGTGTTTGGAGTATCGTTACCTGGCTCAAGTTTCCGCTCTTATTGCTGATTTACTTCAAGATTTTTAGAAATTAGGGCCTTGGAGTTATCGTGACTTGGCTTCAAAGTATCCACTCTTTTTCTGACTTATTTCAAGATTTAGAAATTAGGTGTTGAAGATAGTTACCTTGGCTCAAGTTCTGAACTTATTCAAGATTTTAGAAATTATGTTGGCAGGATCGAACCTTGGCTTCAAAGTTCCGCTCTTCATCTGACTTATTCAAGATTTTAGAAAAATTTAGTGTTTGGAGTATCGTTACCTTGGCTAAAAAGTTTCGGCTCTTATTCTGACTTAATCAAGGATTTTAAAAAATAGTGTTTGGGTATCGTACCTTGGGCTCACAAAAGTTCCGCTCTTATTCTGACTTATTCTAATTTTAGAAATTAGTTTGGGTATCATTTACCTTGGCGCTCAAAGTCCACTCTTAATTTCTGACTATTAAAAGATTTAGAAAGTTTAGGTTTGGGAGTATCGTTACCTGCTCAAGTTTCCACTCTTATTCTGACTTATTCAGGATTTTAGAATTTAGTGTTTGGAGTATAGTTTACCTGGCTCAAAGTTCCGTTTCTTATTTCTGACGTTATTCAAAATTTTAGAAATTTAGTGTTTGGTGTTCGTTACCCTGGCTCAAAAGTTCCGCTCTTATTCTCAATTATTCTAGATTTTAGAAATTTAGTGTTTGGATATTCATTACCTTGCTAAAGTTCCATTCTTATTCTGAACTTATTTAGATTGTAGAAATTAGTGTTTGGATATCGTTAACCTTGGCTCAAAGTTTCCAAACTCTTATATCTCTCTCTTTTTT
>CM042147.1:109979853-109993087 GCA_023376005.1 Doryteuthis pealeii | reverse complement strand
AAAAAAAAAAGAGAGAGATATAACACCAGCGTGGATGCTTGAATTTTTTCAAATGCGCATCTGATCAAAAATAAAATAGATTTTATTTTTAAAAACAGAAGCATTTTTTAATCAAAAAATAAACTCAAAAAGAGTTTGGTGTAAATATATAAAAAAGTGTAAGAGATTATCAAAAATGTTCAAAAATATAATCCAGCTATTGAAGTTATTTACACGTCCACAGCACAGTTGAAAGAAGATGTTAAGTTTCAAAAACTTTGTGGTGTTGGTAAATTTTTTTTTTTTTTTGTAGTGTTCGTAGATATCTTCGAGGTGTAAAAATCCGTATATTTTGTTTTTTCATAAGACAAATGTGTAAATAAATGGAAGTTAATCCGACAGAATGAATTTAACATTTTGAAAAAAACAATTAGTAATTATAATCTGCTGACAGAATCTGTTTCGACCGCTTAGTAGAAGGTCATCATCATCGAGCAAAACACATGAAGGAAAGAAGGGATAAAAAACCGTTGGAAGAGAATAGGGGATACAAACACACGCTGGAATGCTTGAATTTTTTCAAATGCGCATTCTGTATCAAAAAATAAAATAAATTTTATTTTTAAAAACAGAAGCATTTTTTATCCAAAAATAAACTCTTCCAACGGTTTTTTATCCCTTCTTTCCTTCATATGTTTTGCTCGATGATGATGACCTTCTACTAAGCGGTCGAAACAGATTCTATCAGCAGATTATAATTACTAATTGTTTTTTCAAAATGTTAAATTCATTCTGTAGGATTAACTTCCATTTATTTACATATATATATAGAGGAAAAGGAAATAAGAAGAGAAATTATAACCACACAAATAAAAAAACATAAACACGTCATTTCTGAAAATAAACTCTGAGGATGAAGCTCTAGCTTTGAAATCGATTAGACATATAAAACATCTTTTTGTCTTTATTTTTTACGCATTGTATTGCCTTCGAATTTTATTATTTTATAACATACTTAACAATGCTTCAAGCAAATTACCAATTACTTTTATATATATATATATATATATTAGATTTTAATTTGTGCTGTCAGCGCAACCTGATGATGGCGATGATAATCATGATGATTGTTAAATTTGTATTTCTGTCTATCTATCTATCTATCTATCTATATATATATATATATATATATAGACTTTACTCTGTTCCTGTCTGTCTATGTTCCCGTCTATCTTTTTATGTTTCTATCTATTTGTTTAACAAAATGTGCTTTAGAATGTTATTTTCTCTTGGCGTAATTATATTGGTGTTTTCGTTGCAAAAAAAGAAAGAAAAAAAAAAACCAAAAAAAATAAAAACGATAAACCAAATAAAAAACTGATACAAAGTACAGCCGTGAAAAGCCAAAGAATCTATTGAACCAGCCGTTCTGATAGAAAATAACAACAAAAATGAAGATACTCGTCTATATAATTCATGGGATAATTGCAATACTTAGATAGCCCGTGTTATACAAAATTTTATCTTCTCAGATTTTCAGCAATGTTTATTTTTATAATTACTTATATAAATATGCAATCATTCTCCCATAGCTACTACCGTTTATCATTACAAAGTATAACACCAAAGTTAGAAAACAATTAGTACTAGAACAACGAGAAACACCTATTATCTGCATTAAATATACTAGCAACAAAAAACACCCTCCGGGCAGTGTAAAAAAATACTTTTTGAAAGATAATACCTAAGGGAATGGGAGTTAAAAATTCAATGGAAACTTAGTCCTGTCCCCCTCAAATAATGTTGCGTGCAGATATTAATTCCTAATCAAACAATCATTTTGAATATCGTCCCCATAAATTTTACACAAAATCGTAGGTATTTATTTATTTGTAAACTTTTTAGTTAACTTCTTGTTGCTGAAAAAAGGACGAGAGTAAAAAGCAATTTTTGAAATTGCTTATTCAAATTTTGAGTGTATATAACACAATAATATTGTGACGTAAGCTGTGACGTAGAGCTGTGATGTAGTTTTTGTTACAGACAGAAATACACACAGTCTCCATTATTAATAGAGATATGCTTAGATTACGTACCACGAACGTCATTAGATCTAATGAAGGAAAAAGTTGAAAACTACGCAGATGATATAGCGCTTCCCTTAAATACATCTGCCCAAGCCGTATTACTGTTGTCTCGAGAAGACACATAGATACATTGGTCTCTATGTGAACTCAGATAAAACACAGTCGATCTTTTAAACAAGATGGAAACATGGATGGCAAGACACTGAAATTAGTAAACCAATTCACATATCTTGGTAGTAATATCTCATCTACAGAAAGTGATGCCAATATACGCATAGGAAGGGTATGGACAACGATAGACAGATTATCGATCATATGGAAATCTGATATATCTGATAAGACAAAGCGAGAATTCTTCCAAGCTGTTGCGGTGTTAATGCCATTGTACAACTGCATAAGGGGCCGGATTAGCTCAGTCGGTAGAGCATTCGACTAGAAACCACGAGGTTCCTAGTTCGATACCGGCCCTCGCCAACTATGAGTATGAGTAGCACAGGGATCTGTGCGGTAAACTAAGGAGCTGATGGTAGGTCTGGCGCCCCACCTCAGAAGCAAAAACAATCTCCTTGGTCTAGCGCTATTGAAAAGGGGATAGTCTCCCTCGCTGATTGGCTGATACCGACTTTAGGCCACCCCGACGACTTTAATTTACTTTTACAACTGCATTACTTGGACTTTACCGTAACGTTTGGAGGAGAAGCTAGATGGGATCTATACAAGGATAGTGTGCGTTGTCTTAAACAAATCCTGTAAGCAGCAATCAACAAAAAATAGGTGTACGGCCACTTACCTCTTATCACACAAATAATCTAACTAAGACGAACAAGATACACTGGAAACTGCTGAAGAAATATGGACGAACGAATGCGACGTTATCTTGTGGACACATACACACCAGTAGGCCGAGCAGCAAATCTTAAATTGATCAGCTCTGTACAAATACTGGATGCCGTGAGGATGATTTGCAAGGAACAATGATCGATAGGGATGATTGGAGAGAGAGAGAGAGAGAGAGAGAGAGAGAGAGAGAGAGAGAGAGAGAGAGAGAGAGAGAGAGAGAGAGAGAGATTAGAATCCGCGCTGTTAACACGACGATTATGATTCGGCAATGATAATGATACGCCTCTACCATATGAGGTACGGGGACGTTGAGTGAGGCCTGGTTTATTATTGTTCACTCAATGTCCCCGTACCTCATATGGTAGAGATGTATCATTATCATTGAAAGGTTAATTTCGCATGGATTGTCTGCTGTGTATCGGTGGCCGAAGCAGTAAAATCTCTGACTGCTAAAGTCCCGGTTTCGATTTCTGTCGGAGGGAAGTCGTTAGTATACATCGCTGATGAGACTTAATAAAGTCAAATCAATCTGTACGATGTTCTACACACCGCACAATTCTTTGCGGAGGTTCACTTGTCATGATTATTTTCTATAATTATCGAATTTTATGCGATATGCGCATTGTAATTGCCTTCAAGCAAAATATAAATCATAATATATACTGAATTCAAAAATGCTTCTAAAAAACAAACCTTCTCCCAAAAATGTTATATATATATATATATTATATATATATATATATATATAATATAGGCTATCTGATGAGACTAGGCTACTATTGAGTTCTGGTCGAAATAAATTTATAATAGTCAAAGACGGTTTGTTAAGTTTTTCTTTCTTATTGAACATATATATATATATATATAATAAATAATAAAAAAATAATACAGAACAGCATCACAGATAAATATAAATTAACCGATAAGGACACATACAACAACATTAACGACGAAGCCAAAATCTTAGCCAAAAAGCTAAACATAGATGATAGAATAGAACAACTAGCAAAAAGGGAAGCCTTCGTTACGTTAAAAGACCACAAGCCGGACTTCAACAACAAACCAATATGCAGGTTAATAAACCCAGCGAAAACGGAATTAGGACTAGCAAGCAAAGACATACTAAGAAAAATAAACACGGCAATTAAAATCAACACCAATCTATTCCAATGGACAAACACAACAGCTACAATAGACTGGTTCAACAAAATACCAACAAAAAGGCTCACAAATTCACACAATTTGATATAGTAGACTTCTACCCTTCCATAACAGAACAACTCCTATCCAAAGCACTGGATTTTGCAAAAAAGTACACATCAATAAACATACTAGAAACTGAAATAATAATGCATTCCAGAAGAACACTACTCTTCAGCGAGGGAAAAACCTGGGTAAAAAAAACAACCCCAACGATGCATTCGACGTATCGATGGGTTCTTATGATAGTGCTAAAATTTGTGACTTAGTCGGGCTATATTTACTCGACTCACTAACATATAGCTTCCCAGAACACAAATTCGGGATCTACAGAGACGATGGCTTGTGCCTGTCCCGTAAATGCGACGGACACACCCTAGATAAACTAAGGAAAAACATGATAAAACATATGAACAACATGAGCCTTAAAATCATAATAGACACAAACCTTACAAACGTAAACTTCCTAGACGTTAATCTAGACCTAGATAGCGGAACATACAAACCATACCATAAGCCAAACGAAAAATTAAAATACATAAACACAAGTTCATGCCACCCACCCATAGTATTCAAAAACCTAGTCCACAACATTAGCCACAGAATCTCAAACCTTTCAGCAAATAAAGAAATATTTGAAAAAGCAGCCCCGTACTACAATGAAGCATTAAAGGAAAGCAGATTTAAGGACCAAATAAAATACATAAATAGCGAAGACTCCATACCAACCATAAACAGAAACAGGAAAAGGAAAATAATCTGGTTCACACCACCATATGCACTCAACGTCAGGACAAATATAGGCAAGAAATTCTTAGAACTAGTAAAAAACATTTCCCACCTAAACATAGGTACCACAAAATTTTTAACAAAAACCAATCGGCAACCAGCGAAAACTACATAGGGATGGTGCAGGGTAGATTTAAACAACGCTACTATAACCATTTAACATCCTTCAAACACGAAAATAAAAGGAACGTGACAGCGCTATCCAACAAAGTATGGCAGTATAAAAAACAGGAAAAACAATTTAAAATAGAATGGAAAATACTAGACCAATCGAAGCCATATATAAATGGGTAAAAAATGCTCATTATGCACAACAGAAAAATTCTGTATTCCTCAAGGAATAAACTCCGAACATAATTTCCTTAATAACAAAACAGAAATTTTTAATATGGAATTGGACTAACCAAAACCTCAGACCGCCATAATTAAGAATTCACATATAGATAAACACACACAAACTAAAATTAAAAAAAATAAAAAATAAAGAATAAAGAATAAAGAAATAAAAACGGAAAAATTTAAAATCATCATATAAACACGAGACCCAATGACGACAAATAGTGATGCCGGTGAATGACGAAAGCAAAATGCAAGAACGAATAACGGATCACGTAAACACGAGCCAAAAGTTTAAAAACTGTCCATTTTTTTCAAACGTCAACGTCTCTAACGACGAATAACACCGAAAAAGTGATATTCAGAAACCAATGGTTAGCCAGACTTTTCATTTGTATTAGTTAAATTGAATAAATAAATAATATATATATATATATATATATATATATGTGTGTGTGTGTGTGTGTGTGTGTGTGTGTGAATTTGCCCTGTGTCTTGTGGAGAGCAGATATAGCTACGTTTAACCGGTAGTGGGACAATAAACAAAGGTCTTGTTGACGTTATTTTGTAACTGGAATTGATTTTTTCCAAAATATAGGTCAGAGATAATTTTCTCGATTAGATGTTTTATACAATGAAGGAAATTATGAGGTGTGATGTCTGTGTTTATGTAAAAACTACACAATTGCAGCTAAACAAGCGTTGAATTTGTTAGTAAAAAATATCACTTTGTCATTTATTAGCCACCATCTTCAATTGGCTCTTCTTTTGATTTTTATTGGTCTGTTTATGTCCGAAATTGCTTGTTTGAAATAAAGAGCCAGCCAAATATTTCGGAAAAACAAACCAATAAAAATGAAAAGAATCAACAAAGCGATTTATACACAATTATTTTTCAGTGATTAATTTACTGGGGTCATCGAAAATTTCGGGTCTCCGTGTTGTTTCGTCCACTAAAGAACGATGGCGTTTATTACGATTTTATGGCCATCCTTTAGGCTTCAAGCAAGAGCGCTTGTCCACCGGAGATCCTTTGAGTTAAGTAGAGCGCAATCCTTAGTGAAGAATCCTTTCGTTGTTCCTTGGTGCTCCTCAGTCTTGCATGTCCTTCGTCAATGATTATAAATGGACGTCTCTCAGTATCAGCGATTAAGTAGTTAACCAACCACGTATTCGGGCTGTTGATTGGCTGAGGTTTAAACCATATGACCTCGCTTAGTCTATAAATTTAAGTGGTGTATTGCAGTACGGCTTATATCCACCAAAATATTCCAACAGGAGTAGTGTCCAAATAATAAATTATCTACGTCTGCGCAAGTGACTGTGCAGGCCAATTCCTGAGTGACAGTCTTTGGTGCACTGACTGCACGCAAACTGTGATGTTTTCTGGGGCTGCTGTCTTTTCTCCCTTTTTCTCTGGCTCTCTTTGCTGCCGAGGCTACTCTCCTCTCCGTCTCACCCCTCTCCATGTCTTGCTTAACGTTTAGGCGCCAGGCCGCTCTATTTTTTGCATCTACCTCCCACGTGTTTGTGTCAATATTGCATATCCTCATGTCCCTCTTGCAGACATCTTCAAATCGTAGGTGTGGTCTACCTACCGATCGGGAGCCTTTTGCTAATTCGCCGTACAAAAGATCTTTTGGGATGTGGCTATTTTCCATTCTCCTGACATACCCAAGCAAGCGAATGCGCCTCTCGCAAAGAATGGAGAACATGCTGTTCATGTTGGCGCAATCCAGCACAACTGTGTTGGGCACTTTATCCTGCCAGCGGATGGGTAGAATACGTCGTAAACATTGAACGTGGAAATTATTGAGTTTCCTTTCGTGGCTTGTATATGTTGTCCACGCTTCGCTACTGTAGAAGAGAGTACTGAGAACACACACTTTGTAGGTGCGCAGTTTGGTTTTCTTAGTGAGACTGGTATTATTCCAGACTCTCTTACTCGGTTTGGTCATGACTGCTGCTGCTTTCGCTATTCTGCTGTTGACTTCAGAATCAAAGTAACGTGTGTGTTTATGAACAAAGTACAATAGAGAAATGGACGAAAGGCTACGTCCTCCCCTTTCCGAAGATAGGCAACTTCGAAATCACAAAGATCTACAGAGGTATAACTCTTACTGCTATAACTGCTAAGGGTTATAATACCCTTCTTCTCAAACACATACACTCTAAAGTCAAGAAAATTCTTAGAAAAAATCAAAAGTGGTTTCGTAGAAATTAATCCCAAACTTCTCAGTTTCTGACTATTCAGTCAAGAACGATCAATTCCCAGTTGGCATCAAGAATTCAAGGAACAGTTTGTATCATTTGGATTATTCGAACTATGGTACTCATCTTTATTGCTCTCTGTACAAGGTTTCGGTCGATGAGCCCTCTGGACTCAGGTATTTCTTGTTGGACTCGGGAAACTTCTCGAACTCGGAAACCCCATCCTCAAACTTGGAAACATCTTCGAACTCTGGAACCTTCTTATAATCAGGAGACTTGACGGAAGATGAGCACAATAGTCCGAATAATCCAAATAATGCAAATTATCAAGCCTCATCACAAATATTCAGAGAAATAGTATCTAATCAATCAACGAACAGTGTTATCTATTTGGTCCAAATACATAGCGTCAATCGGAAGCGTCAATCGGAAGCATCAATCGGAAGCTCCATCAGAAACAACTGCTAATCCAAAACTGAGTGTGACATCGAGGCGTTCTTAGAGACTTTTGCAGGCGCATGCGCAACAAACACAATAGTGTTGCCCATAGCCGTACGAAGGGTTCCCCTATGTTCCCAGCGCTTTGGGGTCCTTGTTTATTGGATTACCCTCGTATTTACTGGAATCTTCGAAAGTTTCGGGTCTCGCAACGTTCTACTTTCTCTCCCAGCAATCAATTCCCAACTGACACTCCAGCAAAATGCTCACACGGCTCTTTTTGGTTTAGTTGTTTTACAGCATATCAAACCCATTTCGGGTCATTTAATGCCGAATCAAGTCATTTTGATAAACAAAGGTCTCAAGTTGCTTACAGTACTAAGAGAGGGCGATGTAAACGTGTTAGTGTCAGTGCATGACCGTCGGGAAATTAACTTCCTGGAAAGACCACCCAAGACCGACAGGTATTAGAGCCACAACCCGGGCAAGGGGGCTCTGGTGAAAAATCAAAGAGGCATCTGCACCGGAAACCGCCGGTTACTTTTAGTCCTCTCCTCCCTACGTCTGCTGGGTAATCTGCGACGAACAAGGGTGTATGCATGCGGGGTTTTGGGGACCATATGCGTACTTCTTATTCCCATTATACGCCATCTTTAACTTTCTATATATTCAATTGATGAAGCCGGCTCAACCCACCCCGGGTGAATGCTTCCACAAACAAGACAAGAAGAGTACTTGCTGTTGCTTTTAAGTTTATCTGAGTGTGCAACCAGAGATGCTGATAGGTACGCGTCCTGCTTCCCTGACGCACAAAAGTCTAAAAGGACGCAGTAAAATCGTATCCCATGCATCCATCACATCCATGCATATGTTTTTCTTTTTCTTCCCTCACCATTTCAAACTAACTGTAAATCAATTTCAATAGTTTCCTAGAAACGAATTACACAGGATAGGTTACAATGTAGGAGTTAGGCGGCTTAAGTTGTTTCCCCAGATCATAAATAAAAACCCTACAATCTATTAAGAAACTTTAGTTGGGACCCATTAATTTTCCCGGGGACTCATTGAAAGCAAACATGTGCGTCACAGGACGCACTAAATCAAAAAGCTATCAGTATCACTGCGCAACTCACAGAAAGTTAGGATAATCTATTCATTATATATATATATATATATATATATATATATATGTGTGTGTGTGTGTGTGTGTGTGTGTGTGTGGGTGTGTGCGCGAAGAGAGAGTGGAAGTGAATCCGACAATATGTAATGTAATAAAAAATTGAAAAAAAAAAGTTCAAAACAAGTAATGTTAATTTCACCTACGCTGCTGCAGTGTTTCGATCTGCTTCAATAAATCTTCAGGGCTTTCGTTAATTTGAGGGAAAATTAATTTACCACAAATCGGAGAATCTCTTGTGTTTTCTTGTTTCTGATTAAACTGTTTTTTTTCATCAAATTAACGAAAGCCCTGATGAAGATTTATTGAAGCAGATCGAAACACTGCAGCGTGGTGCGAATTAACATTATACTTGTTTTATGAACTTTGTTTTTTTCAATTTTTATTATACATTACATATTGTCGGGATTCACTTCACTCTCTCTTTCGCGCACACACCCACACACACACACACACACACACACACACACATATATATTATATTATATAGTATATATATATATACGTAAGAATAGTGACTTGCAAACTTTGTGCGTGAGTTGCGCCAGGATACTGAGTATGGTTTTCATGATTTATGTGCGTCTGTGACGCACATGTTTGCTTTCAATGTGGGAAAATTAATGGGTCCCACTAAGTTTCTTAATAGATTGTGGGGTTTTTTATGTTCATGTTGTACGGGGAGAGACAATTAATGTTGCCGCTTGCTCTACATTGTAAACCTATCCTGTGTAATTCGTTTCTAGGAAACATTGAAATTGATCAGTTAGTTTGAAATGGTGAGGGCGGAAAAGAAAACATATGCATGGATGTGATGGATGCGGGGATGCAAGTGCGCTGTAGCTGGTTAGACTTTTTGTAGTCTGATGATATGACGCGTACCTATCAGCACTCTGGTTGCACACTCAGATAAACTTATAAAAGCAGCAAAGTACTCTTCTTGTTCTTGTTTGTGGAAGCATTCCCCCGGGGTGGGTTGAGCCGGCTTCATCAAATTGAATATATTAGAAAGTTAAAGATGGGCGTATAATGGGAATAAGAAGTACGCATATGGTCCCCAAAACCCGCATGCATACACCCTTGTTCGTCGCAGATTACCCAGCAGACGTAGGGAGGAGAGGACTAAAAGTAACGCGGCGGTTTCCGGTGCAGATGCCTCTTTGATTTTTCACCCAGAGCCCTTGCCCGGGTTGTGGCTCTAAATACCTGTCGGTCTTGGGTGGTCTTTCCAGGAAGTTAATTTCCCGCGCGGTCATGCACTGACACTAACACGTTTACATCGCCCTCTCTTAGTACTGTAAGCAACTTGAGACCTTTGTTTATCAAAATGACTTGATTCCGGCATTAAATGACCCGAAATGGGTTTGATATGCTGTAAAACAACTAAACCAAAAAGAGCCGTGTGAGCATTTTGCTGGAGTGTCAGTTGGGAATTGATTGCTGGGAGAGAAAGTAGAACGTGCGAGACCCGAAACTTTCGAAGATTCCAGTAAATACGAGGGTAATCCAATAAAACAAGGACCCCAAAGCGCTGGGAACATAGGGGAACCCTTCGTACGGCTATGGGCAACACTATTGTGTTTGTTTGCGCATGCGCCTGCAAAAGTCTCTAAAGAACGCCTCGATGTCACACTCAGTTTTGGATTAGCAGTTGTTTCTGATGGAGCTTCCGATTGATGCTTCCGATTGACGCTTCCGATTGACGCTATGTATTTGGACCAAATAGATAACACTGTTCGTTGATTGATTAGATACTATTTCTCTGAATATTTTGTGATGAGGCTTGATATTTGCATTATTTGGATTATTCGGATCATTGTGCTCATCTTCCGTCAATCCTCCTGATATAAAGAAGGAATTCCAGAGTTCGAAGATGTTTCCAAGTTTGAGATGGGGTTTCCGAGTTCGAGAAGTTTTCCCGAGTCCAACAAGAAATACCTTTGAGTCCAGAGGCTCATCGACCGAAACCTTGTACAGAGAGCATAAAGATGAGTACCATAGTGTCGAATAATCCAAATGATTACAAACGTTTCCTTGAATTCTTGATGCCAACTGGGATTGATCGTTCTTGACTGAATAGTCAGAAACTGAGAAGTTTGGGATTAATTTCTACGAACCACTTTTGATTTTTTCTACAGAATTTCCGCGATGACCGTTGTCTTGAGAGTGTATGTGTTTGAGAAAGAAGGGTATTATAACCCTTAGCAGTTATAGCAGTAAGAGTTATACCTCTGTAGATCTTTGTGATTTCGAAGTTGCCTATCTTCGGAAAGGGAGGGACGTAGCCTTTCGTCCATTTTCTCTAATTGTACTTTGTTCAATAAACACACAGTTACTTTGATTCTGAAGTCAACGCAAAGAATAGCGAAAGCAGCAGCAGTCATGACCAAACCGAGTAAGAGAGTCTGGAATAATACCAGTCTCACTAAGAAAACGCAACTGCGCACCTACAAAGTGTGTGTTCTCAGTACTCTCTCTACAGCTAGCGAAGCGTGGACAACATATACAAGCCACGAAAGGAAACTCAATAAATTTCCACGTTCAAGTTTACGACGTATTCTACCCATCCGCTGGCAGGATAAAGTGGCCCCAACACAGTTGTGCTGGATTGGCAACATGAACAGCATGTTCTCCATTCTTTGCGAGAGGCGCATTCGCTTGCTTGGGTATGTCAGGAGAATGGAAAATAGCCACATCCCAAAAGATCTTTTGTACGGCGAATTAGCAAAAAGGCTCCCGATCGGTAGGTAGACCACACCTACGTTTTGAAGATGTCTGCAAGAGGGACATGAGGATATGCCAATATTGACACAAACACGTGGGAGGTAGATGCAAAAAATAGAGCGGCCTGGCGCCTAAACGTTAAGCAAGACATGGAGGAGGGGTGAGAACGGAGAGGAAAGAGTAGCCTCGGCAGCAAAGGAGAGCCAGAGAAAAAGGGAGAAAAGACAGCAGCCCCAGAAAACATCACAGTTTGCGTGGCAGTCGTGCACCAAAGACTGTCACTCAGGAATTGGCCTGCACAGTCACTTGCGCAGACGTAGATAATTTATTATTTGGAACACTACTCCTGTGGAATATTTTGGTGGATATAAGCCGTACTGCAATACACACTTAAATTTATAGACTAAGCGAGTCATATGGTTTAAACCTCAGCCAATCAACAGCCGAATACGTGGTTGGTTAAACTACTTAATCGCTGATAACTGAGAGACGTCATTTATAATCATTGACGAAGGACATGCAAGACTGAGGAGCACCAAAGGAACAACGAAAGGATTCTTCACTAAGGATTGCGCTCTACTTAACTCAAAGGATCTCCGGTGGCAAAGCGCTCTTGCTTGAAGCCTAAAGGATGGCATAAAACTCGCTCATAAACGCCATCGTTCTTTAGTGGACGAAACAACACGGAGACCCGAAAATAAATTTTCGATGTGAACCCCAGTAAATTAATCACTGAAAAATAATTGTGTATAAATCGCTTTGTTGATTCTTTTCATTTTTAATTGGTTTGTTTTTCCGAAATATTTGGCTGGCTCTTTATTTCAAACAAGCAATTTCGGACATAAAACAGACCAATAAAAATCAAAAAGAGAGCCAATTGAAGATGGTGGCTAATAAATGACAAAGTGATATTTTTTTTACTAACAAATTTCAACGCTTGTTTTGAGCTGCAATTGTGTAGTTTTTACATAAACACAGAACATCACACCTTCATAATTTCCTTCATTGTATAAAACATCTAATCGAGAAAATAATCTCTGACCTATATTTTGGAAAAAATCAATTCAAGTTACAAAATAACGTCAACAAGAAACCTTTGTTTATTGTCCACTACCGTTAAACGTAGCTATATCTGCTCTCCACAAGACACAGGGCCAATTCACACACACCACACACACACACACACACACACATATATATATATATTATATATATATATATTATTTATTTAATTCAATTTAACTAATACAAATGAAAAGTCTGGCTAACCATTGGTTTCTGAATATCAACTTTTTTCGGTGTTATTCGTCGTTAGAGACGTTGACGTTTGTGAAAAAAATGGACAGTTTTTAAACTTTTGGCTCGTGTTTACGTGATCCGTTATTCGTTCTTGCATTTTGCTTTCGTCATTCACCGGGCATCACTATTTGTCGTCATTGGGTTTTCTCGTGTTTAA
>CM042147.1:109965086-109979753 GCA_023376005.1 Doryteuthis pealeii | reverse complement strand
AAAGAGAGAGATTGTGCATTGAGATAAAGAACTTCAACAAACACCATGGGATCTTGCTCAACAGCCTGATGATTGCCCCTTGGCATGAAACCTGGTCGCTGTTTATAATGAACATTGATCTGTGAAAAACTTTGTAAAATAAATAAATATTAGCTCTTACAATTTGTGATTGAGCACTGTATTTTCTTTATTTCATCACAAAAAAAATTGTTTTTACATATACCTATATATATATATATATATATATATATATATATATTATATATAATTTGGTATATTTATAAAATATAAATTTTATAAATAAAGACTGCTCAATATTAGTGCTAGAGTATATATTTCTAAGTTATCATAGCGTAGCGTAGACATAGTAAAACAGTGCTTGTTAACTATGAGTTTCTCGCTAATGCGTTCTTCAGTTGGTCTGTAGAACGCTTAGACAAAAAAATAACAGTCACCTTAGCGTTGTTGACACTATGTATACGCTATCCACACACTGACACACACACTGACACACACACACACACACACACACACACACACACATATATATATATATATATAAATATATATATATAGAGATAGATAGATAGATAGATACTTACCTCCTCGTGTTTATCTCGTGTCTCTCTGTTTCATGTATCAAAAAAAGATCTTGAGACGAAACATATGATTCGCATCTTAATTTTTTGCGAAATACGTGAAATTTATAATCATGAGATTGACATAAGGAGGTTAGTAGACATTTATTTATTTAGATTTGATCCTGCATTACTGGCCAGTATTTGAGCACTTTCCATTTAAGAAAAACATTTTTAAAAACTTTTCATTTCACTATATACATATATATATATATATATATAATATATATATATATATATATATATGATGAAAATGACATGGCCTATATATTGAAATACTGTTAATAACTCAAAGGAAATGTTGAAGAATATAATGCACTACATTAAAGACCGTTGGAAATGAAGCATCAAAAATAAAAAATAAAAATTTGCAATATTTTAGGATATCCTTTAACCTTCATTTGGCTTTCAAAACAAAAAAATATAACTGCCGCTTCAACAGGAAGTAAGTCGGTATAGAGTTGTTGATATTTGTTCTTTTCTGTCTGGTTTGTCGTTAAAAAAATGTAAAATCTTATTTGTTTAATATGTTTACATTTATGCTTGATTTGTATTTCAAAAGTTACAGATATTTTCTTTGACGTCTAGGTCACCTGGAGATGTTTGCAACTAAACTGTTTGTTTGTATTACTTGTAATATTAGGATATTGTCCTCATCTTTATTGTTAACTGCACAACATTTCGGCTGATGTGCTCTTCGGTATTTCTTGTCGTACTTGGAAACCTTCTTGAACTTGGGAACCTTCTCTTTGAATTTGGGAACCTTCATGTCGTAATCGAAGGCCTTCACGGAACTTTGAACCTAAAATTATCAAGCCTCATCTAAAAATATACTGCTTGTCTCTCTTTAAGACCCTATATCTTTATTAAGTCTGTGTTTGTATGAGTGCAATTTGCGAATCCGCTTTGTTTCTTTATTTGGACTAGCAAATATATGCACCCGCCGGGTGCAAGTATTTAAGTTTTAATATAAAAAAATCATATTAAATGAGAAAGACTAATGAAACTGAATAAGAATGCAGATAAAAAGATTTGGAACAGAGAGGGTATGATTGAAAATTAGAACAACTTTGAGACTAACTCTTCCATCATTTTCCATTACTCCCGTCTTTCATTGGTAAATTTTCCTAATTTAACTATTTAGTTAAAATAGGATGTAAAGAATAATATTACAGTTATTTCTTCTTATTAATGGATTTCTTTTAAGATTTATCCCCGAGATTTTTGCTCATATCCCTTAAGATAAAACTAAACAATTAGAAATCAATAATACTAAGCATGTATTCATTAAAATGAAATTTTTAAGATCAATATGCAAATTAGCCTTCCCATTCAAACTGTAATCCGCTATTTTGTTGCATATATAAATACAATTGCATACTATTAGTATGTAGATATGGTCAACAGTCTTAATGATGTAAAACAATTTTATTAATAATTGAGATTTAAATAGATAAAAATAAAATCATGGAGAATGTGATGTAAATAACAAAGGGAATTGTGACTTGTATAGTAATATAGTTTTGGTTACAGACAGACAAACCCACAATCTCCATTATAATAAGATTTTAGCGAATTTATTACGTAATGTGTATTGGGTTATTTGTTTAAATAGTATCGGTGCTAGTATAAGTGCCCAAGACAGTCGTGCTGGATTGTGCCGAACAACCTGTTCTCCATTCTCTGTGAGAGGCGCCTTCGCTGTCTTGGACATGTCAGGAGAATGGAAAATGGCTGCATTCCAAAAGATCTTTTGTATGGCGAATTAGCAAAAGGCTCCCGATCGGTAGGTAGACCACACCTACCATTTAAAGATGTCTGCAGGAGAGACATGAGGATATGCCATATTGACACAAACACGTGGGAGGTAGATGCAAAAAATAAGAGCGGCCTGGTGCCTAAACGTTAAGCAAGGCATGGAGAGGGGTGAGGTGGAGAGGAGAGTAACCTCGACACCAAAGAGAACCAGAAAGAAGGAGAAAAAACAGCCGCGCCAGAAAGGTCACTTGCGCAGATAATTTTTTTGAACACTACTCCATTGTCCTTAGTGAACGGAAAGGTGCCAACAAGTACCTGTGCCCCTTTAAGAAACTGATACCTGAATTAAGTCCATATATGTGCGTGTATAATTTGTAAATCCATTTAATATATTGTTTTCTATGTGTGTGTACGAATCATATGTTTCTATTAGGATATATTTGATGTTTACCCAGAGGATGTTCGGGTAAATTAAAATGTTTGGCCACAAATGGGGATTTTTCGTGGGTGGTTTGTTTGTGGGTATTGAAACTTAGGCGAAAAAGCAAGGGGCTGTTGCACATATAGTTACCTTGATATGTGGTGTTAAGGAAGTTCTTTTTAGATGATAGGGCCGGTTTAGCTCAGTCGGTAGAACATTCGACTAGGAACCACCAGGTTCCTGGTTCGATACCGGCCCTCGCCAATTCAGCGTATGAGTAGCACGGGTATCTGCGCGGTAAAGTGAGGAGCTGATGGTAGGTGTGGCGCTCCGTCTCAGACGCCGAAACAATCTCGTTGCGCTAGCGAAAGAGGATATACTCCCTCGCTGACTGGCTAATACCGATTTTAGGCCACCCGAACGACTTTACTTACTTTTAGATGATGTAAGAAGTGAAGGTCGACTGGGTGCCTGCGTTGATGGGTGATTCATAGTATATAGAATAGATCTTGGGGTTTGTCTTGAGACGCTGGAAATCTATACATAAATAAAGAGCAGTTTGTATGTATGTATGTCCGGAGGAAACTAAGAAAATAAAACAATTAACGACAAAGAATATATATATATATATATATATATATATATATATATATATATATATAAAGAAAATTTGAAAAAACAAGTGTTCCGAAAATGGATGAATTTAATTATCGATGTTTAAACATTTCGGTTACATTGAACCTTCACCATGATGTATCTTGGGGTGAAGAAAATGATGGATGTTTTTATATGTGACAGGAGATGTCACATATAAAAACATCCATCATTTTCTTCACCCCAAGATACATCATGGTGAAGGTTCAATGTAACCGAAATGTTTAAACATCGATAATTAAATTCATCCCATTTTCGGAACACTTGTTTTTTCAAAATTTTCTTTATATTGTCGGATTTATTTTCCATATTTACTCCCATATATATATATAATATATATACATATATATATATATATATATATATATGCACATTCACTATCGTCAGATCTTACTTTTTGAAAAAAATAATGAAGATTTGATTTATATTTGTGAAGATGATTAAAAGATAAAATTTAAATGATAACAGCATAGATTTTTTTTGCATTTATATTTTAAATAGCTGACATTAATTTTTCTTTTCAGAGTGGCTGGATCAACGCAAGGTATTTTTATGTAGGAGTTTTAATTGGGCATCTAGCGAGGATCCAACTCACGATTCAACAATACTGGATCTGTCAGACTACCTTTTACCCCGCTCCCTACCTAGGCAATGCCGGTTTGCCACTTCTAGTCTTTAATGAATGTGTGAGTGACTTTATGTGTGTTACAGTCAAAATCAAAGACCATGCGTATTCAATGTTTGGGAATTGTAAAAGTATATCTGTGTTCAGTGTTGAGGCTTTTTGAATTGCTTTTATCATTTTTACTTGCAAATATATGCACCCTCCGGGTACAAGTATTCAAGTTTTACAGATAAAAAGATTTGAAACAGAGGGGAGTATAATAGAACAACTGAAACTTACTCTTCCATCACTCCCGTCTTTCATTGCTAAATTTTCCTAATTTTACTGTTTAGTTAAAATAGGAAGTAAAGCATACAATTACAGTTATTTCTTCTTGTTATTGGATTAATCCCAAATATTTCTGCTCATATTTATTAAGTTAAAACCAAACAATTAGAAATCAATAATATTAAGAACATATTTATTAAAATTATTTTTTTAATATCAATATGCAAATTAGCCTTCCCGTTCACATTGTAAATGGCTATTTTGTTGTGTATATAAATACAATTGCATGTTATTAGATAGATAACGCCGACAATATTAATAATGTAAAACAATATTATTAATAATTGAGTTTTGAATAAAAAATATAAATCATGGAGAATGTGACATAAATGACAAAAGGAATTGTGACTTGAGTAGTGATATAATTTCGGTTACAGACAAACACACAATCTCTATTATAATAAGAGATGAGATAGTTATGATCGATGAATTGATGAGCCAATAAACTCATATTGTAATTATATTCAAGGAGATCAGAACAAATACGTTTTATACGTGAGTAAGAGCTGTATATTATGGACTTTTAAAGATTAAGTGGGTGAGATATTACAGTCTAGGTATCTACTGTTGTCAGTGGGCCTAGTGTGTAAGGAGGTATATATCAGGTCGTTCTGAGTGCGTATTAATGCATCAAGGAGTTGAATGGAACGATTAGAGTGCTCTAATGTGAATTTTATTGCGTTGTAGTAATTGTTTATGTATTTGTAAAAATCTAATAGACTCTATATGTTCATACAAATAAATGTCACCCCTCTTTCTCTCTCTCTCTCTCTCTCTCTCTATATATATATATATATATATATAATATATATATATATATATATATATATATATATATATATATATTAATAATGGAGATTCGCTTCCGGTTTTTGTCTGTAACAAGAATTATGTCACTGCTTACGTCCAAAATCGTCATAACATAGAATAAATACACTCAAAATGTGAACATGCAACATTAGACAGTCCTCATTGTTTTTTAAAAACAAGTTTTAATAAATACATGACTGGTATTATATATCTATATATAGTTTGTTTTATTTTAATACATATTTAAAGTTTACATTTCAAATTGTTTTATTTTTTAATCCTTTAATGAATTTGATTATTTTACTTACATTAGGGTACAAACTCGCTGACATTGAATTTTTTACTCCCACCCCTCAGGCAATATGTTTCAAAAATCTATTTTTACATCGCCCATAGGGCGTTTTTTATTTTGTACTAGTATTTATAATAAAGTTGGCTATATTAATAATTAAAGAGTGATCGATATCATTGATAGAACATTTACATATACGTTTGGGTAGCGAAAACATAAAGCTAACGGCGCTTGGTAACAGTCAGTTTCTCGCCTATGCAACTTTCAAACAAAGTAACCACGATATTAATTTACCCTTTAAAACATGAATATTTTCATCTAAAGATTTGTTTATAGGTAGAAGTAGCATGAACATTTAAAACTTGGCGTAGATTCTACGGAATATTCGGCGAAAAAAAAGTATCGGCAAATGTCTGTACTACATTTGATTCAAACTCCTATTTAAACTTTATTATAAATTGATGATAACAAAGTTTATTTATTCTAATTCGTTAAAAAAAATGCTATTGGCAACCCTTAAGCCTAATATCAATTTACACGCTATTTAAAGAACTAGTAAATATATGCACCCTCCGGGTGAAAGTATTCAAATTTTAATGTAATAGAATACTATATCAAATCAGAAAGGCTAATGAAACTAAATAAGAATACTAATAAAATGATTTTAAACATAATATAATAGAAAAATAGAACAGCTGAAACTTACTCTTCCATCACTCCCGTCTTTTTTTGCTAAATTTTCCTAATTTTACTATTTAGTTAAATTAGGAAGTAAAGAATAAAATTACAGTTATTTATTCTTATTAATGGATTTCTTTTCAAGATTTATCCCTGAGATTTTTGCTCATATTTATTAAGATAAAATCAAACAATTAGAAATCAATAATACTAATCACGTATTTATTAAAATCAAATTTTTAATAACAATATGCACATTAACCTTCCCATTCACACTGTAAACCGCTATTTTGTTGTATATATAAACACAGTTACATGTTATTGGTATGTAGATATAGTCAACAGTATTAATAATGTAAATATAATTTTAAATTGAGGTTTAAATAAAAATTAAATCATGGGCAATATGACGTAAATAACAAAGAGAATTGTGACTTAAGTAGTGATATAATTTCGGTTACAGACATACAAAAACACAATCTCTATTATAATAAGATTTGAATTTCTCTGAATGTTTGAGATGAGGCTTGAAGATTAGTATTATCTGCGTTATTCGGACTATTGTCCCTATCTTCATTGTTATTTGTACAACGTTTCGGCCGATATGCCCTCCGGCCTTCTTCAGGTATGGTTAGCGGAATGAGAAGAGGATACCCCCGTGGACTAAATAAAGGGTTAGGTTCAAAGTTCCGTGATGGCGCCCGATTGCGACAAGAAAGTTCCCGAGTTCGAAAAGAAGGTTCCCGAGTCCGTGAAGGTTCCCGAGTCCGAGAAGGTTCCTGAGTCCGACAAGAAATACCTGAAGAAGGCCGGAGGGCATATCGGCCGAAACGTTGTACAAATAACAATGAAGATGGGGACAATAGTCCGAATAACGCAGATAATACTAATAAGATTTGTATTAGAGCGTCTATTACAGTGTTTCCCAGTTTGGTTTGATTTGTTGGATTTTACGGCATGTTGGGTTATTTTATGCCGAAGAGGTTTTGTTCTATTCATGATTAATGGGTGTTCAATTTCTTTAACTCAATTTTAAAACATATTTTTAATACTATTTAAAAAAAATCTATTTAACTCATAGATGGAACCCTAACACGTATTACCACTCCGGGTCAGCGTTGACCTGGGAGCATTTGTGATAAAACGGTACTCCACATACCCCAGAGTTTCAAAATTGGAACTTCATCACTAGATGCAGTTTAACGTCATACCCAGGACACTAATACTCTCAGCAACCGGCTTTCTAGCACATATATGATAAAAAGGGTTGGGGGTTGCCATCAGAGCAATAGGGTTGGGACAATCATATAAGTACTAGGGCTTAAGGTGGTCAGCTGATTGATCTGATGGGGCCTCTTTAACCGCCCGTTTAGGCTAAGTAAGGGTCAAAGTGGAGTGTTGTATGTCATGGACTACTCAGCCACCAGGATTTCGTCTTTAAGCATTATGGGTCGTTAACCACGGACATAAGGTGGCCCCATTGGGGGGGGATTTTACCTCTTTGCAGAAGAGCAGTCGGTGTATTCTACAGTTCCAGTTGACAGTGCCGTGATTTCCCAGCAGCAGTTTTGCAATTTTATTTGAGTGGATCTGTAAGACATTTATCCAAGCCACCTCATCTCATTGCGTGGTGACATCCGGCGGCCAGCGCGCTCATAAGAATTATCTCCTTGGGTTTACTTCCCCTGGGGATACCTGAAGGCCCAAGTATTTAAACGTAGGCCGCAGACAACTGACGTTATTCTATTCGTCGTGAAATCGCAGCAATACCACGGGCAATCATTAGTAAAAGTTCAGGATGAGGCTTCGCGAGTGTGCAGCACCCGAGGGCATAAATCGCGACAATGTAATTTTTAAAACAAAATGGTGGCAATAACACAGGGAAATGGCAAATATCGTTCTTTCCCATCATCATCATCATCATCATCATCATCATCATCATCATCATCATCATGTCACGCTAGTAGCACGTATATCCATGACAATCTCTCACAAATCGTCCCTATGATTCATTGCCTCTGGGAGGACCTCTTCACAGCATCAAGTATCCGCGCAGAACTGGTCTATGTACGTCTTTGCTGGGCGATGCCTAGATTACGTACTTCGAACATCATTGGACCCCATAAAAGAAAAATCCCCCCTTAAAAAAAAGGCATGAAGCAGGCGATATCCTTCACAGATTAGTACGGATGCGGACTACCAAGGTGATCTGGAACTTCTTGCTAACACAGTTCTTTCTAATAGTAAACTTAAATCTTGAATATGAATATTGGATTTATTTTGCCTTTTGTATCTACATTCCCAAAGCGAGAGACCCTTTTTCAGGGCCCAGTATAACCAGCCACAAACAAATGAACACACACGAAACACTATAATTAGCATTTAAATTATTATTTCCCATGACAAATCATAATGATCGAGGTGAGTACGAACGAAGAATCTATGCTATTATTAAACCGCAAAACATATCAGAAATTGCTTCACAGATGCGCAAATAGAAACGACGCTACTATGTTCCATTATTATTATGCTACTGTGAAAAATACAGAAAAATCAAATCCTTATAATACAGATACCTAATTCCATTCTTAGTTTGGTTGTTTGTTTTAACAGCATATCAACGCTTGTGGGTTATATGATATGATATATATACATATATATATATATATATATGTGTGTGTGTGTGTGTGTGTGTGTGTGTGTGGAACTAAACAAGGCAGGTCTCCTGTTTAACGATTTTATTGGTGACCTTTTCAAGCTTTCTGGCCAACTTTTTTTTTAGATTTTGATGGAATTCGTGGATTAGTCCACCGAACTTCATATCCCGATATAAAAAAAAGTTGGCCAGAAAGCTTGGGAGGATCACCAATAAAATCGTTAAACAGAGACCTGCCTTTTTGTTTAATTCCACATGTATAAATGAAAGAATGCTGCCCACACACACACACACACACACACACACACACACACACACACACACACACACACATATATATATATATATATATATATATATATTCTAATGCTATTGGTAAACCCTTGCAGTAAAAAAAACCCAAAAAAACGGCAAGTAATTTGTTAGAAAAAGTATACTAGCAAACTTTACCTGCGGAGAAATGAAAAAAAAAAAAAAAAAGACCAAAAGGATGGCACCAACCGAAAATAATCGATTAACACTTGTCCTAAAGAATATATATATATATATATATATATATATATATATATATATATATATATATATATATATATATATAAACCGCTAGGATAGTCTAAAGCCAAAATGCAAAAAGTGCTTGATACCTAAGTATAGCAAATAATAAAGTTAATCCTAATGAATAAGATATATAACTACTAATAGTTTCGCTTAGTAGCTCATCAGGCAAGAATCTGACTAAAGATTTTTACTCAGATTTTGTCCTGGTGAGGTACTTAGTAGGTATATATATATTAGGATTAGCCTTATTATATATATAATATATATATATATATTATATAATTATTTAAGAAACAATTTTAAGTATCAGTGTATCAATAAATATTGGCGGTTGACTGAGTATCAATACATACTGGTGGTTGGCAGCACATATATTATAAAAGGGTTTGTGTGTTTGCCATTAGAGCGATTTGAATATATCGGGACAATCATAAAGTTGCTAGGGCTTGACAGGACCAGCTGATTAATCCGATACGGCCTTTCCAACCACCCGTTTAGGCCAAGTAAGGCCCGAAGTGGGGTATCGAATGTCACAATATTGTCTTCAGACATCACGGGTCACCACCCACGGCCAACGGGTGGCTACATTGGAGAATGGTCTTACCCCTCTACAGAGGTTCAGTCGGTGTATTCAGTATATATATATATATATATATATATATATATATAGAGAGAGAGAGAGATAGATAGAGAGAGAGAGAGAAAGAAAGAAGAGAGAGAGAGAGAGAGAAAGAAGAGAGAGAGGGAGAGAGAGAGAGAGAGAGAGGGAGAGGGGGGTGAGAAATGGAGAAAAAGAGGAATATATAAGCAGAGAGGAAAAGAATGCGCACGCGCGCGCGCGCGTGTGTGTGTGTGTGTGTGTGTGTGTGTGTGTGTGTGTGTGTGAGAGAGAGAGAGAGAGAGAGAGAGAGAGAGAGAGAGAGAGAGAGAGAGAGAGAGACGGTCGCACAGAGAGGAGGGAAATGAGAAGAAAATAGAGATAGATAAAGAGAAATGCAGAGAGGGAGAGAGAAAAAGGGATGTAGAGTTTCACAGAATGTAAAGAGGGAAAATAAAAACAGAGAAAGAGAGACTGAGTGTGTTTTTGTCTGTGTGTTGTGTTGTTGTGTCTGTGTGTCTGAGAGAGAGAGAGAGAGAGAGAGAGAAGAGAGGAGAGAGAGAGAGAGAGAGAGAGAGGAGGGATAGGAACACGGTTGTTTGTTGGTTGTGAGTTTGGTTAAACTTCAAATGAAACAATCTCAATGACCACGTTACGAATGATACGAGCCGGATTTCTCATCAATTTTAAAAGGACGTTCGGCTCAACTCACGCACCTGTTCCTCCTCTCCCTCTCTACCCAGCCAGTTTTCCTAGTGCAAAAACAATTTAAAAAAAAAAAAAAGAAAAAAAGAAAAAAGAAAAAGAAAAAATAGACGTAAACAATGAGAAATTAGTTCCAAATTAGCTGACAACCAGAGTCTTTTCGAATCTGTTTACAAATCGATTGATCTCTACCTTGAAAATCGATCACGTTTTCGTATCGATTAGTTTCGTGCTTTATCGATCAGCCACGATCAAAAAGGTCATTCGACATTTGAAGGTGAACATTCCCAGAGCTAAAATTGATTTTTTTGGTTGATCTGGTTTACTAGTTAATAGTTATTTACTAATAATAGTATGGCACAAGGCCATGGTAATAATGTATTCAACCCACTACACTAACAAACTGGTCTTCGAGACGCCGTTTCCAAATATTGTTTCAAAGTGTGTATTTACCTAACCCCTCCGCATGAGCTGGATGTGACAAGAGGTCAATTTTTAAGCGGTGTTTAACAGGTTTGAATACATTGTTTTCCTTCTAGACCGGTTGCCCTAGCATGGTTAAAGAGGCTAGGGTGTCCTATTTATTCATAGCTTGTGGGAGAATAGTTGAATTCATACCTTTTCCAAAAGTATTAGCACTATGTGAAATGCAGACAATAACGTCCAGGATTAGATTCATGTAGAAAGAAATGATTCAAAACATTTATACTCAATGTGAAAAAATTTCTCTAATGAAAGAGAATTACTAAAAAAAATGCAGAACTAGAAAAAGACTTTGGTGGGAATATGGAACCCGAACTAAAATTTTCCAAACATATAGAAATACAAGTAAATAATGCAGACAAGATATTAGGATTGATACAAAGGTCATATGAATACATGGATAAAGAAATGTTGAAAAATGTATTCATTGCATTGGTGAGATTTCATTTGGAATTTGGTAATGTGGTCTGGAGTCCAAGACTAATCAAAGACATAAAACTCATCGAGGGAGTTCAGAAGAGAGCTACTAAGGTAGTGAATGAATTAAAGAACCTTTCATTTGGCATATCGACGAACCAGAGGAAATATGATTGAAGTCTATAAATATACCCATTAATTTTATTCAACAAACTTTAATGTGTTGAATGTTGCTCAAAAATCAAATGTACGGCAAAATTATTTCAGTAACAGGGCAGTAGATTCATGAATAAACTACCATCAGTAGTAATGAATAGCCCATCTCTGAACTTTTTTAAGGTAAGGTTGGATGAATTGTGGAAAGAATATAAATATTCAGTGGAAATAATATGAATGTTTGAAATATAAGGAACAGCTGACAGGTCTCAGACCTAATATGCTAGCTGAAAAAGATATTATTATTATTATTATTATTATTATAATAATAATAATAATAATAATAATAATAATAATAATAATTATTATTATTATATAATAATAATAATAATAATAATAATAATAATAATTATTATTATTATAATATAATAATAATAATAATAATAATAATAATAATAATAATAATAATAATAATTATTATTATTATTATTAAACACGAGCGCCTGATAGTAGTTACCCACAAAAATTTACCAAACTTAGGTTAGTCTTGTCCAAGGCTACAAGTGTTGAAGAACTGAGCAATGTGTAAATTAATACATTGAAAATTGCCGCCACTCAGAGGCTAGAAATATGTACGCTTGAGAAACCCCCGTGTATAATGACACGAATGCATGTTTTCGAATGTTAGTACCTGTCATCACCTCAGATAAATAATGAACTATTCCGTTTTAGTTGTGGAGAAAGAATGGAAAGAAAAGGAACATGAATAATATTGAAAGAATATCTACAGAGAAATGTTTTAATATAAGAATTATCATGTAAAAATTTCTATAAGCGAATATACTTGTAAATAAAAAAAATATGTAATAATAACATTAGAAATCAAAACGACATTTATTAGCGTTTTATCTCTTTGCCAACCAAAATTTCCCCACGGCTTTCTTGGTATTTTTCCCCCCAAAAAGATCAAGTACCAGTCTCAGGATTGGTTCACAGAAGAACAAAAAAACAACAAAAGATGGAAGCGGAGTTCACGTAGTGATTTTTCAGTATAAACAAGTAACACGTGCGAGAGCCGCTATTAGTGGTCTATGGTAGGATCGCATAGGTAGGAAAGCCCATGTGGGCGGCCTAAATTAGGCACAGAGTTAAAGGTTTAAACAAAGTTACGATAGAAATACGCTTACGATAAACAATCAAAAATCAAACTGTTTGCCATAAAAATGATTTATACGTATTTATATTGATCATTATAGTATTTAGTTATTAATTTATGAATCAAAACATTTTACTTTAATTCAAGCAAAGTTACTGGAGTGGATATGTGTAAAAACGAATAACACAGAACTACAAAATAAAAGTTTTTTTTTATTAACTTCATTGGAATGATTTTCCTTTCATACAGCTTCATAATGAATAAATGCAGTGTCACTTCTCTAAGCAGGCGGCAATTGAAAGCCTTAGTCGCTTTGATGTAGGTTGAGGTTGGTGTAATGTAATTACTGCCAAAGTTGCCGAAAAAAAAACAAATTTATCCCTCCTATTGAAAAGAATTACCAAAATCATGGAATTATCCGATTTTAATGAAATTTTCAGTGTTGATTTATCAATAAATGAATTTAATAATGCATTAGTTATTTTTGACTTAGACAAACATTTGACCTTAAATAATCTATTTAATTAATTTTAATTCTTTTTTAAAATGAAAAGCGGATGACAAATTGGCAGTGTCTAATGTAAGGTTTCTCGCTTCTTGTCCTCGGTGCCTTGTCGTCCGAGTTGGTGTTTATTCTGTCAGCGAAAATTAACGAGTCGTTAATGATGCGTGAAAGGAATTCTGCTAATTCGTTCGTCCAATGTAAGTGCTGTTTTCTGAAAACTTGGACCATTGACCGTTCGCTAGTCAATGCGTTCTTTTATGTGAAAAGGGTTGGCACCAAGCGAGATGAGTTTATTTATGCTTTTTCATTGGTCAAAAAAAACATGTGGCGGTGGTGGTGGTGAAAAGCAGAGACTTGTAATGCGAAGATTTTTTACGGTATTGAGACTTGTAATGCGAAGTTTTTTTTACGGTATTGAGACTTGTAATGCGAAGTTTTTTTTACGGTATTGAGACTTGTAATGCGAAGTTTTTTTTACGGTATTGAGACTTGTAATGCGAAGTTTTTTAACGGTTTGCAGTTGCAGTTGGAAATTCCGTATATCTTGAGAGAGCGTGTTGGTTGGTCCCAAAATGTGAATTTATATATCTAAACCTGGAGCTGGTTTTAGCCCAAAATTGAATTACGGTCATTATCAAGGAAATCAATTGATTTCCCACAGTTACGATAAAGATAAGCCTGAGATATAAAATCAAAAACATTTACTATGAAAAATAAAATGATAACGATTTACGATTTATTAGCGATTCAAATGTTTAAGCAAAGTTACGATAAAAAATACGTTTACGATAAACAATAAAAAATCAAATCGATTAAAAAACGAAATATTAAAACAAAAAGTCTTAAGTACACATAGTAAACGTTATAATAGGGCGTGGCGTGGTGGTTAAAGTGCTGGACTGCGACATCACAGTAAAAGAGTTCGAACTAATACTCTCAGGAGAGGTATTACCCCCCGCCCCACATCGCGTAGCTATCGGTTAAATTGTACCACGACATTCTTCTATCAGAGTGGTTTTGGCAGTAAATAACCCAGAAGTTTGATATGCCATTAAAATGAATAAAACCGAAACCCTTGTAATAGTTAAATTATCATACCGTGGTCTATCACGGGTCCCACTAATCAATAATAATGGGAAGCTTTTGACGCTTTCTGATATCAAATCAAAGATTTTTCTCAGGGGAAAGCGATATATATATATATATATATATATATATATATATATATAT
>CM042147.1:109945086-109960086 GCA_023376005.1 Doryteuthis pealeii | reverse complement strand
TCCCTACTTCTTCACATAAAATAACCGTTTCTCTATATAGCAATGTTCCACCTTCAAATGAGAGCATATATCTCTACCCCATAAATTATGTTGACTGACTTTGAGCCACTTTACGAGGGTGAGTCAAAAAGTGCTTTGAGCCACTTCTTCACTACAGATTTCACTTCCTTGCTTCACTGGAATTAACGCTTTGCCTTCAGACTATCATCTCTTTGGCCCCGAAAGAGGGTTGATGAGGCAAAAATTATTTCCCAATAACGAGCAAGAGAAAATCTGTAGTGAAGAAGTGCTCAAAGCACTTTTTGATTCACCCTCCTATGTATACATTTATGTTTATATGTATTCAACAATTTGAGCCATTGTTTTTAAATCCAGATTACGGAAGGTGTGTAGTTTAAAATGTTTGTTTCTCTTTAAAGAATAATTTTGATTCTATATCTTATTATAATGGAGATTGTGTGTTTTCCTGTCTGTAACCGAAACTATATTACTATACAAGTCACAATTCCCTTTGTTATTTACATCACATCTCCATGACTTTATTTTTTATTTAAACCTTAATTATTAATAAAATTGTTTTTCATCTACATACTAACAACATGCAATTGATTTATATATACAACAAAATGACGGAATTACAGTGTGAATGGGAAGGCTAATTTGCATATTGATATTAAAAATTTTATTTAATATATATGCTTAGTATTATTGATTTCTAATTGTTTGGTTTTACCTTTAGTTGAATATGAGCAAAAAATCTCGGGGATAAACTTAAAAGAAATCCATTAGCAAGGAGAAATAACTACAATTTATTTCTTTATTTCATATTTTAACTAAATAGTTAAATTAGGAAAATTCACCAATGATAAAAAGGGAGTAATGGAAAATGATGGAAGGGTTAGTTTCAAAGTTGTTCTATTTTTCAATAATACCCCCTCTGTTACTAATCTTTTTATCTGCATTCTTATTCAGTTTCATTAGCCTTTCTAATTTAATATGATATTTATTATATTAAAACTTAAATACTTGCACCTGGGGGGTGCATATATTTGCTAGTCCATATAAAGTCTGTTTTGTATGAGTGCAATTTATGATCCATTTTGTTTATTCATCTGAATTGTAGCGAAATTATTCCGTGTTGTGTATTATTTACTTATAGTATTCATATCTCTTTAAGAAACCGATATCTGAATTGATCTATGTTTGTGCGTATAATTAACAATTCATTTTATCTTTTGTTTCTGCATCTGTATACAGAATCCTGTTGTTTTAGGATGCATTTGATGTTTTCCAGAGTATGTCCGGGTAGATTAAAATGCTCGGCCACAAGGGAATATGTGAAGATGGTTTATTGAGGTTATTGAATCTTAGGTGAAAACAGGTGCCTGTATCCCCGACATTTTTGATGTTTCATTTCCAATAGCCTGTAATGTAAGTACATTATTTCTTTTCAAAATTTCCCTAAAGTTTTTAGCATTTATTTTATATATACGTCATATTACATTCATCATGTGATATCAGAAGTATACGTGGGACCTTACATTTCAATATTTACACACACACACCACACACACACACACACACACACGCACACACACATATATATAATATATATATAATATATATGTGTGTGTGTGTGTATGTGTTGATTGGTGATGTGGCAAAATTTGTTCAATGAAATCCATCATCTGTATAAAATATCTTCAATTGATTTTCTTATATACATATACACCCATTTACCTTTTCACTATAAGCAGAATGTACAAGCACTTAAGTCAATAAGTTTAGAAAGCTTCAGCAATAATGAGCTGAAATATCAAAATAGAATTTAGCTGTTTGTGTTGTTATATCCAATTTCCTCTATTCTCACCGCATACATATAGATGATGAAAGCACTGACTAATGAGTTTTTATTAGGTTGGGAGTTAGTTCGTTTTAAGTGAGACATGGGTGATTGTGGCTGATTTATTTGTTTATGTATGTGTTTGTGAGACCCACCATTTTATTACCAAGCCCGAGTAATTAAGTTTCATATTGATTCCAAATGGATATAGGTTTGCTAATTTTTATGCGTTCGTCTTTCTATTTTTCAATTCTTTCTATATAAGTGAATTTAGTATCATTTTTGAAATCGTGATTGCAGGTATAGCTTACTGTGATCCATAGATTTGATTTTCTACTTTTTGTCTCAAAAACGTGTTTCACCTGACAATGACCAAGGTCGAAATTAGTTACGAACAAGCCAAAAACAAATAACATGAAAGAAATATTCCTATTTGTCTTATTCCCATTTGTTCATTTTATTATATATATATATAATATATATATATATATATATATATTATATATATATATTTGTGGGTCATTGTGGGAGTGTGGTGTTGTGTGTGTTTGTTTAAAAATAAATGAATAAAGCGAAAGAAAATGTTGTTTAATGAAGTGCCAACTCGTGTTTGGCCGAGAGAAATGTCTTTGTACACAATGTATTATATTTAACATTATTTTATTTACAAAATAGAATAAAAAATAATAGAAAAAATATATTTAATTTTTTTTAAGTATACAGAAGAAAGGCCGTCGTCAGAACAAGATATTTATATATATATATATAATATATATTATATAATATATATATTTATATATATATATATATATCGCTTTCCCCTGAGAAAAATCTTTGATTTGATATCAGAAAGCGTCAAAGCTTCCCCATATTATTGATTATGGGACCCGTGGTATAGACACGGTATGATAATTTAACTATTACAAGGGTTTCGGTTTATTCATTTAATGGCATATCAAACTTCTGGGTTATTTACTGCCAAAACCACTCTGATAGAAGAAATGTCGTGGTACAATTTAACCGAAGCTACGCGATGTGGGGCGGGGGGTAATACCTCTCCTGAGAGTATTAGTTCGAAACCTTTTACTGTGATGTCGCAGTCCAGCACTTTAACACCACGCCACGCCCTATTATAACGTTTACTATGTGTACTTAAGACTTTTTTGTTTTAATATTTCGTTTTTTAATCGATTTGATTTTTATTGTTTATCGTAAACGTATTTTTTATCGTAACTTTGCTTAAACATTGAATCGCTAATAAATCGTAAATCGTTATTCATTTTATTTTTCATAGTAAATGTTTTTGATTTTATATCTCAGGCTTATCTTTTATCGTAACTGTGGGAAATCAATTGATTTCCTTGATTGACCCGTAATTCAATTTTGGCTAAAACCAGCTCCAGGTTAGATATATAAATTCACATTTTGGGACCAACCAACACGCTCTCTCAAGATTATACGGAATTTCCAACTGCAACTGCAAACCGTTAAAAAACTTCGCATTACAAGTCTCAATACCGGTAAAAAAACTTCGCATTACAAGTCCTCAATACCGTAAAAAAACTTCGCAACAAGTCTCTAATCCGTAAAAAAAACTACGCATCATACAAAGTCTCTAATACCGTAAAAAATCTTCGCATTACAGTTCTGTCTTTCACCACCACCACCGCACATGTTTTTTTGACCAATGAAAAAGCATAAATAAATAACTCATCCGCTTGGGTGCCAAGCTCTTTTAATACATAAAAGAACGCAGTTACTAGCGAAAGTCAATGGTCAAGTTTTCAGAAACAAGCACTATACATTGGACGAACGAATTGGCAGAATCCTTTCCACGGCATGCATTAACGACTCGTTAATTTCGGCTGACAGAATAAACACCAACTCGGACGACAAGGCACGAGGACAATGAAGCGAGAGAAACCTTACATAGACACTGCCAAATTTTCATCGCTTCATTTAATAAAAAGGAATAAATATAATAATAGTAATTATTTAAAGGGTCAAATGTTGTACTAAGTCAAAAAATAATCAAATAGCTCATAATATTTAAATTGTCATTTTAGATAATTGTGCTAGTCAAACTAATAAATTCATTAAAATCGATAATTCCATGATTGGTAATTCTTTAAATAGGAGGGGATAAATTTGTTTTTTTTTCGGCAACTTTGGCAGTAGTAATTACATTTACACCAACCTCAACCTACATCAAAGGCACTAAGGCTTTCAATTGCCGCCTGCTTAGAGAAGTGACACTGCATTTTTCATTATGAAGCTGTATGAAAGGGAAAATCATTCCAATGAAGTTATAAAAAAAATACTTTATTTTGTAGTTCTGGTGTTATTCGTTTTACACATATCCACTCCAGTAACTTTGCTGAATTAAAGTAAAATGTTTTGATTCAAAATTAAATAACTAAAATACTATAATGATCAATATAAATACGTATAAATCATTTTTTATGGTCCAAACAGTTTGATTTTTGATGTTTATCGTAAGCGTATTTCTATCGTAACTTTGTTTAAACCTTAACTCTGTGTCCTAATTTAAGGCCGCCCAATGGGCTTTCCTACCTATGCGATCCTACCATAGACCACTAATAGCGGCTCTCGCACGTGTTACTTGTTTATACTGGAAAATCACTACGTGAACTCCGCTTTCCATCTTTTGTTGTTTTTTGTTCTTCTGTGAACCAATCCTGAGACTGGTACTTGATCTTTTTGGGGGAAAAAAATACCAAGAAAGCCGTGGGGAATTTGGTTGGCAAGAGATAAAACGCTAATAATGTCGTTTTGTTCTAATGTTATTATTACATATTTTTTTTATTTACAAGTATATTCGCTTATTATAGAAATTTTTACATGATATTCTTATATTTAAACCATTTCTCTGTAGATATTCTTTCAAATATCTATCAGTTCCTTTTCTTTCCATTTCTTTCTCCCAACTAAAACGGATAGTTACATTATTTATTCTGAGGTGATGACAGGTACTAACATTCGAAAACATGCTTCGTGTCATTATACACGGGGGTTTCTCAGCGTACATATTTCTAGCCTCTGAGTGGCGGCAATTTTCCATGTATTATTCTTACACATTGCTCAGTTCTTCAACACTTGTAGCCTTGGACAAGACTAACCTAAGTTTGCGTAAATTTTTGTGGGTAACTACTATCAGGCGCTCGTGTTTAATAATAATAATATATATATTATTATTATTTTATTATTATTTTATTATTATATATATATTATAATAATAATAATATTATTATTATTATTATTATTATTATTATATAAAATAATAATTATTATTATTATATTATTATTATTATTATTATTATTATTTAATTAATAATAATAATAATAATAATATCTTTTTCAGCTAGCATATTAGGTCTGAGACCTGTCAGCTTCCTTATATTTCAAACATTCATATTATTTCCACTGAATTATTTATATTCTTTCCACAATTTCATCCAACCTTACCTTAAAAAAGTTCAGAGATGGGCTATTCATTACTACTGTGGGGTTGTTTATTCATGAATCTACTGCCCTGTTAACTGAAATTAATTTTGCCGTACATTTTGATTTTTTGAGCAACATTCAACACATTTAAAGTTTGTTGAATAAAATTAATGGGTTATATTTATAGACTTCAATCATATTTCCTCTGGTTCGTCGATATGCCAAATGAAGGTTCTTTAATTCATTCACACAAAAACCCTATGGGTAGCTCTCTTTGAACTCCCTCGATGAGTTTTATGTCTTTGATTAGTCTTTGGACTCCAGACCACATTTACCAAATTCCAAATGAAATCTCACCAATGCAATGAATACATTTTTCAACATTTCTTTATCCATGTATTCAATGACCTTTGTATCAATCCTAATATCTTGTCTGCATTATTTATTGTATTTCTATATGTTTGGAAATTTTAGTTCGGGTTCCATTTCCCACCAAAAGTCTTTTTCTAGTTCTGCATTTTTTTTTAGTAATTCTTTCATTAGAGAAATTTTTACAATTGAGTATAAATGTTTGAATCATTCTTTCTTCATGAATCTAATCCTGGACGTTATTGTCTGCATTCACATAGTGCTAATACTTGGAAAAAGGTATGAATTCAACTATTTCTCCCACAAGCTATGAATAAATAGGACACCCTAGCCTCTTTAACCATGCTAGGGCAACCGGTCTAGAGGAAAACAATGTATTCAAACCTGTTAAACACCGCTTAAAAATTGACTCTTGTCACATCCAGCTCATGCGGAGGGGTTAGGTAAATACACACTTTGAAACATATTTGGAAACGGCGTCTCGAAGACCAGTTTGTTTGTGTAGTGGGTTGAATACATTTACCATGGCCTTGGCCATTACTATTATTAGTAAATAACTATTAACTAGTAAACCAGATCAACCAAAAAAATCAATTTTAGCTCTGGGAATGTTCACCTTCAAATGTCGAATGACCTTTTTGATCGTGGCTGATCGATTAAAGCACGAAACTAATCGATACGAAAACGTGATCGATTTTCAAGGGTAGAGATCAATCGATTTGTAAACAAATTCGAAAAGACTCTGGGTTGTCAGCTAATTTGGAACTAATTTCTCATTGTTTACGTCTATTTTTTCTTTTTCTTTTTCTTTTTTCTTTTTTTTTTTTTTAAATTGTTTTGCACTAAAACTGGCTGGGTAGAGAGGGAGAGGAGAACAGGTGCGTGAGTTGAGCCGAACGTCCTTTTAAAATTGTATGAGAATCCGGCTCGTATCATTCGTAACGTGGTCATTGAGATTGTTTCATTTGAAGTTTTAACCAAACTCACAACCAACAAACAACCGTGTTCCTATCCCCTCCTCTCTTCCTCTCTCTCTCTTCTCTCTCTCTGCTCTCTCTCTCTCTCTCTCCCTCCAGACACACAGACACAACACACAAACACACAGACAAAAAACAACTCAGTCTCTCTTTTCCTCTGTTTTTATTTTCCCTCTTTACATTCTGTGAAAACTCTACATCCCCCTTTTCTCTCTCCCTCTCTGCATTTCTCTTATCTACTCTTATTTTTCTTCTCATTTCCCTCCTCTCTGTGCGACCGTCTCTCTCTCTTCTCTCATCTCTCTCTCTCTCTCTCTTCTCTCTCTCTCTCTCTCACACACACACACACACACACACACACACACACACACACACACACGCGGCGCGCGCGTGCGCATTCTTCCTCTCTGCTTTATACTTCCTCTTTTTCTCCATTTCTCACCCCCCCTCTCTCTCTCTCTCTCTCTCTCTTCTCTCTCTCTCTCTTTCTCTCTCTCTCTCTCTCTTTCCTCTTTCTCCTCTCTCTCTATCTATCTCTCTCTCTCTCTATAATATATTATATAATATATATATATATACTGAATACACGACTGAACCTCTGTAGAGGGGTAAGACCATTCTCCAATGTAGCCACCCGTTGGCCGTGGGTGGTGACCCGTGATGTCTTGAAGACAATATTGTGACATTCGATACCCCACTTCGGCCTTACTTGCCTAAACGGGTGGTTGGAAAGGCCGTATCGGATTAATCAGCTGGTCCTGTCAAGCCCTAGCAACTTTATGATTGTCCCGATATATTCAAATCGCTCTAATGGCAAACACACAAACCCTTTTTTAATATATGTGCTGCCAACCACCAGTATGTATTGATACTCAGTCAACCGCCAATATTATTGATACACTGATACTTAAAATTGTTTCTTAAATAATTATATATATATATATATATAATATATATATATAAGGCATCCTATATATATATACCTACTAGTACCTCACAGGCAAAAATCTGAGTAAAATCTTTAGTCAGATTCTTGCCCTGATGAGCTACTAAGCGAAACTATTAGTAGTTATATATCTTATTTCATTAGGATTAACTTTATTATTTGCTATACTTAGGTATCAAGCACTTTTTGCATTTTGGCTTTAGACTATCCTAGCGGTTTATATATATATATATATATATAATATTATATATATATATATATATATATAATATATATATATTCTTAGGACAAGTGTTAATCGATTATTTTCGGTTGGTGCCATCCCTTTTGGGTCTTTTTTTTTTTTTTTCATTTCCGAGGTAAAGTTTGCTAGTATTACTTTTTCTAACAAATTATTGCCGTTTTTTTGGGGTTTTTTTACTGGCAAGGTTTACCAATAGGCATTAGAATTTTATTTTAAATTAATATTAATATATATATTGTGTGTGTGTGTGTGTGTGTGTGTGTGTGTGTGTGTGTGTGTGGTGGGTGTGTGTTTGGGCAGCATTCTTTCATTTATACATGTGGAATTAAACAAAAGGCAGGTTCCTGTTTAACGATTTTATTGGTGATCCTCCCAAGCTTTCTGGCCAACTTTTTTGTAATCGGATATGAAGTTCGGTGGACTAATCCACGAATTCATCAAAATCTAAAAAAAAGTTGGCCAGAAAGCTTGAAAAGGTCACCAATAAAATCGTTAAACAGGAGACCTGCCTTGTTTAGTTCCACACACACACACACACACACACACACAACACATATATATATATATATATTATGTATATATATATCAAATCATATAAACCCACAAGCGTTGATATGCTGTTAAAACAAACAACCAAACTAAGAATGGAATTAGTATCTGTTTTATAAGGATTTGATTTTTCTGTATTTTTTCACAGTAGCATAATAATAATGGAACATAGTAGCGTCGTTTCTATTGCGCATCTGGAAGCAATTTCTGAATAATTGTTTGCGGTTTAATAATAGCATAGATTCTTCGTTCGTACTCCACTCGATCATTATGATTTTGTCATGGGAAATAATAATTTAATGCTAATTATAGTGTTTCGTGTGTGTTCATTTTGTTTGTGGCTGGTTATACTGGGCCCTGAAAAAGGGTCTCTCGCTTTGGGAATGTAGATACAAAAGGCAAAATAAATCCAATATTCATATTCAGATTTAAGTTTACTAATTAGAAAGAACTGTGTTAGCAAGAAGTTCCAGATCTCCTTGTAGTCCGCATCCGTACTAATCTGTGAAGGATATCGCCTGCTTCATGCCTTTTTTTAAGGGGGGATTTTTCTTTTATGGGGTCCAATGATGTTCGAGTACGTAATCTAGGCATCGCCCAGCAAAGACGTACATAGACCAGTTCTGCGCGGATACTTGAATGCTGTGAAGAGGTCCTCCCAGAGGCAATGAATCATAGGGACGATTTGTGAGAGATTGTCATGGATTATACGTGCTACTAGCGTGACAGATGATGAGATGATGATGATGAGATGATGATGATTGATGATGATGGGAAAAACGATATTTGCCATTTCCCTGTGTTATTGCCACCATTTGTTTTAAAAATTACATTGTCGCGATTTATGGCCTCGGGTGCTGCACACTCGCGAAGCCCTCATCTGAACTTTTTACTAATGATTGCCCGTGGTATTGCTGCGATTTCACGACGAATAGAATAACGTCAGTGTCTGCGGCCTACGTTTTAAATACTGGGCTTCAGTATCCCCAGGGGAAGTAAACCAAGGAGATAATTCTTATGAGGCGCGCTGGCGCCGGATGTCACCACGCAATGAGATGAGGTGGCTTGGATAAATGTCTTTACAGATCCACTCAAATAAAATTGCAAAACTTGCTGCTGGAAATCACGGCACTGTCACTTGGAACTGTAGAATCACCGACTGCTCTTCTGCAAAGAGGTAAAATCCCCCCCAATGGGGCCACCTTATGTCCGTGGTGTTAACGACCCATAATGCTTAAAGACGAAATCCTGGTGGTGAGTAGTCCATGACATACAACACTCCACTTTGACCCTTACTTAGCCTAAACGGGCGGTTAAAGAGGCCCATCAGATCAATCAGCTGACCACCTTAGCCCTAGTACTTATATGATTGTCCCAACCCTATTGCTCTGATGGCAACCCCCAACCCTTTTTATCATATATGTGCTAGAAAGCCGGTTGCTGAGAGTATTAGTGTCTGGGTATGACGTTAAACTGCATCTAGGATGAAGTTCCAATTTTGAAACTCTGGGGTATGTGGAGTACGTTTTATCACAAATGCTCCCAGGTCAACGCTGACCGGAGTGGTAATACGTGTTAGGTCCATCTATGGAGTTAAATAGATTTTTTTTAAATAGTTATTAAAAATATGTTTAAAATTGAGTTAAAGAAATTGAACACCCATTAATCATGAATAGAACAAAACCTTTCGGCTAAAATAACCCAAATGCCGTTAAATCCAACAAATCAAACCAAACTGGGAAACACTGTAATAGACGCTCTAATACAATCTTATTAGTATTATCTGCGTTATTCGGGACTATGTTCCCCATCTTCATGTTATTTGTACAACGTTTCGGCCGATATGCCCTCCGGCCTTCTTCAGGTATTCTTGTCGGCAACTCAGGAAACCTTCTCGGACTCGGGAACCTTCACGGACTCGGGAACCTTCTTTCGAACTCGGGAAACTTTCTTGTCGCAATCGGGCGCCATCACGGAACTTTGAACCTAACCCTTTATTTAGTCCACGGGGGTATCCTCTTCTCATTCCGCTAACCATACCTGAAGAAGGCCGGAGGGCATATCGGCCGGAACGTGTACAAATACAATGAAGATAGGGACAAAGTCCGAATAACGCAGATAATACTAATCTTCAAGCCTCATCTCAAACATTCAGAAATTCAATCTTATTATAATAGAGATTGTTGTTTTGTATGTCTGTAACCGAAATTATATCACTACTTAAGTCACAATTCTCTTGTTATTTACGTCATATTGCCCATGATTTAATTTTATTTAAACCTCAATTTAAAATTATATTTACATTATTAATTACTGTTGACTATATCTACATACCAATAACATGTAACTGTGTTTATATATACAACAATAGCGGTTTACAGTGTGAATGGGAAGGTTAATGTGCATATTGTTATTAAAAATTTGATTTTAATAAATACGTGATTAGTATTATTGTTTCTAATTTGTTTTTGATTTTATCTTAATAAATATGAGCAAAAATCTCAGGGATAAATCTTGAAAAGAAATCATTAATAAGGAATAAATAACTGTAATTTATTCTTTACTCCTAATTTAACTAAATAGTAAAATTAGGAAAATTTAGCAAAAAAAGACGGGAGTGATGGAAGAGTAAGTTTCAGCTTTCTATTTTTCTATTATTTATGTTTAAAATCATTTTATTAGTATTTCTTATTTAGTTCATTAGCCTTTCTGATTTGATATAGTATCTATTACATTAAAATTTTGAATACTTTCACCGGGGAGGGTTGCATATATTTACTAGTCTTTAAAATAGCGTGTAAAATTGATTATTAGGCTTAAGGGTTGCCAATAGCATTTTTTTAACGAATTAGAATAAATAAACTTTGTTATCATCAATTTATAATTAAAGTTTAAATAGGATTTGAATCAAATGTAGTACAGACATTTTGCCGATACTTTTTTTTCGCCGAATATTCGTAGAATCTACGCCAATTTTAAATTGTCATGCGGACTTCTACGATAAACAATTTATGAAATATTCATGTTTAAAGGGTAAATTTAATATCGTTGTTACTTTGTTTGAAAGTTGCATAGGCGAGAAACTGACTGTTACCAAGCCCGTTAGCTTTATGTTTTCGCTAACCCAACGTATATGTAATGTTCTATCAATGATATCGATCACTCTTAATTATTAATATAGCCAACTTTTATTTAAATACTGTACAAAATAAAAAACGCCCTATGGCGATGTAAAAAATAGATTTTTGAAACATATTGCCTGAGTGTAGTAAAATTCAATGTCAAGCGAGTTTTGTACCTAATGTAAGTAAAATTAATCAAATTCATAAAGGATTTAAAAATAAAACAATTTGAATGTAAACTTTAAATATGTATTAAAATAAAACAAACTATATATAGATATATAATACCAGTCATGTATTTATAAAATGTTTTTTAAAAACAATGAGGACTGTCTAATGTTTGCATGTTTCACATATTTGAGTGTATTTATTCTATGTTATGACGATTTTGGACGTAAGCGTGACATAATTCTTGTTACAGACAAAAACGGAAGCGAATCTCATTATTAATATATAATATAATATATATAATATATATATATATTATATATATATATATATATTATAATATATATAGAGAGAGAGAGAGAGAGAGAGAGAAAGAGGGGTGACATTTTATTGTATGAACATAGAGTCTATTAGATTTTACAAATACATAAACAATTACTACAACGCAATAAAATTCACATTAGAAGCACTCTAATCGTTCCATTCAACTCCTTGATGCATTAATACGCACTCAGAACGACCTGATATATACCTCCTTACACACTAGGCCCACTGACAACAGTAGAACCTAGACTGTAATATCTCACCCACTTAATCTTTAAAAGTCCATAATATACAGCTCTTACTCACGTATAAAACGTATTGTTCTGATCTCCTTGAATATAATTACAATATGAGTTTATTTGCTCATCAATTCATCGATCATAACTATCTCATCTCTTATTATAATAGAGATTGTGTGTTTTGTCTGTAACCGAAATTATATCACTACTCAAGTCACAATTCCTTTTGTCATTTATGTCACATTCTCCATGATTTATATTTTTTATTCAAAATCAATTATTAATAATATTGTTTTACATTATTAATATTGTCGGCGTTATCTATCTAATAACATGCAATTGTATTTATATACACAACAAAATGCCATTTACAATGTGAACGGGAAGGCTAATTGCATATTGATATTCAAAAAATAATTTTATAAATATGTTCTTAATATTATTGATTTCTAATTGTTTGGTTTTAACTTAATAAATATGAGCAGAAATATTTGGGATTAATCAATAACAAGAAGAAATAACTGTAATTTATGCTTTTCTCCTATTTTAACTAAACAGTAAAATTAGGAAAATTTAGCAATGAAAAGACGGGAGTGATGGAAGAGTAAGTTTCAGTTGTTTATTATACTCCCCTCTGTTTTCAAATCTTTTTATCTGTAAAACTTGAATACTTGTACCCGGAGGGTGCATATATTTGCAAGTAAAAATGATAAAAGCAATTCAAAAAGCCTCAACACTGAACACAGATATACTTTTACAATTCCCAAACATTGAATACGCATGGTCTTTTGATTTTGACTGTAACACACATAAAGTCACTCACACATTCATTAAGACTAGAAGTGGCAACCGGCATTGCCTAGGTAGGGAGCGGGGTAAAAGGTAGTCTGACAGATCCAGTATTGTTGAATCGTGAGTTGGATCCTCGCTAGATGCCCAATAAAACTCCTACATAAAAATACCTTGCGTTGATCCAGCCACTCTGAAAAGAAAAATTAATGTCAGCTATTTAAAATATAAATGCAAAAAAAATCTATGCTGTTATCATTTAAATTTTATCTTTAATCATCTTCACAATAAAATTCAAATCTTCTATTTATTTTTTTCAGTAAAAGTAAGATTGTCGATACTGAATGTGCATATTATATATAATATATATATATATATGTATATATATATATATATATATAATGGGAGTAAATATGGGAAAATAAATCCGACAATATAAAGAAATTTTGAAAAAACAAGTGTTCCCGAAAATGGGATGAATTTAATTATCGATGTTAAACATTTCGGTTACATTGAAACCTTCACCATGATGTATCTTGCGGGTGAAGAAAATGATGGATGTTTTTATATGTGACATCTCCTGTCACATATAAAAACATCCATCATTTTCTTCACCCAAGATACATCATGGTGGAAGGTTCAATGTAACCGAAAATGTTTTAACATCGATAATTTAAATTCATCCCATTTTCGGAACACTTGTTTTTCAAAATTTTCTTTAATACATATATTATATATTATATATATATTATATATATATATATTATATTCTTATATTTGTCGTTAATTGTTTTATTTTCTTAGTTTCCTCCGGACATACATACATACAAACTTGCTCTTTATTTATGTATAGATTTCCAGCGTCTCAAGACAAACCCCAAGATCTATTCTATATACTATGAATCACCCATCAACGCAGGCACCCAGTCGACCTTCACTTCTTACATCATCTAAAGTATAGTAAAGTCGTTCGGGTGGCCTAAAATCGGTATTAGCCAGTCAGCGAGGGAGTATATCCTCTTTCGCTAGCGCAACGAGATTGTTTCGGCGTCTGAGACGGAGCGCCACACCTACCATCAGCTCCTCACTTTACCGCGCAGATACCGTGCTACTCATACGCTGAATTGGCGAGGGCCGGTATCGAACCAGGAAACCTGGTGGTTCCTAGTCGAATGTTCTTACCGACTGAGCTAAACCGGCCCTATCATCTAAAAAGAACTTCCTTAACACCACATATAAGGTAACTATATGTGCAACAGACCCCCTGCTTTTCGACTAAGTTTCAATACCCACAAAACAAACCACCCACGAAAAATCCATTTTGTGCCAAACATTTTAATTTACCCGAACATCCTCTGGGTAAACATCCAAATATATCCTAATAGAAACATATGATTCGTACACACACATAGAAAACAATATATTAAATGGATTTACAAATTATACACGCACATATATGGACTTAATTCAGTATCAGTTTCTTAAAGGGCGACAGGTACTTGTTGGCACCTTTCCGTTCACTAAAAGGACAATGGAGTAGTGTTCCCAACAAAAATTATCTGCGCAGTGACCTTTCTGGCGCGGCTGTTTTTTTCTCCTCTTTCTGGTTCTCTTTGGTGGTCGAGGTTACTCTTCCTTCCCACCTCTCACCCCCTCTCCATGCCTTTGCTAACGTGTTAGAGCCACCAGGCCGCTCTTCATTTTTTTGGCATCTACCTCCCACGTGTTTGTGTCATATATTGCTATGATCTCATGTTCTCCTGCAGACATCTTAAATGGTAGGTGTCTACCTACAGACGGAGCCTTTTGCTAATTCGCCATACAAAAGATTCTTTGGACATGCAGGCCATTTTCCATTCTCCTGACATGTCCAAGACAGCGAAGGCCCTCTCACAGAGAATGGAGAACAGTTGTTCGCACAATCCAGCACGGCACTGTCCTTGGGACTCTATCTCTCTCTTTTTT
>CM042147.1:109924960-109944986 GCA_023376005.1 Doryteuthis pealeii | reverse complement strand
CACAAGGGAGGGAAATGAGAAGAAATAGAGATAGATATAGATAAAAAATCAGGAGAGGCGAGAGAGAAAAGGGGGACGTAGAGATTTCGCAGAAATGTAGAGAAGGGAAAAAAACAGAGGAAAAGAGAGACTGAGTGTGTTGGTGTGTGTGTGTTTGTGTTGTGGTGTGTGTGTGTGTGTGGGTCTGCAGAGAGAGAGAGGAGATAGAGAGATAGAGGAAGGACGGAGAAGCGTAAAGGGGAGGAGAGAGAGAGAGAGAGAGAAGAGAGGTAGGAACATGATGTTGTCTGTTGTGAGTTTGGTTTAAACTCTCAATGAAACAATCTTAATGACCACGTCACGGGAATGATACGAGCCGGTATTTTCATCAATTTTAAGGACGTCGGCTAACTCACGCACCTGTTCCTCCCTCTCCCTCTCTACCCAGCCAGTTTTCCTAGTCAAAACAATTTGCAAAAAAAAAAAAAGAAAAAAAAAAGGAAAAAGAAAAAATAGACGTTAAAACAATGAGAAATTAGTTCCAAATTAGGCTGACACCAGAGTCTTTTCGAACTGTTACAAATCGATTGATTCTACTCGAAAATCTATCCACGTTTTCGTATTCGATTGTTTTCGTGCTTTATCGATCAGCCAACATCAAAAAGTCATCGACATTTGAAGGTGAAAACATTCCCAAGCTAAAATGATTTTTTTTGCTTTATCTGTTACTTATAATTAGTTATATTACTAATGATAGTATGCAACAAGGCCCATGATAATAATGTTTCAACCCCCACTACACTAACGAATTGGTTCTCCGAGACGCCATCAATTATTGTTTCAAAGTTTGTATTTACCTAACCCCTCCGCATGACCTGCGATGCGCACAGAGTCAATTTTTAGCGATTTAAATCACATTGTTTCCTTCTAGACCGGTTGTTCTTAGCCCAAGGATTAAATAAACTAGGATTCTCCTATTTATTCATAGCTTGTGGATGAATAGTTGATTCATACCTTTTCCAAAGTATTAGCACTATGTGAAATGCAGACAATAACGTCCCAGATTTAGATTCATGTAGAAGAAATGTTCAAAAAATTTAATACTCATGTGAAAAAATTTCTCTAGGATGAAAGAGAATACTAAAAAAATGCAGAACTAAAAAAAGGACTTTGTGTAATATGGCGGAAACGCTGAACTAAAATTTCCAAATAAATAGGATACAATACAAGTAAATAATGCAGACCATATATTAGCGATTGATACAAGCTCATATGAATACATTGACCAAGATTTAAAGATTATGTTGAACAATAGCGAGTATCATTGCATTTATTGAGACTCATTTTAATTGTAATGTGGTTTTGGAGTCAAGACTAATCAAAGACATAAAACTCATCGAGGAGTTCAGAAGAGAGCAAACTAAGGTGTAGAATATGAATTAAAGAACCTTTGTTTGGGTTATCGACGAACCACTAAAAAAAATGATTGAAGTCCTATAAATATACCCATTAAATTATTCAACAGAACTTTAATGTGTTGAATGTTGCTCAAAAAATCAAATGTACGGCCAAAGTTATTTCAGTCAACGGGGCTAGAGATTCATGAAAAACTTACCATCAGTAGTAATGAATAGCCCATCTCTGAACTTTTTTAAGTAAGGTTGGATGAATTGTGGAAAGAATTATAAGCATTCAGTGGAAATAATATGCAATTTTGAAATAAAAGAACACTGACACGTCTCACCTATATGCTAAGCGGAAAAAAGATATTATTATTTACTCCTTGTTATATTATATTTTTTATTATTATATTATTATTTATTATATATAAAATAATAATAATATATAATAATTATTTATATTTATAATAATTAATAATAATAATAATAAAATATAATAATTTTTTTTTTTAACTTTTTCCATTCTTCTGCAAGGTCCAGATATTTTTGTCAATTTTCATTTTCCTGTAACTTCACCCTGTGATCGATGCACTGCAAATATCCACAATTGACAAGTTCTTTCTTTTTGTTAATCAACACTAGCGTTGTCTTCTTGCTGGAGATAAGGTGATCCGTTTTTAATTATCAAAGTCCCAGAGAATTTTGGTGCGTTTCGGTTCTCAAGAACAGATTCTGGTGTATGAATACCATTTTGTTGTGTGTGTCAAAACTTAATTTTAATTAAAAAAAAAAAAAAAAAAAAAAAAAGTTTAAAAAAAAAAAGTTGAAAAAAAAAAGTTAATGGAATATGAAAGTGAAAGTATTATCCAATTGTAGTTGGGCACTTGGAACAGTCCCCAAAAGGTATGTAGAAAAGGGTTGCCGAAAGATATCAGAGACAGATTGAAACCATTCAGAACACTGCACTGCTGCAAATCTGCCAGGGAATATCATTCAGAAGAGTCTGCGAGACCTGAGCGTAGACGGTGTCAATTCAGACTCCAGTGAAAAGACCATCAGCTAACACGATGTGAAAACTCAAAAGGAAATAATAATATAATAATAAATATATTAATAATAATAAATTAATAAAATTATTATTCATTATTATTATTATCAATTTATATTATTAAACAACGAGCGCGCTGCATAGTGGTCACCCACAAACAATTTAGCCAAACTTAGGTTAGCTCTGGTTCCAATGCATACAAGTGTTGAAAATGCAGCAATGTGTATTAATAAAAATTGGGACAATTGCCCGCCACCCAGAAGCTAGAAATATGTACGCTGAGAATCCCAGCTGTTAATAAATGCGTATAAAGACACGAAATGCATGTTTTCGAATGTTACTACCTGTCATCCCTCAAATATAATGAACTATTCCGTTTAGCTGTGTGTGAGAAAGAAAGAAGAAAAAGAACATGAATAATATGAATGAATAATCTACAGAAATGTCTTTAATATAAGAATTATCATGTAAAACTTTCTATATGCGGCAATATACTTGTAATAAAAAAAGTAACTAAAACATTAGAGAAATCAAAACGACATTTACTTAGCGTTTATCTCTTTGCCAACCAAAAATTTCCCCAACGGCGTCTTACCAAACACTTCTTGGTATTTTTTTTTTCCAAAATGATCAAGTACAGCGTCTCAGGATTGGTTCACAGAAAAAAAACAAAAAGATGGAAGCTGAGTTAAACGTTAGTAATTTTCAGTATAAACAAGTAACACGTCGAGACCGCTATTTGTGGTCTACGGTAGGATCGCCATTGGTGGGAAAGCCCGTGGCGGCCCTAAATTAGGCCACAGAGTTTAAAGTTTAAAGCAAAGTTACGATAGAAATACGCTTACGTAAACAATCAAAATCAAACTGTTATGCCATTAAAAAATGTTTATTACGATTTTATTGATCATTTTAGTATTTAGTTTATAAGTTATGAATCTATAACATTTACTGTTGGATTGGATATGGTGTTAAAAACGTAAATAACACAGAAACTACAAATAAAAGTTTTTATTAACATAAGACTCATTGGAATGTTTTTTCCTTTCATAAAGCTTCATTAATGAATAAATGCAGTGTCACTTCTCTAGGAGGCGGCAATTGAAAACCTTAAGTCACTTTATGTAGAGGTTGAGGTTGGTAATGTAAATACTGCCAAAAGTTGCCGGAAAAAACAAATTTAACCCTATCCTATTGAAAAAAAATTTACCAAAAATCATGGAATTATCCGATCTAATGAAATTTTCGTGTGATTTATCAAAAATGAATTTAAATAATGCATAGTTATTTTTGACTAGACAAAATATTGGACCTTAAATAATTGATTTAATTAATTTAAATTCTTTTTTAAAAGAAAAGCCGATGAATTGGCAGTGCCTAATGTAGTTTTTCTCACTCTTGTCCTCGGTGTCTTGTTGTCGAGTTGTTTGTTTATTCTGTCGCGAAAGTCAGCGAGTCGGTTAATGATGCGCTAAAGGACATTTAGCTTATTGTTCGTCCAATGTAAGTGATGTTGCTTGAAAACTTGGACCATTTGCGTTCGCTCGTCAATGCGTTCTTTTATGTGGAAAGCTGGCACCAAGCGAAGATGAGTTTATTTATGCTATTCTAATGGTTAAAAAAAACATGTTGGCGGTGGTTGGTGGTGAAAAATAAGCAGAGACTTGTAATGCGAAGATTTTTTACGTTATGAGATTGTAATGCGAAGTTTTTTTACGGTATTGAGACTGTAATGCGAATTTTTTTACGTATTGAGACTTGTAAATGTGAAGTTTTTTACCCGGTATGAGACTTGTAAATGCCGAAGTTTTTTTACGGTATTGAGACTGCTGGTAAGCGAAGTTTTTTTTTTTTTAACCGGGGTATTGAGGGGGACTTGTAATGCAGAGTGTTTTTTTACGGTATGAAACTTTGTATGCGAAGCTTTTTTTTACGGTATTGAGAACTGTAATGCGAAGTTTCTTTTACGGTATTGAACTTGTACATGCGAAGTTTTTTTTAATGGTTTGCAGTTGCTGTTGGAAAATTCCTGTGTTTCTGAGAGAGCGTGTTGGATTCTTCGCAAAATGTTAATTTATAATCTAAACCTGGACCGGTTTTAGCCCAAATCTGAATTACGGTCATTATTCAAGGAAATCAATTGATTTCCCACAGTTACGACTAAAGATAAGCCTGAGATTATAAAAAGTTAAAAAACATTTACAAGAAAGCATAAAATGTAATATTTACGATTTCATTAGGCGATTCAAATTCGTTTAAGCAAAGTTACGGATAAAAAATACGTTTCGATTAAACTCAATAAAAAATCACACCGTTTTAAAAAAAACAAATATTTAAAACAAAACAGGCTTTAAGTACACTAGTAAAACGTTATAATTCAGGGCGTGGCGTGGTGGTAAATGCTGGACTGCGACATCACAGTAAAAGAGTTCGAACTAATACTCTCAGGAGATGTATAAACCATCCAATCGCAAGTAATCGGTTAAAATATCGTACCACGACATTCTTCTATTCAGAGTGGTTTTGGCAATTAAATAACCCAGAAAGTTGATATGCGCATTGAAAATTGATATACAACCGAAACCCTCTGTAATATTAAATTATCATACCGTGGTCTATCCACAAAGGGTCCCACTAATCAATAAGTAATGGGAATGCTCTTTGACGCTTTCTGATATGCCAAATCGAAATTTTTTTCAGGGGGAAGCGATATAGTTTTTATTTATAAATCATAAATATATATATATATAAATATAGTTAGATATTATATATATATATATATAAATAATTATCTTGCTTTGGACGACGGCCTTTCTTCTGCTATACTTAAAAAAAAAATTAAAATTATTTTTACTATTATTTATTTATTCTATTTTGTAAATAAAATAATGTTAAATATAATAGCATTGTGTACAAAGACCACTATCTCGGCCAAACACGAGTGGCACTTCATTAAACAACATTTTCTTTTCGTTTATTCATTTATTCTTTACACACACACCACACACACACAACACACACACAGCACACATTAGTATACTATATATATATATAATATAAATAATAATGAACAATGGGATAAGACAAATTAGGGAATATTTCTTTCATGTTATTTGTTTTGGCTTGTTCTTAAACTAATTTCGACCTTAGCGATCATTGTTCAGGAGTGAAACAAGTTTTGAGACAAACAAAAATAGTTAGAAAATCAAATCTATGATCACAGTCAATACTAAGACTGCCATAGTTCACTTGATGTTCACAATGCAACTAAATTCACTTATATAGAAAGAATTGAAAATAGAAAGACGAACCGATAAAAATTTACAAACCTATAATCCATTTGGAATCAATATGAACACTTAATTACCCGGCTTGCGGTAATAAAATAGTGGGTCTCACAAATCACATACATAACGAATGAAATCAGCCACCCAACATCACCACGTCTAACTTATAATGACTCACCCCATTAGCCAAGTGCTTTCATCATCCATATGATCGCGGTTGAGAATAGAGAAGAAAATATGACTATAACATAACACAAACAGCTAAATTCAATTGATATTTCAGCTCATTTATTGCTGGAAGCTTCTCAAAACTTATGACTTAAGTGCTGGTACATCCTGCTTTTATAGTGAAAAGTAAAATGGTGTATATGTACTATAAGAAATCAATTGAATATTTATACAGGATGATGTATTCATTGAACAAATTGCCACATCACCAATTACACACATACACACACACACATATATATAATATATAGTATATATAATATATATGTGCTGTTGCGTGTGTGTGTGTGTGGTGTGTGTGTGTGTGTGGTAAATATTGAAATCGTAGGTCCCACGTTATACTTCTGATATCACATGATGAATGTAATATGCACGATATATATTAAAAATAATGCTAATAACTTTTAGTGGAAATTTTTGAAAGAAATAATGTACTTACATTACAGGCTATTGGAAATGAAACATCAAAATGTCGGGATAACAGGCACCTGGGTTTTCACCTAAGATTTCAATAACCTCAATAAACCATCTTCAACATATTTCCCTTGTGGCCGAGCCATTTTAATCTACACCGGACAATACTCTGGAAAACATTCAAATGCAGTCCTTCAAATAACAAGGAATTCTTGTATACAGATGCAAAAACAATAGATGTGAAATTGAATTTCGTAATTATACGCACAAACATTAGATCTAATTCAATATCGGTTTCTTAAAGACACGTAATTGAATACTATAGTTAAAATATACAACAAACACGGAATAATTTCACTACGATTCAGATGATATAAACACAAATGGATCATAAATTGCACTCATACAAATACAGGACTTTATATATGGACTAGCAAAAATATATTGCACCCTCCGTGTGCAAGTATTTGAGTGGTGAGAGTGTGAAGTGAGAGAGTGATGGAGAGTTGAAGGGCTAATAAACTTAAATAGAATGCCAGATAAAAATTTGAAACTTAGTCTTCCATCACTCCCGTCTCTCATTGGACTAATTTTTACCTATTTAAACTATTTAGTTAAGATAGGAATCTTAAGAATACATACAGTATCCTTCTTAGTTAAAGGATTTTTTTTTGAAGAGTTGATTTGAACGAGATTTTGCTTTATTCATTGAGAAAAAAAAACAAAACAATTAGAAATCAATCAAATACCAAGCACATATTTATATAAATATCAAGATTTTTAATATCAATAGCAAATATAGCCTTCCCATCTCACACTGTAATCAGCCATTTTTTGATTATATAAAAATATAACACATGGCATGTTTGTTAGTACTGTTAATATGGTCAACAAGTCTTATGATGAAAAACCAATTTTTATATAATAACCATTAAGTTTTTTTTAAACTAAAAATACAAAGTCCATGGAGAATTGATGTCAAAATAAACAAAGGGAATTGTGACTTGCTATAGTAATATAGTTTCCGGTTCACAACACAGAAAACACACAATCCTCCATTATTAATAAGATATAGAATCAAAAATTTTCTTTAAGAGTAAACAAACATTGTTAGCTTACACCATGTCTCTCGCGATAAGCTCTGCGACTCTTAAAAAGGCAATGGCCTCGAATTTTTGAAATACATATTCAACGCATAAATGTATACATACGAGTTTGTGAAATCCAAAAGCTGCTTTGAGCCACTTCTTCACTACAAGATCACTTTCCTCGTCTGGAATAATGTTTGCCTCTCAGAACCCTCTGTTCATGGGTCCCGAAGAGCATGAATACAGTCTCTGAGGCAACATTATTCCAAGTGACAAAGAAGTGACAATCTGTAGTGAAAAAGTGGATCAAAGCACTTTTTGAGCATGTCACCCTCGTTAAGTGGCCAAAGTCACAGTCACATAATTTTACGACGCATAGCAGGCATATCAAATGCTTCTCATTTGAAGGTATCTGGAACTCCATCTTATTTGCACCTATTATAGAGAAAACGGTTACTTGATGATGAGAAGTAGAGCATGTGATCCACAGAGGAAACTAACCTTTACTTTTTTTTCTAATGTATGATACATGTCTTCTTGATGTTGGGTAATTGATACCTAGTCCTAAACAAAATGGCGCTCACACTTTATATTCAGCTACTTCGTATTAGAAACTCAGCTGTTACTATTGTCTCTAACTACGAACAAATATTAACAATTTAAATCTGACTTTAAAACGAATACGACAAGTTTCATTTCTTGTTTAATCCAAACCGATGAAGGGAAAAACCATCTTTCAAATTTATTTTCCGAGTTCATTGGCTTAAATATCCCAATGACCCTCATAATCTAACTGGCTACACTATTACATTCTTTTCATAATCAATGTTCGTAGACTTACATAATTATTATCATATCTCTCTAGTAGTATATCATTCATTTTATCAATTAAATATATATAGTCAAGATCTTTACCCCTGAAAGAAGCTTTATGCGAAACTTGAAAGTAGGTTCGTCTGACTCATTTAGATTATCTTACTATAATTAAGCTATTCAGCACTTTTTACATATTAGCTTTCTCCTAGCGCTCTATATTGAACTATATACTTAATATCTCGTATACAACCAATTAAATCATATATACGATATAAATTTTCCATTTTCTTCTGGCCAATACTGATACAAATGATTTTTTTGCTTGCGTACGAATACTTGGTCTTCTCTTTTTTTTCCAAAAATTTTTTTTCTTCCCAGGTGGAGATGTTTAACGGTAAGCATATTTTTACAATCCAAACTTCCCTGCGGGTTTTTTCTCTCCGCAAGGAATCTACCTAACACGCTGGTAGTATTTAAATATATATATTAGTTAATTATATAGATGGTATTATATATATATATCTATTATATATATACATCACCATATATATATTATGTGTATGTGTGTGTGTGTGTGTGTGTGTATGGTGTGTGGTGATGTGAGTGTGTAGATGTGTTGTGTATAATATCAGTATAATATAGCATAGCATAGACCCTATATTTATTCCAGAATAATACTTCGATAAAGCTTCGTAAAGTACTAAGTTGAAAAATATCAGTATTTGAATTTTAGTTGTTGATGTGTTGTTTAGCCGACATTCTTCCTCTTTTCACCACATATTAGTACATAATTATAAGTATATATAATATATTAAGTATATATCAATATATATATATATATTTATAAGATATACATATATATAATACACACGCACACAACACCAACACATACACACACACACAGCACACACATACCCACACACGTTATCTATATATAACTACGTCCAGCTGTGTGTGTCTTGTCTATGTGGTTGTGTATAATATATATTTAAAATCTTTTTTGCACGATTTCGGGTATGTGGACAGAGATAGTTGCTCATAATGTAACAGTCGTTAACAAGAGGTAGCAAATATATATTATATTTCATTCTAGGCTTGCAAATGTACCAGATTACTTATCTATGTGAGTCTAAGCACCACGGGATAGCGTTCTGTAAGTAGTGTCTACCCTAAAGCGTCTGCTATCATGTTCACATTGATCTTCCTACGCCTGCCGTGTTGTTGCTGTGTTCATGTGCAGTGAGTAGTTCCCGTAATACCTCCATCTAAACAGAGGACTCACACTCACACCGCTTCACAAATGTATCTTAATCAGCTGACTTATACCACTATATATTCCTACAGTACCAAAACATATAAAACAAAATGAAAATCAGAAATCAAGACACACATCACAGATCTTCAAGATCAAAATGCGCGTCCGTGCAGCATTACTCGAGCTTCTTATTTATCTACCTAATCATCGCTATGGGCGTCCACGACGGTGTACTAAGACTAATTTGGTATCCTGTTCATAACTATTTTTCCACTTCGACCTGTCGTATTTCATAATCAGAAGCCAACGTGGAGAATCTTGTTTACCTTCCGTCAATTGACTCTGACAGCAATTACCTTGAACCGAACTGGCAGATCCTTACTCGACCATGCCGTAACTGACAGGAGTGCCAGATGTGCTTCTCCATTTCGTTTACAAGATAGAATGTAACGCTTATGTTCAATTCTCTGGATCGTCAGCTGTGTTCTCCTATACTAATCTTTTGACACAACTTGTTAGCTCTTTTTCAATATGCCTTTCACGTCCATATTATCTTTTTTCTCTTGCTCCCTCGATTCCTTTCTCTACTTACTTCTTATTCGTTCTTCGTCAACATATCTCGCATTTCTTTCCTTTTCTTCTTTCTTCTCCTTTCTTTCTTTCTTTCATTCTTTTACTCTTGAGATCATTTGCTCGTTTTACCTCTCTCCTTTCCTTATCTTTTCTTATGTTCTTTCTTCGTTTCCTTTCTTTCGTCTTGCTCGACACCTCTTATACTTTATTCTTTCTCGACTCTTCTTATTACTTCTCAACAGTCTGCCTTTCTTCTTCTTTCATTTCTTTCTTCTTCTTTCTTTCTTTCTTTCTTTTGCTTCTAGATCATTCTACGATTGATCCTTCTCTCTTACTTTCCTCCTTTCCTTCCCATTAGTTTTCTGTCCATTTCTCCTTTCTTCTTTGCTCGTAAACCTTCTTATACTTAATTCTTTTCTCTACTTCTTCTTCGTTCTTCGTCCGCAACATCTACACCTTTTCTTTTCTTTCTTTTCTTTCTTTTGCTTTTATGATTAATTTCTCGTTATCTCTCTCTTTCTTTTCTTCTTTAGTGTTTCTGTCTTTCTCTTTCATTTCTTTGCTCGAAACCTTATACTTATTTTTTCTCTACTATTCTTATTCTTCTTCGTCAGCATCTCGCCTTCTTCTTTCTTTCTTTCTTTCTTCCTTTCTTTCTTACCTTTAGATTCATTTTCTTCGTTCTCTCTCTTTCCTTTCTTCCTTTAAGTTTTTCCTGTCTTCTCTTTCTTTCTTTTGCTTCGAAACCTCATCCTATACTTATCTTTCTCTATATCTCTTATTCTTCTTTCAGTCAGCATTCGCTTCTTTTTCTTTCTTTCTTTCTTTCTTTTCTTCTTTCTTTACTTTTTAGATGCATTTTCTTCGTTTCCCTCTTTCCATTTCGTCCTTTAGTTTTTTGCTGTCCTTTCGCTTTCTTTCTTTTGCTCGAAACCTGATATACTTTATTCTTTTTCTACCTATTCTAGCTTCTTCTCAACATCTTGCCTTTTCTTTCTCTCTTTCTTTCTTTCTTTCCTCTCTTTCTCTTTCTTTCTTTCTCTTTCATGACTCATTCTCTTCGTTCTCTTCTCCTTTCGTTTTCTTCTTCTTTTGCTTTGACATCCTCCTTTCTTTGTGCTTATTCCTAGCACTTTTCCGTTTTCTTTGTTTGCTTTTCTAATATATTTTGTATAAAAAAGAATTTACCAATAGTCTGGGGACTGGGCGATGGTGCGTCAAGGAGTGCTTTGCTCAGCAATGCTCTGTACAAATGAAAGATAAGCCAGAAGTGGCTAGGGGTGCACTTCTCTATATCGCGAGCAACACGATGACATTCGTGGGTAAGTGGGTGGAGGTGACTAAAGAACACTCCGCAACCCCGAACAGGTGACGACCATTAACTGCGTGAAAGCTGTCAGTGAGTGACGAAAGACAGCGAAGAATGAAAGAAAGGCAAATAAAACAGCGAGGCGAAAGAGAAAGGAAAGCATCAGCGCGAAGCAGGAGGAGAAAGGAATGGGAAGAAAGAAGAGGAAATATTATCAGGTTTTCTTTTGCGAAAGGAAGCGACACCAGAGTCAAAAAGACCTGGAAACGACATTATCGAATAGACCAGGTTCCAGTATCTTATTTCTTCATAAAATGCATGGTTGACGTCGTCAATACTTTTTGCTATTAAGACACCACATTAATTCTATCGTTAATTACATTCATTTCGTATCTTTCTTTACAGTTTGCTATTTTACATAAGGCTTTCTTCTATCTCATTTTGTGTCTTTCTTTCTTCTGTTTTTCTTTCTGTATCCTGATCCTTTTTCTACTCCAAAGTGAATCATCCTACACTCGCATCTATCGTATTTATCTACCTATCTATCTCAGGCACGTTCGATTAGCCTTTTTATATTTTCAGAATCTAATCATTAGAGGTTTTGTTCTTTCTTTCTTTGTGTCTTCATTCTCATTCCTTTCTTTCTTCTTCCATTTCTTTCTCATTCTCTACGTTTATTATATACAAAGTGTGTATATCCATACATATCTACTCCTCCACTTTCGTATCATCCTCAGGACAGAACTCTCAGTCACGACTCATCGTACAACCACTTAGCAATACACTATATACTAGAGCATCACACCACATCATTATCATCCATCACATTCTCCTCCATTGAGTGATCATCTCTTATACCCTTCTCTTTCATTTCTTCCTTATCTTTCTCTTATATGTCTATTACCTGCAAAATGTTATGTATACTCATAATACCACTATTCTATCACTATCATATTCATTCGTTAACTCTATCGTGTCGCAGTGAGCCACTTCATTAACAGCTTTTATCGATCATATTCTTCGCATATAACTATAGCTTTTCTTACGTGGTTCACCTCCTCTATCTTTTCCTCAATAAAAGTGGAGCAATTCGCACTACTCTAAATCTCTATCTATCTTATCTATCATACTCTATATGTCGTGACCTTACTTACTCTAGGCCCCGAAAGACTCATTAGTTTTTACACATACCAGACGAAGTATATATAGCGTTTTCTTGCTTTCTTTCTTATTTACTTTCATTTCTTATTTTCTTCTCTCGTCTTTCCTTTTCTTTGTCTTTCTGTCTCTATCTACTCAAAGTGATATCTATCTATCTATCTATCTCAGTCCGCGTGCAGTCTAGCTTTTTATCTATTTTTTATTATAGCTTTTCTTTCTTTCATTTTTCTCAAAGTGCGAGATCTATCCTATCTATCTATTCTTCTCAGCCCGACTATCGCATTAGGTTATTCTATTATATTATAGGCTTGTTTCTCTTTTACTCAAGTGAATATCTTATCGTATCATTATCTATCTATCTATCTATCTATCTATCTGTCTGTCCATCCTATCCTATCTATCTTAGAACCGTTCATTATCCTTCTTTGATATTTCTATATAGGTTTTCGTCTTTCTTTCTTTCTTGCTTTCTTCCTTCCTTTTACTCAAACTGGAATACTTATCATATTTCTATGATTTATCTATCTCGACCTTCATTAGCTTTTTGTATTCTTAATAAGCTTTTCTTTCTTTCTTCTTTCTTTACTTTCTTCTCCCGTCTTATTCTCAAAGTTGCATATGTATCTGTGCGGTCTATCTATCTATCTATCTAATCTATTCTCAGGCCATTCATTAGCTTTTTCTTATTATATACTCAGCTGCCTTGTACCTTCTTATTCCTATTCCATTTTAGCTCAAGATTGAATATCAAGTCTATCCTAATACTTATCATCTACATCGCAACTATCATCTATCTCAGCACCGTTCATCTAGTGCTCTTCACTGATGTAACCTGCTATATAGAGCCTTTTCTTAGCTTCACTTCTTTCTTACTATCTTTTCTTTCCTCCTCATCTTCTTTCTTTCTTTTTACTCAAACTCGAAGTACTTTAATCTATCTATTCTATCTATCTTATCTATCTATCACTCAGGCCCATGTTCAGTAGCTTTTTGTATTTCCTTAATAGGCTCTTTCTTTTCTTTCTCTTTCTTCTTTCTTTCTTATTCTTTCGTTTTGACCTTCCAAAGTGAATACTTATCGTATCTATACTATCTATCTATCGATCTAAATCTATCTCAGGCACCGTACTTCATTAGCTTTTTTATATTTTTATATAGGGTTTTTCCTTCTTCTCTTATTTATTTGTTTACTGTTTCTCAAAGTGGGACGATCTATCTATTCTATCGATCTATCTATCTATCTTATCTATCTATACCTATCCTATCTTCATATTTCTCAGGCCTCATTCATAGCTTTTGTCATATTTATACATAGCATTTTCTTTCTTCTTCTTTCCTTTCTTCTTCTTTCTGTTCTTTTACCAAAGTTTTATCTTATCTATCTATCATATCTTCAGGCCCGTCATTAGCTTTTCATATATTTTTAGAAGCATTTTCTTTCTTTCTTTTTCTCAAAGTGGAATCTATTTTTATCTTATCTATTCTATCTCAGCCCGTTCATTTAGCTTTTTGTATTTATATATAGGCTTTTCTTTCCTTCTTTCTTTTCTTTTCTCAAGTGGAGATCGTATCTACTATCTAGCTCATCTATCTAATCGATTTCTGCTTATATTCTGCAGGCCCGTTCATAGCTTTTTCCTATTTCGATAAATAGGCTTCTTCCTTTCTTTCTTTCTTATTTACTTGCTTTCTTATTCTTTTCTTTCGTTGCTTCCTTCCTTTCTTATTCTCGTCTTTTACTCAATAGTTTTGATATTCTATCTATCATCCTTACTATCACGGCCCGATATTCCATTAGCTTTTCTATACTTTCTATATAAGGCTTTTTCTTTCTTCTGTTTTCTCACAAGTGCTGAGATCTATCTATCTATCTATTCTTTCAGCTCCCGTCATTACGTTTTCCAGCCTTTATTAATATACGGCTGTTTCTTTCTTTACTCAAAGTGAAACTATCTCATACTCCCATCTATCATATACTCATCATAGTTCTTACTCTATCCTGTCGATCTAAACTATTAATCTATCTTAGACCGTTCATATCTCTTTGCTAGTTTCTACTATAGGCGTTCTTTCTTTCTTTCTTTTTCTTTCTTCCTCCTTTTACTCAAACTGGAATACTTATCATATCTATTGTATCTATTCCAGGACCCGTTTCATTAGCTTTTGGATTTCTATCTATAGGCTCTATTCTTTCTTTCTTTCTTCCTTTTACTTTCTCCTCTATTACTCAAAGCTATTATTATCTGTCTGCGCTACTCTATCTATCTATCATATCTAGCTACCTAATCTATCTCCAGGCCCATTCATTAGCTTTTTCATTATTTATATAATAGCGCTGCTTCTGTCTTTCTTTACTCAAGTTGCAATATCTATTCTATCCTATTATCTATCATCTATCGGCAGACCGGCACTTAGCTCTTTGTATTCTAATAGGCCTTTTCTTACTTTCTTTCTTCTTCTTCTCGTTCTCCCTTCCTTTCTTTCCATTTCTTTACTCAAATCGAATACCTTATCTATCATCTACTATCTATCTATCTATCTCATCTCCAGGCCCACTTCGATTAGCTTTTTGATTTCTAATAGGCTTTTCTTTTCTTTCTTCTTCTTCTTTCTTCTATTTTTTTTACTCAAAGTGATATAACCTTATCATCGTATCTATCTATCTATCTATTACTATCTATCCCAGGCCGCCTTAGCTTTTTATATTTTTATTATAGGGGTTTTCTTTCTTTCTTTATTTATTTGTTTCTTTTTCGTCAAAGTGGAGATCTATCTATCATATCTATCCTATCTTATCTAATCTATCTATCTTATCTAACTTGCGCAGCATCATCATTAGCTTTTTCTATTCTGTATAACATAGCTTTTCTTTCTTTCTTTCTTTCTTTCTTCTTTCTTTTTCTTTCTTTCTTTCTTTCTGTCTTTCACTCAAAGTAGATATCTATCTATCTATCTTAATCTCAGGCCCGTCATTAGCTTTTTACTATTTATATATATAGGCTTTTCTTTCTTTCTTTTCTTCAAAAGTGGAGATGCTATCTATCTATCTATCTCTTCTCAGGCCCATTCATTAGCTTTTTTATTTTATATAGGCTGTTGTCTTTTCTTTCTTTTACTCAAAGTGAATATCTTATCTATCTATCTATCTATCTACTATCTCCAGACCCGTCATTAGCTTTTTGATTTCTATATAGGCTTTTCTTTCTCTTCTTTCTTTCTTTCTTTTCTTTCTTTCTTTCTTGTCTTTCTTTTACTCTAATCGAATACTTATCTATTTCTATCTATCCTATCTATCAGGCCCGTTCATTAGCTTTTGAATTCTATTTATATAGGCTTTCTTTCTTTTTCTTCTTTCTTCTTTCTTTCTTTCTTTTCTTTTGTTGACTTCTTTTCATCTCAGTCTTAATTATCAAATTATTCTTTTGTTTAGCCAAGCATTACTATTAGTGTTTGTATGATTTAAACGACAATAAATTTTCATGCCTTTCTTTTCAGAAAGAAAATCTTCATAACAATAACTAAAAAAGCTCGCACTACTTCCAGAATAGCCTCTATTGAACGTCAAGGGTGATGCTAATTCGTAAATCTAAAATAACGATTGTCACAGTTGATGGTCGGTCGTTAATATCCTATTTTAATTGGTCTTATTTCCGTCATCCCAATCAAATTAATCGTTGAGCGTTGCTTTTTGATGAAAAAAATCAGATTTTGACAGGTTATGAATTAATAAATCGGATGTTTTTATTCTTGGGTTACACATTCTGATGAATGAAGAAGAAAAAACGAAGGAGGAAAAAAAGAAGTTTTCGTATTGAATGCAATCATTATGAATATAAAAAAAGCAGATGGATGATTTGTTAGATTCTAGGATTCTTTGGAAGAAAAAGGCGCCAAATAGCGTTTGTTCGACTTTGTTCACATGAAAAGATGAAAAACGAGGAAAACAAGAAAAAGAAGAATTTGAGTTTGAGTTTTGTTTAACGGCATATCAACCTCTGTAGGTTAATTAATACCAGAAAAGATTATATAGAATGTTTTTACATATGGATTTCAGTTTTTAAAGTAGTGCTTTAAAAAAAATATTTGGTTATGTTTTGTTAGATCTTGTTGAAAAGGTTGCTTTTTTTTAGAAAATTTAAAAATTTCTTCTGGGTTAGTATTTTTAAAGAGGACTTTTAGTTAGTCTGATAATAATTGGCGCGGGTCTGAGGCTGTGACAGTTTAGGAGGATGTGTTTGATAGTGAGCTGTACTTTGCATATTGGGCCTACTGGAGCGTCCTCCTTTTTTTAAAAGGTGAAAATGGGTGATGTGGGTGTGCCAAATAAGATAAATATTCGAATGATAAAAATGATGAAAAATGCGTAAGGTAGTTTAATGTAGTCAAGTCTATTCCTCTTTTTCAGACTTCACGAAAAGGCAAATTCTCAAGGGCCGGTTTAGCTCAGTCGGTAGAGCGTTCGGCTAGGAATCCCAAGGTTCCAGGTTCGATACCGACCCTCGCCAACTCAGCGTATGTGTAGCACAGGGATCTGTGCGGTAATATGAGGAGCTGATGGTAAGCGTGGCGGTACACTTCAAACGCTAAAATAATCTCCTTGGTCTAGTGCTAGTGAAAAGGGGATAGACTCCCTCGATCTCTGGCTGATACCGACATTAAGCCGCTCGACGACTTTACTTTTTTTAATTTCACCTAGCCGGAATTAAGTGACCCGTCTGTATCTCAAGGACGCAGAAAATTTTATGCGTCTCATTTTCTCGGACAGATTTCGGTTTGTACGTATACCATTTAGAAGCATGGTGAAAATCTTATTTCTTACGCCCTACTCTATGGATCACCTTTCCCACCCAGTCGTACCTAGTTTTGTGCTAGTTTGCTGCATACACTAATTATACAATTAACCGTTTCGTCTTTGTCTCGACAAAGTTTACGTCTTATCTATTTTTTCCTATAGATATAGTTTGTTCTTATGGCGTTGTCTAGTACTGCAATTATGAAAGATTCAGTTTCTTTATCGAGATTTCCCCTTCTCAGCCACGTCCAGGTCTTCGCATAAGCTACCCACTCATATTTTTTTGCTGTGTAATTATCCATATAGTTTTTATTTATCCTATTTCTGTTTTTTTTTAGTTTTTGTGTTATTTCTGTTTGCCCATAAGTTCCAATTGCTTATTATATGAGGTGTTTCCCGCCAGCGTCAGCTGATTGTATTTCACTGGAGTCTGAGTGACAACAAGTATCCTCAGGTCCCCAGGACTTTTCTGAATATTCTAGCCGATTGCAGCAATGTAGTATTCTGGATGGTCTAAATTCTTCCTCTGACTTCCAGTTCATTCAGTCTTTTTTCCAAGCTTTTTGGGACCGATCCAAGTGCACGAACAACAATTGGTATCACTTTGACCCTCATATTCCACATTTTCTTCAGTTCTCTGGCAAGATCCAGGTAGTTGTTTATCTTTTCGTGATCTGCTGGAACTGCGAAGTCTACCAGTTGACAAGTTCTCTTTTTTAGTTAATCAATCTTAGGTCTGGACTCCGGACTGGGATAAGGGGATCCGTCTTTATCTCGAAGTCCCAGAGAAATTTATGCGTTTTATTCTCAAGAACAGATTTTGGTTTATGCAATAACATTTTGTTGTATGGTCAAAATTTAGTTTATTGTATAATTCCCAGTGGATCATCTTCCCAGCTCAGTCGTGCCTAGCTTTGTATTCCCGCCGTGCTAGTTTGCTATATTCGCTTAATACATGGTTTATGGTCTTATCTCTGTCATCACAAACTCTACATTTACTGTTTCGTTGCGTCTTATCAATGTTTGCTTTGATATAATTTGTTCTTATGACATTATTTCATGCAGCAATTATTAATGATTCAGTTTTGAGGTTTCCTCTTCTTAACCATGTCCAAGTCTTTTCATGTGCAACCTCTTCGATTTGTCGTTTGAAGTGTCTGTATAATTGTTTTTCTTACCATCTTTGTTTTCTAGTTTTCGTTGTTTTTCTGTTTGTCCATATATTACATCTGCTGTTGTTGGCTGCCATAAGTAATTTGTCTTTGCTCTTTTTTGTGTATTCTTCGAGACCTTGGATTGTGGCCTCTACGCAGTCATATTATTATTATTATTATTATTATTATTATTATTATTATTATTATTATTATTTCCGTTCCTTTTCTTTTCTTCCTTCTTGCATTTCAAGCCGGATATTGCTTTTTCAGCCCGGGATGCGGACACCGATTTCTTGGCCAAACATCAGGAAAAATCAAATAACATTTACGTTTGTCACAATATACACAAGTCCGCCCCCCACACGCACACACACACACACACACACGCATACACACAAGCTTGTACGTACAAAACATATTTGCATATTCGTATCTATCTATCTATCTATCCAGGAAGGCATATATTTTTTTTCATTGTTGTACATAAATAGTGAAAAGGTTTGCATCTATCTATCTATCTATTTTGTACTTCTATGTAGCTTTTCTTTCCTTTCTTTCTTTCTTTTTGATCAAAGTGGAAATCTATCTATCTATCTATCTATCTATCTATCTCAGGGCCGTTCATTAACTTTTTGTATTTTCTATATAGACTTTTATTATTATTTATTAATTATTTCTCTCTTTTTGCTCAAAGTGGAAATCTATCTATCTATCTATCTATCTATCTATCTATGTAATTTGATATATTACTATAGAAAGATCAAATAGAAGAAAAAAAGTAAAAACAGGACAACAAAATGAATGGTATATATATATATATATATATATATATATATATATAATATATATATACACACACACAATAAATATATATATATCTATGAAGTTTCTTTTTTTTTCTTTCTTTCTTTCCTTCCTTTCTTTCTTTCTTTTGCACAAAGTGGAAAATCTATCTATCTATCCTATCTATCAAATTATATATATATATATATATATATATATATAATATATATATATATATATATAATATATATATATATATATATATCATGATTGTTTGCAGGAACCAAAACCTGTCAACAGAAAGAGAGATGGTGGACATTACGATCTGAAAATTTCCTGTTACCTCTGTCGCCTCGCCGGCTCCCAGCGGCACAAATAGCAATTGTTAGTTTTTCACAGCGGTCGTCTGCTTCTCTGAGTGAATGGAATAAAATTAGCCCCCGCCAACAATGATGAATCGGCTGACTGAGACCGGGAAACAAACCTATCAAACATTTTGTAAGAAGCCAACATTTAATCCCCATTTAACAAAAAGTGATTTCATTTTTTTTACCCTTTGTTTATATTCAATCATATTTCCTTTTTATCTATTGTATATATCACTTAAGTGTTATATCATAAGCGATGGTGTAATGGTTATAATCGTTGGAAATGGACTCAACGAGAAGAGTTCAAATCCTGGAAGAGGCAAGTATTATTTGGATTATTCGGACTATTGTACACATAATCCAATTCCGAATAA
>CM042147.1:109907460-109914960 GCA_023376005.1 Doryteuthis pealeii | reverse complement strand
GTTAGGTTCAAAGTTCCGTGATGGCTCCCGATTACGACAAGAAAGCTCCCGAGTTCGAAAAGGTTCCCGAGTCCGAGAAGGTTCCCGAGTCCGACAAGAAATACCTGAAGAAGGCCGGAGGGCATATCGGCTGAAACTTTGTACAAATAACAATGAAGATGGGGACAATAGTCCGAATAACGCAGATAATACTAAACCGTGGAATTAACAATGACTTACATTAACACTGAATACTTAATTAAATTTAAAGTCTAAATAAAATTACTATAGGTTAATTATGGATTGTAAAAATATATTTGTTTTTGGTAGGATTCGATCCTCAAACACTTTAAAGCAGACTTTTAATAAGGAACCAGAGTGGCAGATCATCATTTATATTTAAAATATCTCTCTGAACTATATGATAAATGATAACAACGGTTTAAACTAAACCGTGGAAATACCATGAATTATTCTGAAAGATACTTTTATGTTCTTTCAATGAACATTTGAAAGAAATCGGGAAAAATATTGACAGAGATATGCGCTTTCCTTTATAATCAGTTTCGTTAACGATTTTAGTTCAAATCTTATTAGAAAAGAATCGTTTAGACGCGACACACCAACGCCTATGAAACGTCGACTTTGGAAAATAAGTAAAAAAAACAAAAAAACAAAAACAAAAACAAAAAGACAAAATAAATAAAACAACAAAAAAGAAAAAAACCCAGTTTAAAAACGGATGTTCTATAAATTTCTTGATACTTCTATATAATAATGAATGTGAATGTCAATGTGTCAGTGTTTCACATCTCTCAACTTTACTCCCAGAGCCGTAAAAAGTGTGCACAACTTGAAAAAATATATATTAATGTGTTAATAAAATGGACAATCATCTTTTTACTGTTTACTTTTACGCTTAATATTAAGGACAATTCCAAGTTTACTTTAAAAAAAGAAAGAAAAAAAACAAAACAAATTTCTTTTTACGCATAAACGTATATTTTTTATTTTGAAATCGACATGGCTACATTGTTGCAATATTCACCGGAAGACAAACAGACAATATTGGATACATATACAAGGCAAGGTTCAAACATTCGTTCTAAACAGACATTAAAAAAAATAAGAAATTACAGTTATTCGCCCATTTCATTCATAGCATAAAGAAAAAAGAAAGGTGGAGAAGGAAAAAAAAAAAAAAAAAAAAAAGAAGAGGAAAAAAATATAGAAAAAAATTATAACCACACACACAAAAAACTTAAGCACGTACATTTCTGATATACACCTCTGAAGATGAAGTTTCTACTTAAAATCGATAAGACAAAAATAACATCTTTTTGTTTTTATTTTTTATACGCATTGTAATTGCCTTCAAATCATTAATATATTATAGTATATTTTTTTGTTTTAAATCATTTTTCGATTAATATTTACATCTTTAAAATTGTTTTTATGCCTTAGCATAACCTATGCCTATTTTCTATGACAAGCCTTAAGTGTAATTTGTGTTTTCTTATATTGTGAATTTGTGTTTTATCACACTGTGAATGTAAGTTCTTGTTCTGAGATGAGTAAGTTTCAGATACAAATTTGTGATTGGGATTCCTCCAGTAAACATTATATCCCCATCAAACGAACATGGTTTCCGTAAAAAAAAAAGACTATTTTTACTTAAAAAATCATTTTCAATATTTTTTCGTAGAGACTATCATAATTAATGGAATCTCATTATTTTTCGTTTTATTTTTTAATACAATCTTTTCTTTAATTAAAGGATTACGCCTTTGTTAGCCAGTGAAAAGGGAGAATTTATTTTACACATATCAATTTTAAAACATCTCTAAAATAAAAAAATAAAAAGGTAGATAAGTTAAAGTTTTAATATCACATTACTTGAAAAATAAGCTAACGATCAAAAAATAAAACAAATCACAAAAGGATAAATGTTTTTTATGTAAGATGTTCAACCGACTTTATTTTTTTTACATATGTTTCGTCATTAAACTCTTTTTCCGAAAATAGAAAATGATTTTTCAGACACCAAAAATTACGAAGAAACTTTCACTATATGGGGATGGGTGGAGGTCAATGCGCGAAACAAAAACTAACGAAAAAATACTTTGCCTTTTTAATTTAGACTAAACATTTACTTAAAATAAAAGCTCTTCTCTTATTACATCATATACTGAAAATTCTATTAAAATCGGATTATTGGTTTATTCTTTTTTTTCAATAATTTCCTGTAATCCCTCTGATCGAAAGGTGTGTTAATTTGTTCATTCCGAATATTCGCGTGAAATCTCTTTTTTTTAAAAAGCTGACAATCCTTTTATTCATTGTAACGTCATTTGTATTTCTTAATTAAATGTATGAAACTGAATAAAATAAAGATGAATTAAATAGGAATCTGGATTCAGCGTGATGTCATTGGTAAGCATCATCATCCTGACTCAGCACGAAAAAAAAAAAAAATAGCAACAAAACTTTTTTTCACCCATTTCTTAAACATTATACTCCTTCCTGGTTCACCGACATTTTGACTCCAGAACCACCGATGCGTATTTTACGCGCCAATGCAATCTTTGCCACGCCTATAATATCGGGCTGGGTGTCGAGTAAAAAAAAAAAACGACATCCCTGATGATGATCGAAGGTCAGTAAATAGTGAAGAGACAACCCTTATTTGATTTTTTATGGGATTTTGTCATGTGAAGTTGAGTTTGGGTAAGGGGACTATTTTTTTTTTCATGCGAGCGCGCCCTGCTGACGATAGGGAGTTATAGCGATCAAGACGTCAGTCAGCGTGTGGTAAAGATATGTTATTAACGCGCATGCGCTTAAATGGATGGGTATGTATCGGAGCGCATAGATAATAGAATGGTCATGTGTATGCGTGTGTATGTCTGTGTGCACATGTGTGTGTGTGTGTGTGTGTGCAAGAAGATAGAAAAATAAAGATAAAGAGAGAAAAAGCGAGAGAAAGATAGGGTAGATGGATATGTATATATATATGACGATTGGAGGATTGGAGTAAATCCGACAGAATGTGGTAAAGAATAGAGGGAAAAATGTGGACAAAGAACAACTCAAACAAATAGATGTAGAAGATATATTTCGTCGTACGTTGAGTACGACTTCTTCAGTCTTTTATTTGATAATAAAAGTCTGAAGAAGTCGTACTCAACGTACAATGAAATATATATCCTACATCTACTTGTTTGAGTTGTTCTTTATCCACATTTTCCTCTATTCTTTGCCACACACACACACACACACACATACACACACACAACACACATATATATATATATATATATATATATATATATTATATATATATATATTACTAGAAAAGATGTGACCCGTTGGGTCACCCATTGAGCTTGGGTTAGATTGTTAAAAAATCACAATAATAAAAACGCCTAAAGCGCTATTTTTTCTTTTTTTTCTTTTTAATATTTTCAAAAATTCAATCGACAAATTATTTTTTCATATACAGCAGGCACCGCTTCAGCTAGGGATTTCATTCATAGGTGGGTTTGTTTTTTTTACCTACCACCGCCTAGCGTTTTTTTTATGGCAGGAGGCCGAGATGGAACTCAGCGAATAATACCAAGAGAAGTTGTGGTATCCTTATCATTCACAAAATATAAATATAAATGAATATCAATAAACGTTTGTGTTAAATCTGTGTTTTTATTTTAACATTACTTGCATTCAATAAGAAATATTTACAGAGCTGGTAAAATAAGCATAAAAGTAGGTTTACCCTTAACACTCTTCCTAAATTTTCACTCACATTTATTGACCCTATAATTTAAAAAAATTAATAATTAAAGTAATTTAAAAAAAAATCTATATTAAAACATGACATAAATTGTATTTAATTTTTTTAACAGCCAGGAAAACAATTTTAAGTCACCTAGTGTAAGAATCTTGGCCGACTTCTTAAAACGGTCGGAAAATTAAAACGGAAAGTTTTTTGGTGGTCCCCAATAACAGCTTAACTACAGTCTATGAATTAACATTTTGCGAATTGGGCTACAGTTTTAGGGGATTAAGGTTGATTTTAATTACGTATTGCTTTAAAGAATAAACAAAAAACTCAAATTACTATACATTTAATGTTGAAAATATTTTTTTAAACTACGTTTAATTGAAATTATACACTGCAATACTAACACAAACAACTATATGATAATGAACCGACTGAAATAGATAGATAGATAGATAGATAATGAACTGACTGAAATAGATAGATAGATAGATAATGAACTGACTGAAATAGATAGATAGATAGATAATGAACTGATTGAAATAGATATATATGTCTCAATAATAGATTCAATAATTCATTAAATGTATAGTAATTTGTTGTTTTTTTTGCTGTTTATTTCTTTTAAGCAATACGTAATTAAACACAACTTTAATCCCCTAAAACCGTAACCCAATTCGCAAAATCTTAATTCATAGACTGTAGTTAAACTGTTATTGGGGACCACCAAAAATCTTTTCGTTTTAATTTTCCGACCGTCTTCAAACGTCAGTCTTAATTACATTCTTAAGAAATTTTTAAGTATTAGTATAAGTATCACTGAGAGAGAGAGAGAAGAGAGAGAGAGAGAGAGAGAGAGAGAGAGAGAGAGAGAGAGAGAGAGAGAGAGAGAGAGTATCAGCAGTCAGTTTGTGCTCCTAGGTGCTAGGCGGGGTGCGAGTGCTGATTTTTTACAGGCTGTGGGCCTCCCACTCAACTAATCACGTTTAACTCTCCCACTCACGTTAACTCTATATAGAGGGAGGGTGGAAGAGCGTCAGGTGTAATTTAGACAGGGATTGGTCGGTTGTTGACTTAATTGCTAATTACGCCTAATTAAAACCAATTAAGCTGATTTTTCTTCAAACACTGGGTAGTGCTAAAACCAAGGAATATCTAAGTATAAATATTGTGTCCATAACATAAATAGAAAAAATCCTTTAGCTGGCGAAGGTTGATAAACTCAGCTTTAGTATAATAATAATCTATATATATATATATTATATATATATATATATATAAAGAGAGAGAGAGAGAGAGAGAGAGAGAGAGAGAGAGAGAGAGAGAGAGAGAGAGAGAGAGAGAGAGAGATGGAGTGGAAGGGAGAGAAATAAAGTGAATAAACAATGTGTCTATATGTGTCAATGAGAAGGTATAGACTTGTTTGGTTTATTTGTTTAATGGCATATCAACTCCTTATGGGTTATCTCATGCCGAAATTAAGTTAATTTCTAAATGTTTGGTTATGATTTAAACTATATTTTCAATGTTCCATTACAATTTTGAATTTGCACTTTTTCATTCGTCAATAATCATTTGTTTGCACATGATATCAAATATTCCGAATAGAAATACTTTGCACACAGCTGTATTTCAAGTATTCCTATCTAATACTAATTATTTATATACAATCATATGGTTTTAAGTTATTATTACTGTTCAGGTTTGGTTTGCTTTCTTTGTTTAATGGCATATCAACCTTCATTGGTTATTCAATGCCAAAACCACCCTTGTAGAAAAACAATAGTGGTATTATTTAACTAATATTTGGGGGATGAAGGGGTTCATACCTTTCCCAACTGTTGTAGTCCGTAAATGAACAGTTGAAATTCGAACTCACTTATTAGGCTGTCGCAGTCTAGCACATTAGCCACTACACCACAGGAACTCCTATTTCTGTTTAATAATAATCGTCCTTTGTTTGCACACAGTTATATGGTTTCCAGTTATTACTAATGATAATAATCCTTTGTAAACATTTATAGCTTCAAGTGACTATTCTTAACTTTTTTACAGGAAGAGCGACATTTCTGTCGTGTTATCTTATTGATTGCACAATGTAAGGCATTTTCCTATTGGCATCTAGTTCACCAGTTCGAAGTTAATGCATAGAAGATAATTTACCAACTCTACGTGGATTTGAAAAGGTTAATAGAAATAATTTGCTCTGTTATATTTTTTATTTGAAGAAAGAGCGAGAATTATCGAGATACTTAAACTGCGAATTCAAACATATATCTCAAGAAGACTATAGGAGGAGGAGAAGGCGGTATAGTTGGAGAGGGAGGAGGGGGTTAAAATATCTTTGACTAACCAGAAGAGACCCCTTTTAGTTTCAATTCGGAATTTTCCTTCTCCCAGACCGGTTGCCGTACCAAGGTTAAATAGTCCGACCTGTCCTACTATTTACATATAGCTGGAGGGTGTAGAATAGTTGGTTTCGTACCTTTTGCAATGGTATAAGCGCTTAGGAAAACACAAACAACGAGTCCAGGATTTGAACTCGTTTCATCGTGTCCATTTTCAACGACCATAACCAATACATTCTTACCGGATACTCTTGGAATATTTTTGTATATATATATTTACCAACCCTTCCGCACGAGCAGGATATGACACAAGGTCAACTTCTTAAGCTGAGTTCAACAGGTTTGAATTCAGAGTTTTCCTTCTCCTAGACCGGTTGCTTAACCACGGTTAAGAGCTCGGTCTGCCCTACTATTTATCCATAGCTGGAGGGAGAGTAGGATTCATACCTTTCCCATGAGTATTAGCGCAAAGTGAAATGCAATTACCACATCCAGGATTTGAACTCGGGGTGAGGAGTCCATTTCCCATGACTTTAACCATTACACCACACTATTTTTTGTATATAAGATGTGCTACAATTCCCCATCTAAATTTATAGACTAGGCGAGGTCACGTGGTTTATTCCTACGCCAATCAACAGCCATTCGGCTGATTAACTACTTAAACACTGATCCTTTTCTAGTCTGCTTGCAATCATTGACGAATGAACTTATAATACTGAGGATTCTTTATCAGGATTCTTACCAAGGATTTCCGCTGGACAATCGCTCTTGCTTAAAGATTAAAGGATGGCATATAAGATTGTAAATAATTTCGATCAAATACAATTCATAGCTTAATTCGTTTCGAATACATATAATTTTTGAACAGATCTATTTAACCAAAAATAGGATCCTAACAGGTACTATCATTTCGGGTTAGAATGGACCTGGAAATAATGTCAATGAAAGGATTTTCCATACTCTCTAGAGCTGGAACCTCAGATGTAGTTTAGCGTTACCTCATTTAACGGAGGGGGCTTCTTACCCCCTGCAAAGAATGCAGTTAGCGTATTCTAAGCATCAACGACAAAAGGTAAGGTGAAAAAATATTAATTATAGATATGTGTTTACCCAACCCCTCCAATACGACAAGATGTGACAATGTAAATTTTCTGAGTTAAGTAAAACTGATTTCTATCTATCTATCTATCTATCTTAATCTATTCACATCTAGAAAACATCTTTAGAAATATAAGGGATTGACAATAAACTTATGCAACCGCATATATTATGTAACAATACTTGCTCAGCTACGCATTGGCCATAGAAGACTTACACACTCTTTTATACTAAAAAAACAAAAAAAACGGAAATGGTTATACTCAAACAAGAATCACCCACTTTGCGAAACAT
>CM042147.1:109889960-109902460 GCA_023376005.1 Doryteuthis pealeii | reverse complement strand
AATTCTCACTATATGTGTGGGTGTGTTATCTAACCGTTGCTGGGTTATTTTATGCCGAAGTTAATCAAAAAATTATGCTCTTCAATTAAGCGACAGTACTTGCGTGTTTATGCTTGCATGTTTGTGCAATTGGTGATTTGGGGCTGTGGACGATTTCAGATTTCTAGGACATTCAAATGAGTATCGAGAAAGAATCACTATTTACCTACAAACTATCTTATTATAATGGAGATTGTGTGTTTTTCTGTCTGTAACCGAAACTATATTCCTACTCAAGTCACAATTCTCTTAGTTATTTACATCACATTCTCCATGATTTTATTTTTATTTAACCTCAATTATTAATAAAATTGTCTTACATTATTAATACTGTTAACTATGTCTACATACTGACAACATGCAATTATATTTATATATACAACAAAATAGCGGTTTACAGTGTGAACGGGAAGGCTAATTTGCATATTAATATTAAAAAATCGAATTTAATAAATATGTGCTTAGTATTATTGATTTCTAACTGTTTGGTTTTATTTTAATGAATATAAGCAAAAATCTCTTCAATGAATCTTAAATGAAATCCATTAACAAGATAAAATAACTGTCATTTTATTCTTTACTTCCTCTTATAACTAAATACTTAAATTAGAAAAAATAACAATGAAAGACGAGAGTGATGGAAGAGCAAGTTTCAGTTGTTCCATTTTTTATTATACTCCCTCTGTTTCAAATCTTTTATTATACTCCCTCTGATTCAAATCTTTTTATCTGCATTCTTATTTAGTTTTATTAGTCTTTCTAATTGAATACAATATTTTATTACATTAAAAATTAAATACTTGCACCCGGAGGGTGCATATATTTGCTAGTTTACATAAAAATCATATATACGAAGAAATGGCATTAAATAACCCACCAGGTTGATATGCCGTTAAACCAAATCAAATCAAATAAACAATCTTCTCTTCTTCAGTGGTATTCTATGCTGGCTGCTCTGACTTCTTCTCTGCTATGATGAATAACAAAACGATGTTAAAAAACGAAGGCTTCTTTTCTTGTATGAACATATAAATTTATTCATCTTAGAAGTCTCTTATACATAACTGGTTCTTACTACAACCAGGAATTAGCCATCTGACTACAGACTAAGAATTATGACTGCACTATTCAACTGACTCCTTTGACTACTTCCGAATACTAGCGCCTCTGACCTGGAGTGGTAGTACATGTTAGGGTTCAATCTATGGGTTAAATAGACAAAAAATGAGTTTGAAAAAAAATGAGTAAAAAATGAGTTTGAAAAATAATATTAAAAACCCATTAAGAACGAATAAAACAAAATGTGTTAGGCATGAAATAACCCAACAAGTGTTGTCATGTCATAAAATCCAACCAACCAACCAACCAACCTACCAATCAACTATATTGGACATTATTTCATATAATTTTAACAGTATGTGCTCCAGATACAGTTGAGTTCATGCCTATCTGTTTCTATTCATCTCTTTTTCAGACTTTTCATACCTATCTATCTTATTCTGTTCATACCTTTTTGCGTCTGATCATATCAATCAATCTGTGTCATTCTCTTTGTATTTATCTTAGTCGTCACATATCCGTCCATATATCGATCTATCACATCTACTGTTCATTATCTATCTATCGATCTTATATATATATATATATATATATATATATATATATATGTGTGTGTGTTACTGTGTGTGTGTGTGTGTGTGTGTGTTTGTGTCATCGGACTGTTCACAAAACTGAGAGAGCGAGAGAGAGAGAGTGAGAGCGACTGAGAGAGAGAGAGAGAGAGAGAGAGAGAGAGAGAGAGAGAGAGAGGAGAGAGAGAGAGAGAGGTCTATGCCACGCAGTCTTCCGGGCGACCGTGTTAATTTATTTCCATTGAAATAAAACGAGTTGTAAAGAAATTAATCTGTCTACCGTTTCTAATTAGAGGAAGCTCAAAGCTGTAAGTTGTTGAAAGATCACAAGGCTGTCTGCAACGTCTCTGAAAGAAAAACAAACAGAATTTTCTGACTCCTTGTATGCGAGACAAACTTTAAATGACAAAGAAAAACTTCTCAAGATTTCGACTGGATTGTTTTGTCACGCTACCTTTGCTCAAAGTTCCGCTCTTATTCTGACTTATTCTAGATTTTAGAAATTAGTGTTTGGAGTATAGTTACCTTGGCTCAAAGTTCCGGAAGAATTAGGTTTGGAGTATCGTTACCTTGGCTCAAAGTTCCGCTCTTATTCTGACTTATTTAAGATTTTAGAAATTAGTGTTTGGAGTATCGTTACCTTTGGCTCAAAGTTCCACTCTTATTCTGACTTCAAGATTTTAGAAATTAGTGTTTAGAGTATCGTTACCTTGGCTCAAAGTTCCGCTCTTATTCTGACTTATTCAAGATTTTAGAAATTAGTGTTTAGAGTATCGTTACTTTGGCTCAAAGTTCCGCTCTTATTCTGACTTATTCAAGATTTTAGAAATTAGTGTTTGAGTATCGTTACCTTGGCTCAAAGTTCCGCTCTTATTCTGACTTATTCAATATTTTAGAAATTAGTGTTTGGAGTATAGTTACCTTGGCTCAAATTTCCGCTCTTATTCTGACTTATTCAAGATTTTAGAAATTAGTGTTTGGAGTATCGTTACCTTGGCTCAAAGTTCCGCTCTTATTCTGACTTATTTAAGATTTAGAAATTAGTGTTTGGAGTATCGTTACCTTGGCTCAAAGTTCCGCTCTTATTCTGACTTAATCTAGATTTTAGAAATTAGTGTTAGGAGTATCGTTACTTTGCCTCAAAGTTCCGCTCTTATTCTGACTTATTCAAGATATTAGAAATTAGTGTTTGGAGTATCGTTACCTTGACTCAAAGTTCCGCTCTTATTCTGACTTAATCTAGATTTTAGAAATTAGTGTTAGGAGTATCGTTACCTTGGCTCAAAGTTCCGCTCTTATTGTATGTGTGTATCTGATGTGAATGTGTGTGTGTTAGAGAGAGAGAGAGAGAGAGAGAGAGAGAGAGAGAGAGAGAGAGAGAGAGAGAGAGAGAGAGAGAGGGTGGAGTGGAAGAGAGATAAATAAAGTGAATAAACAATGTGTCTATATGTGTCAATGAGATGGTATAGACTTGTTTGGTATATTTGTTTAACAGCATATCAACTCCTTATGGGTTATCTCATGCCGAAATTAATTTCTAAATGTCTGGTTATAATTTAAACTATATATTTCAATGTTCCATTAAATGCGACCGGATGATGATGATGATGATGATGATGATGATGATGATGGTTTCATAGATAAATTACACCAATCATATTATAAATGTTATTAAAACAGAAAAAAAGCAAAATTCAAACTTTTATCACATGTAAAGAAATGGGGGATATAATTTCAATTTATTCAACAAACATTTTCTATTATTTTCTATCTGTGTGCATTGTCTGTCATCTCATCAACACCTTCCCCAATATGAGCTGTCAAATTTATTTCTTTTTACGTTATGAAACAAGGCAAATTTCTTCGAGTTCCGCTGTGCGTGTTAGTTGTCTGTCATCTCAAGGACATCCTCCACGCCAATATGAGTTTTCAAATCAACCCCTTCCCACTTTATGAAACAAAAAAAGAACCCACATTCTTTACATCACAGTGACAAAAGCTGTTGATAGTATATCTTTCTGCACTAAACGCTTCACAGAAGTGGCCTTGTGCCAGAGTAGTTTAGTCAAAGAGATATAGAAACAAAAACAGAAATAGGAGGAGGCGCTCTATGTGTTTTGTGGCAAACGAGAAGAGAATCCCTTTGGTTTGGATTCAGAGTTTTCCTTCTCCTAGACAGGTTGCCATACCAAGGTTAAAGACCCAGTCTGCTCTACTATTTACCATAGCTGAAGGGAGAATAGTTGGATTCATACCTTGAAATGTGAAATGTAATCGGCCGCGTTCAGAATTTGAACTCGTCTCGCTATGTCCATTTCCTACAAGGGTAACCAGTACACCATGCGCCTCTAACAACAGTGGAGTTTAACAGGTTTGAATTCAGAGTTTTCCTTCTCCTAGACTGGTTGCCTCAGCATGGTTAAAGAGCCCAGTCTGCCCTACTATTTACCCATAGCTGGAAAAGAGTTGTTGGATTCATACCTTTCCCAAGGGTATTAGTTCTATGTGAAATGTAAACAGCCTCATCCAAGATTTGAACCCTTGTCGACATGTCCATTTCCTATGGCTCTAACCATTACTCACACACTCCTCATATATATATATAAATATGTATAAAGGTGTACTTATTCAGGATTGCTACATATTGACATTTGTGATTGGTAATAAATAATATCTAATAATATCTGTTTGAATGGTATCATTTCTACAAGAAATAATAAATTTAGTCGAGAGATATTGATATCAACCGATTTATAAATTAGTTCTTTATAATCCTAGTCACCATATCAGTTGTAAATGAGTTTTTCCCCACTAAGCGCTCCATAGAATTGGCGTTGTTTCAAAATAATTTAGTGTTGTATACTGGATCATACAATATCCAGTATACTAATACATCAAAATACAGTTTGCGCCAGACATAGAGTAACTCGCAACATCGAGGTAGACGGTTCGCATAATGGTTCTGTAATCTTCGTACTTTCAGGGCATTTGCCTCTCATCCCATTTATGAGGGCGTGAAACAATGACATTTTTATGGGGGACCCATGAGCCGAAGCTTTTCGGTGGTAGGCACAAACATGCATTGATGCCGTCGGCATTCCCCCTCAATGAGGGCGCATCAGGCGCTGAGCTATAAACCCAGCCCTGCACCTTTAAATCAAGGGGCAACGCTGTTAATTTTACATAGCCGCTCCAGAGGCCGAAGCGCTCTGAAGCTAGGATCAACGCTGTCCATTTCCTATGGCTCTAACCATTACACCACACACCTCCTCATATATATATATAAATATGTATAAAGGTGTACTTATTCAGGATTGCTACATATTGACATTTGCGCTCCATAGAATTGGCATTGTTTCAAAATAATTTAGTGTTGTATAAGCGCTCTGAAGCAGGGTCAGCAATCACCCGGATGTTCTAAAACAGCAGTGTACAAATAGTTTTGACCAGCTCATTTACTCTCTACGAAAGGTAAGCTAGGCGAGTCCACAACATTTAGTCAAATAATATGGCATCAAAATAGTAATAAGATTATTCTTTGTAGTTCTAGTTACAAAAGCTGTTGTCAGTGAATTATTCTTTAATTGAGAACTCCACAGACCTGGCCTTGTGACAAAGTAGCATAGTCAGATATACGAGGGTAATCTCGCGAGTAAAGTCTTTGAAGCACTGGGGACGCAGGGAAATTGATCGTGTGGCTATTGGCAACATTGTTGTGTTTGTTGTGCATATGTCTTAGCCTGTCCCTGTACACGCCTTGCTGCCACGCTCAGACTTTGCTTGGCTTGGCAGTCGTTTGTAATGGAGCTCCCGATTGACGCTACCGCCAGCCCTGCAGTTATTATTTTTTAGAACGCAAAAGGCATTAACCCGATTGAACTTCATCAGCAATTAACGGAAATGTATAGTTAGGCGTGCATAGATGTTTGGAGATTGCAACGACGACGAGGTTCAAAGCTTCCTCAACGACATGGTGGCGAGCTGGTATGACATGAGCATACATAAACTGCTACAACGCATAGAAAAAGGCATAGACCGAAATGGCGATAATGTAGAAAAATAGATAAATGTTTACATCATTGAGAATAAACAATAAACGTTTCTGTGATTTCTAAACATTTAGGAGACCTTACTTATGGGATTACCTTCGTATATTGACAGCAGTCAATTTATAGGGCCATTCTTTAGAGTCCTACTTTATAAAAGCTCGTGTGAATGAGTTCTTTCCTCACTGAGCGCCAAACAACTCAAGCCCCTCTTCCAATTTTCAAAACAGACCCCAAAGTCATTTTCGGAGTCATCATAATCCGTCTCGTCTTGTTCTCCTTAATCCCATCCACGGTGAACCAAATATGATTTTGCCTTAAGGAACATCTAGAATAACTCAAATGTTTGAAGCTGAGTGACCTGAGTAATATCCCTTTTTATCAGATATATATTTACCAACTCCCCTGCACGAGCAGGATACGACACAAGGTCAATTGCTTAAGCGGAGTTCAACAGGTTTGAATTCAGAGTTTTCATTCTCCTAGACTGGTTACCTAGCCATGGTTAAAGAGCCCAGTCTGCCTGCTATTTACCCATAGCTGGAGGGAGAGTAGGATTTATACGTTTCCCAAGGGTATTAGCGCTAAGTGAAATGCAATTACCACGTCCAGGATTTGAACTCGTAGCGACTAGTCCATTTCCCATGACTTTAACCATTACACCACGCACTTCCCTTTTTATCATATATGTGCTAGAAGGCGTGGCTGATGGTCTTAATTTCCCGAGTATGACTGGATGTAGTGATGAAGTTTCAATTCTGGAGCTTAAGTGAGTTTAGTGCACACTTTCATTGCCATTACACACAGGTCCACCCTGAGTTGGGAGTGGTAGTAACTATTAGGGTCCCATCTATGGGTCAAATTGAGCTTTGGGTTTGGTTCCTTAGTGCCCTGGGTATGACGTTAAACTGTATCTAGTGCTGAGACTTAGGGGTCCTGGGGAGTGTAGAATACCACCTAATTGTCATTACTCCCAGGTCCACTGTGATCCAGAGTGGTAGTGCCTAATAGGGTTCCATCCATGGGTTAAATAGCTTAAAAATGAGTTAAGGAATAAAAGAGAAACGCCTTCGGCATAAAATAACGCAAGGGTTGAGATGCTGTAAAATCCAACCAACCAACCACCCACCCACCCAACCACCCAAACGACCAATCAACCAACCAACTGAGAGATGCTCGTGCCAGACAGTTGTACGAATGTACATTAGTCAAAGGAAGAGACGAGAGGCGATTTTTTTGTTGTTGCTGTGGAGTGGAATGCTAATTAGAGCCTTAGTTCTGGAACGACTTTGCTCGTTGAACGGTCCACGTATTTGGCTTTGTGCCAACCTTTTTATGTCGATTTTCTTATATTCAGCTGATTGCGAACAAAGACAAACAGAGATGAAAGCCAAGGTGGAAAAGAGAATTCTGTCTCCATAGATACACGATCTAAGAGGAACGCTTAGCGGAATGGTTATCGTCGTAGGAAATGGAATCGGCGACCTGAGTTCAAATACTGGACGAGGCTGTTTGCATTTCCCTTCATGCTAATGCCCACGAGAAAGGCATTCATCCATCTGTCCTCATCTCATCTACGGGTAAATAGTAGATCAAGCTGGGTTCTTTAGCTTTGCTTGGGCAACCAGGAGAAAGAAAAAACTCTGAATTCAAACCAGATTTTCTCCGGTTAAAAAGTAACCTTGTGTTATATATTACCCGTGGTGGATGGGTTGGGTAAATAAATATACGATAAAGTAAGTGAAGTAAAGCTGGCTGTGTGAACTATTGTCGGTATCAGCCGGACAGCGAGGGAGGCAATCCCCTTTTCACTAACGCTATACTAGAGATTTTTTGCGTCTGACATGGAGCGCCATACCTACCATAAGCACCCTACTTCATCGTACAGCTCTAAGCTGAGCTACTCATGTGCTGAGTTTGTGGTGCTCAGTATCGAACCCGGAACCTTGTGGTTCCTATGTGGATGTTCTACTGACTGAGCTAACTTTGATTTAATAAAAATTCTAAAGTTTGATCAATACCTTTAATTCCTATTTATATTTATGTTTCAATTAATCCACTGTGGAATTACATATTATTGAAGTCAGTCAGTCAGTCAGTCAGTCAACAATTGGTTTGAACAATGTGACTGGCCAAGCACAACTGAACCAGTGTCAAGACAACTGGTACTTATGGGAATTCAGAACAGTCCACTCATGCATTTGGGTGATTCCATTCCCTGAGTCCTGATTGGCTGCTTGGTTTGTATGATCCTCTGAGGCTCCATAAATCCTGCCACTTTGCAGTGGTCTTTACAGCATACCAGAATCGTATTGGGTTACGACTACTTGCTGTCTTGTCTTGCCAATTCGACGGTAATTGGACTTAGTATGATTATTCTACACATATTATTTAGTGGTGGCCCGTGATGTAACGGTTATCGTATTAGCGTTGGTTATGGACACGACGAGTCTAGTCATCGTCTTATAGTTGCTTATAGACACGACGAGCCGAGTTATCGTTTTAGTGTTGGTTATGGACACGACGAGTCGATTTATCGTCTTATTGTTGTTTATGGACATGACGAGTCTAAACATCGTCTTATAGTTGCTTATAGACACGACGAACCGAGTTATCATTTTAGTGTTGGTTATGGACACGACGAGTCGAGTTGTCTTATTGTTGGTTATGGACACGACAAGTCGAATTATCGTTTTAGTGTTGGTTATGGACACGACGAGTCGAGTTATTTTTAGTGTTGGTTATGGACACGACGAGTCGAGTTGTCGTTGGTTATGGACACGACAAGTTTATCGTTTTAGTGTTGGTTATGGACACGACGAGTCGAGTTATCGACGAGTCGAGTTGTCGTCGAATTATCGTTTAGTGTTGGTTATGGACACGACGAGTCGAGTTATCGTTTTAGTGTTGGTTATGGACACGACGAGTCGAGTTATTGTTGTTATGGACACGACAAGTCGAATTATCGTTTTAGTGTTGGTTATGGACACGACGAGTCGAGTTGTCTTTATTGTTGGTTATGGACACGACAAGTTGAATTATCGTTTCAGTGTTGGTTATGGACACGACGAGTCGAGTTATCGTTTTAGTGTTGGTTATGGACACGACGAGTCGAGTTGTCGTCTTATGGACGACGAGCCGGCTTATCATTGGTTATGGACACGACATGCCTAGTCATCGTCCAATAGTTGGTCATGGACACGACGAGCCGAGTTCAAATTTTCGAACAAAACTGTTTGCATTTCACTTCGCAACAATACCCTTTGGAAATGCATGAAACCATCTCTTCTCCTATCCCAGCTATGGGTAAATAGTAGGGCAGACTGAGTTCATTAACCATGGTATGGCAACCATTCTAGGAGAAAAAATAGAACTCTGTATTCAAACCACTTTTACTCTCTTAAAGATTGGCCTTGTGCCACACCTTATCTGTGGCGGAGGGGTTGGGTAAATGCATACACCATCAGATCGTTTAGACTGAACTTTAAATCATGTTGCTATTTACACTTACACTGTTCCACAGTAAAATTGCATATTATATAGTTTGTTCTGTTTTAATTCGGCCTATTTTGATAAAACCCCTTAAAACTCCTTAACAGATTACATGTGTCAGACATTTTCTGCTGTTACTATTAAATATAATTGCTAGCGAAAAAAGACTGTCTTCAATACTGACTAACACAACATAAACTGACATGCCAAAAAACCAACCAACCAACCAGCCAACTAAAATATGTTAGTCTATTCACATTAATTTATTTTTAGTCTGGCTTGAAATTTTATTCTAGTCTATTCTTATTTTAGTCAGTTCATGTCTGTCTATCTATCTATCTATCTATCTATCTATCTAATGACACGTCTATATATCTGACGTATATAAGAACTATATATCTAGTCTGTTCAGATCTATCTATCTATCTATCTATCACTGTGATGACATGTCTATCTGAAATATTCACTCTCTCTCTCTCTCTCTCTCTCTCTCTCTCTATATATATATATATATATATATATGTATGTGTGGTGTGTGTGTGTGTGTGTGTAATCTTTGCTAGTAATGGGTACCCGGGTGATTTGACAATGGGTATAATCAATAAAACCATATCTAAATTCAATTGCAACAAAGAGTTTGGTACATCAAAATGCTCTGTATATTTAAGGTTGCCGTGGATAGGAAATGCGCCGATCGAAAGGGCCCTTAAGTCTCTCTATCTTCTTTCGCCTTTTTAAAAATTAAAATAATTCCTTTAATTAGCTGATCATCAAATAAAAGTATGATAGTGTTTAAACTTGTATACAAATGCGCCGATCGAAAGGGCCCTTAAGTCTCTCTATCTTCTTTCGCCTTTTTAAAAAATAAAATAATTTCTTTAATTAGCTGATCATCATCAAATAAAAGTATGATAGTGTTTAAACTTGTATACAAATTTAGTTGTACCAAAAACTTGTTATATATATATATATATATATATATATATATATATATATATATATATATATATATATATATATATATATAGAGAATAAATAGAGAATAAATGAGAAAAGTATTGGCATGAAAACTTGCTCAATGCTAATAAAGTAGAGCAGATTTATAATCAATAGTAATGGTATAATGGATAATTTGGACTCATAACTTAAAGTTTCATGGTTATGCAATCCTCAGATGAGTCAAATGGTTGAGATCTTAAAAACCAGTTGTTTTTTAGTTTTTTTTAGTAGTTTTTAGTTTTTTTAGTAGTTATTATATATATATATATATATATATATATATATTCTGTCTGTTTATAGCTATCTCATCTATCTATCTATCTATCTATCTATCTATCTATCTATCTATCTTATAATTACAACACTCGTACAGTCAATGCACTCCCGCAATCCCTCTATCGGTAAACTCACTAAACTCGTAAATCATTCTAATCGTGCGATCACGTACAATCCTATAAAGTTAAACATCACTCACAACTTCAAACACTCAACTTCAAACGCCACATCGGCTAATGTGAAACTTCCGGATCCGTAAGTCTTGTTTGATGAAACAAGCATTTAGAACATAATTTTTCATACCTCACGCAATTAACATCAATTAAGTGCATAAAACAGCTCCAATAAATGCACACAAACGTAAGTGTTCCTATTTATCGGGTAATCTTAATCTTGGATATGCTCAGATTTATTGAGGCGCTTATTGCGTAACGGTTACCGTGGTAGAAAATGAACACCATGACCCGGGTTCGAATCTTAAATGAAGCTGTTTTGTTTTGTTTTGTTTTGTTTTGTTTTACGCCATATCAACCTCAGTGGGTCATTTAATGCCGATAAAGTTTTGAAATAAATCAATTCTTAATGGATAATACAATTTTTTTATAAATACATTTTTCTATTTAGCCCATAGATGGGACCCTAACAGGTATTACCACTCCGGGTCAGAGTTGACCAGGGAGCAATGCTCCACATTCCCCAAACCTCCAAAACTGGAACCTCACCATCAGATAGAGTTTAACGTCATTCCCAGGACATGTAGACCCGCAACCACCGCCTTCTAGCACCCATATGATAAAAAGGGGTTGGGGCTTGCCATCAAGACAATAGAGTTGGGAAAATCATATAGGTGCTAGGGCTTGACGTGACCAGCCGATTGATTGGAGGGGCCTCTCCGACCGCCCGTCTAGCCCAAGATAGGGCCAAAGTGGAGTATTGCATGTCATGAACTGATCATCCACCTGGGCTCTATCCTTAAGCATCACGGGTCGCCACCCACGGCCAACAGGTGGCTCCATTGGGGGAGTCTTACCCCTCTGCAGAGGTGCAGTCGGTGCATTCTAACGCCCCACCGACAGGGCGGTGAAGCTGTTTGTATTTCACATTGCGCTAATACATTTAGTAGAGGTATTAATTGTTATCCCTAAATAGTAAGTCCGACTGGGCTCTTTAAGCTTGGTTATGGCAACCGGCCTAGAAGAAGGAAAACTCTGAATAGATAGATAGATAGATTGATAGACATGAACAGACTAGGTAGATACTTTTTATATGATAAGATATGTCAGATATATAGACGTATAGACGTATAATTATATAGATAGATAGATAGATAGATAGACCAGGAACAGCATGGACCCATCATGCTATTCCTAAACAAGACACGCGCTACATGAGCTACGACTAACAGGTTGCGGGATACGTCTTGGTCTAGAGAATTTTAAAATACTAAAGTTCTGGAACTGATAAATTGTTCGAATGTGTTTTGGACTTATTTGCTAAAGATCTTTTGCTGGAAGTTGCTGAGATGCTTAAAAGTTGTAGTCGATTGGATAGTTCTGGTGAGTAAGCTGGGTGAGGTAGAGTCTCGTAGCCAAGTTCGCTCAATTTCTACAGAGCAACTTGTAATACTTGCATTTGAATTGGCCTCTTCGATTGAAAATGTTGGACGTAAACGACGCAGTCCTTGGTACATTTTGACAATGTCCAGGCAACATTGCATAAAATAATGGGCTCTTTAACCATCTTTCGTAATGATTATTGTCGTAAAAAATGGACACGGTGATCCGAGTTCAAATTTGGATGAGGCTCTTCGCATTTCACAGAGTGCTAATGAAGAAAGGCGCTTTGAAAAGGTATTAATCTTTAACTTTGGTAATGGCAACTAGTCTAGGAGAAGGAAAAAATCTGAATTCAGTACAGTTGTACCTTGCTTTAAGTCACTGATCTTGAATCCCAGCCGGAAATATTTTTATTTTGGGCTGCCCAAAATTGTCAAAATCACAATATTTCAGAAACTTTT
>CM042147.1:109879960-109884960 GCA_023376005.1 Doryteuthis pealeii | reverse complement strand
TAATAAAATATCATGTTAAATTAGAAAGGCTAATGAAACTGAATAAGAATTCAGATGAAAATATTTGGAACAGAGGGGGTATGGTAGAAAAATAGAACAACTTTGAAACCAACTCTTCCATCATTTTCCATTACTCCCGTCTTTCAGTGGTAAATTTCCCTAATTTAACTATTTAGTTAAAATAGGAAGTAAAGAATAAAATTACAGTTATTTCTTTATGTTAATAGATTTCTTTTAAGATTTATCCCCGAGATTTTTGCTCATATTTATTAAGATAAAACCAAACAATTAGAAATCAATAATACTAAGCATATATTTATTAAAATCACATTTTTTAAGATCAATATGCAAATTAGCCTGTAAACCGCTATTTTGTTGTATATATAAATACAATTATATGTTATTAGTATTAACAGTCTTAATAATGTAAAACAATTTTATCAATAATTGAGGTTTAAATAAAAATAAAATCATGGAGAATGTGACGTAAATAACAAAGGGAATTGTCACTTGAATAGGAATATAGTTTCGGTTACAGAAAGAAAAACACACAATCTCTATAAATAATATATATATATATATATATATAGCTATGCTGTCTGTTTTTATGTTTTTCCGAGTGCGGACCGTTTCCGTTTACACAATCCCTTCATCATGCGCAGGGTGCGAAAGAATGTCAGTTTTTGTAGGTGAGGATCCTCCTGCGTACAGATCTACGTTTGAGAGCAGTGTTAAAATTACTTGACTATGTTGAAATTCCATTTATTGGAAAGACACCTCAAGCTCGAGTCCTAAACTCTGAGACTTGCACTTTTAGACGAGGGTTAGGCGCTGCACAGAAGAAGTGGTTCTTGAACTCTGGCTCTTCATTGTTGTTACGATTTTATGGGCCATCCTTTAGGCTTCAAGCAAGAACGCTTGTCCAGCGGAAATCCTTGGTAAAGAATCCTTTGGTTGTTCCTTGGTGCTCCTCAGTATTGCAAGTCCTTCGTCAATGATTGCAAATGGACGTCTCGGTATCAGTGATTAAGTAGTCAACCAGCCACGCATTAGGGCTGTTGATTGGTTGAGGTTTAAACCACCTAACCTCGCCTTGTCTATAAAACTAAGTGGTGTATTATAGGACACCTTATATTTCAAAATATTCCAACAATTGTATGGCCAGACTGGAAACAAACTTCACAAACCGTGTTTACGTAATTCCTCTACTATGGACAGGATGCGACAGAATGTTAAATTTTCAGGCAGAATCCCCGCCGCGCTCAGATGTACGGTTGAGGGAAATGATAAGAATTCCCTGGCTGTATCAGAATTCTTTCGCTTAAGGACGCCATAGACATCAGAAAATTAACATGATCTTTACCACTTGAGAAAAAACGTGTTGCTGCTGTTGGATATCAGTTGAGAAGAGACATTGTGCATCCATTGCATCATTGATCGGAAATCGGTCTGTGGTTAACTCAAACAAAAGATCCGGTGGCTGGGTGAACACAACACACAAGTGACCTGACAGGAAAGAAAGGCGTGGTTCCGTAGGCATCTCGTATTTCCGTAGGCGTCATGTTGTAACAGACACTCGCGCAAATTTATATAGGTGTCGGGGCATAAGAGGCGTGGCCACGAAAATTTAAGTAGACGTTACGAATTTGAATAGGCGTCACACCGGAAGAGGTGCGACCAGGAGAATTTACGTAGATGTTGAACCGGGAGAGGCGGTCCATGTGAAATTCCGTTGTTGTCGAAAATGTTATTTAACCAGTCTGAATTTAGATCTAGACAATGTCTGGATGAAGGCTCAACCAAAGATACGTCTCCCATCTGATCCTATATATATATATATATATATATGCGAACCTAACCCATCTGACTCTTTCTTACTCTTCATATTCGTTGGAATTCGAGGAATAAAAATATAAGACTCTATTTTCGTTAATAATACTGGAAAAGATGCATATCAAGTAGTCGATGATACTAGAAATGGTGTAGCTCAAGTAGTCTTTTGTCAAAGTCCAGATGTAATATACGACGGTGTCGGAAAGGAAGTCCGCTGAAGCCAAGATCTTTAATGTACAGGGTGGGCCAAAATGATCTGATACATTTGTGAAGGGTAACATTCTGGGCTGTGATATCGTCTTAAGTTAGTTTGCACCCCAGGCCCACTATTACGTCCACTTTCGGACTAATAACCTTGTTAATGTTATGAACCTCTTCATCCTCCCAACTATTGGTTAAATAATAAGTATTTTCCTGACCTTCCACCGGTCGAATTGACACTATGAGATTTTCAAGGGGGAAACCACGCAAATTTGTATTTACCAACTCCTCCGCACGAGCAGGATGTAACACAGGGTCAATTTAATAAGCGTAGTTTAATAGGTTAAAGAGCCCAGACTGCTCTGCCATGTATCCATAGCTGGAGAGAAAATAGTTGGATGCATACCTTTTAACAATTAAAAGCGCTGTGTTGTATAGTAGCCAATCTGCTACAGAGATTTTAATTACTCTTGTTGAAAAGCTGCGCGTTGGACTTATTTATATCTTTTGTTCCAAAAGGTAATAAACATATATTAACCTTTTTCGGATTTCAATGTCGAAATTGAATTCGAAATTCATACAGTGACCAGTGCCACACGCACGTGATAACATCGGTATTCTCTTTTTTGGGGGTCCTAAGTCACTGAACGATAATCCCCGCCCCTGTCTCTTTTAGCTGCCTGGAGGCGGGCCCCTGAGATCACACGATATATTGGTTAGATAGGCCATTACCACTTAACCTTTCCGCACGAGTTAAATTTGATGGGTCCCAACTAAAGTTTCTTGATAAATAGTTATTTTTATCTATGAACAGCTAAAGCCGTCTAACCCCTACCTTCTACCCCATACAGTGTAATTCGTTTCTAAGAAAATATTAAATGTATTTATTGTTAGCTGGAAATGGGTGGGGAAGAAAAAATACTGGGATGCACGGATACAATTTTACTGCGTCCTTTTAGATTTTTATGCGTCAATGACGCATAAAAACCTATCATCATGACTATTTCCAAACCTATATATAAACCTATCATCATGACTATTTCCTAACCTCTGACAGGTTGACATGCTGTTAAAATCAATTAATCAATCAATTAATCAACCAATCAATCATCAATTACTAATAAAAATAGATCTGTATAGATAGATATTGTGAGACCATTGTTAACATGCTGTTAAATTATTTGATTAACACAGAAAGTCCAAGTGAGAAAAAAGTTTGGCTGAGAATTATATCATTGTCAAAATGTGACTGGGAAGCAAAGGTCAGAAGTCGTTACCAGCATAGAGGCAGTGAGATTGAAAATATACGAGAGTAATCCTTAAATTAATGTTCCAAAACGCAAGGGATGGGGGGAAACTGTTCATGTGGCCATTGACAACAGTTGTATCTGTTATACATGCTCCTGCTCGTGATTCTGTGCGCACCGAGTTGCCACGCTCAATCTTGGCTTGGGATTCATTTATCATGAAGTTCTCGATTCATGCTACCGCCAAGTGTGAAGTTTGCGCAGTTATCCGGTTTTTGAACATGGCATTAAACTGATTTAAATTCATCGCCAATTAATGGTAGTGTATGCATGCATGGATGTCAAAATCTTTCGTAATCTATATAATAATAATAATAATAATAATAATAATAATAATAATAATAATAGTATTTTAGAAACTTTGGATATATCTAATTCCTTGATAAATGTCTAGCCAAAATTTACCTAACATACACATGAAAAACAAATACTTTCAATATTGCTTAGTTGTCGGTAAATGTAGTTTAGTGTTAAGTACAAGCTTTTGTTTAATTAATTTTTCAGAAATTTAAATTCTAATACTGGGTGTAAATATAAATATCTAAATGTAGACATTTAATAATCTAAGTGTCATACAGTAAATAACTTCCATTATATCAAGTTTAAGTATTTATCAACCAATAAGATTTATACAATAAAATCTATTTTGTAATGAAGCCATTGAGTTTGACATCCAGTTTGACTGCCAGTCCTTTCCGAATAGCACTTCCCCATCAACTGTCTCCATTGGCTATTGTTACAGCCTTTCTCTTTGGGAGTTTGTAACGACGACGAGGTTCAACGTTTCTGCAACGAAAGGGCAGTGATCTGGTATGACATAGGCATACAAAAACTAAGAGAACGCCTACAAAAATTAATTGATCGAAATTGTGATTATGTTGAAAAATAGATGCATGTTCAAAGTTTAAAATGATGCAAATATCATTGACAATGAACAATAAACGTTTCTGTGGTTTCTAAATATCTTGGAGATTTTATCTTTGGGATTAGCTTCGTACAAACACTGACAGTGGATTACCTCATTAATTCAAATGAGAAATCTTATTATTCAGGGTTTCCTCTTATAAAAATATGAGATAACATAATCGTGCTAGAGTGAAATCAATCTTTCTGAGTTGTAGAGGTATTTGTAGCTTTGTTAACAGTTAATTTATGAAAAATGAAAGAAATAGATTAAGAATATTATATACAGAAAAATCTCACAAAATATTAAGACCCCACCTTTTTTTATATACCATATAATTTCAGTTTCAAAATGCTCGCCATCTCGCGAAGGTGATTAAAATGTTAATATTTCTATGGGATATCTTTATTAGAAAAGCAGAATTAATATTACGCAGACCACCTGGGGGAATATTCCAATAATGTATTGACAAAATTGTTTAACAGGTGGAAACTTTAAAATCATAATTTGATAAGGAACTCCTATAGAAATGCTAACATGTTTTAAACATCATATATATATATATATATATATATATATTATATATATATATATATATATATATATATATATATATAGTGTATTTAGGCAGCATTTTTTCATTTAAACATGTTTTATGAAAGTCTACTGACGATTCTTGTTGGATGAGTTTTTGTTCAATCCTTTCTAACTGTCTGGCCATCTTTTTAATGTCAGGGTGGAACTGGTGTAGCAAT
>CM042147.1:109829960-109874960 GCA_023376005.1 Doryteuthis pealeii | reverse complement strand
GGCTTGAGAGTAAACCAATATGATTCAGCTCATAATTCTATTTGTCGGACGTAATTCCCACTTCTCTGTACTGTAATTGTCTACTCTTTTGTTAATACATTTTCCTACATTTGTTACCCGTCGTTTTGTTCTTATTTGACCCCTTAAAACCCCACAACAAAAACATTGATATTGTAACAATGTATGAAGTGATTACCTATTTAAACTGATTCAAATACATTTAATTGCTCGGAAATTATTTGTATTAGATAAGAATACTTGAAACCATAGAATTGTGCGCAAATTAGTATTAAATAGGAATAGTTAATTGAAGATATATAATTGTTAATAATGATTATTATTAAATAGGAATAGTTACCTGAAATAATATAACTGTTTGCAAATGAAAATCTTACTTCAGCATTAAATAAGTCAAACAGGTTTGACATGCTATAAAACTAACCAACCAACCCAACCAACCAACCAACCATACTTTTGATAGTAGAGGCAGGAGCAGCCCTTTGATATTGGATATAATAAATTTATGCCTCCCAACCAAACATAGTAAAATTTATTTGATTCTGTTCTTATAGATCATTTTTATTATAAATCCCTGACTAGTAGGATTTCAAAGGCCGTTGATCGTTGTTTTTGATATGGACGATGAAAAATGTGGGCAAATGCGACGTTGCTTTTTTTAATCACCCACTTTATTTGGTGTTAATTTTAGCAAAAGAAAGAATCTTCAAATAGGTCCAACCTGCCAGCAGGGTTTACGACGCCTCACCCGAAAAAGTTTTTTTATGAATAAACACGCATATATATATATATATTATATATATATATATATATATATATATATATATATATTGTCTATTTTCTAAGTTATTATTTAGGCAAGTTTGTTAATTATGGTCCAAATCATCTCGTTGTTTTTCATATATCGGGGTTCTTATTGTTGGAAAAGTGTCCCACAGTTTTTACCCAAGCGCTTTTAACCATGTTACTGGTCATACTACGGAGGATTATTGGTTATAGTGGTTGTTTGTTTTGTGATTCAGTTTTATTCGTTTAGGACTATTCCATTGTTTTGAACAAATCTGACAAATATATATATATATATATATATATATATATATATATATATATATATATATATATTAATTGACATCATATACGTGTTTAATAGCCAAAATTTGTCGGACGGCCAAGTTGTGCGTTGAGTTGGTTTATTATATATATATATATATATATATATATATATATATATATATATGAACAAAAATAATAAGGAAAGCAGGAATTATTTCTTTATAATTATTGCAATTATTTTCAAAAAGAAAAAGGGCAATCTAAATGTTACCCTGAAATGACGTGGTATATCGAATCAATATAAAATTAACACACATACAGGCGCACAAACTCTCTCTCTCTCTCTCTCTCTCTCTCTCTCTCTCTCTCACACACACACACACACGTATACATTTATATGTGTGTGCGTATATTTGTGTGTATGTATGTGTGTGCGTGTTTGTGTTTGTGAGTTTGTGTAAAATCTCTCTCTCTCTCTATATATATATATATATATATATATATATATAATATATATTATCATTATGTGTAAAGTCTATCTATCTATCTCTCTCTCTATATATATATATATATATATATATATATATATATATATGTAAAAATGAAATTTTATTTTGAATTTCAAAATAAAATTTCACTCTGATGAAGGTCGAATCTTCTCTGTGTGCGGAATATTTTCACATTTTTCTGTTATTATTATTTCATTTCATTTGTTTATTTAATGATGATAATAATTTGAATCGTGTACACAGAGATGAACTGACCAAAACACATGTGTAAGTGATATTGATTTAATTCATCTTTTATTATCCATTCTGTTCTTTCTTTCTTTATTCATATATATATATATGTATGTTACGCTGAAGAACCGGAGCCTCACTACCAGATGGAGTTTTAAGTCATACCACCAACACAGAATCTGTAATGGTGAAGGCTAAGTAAAGGTATTAGGAAAGAGATGCATTGGTTAAAATCTAATTGAAGGCACACAAAATAGGAATATGTAAGAAGAACAAGAACAATAATGAGAGTAATACGCTACAAAAATTATAATGAAAACAAATGAGCGGGAAGCATGAGGAATAAGAGTGAAAAAGAGAGAAAAGAATAGAATGAACTGAAAACAGCAGCAGCAGCAGCAATAAGGGAATACAAGAAAAAAGTCAATAGAAAGGAAGATATGTAGTTACTTCCGTTACCAACAATTCCTGGATGCGTGAGATTTATGGCTAAACAGTAAAAAGTATGGTCTGAATTTTTTTTGGCCGACACCCAACAGAAAAAGAATCCGCCATCTTTGACATAAAATATTGTCTTTTCAGTCGAACTTGCTTTACATTCTCTACCAAACGTTAACACTGAATAGCATTCTATAAAATTGGCTACAGAAAAAAGAACGATATATATATATATATATATATATATATATATATATATATATATATATATATATATAATTGGTAATTTTCTAGAAGCATTGTTAAGTATGTTATAATATATTAATGATTTGAAGGCAATTACAATGCGTATAAAAAATAAAACAAAAAGATGTTATTTTGTTTAATCGATTTCAAAGAAACTTTATCTTCATGGATGAATATCAGAAATGTACGTGCTTAAGTTTTTTTTTGTGGTTATATATTTTTTTTATATATATTTATATTTATATTTTATAAGAAGAAATTTATATTTATATTTTATAAGAAGAAAAAAAATATAACCACACAAAAAAAACTTAAGCACGTTCATTTCTGGTATTCATCTCTGAAGATAAAGTTTCTTTGAAATCGATATGATAAAAATAACATCTTTTTGTTTTTATTTTTATACGCATTGTTATTGCCTTCTAATCATTAATATATTATAATATATATATACATATATATATATATGTAAGGCTAAACAAATCGAGTTACATTTAAGTAGTTAAATCCCGCCTAATTAATCATTAATGAATTAACTTTCAAAAAAATTAGGTTTGACTTCAATTAAGCACATATTCTCCCAAATATTGTCGGCTGAAAATAGCCATATTTGTTTACGTTATCGTAAGTTCGTGCGAAGTCTCTTAAGAGGAATATGAGTACTATATATATATATATATATATATATATATATATATATATATATATATATATATATATATATATATATGTGTGTGTGGTGTGTGTGTGTGTATTGTTTTGTAGGATATTAGGATTAATAGATAAGATTAAAAGCAACACAATATTCATCACTTTGAATTGTGGTTATTATTCCTTATCTTATTTTTTCTATGCTTCCAATACAACCCAAAAAGTCTCCTAACATCCATCACATATATCTATAAAAAAGCATATATGGACTCCCTAGTACTTTACCAGCAAATTTTTTTTCTGAGAACATATTTATATATATATATATATATATATATATATATATATATATATATATATATATATATATATATATATATGTTGTTCTGGTTCCAACGGGAGAAAATTTAAGGTCCGCAAAATGTATTATGTTCTCAGAAAAATGTTTATTCTTTTTATCTTACATACGCGACACGTGTTTCTGATCTGTTGTCTTCTTCAGGCATTGAGTTATTAATTTGGCAGAATATGTCCGATATTTGATAGGTTGTGTGTATTTCTGCAATCTTTCTATTATAATGGTTGTTTAATATATATAAGCGCTTATCGTATGGATTCCTTTGGCTCTTGCCATCCGTCCATATCAGCCATCTCTCTCGGCATGTCCTCGAGACGAAAACCAGTGTTCGCAAGAGCTGACGACTAGAAGTCTTTGCTGGTCGTCAAACATGGTATGTTAATGAATTCGTCTTTACTTCTCCAGAAGTGCCCAGCCTGTCTTACTTATTTTACTTGGATGATTAGTGATATGCTAAGGAAGTGACCATACAGCTGCTGTTTTCTTGGGTATTACTTCAAGAATCTGTTTAGAATATCCCGTATATTTATTTACCCAATATTCCACCACGTGCAGGATGAGACAAAAGCTCAATTTTCAGCGGAGTACTGATGTTTTGAATTTAGAGTTCTTCTAATAGACTGATTGCTGTACCAAGGCGACCCTTCTATTTACACTTAGTTCTGTTAAAGTTCTGGGCTCAAATATATTTTGTATTTTGTGTTTTCCAAATAGATGTTAGGTTTAGGTTTCTTTGTCTAATTACATTTCAACTCAAAAAGCTATCTTTGTAGAAAAGCAGTAGTGGTATTAGTACGTAAGTGAGCGTAATACTTCGACTGGGGTTCGAACTCAGTTACTACGAAATCAAAGTCCATCACATTTGCCACTATGCCACAGGGACTCACCACCTTACCAAATATGATTTTTTCTTGCTTTTTTCTTTTCTTTCTTTCTTAAATTAATTTCTTTATTTATTAAATTTTCTTATTAATTTTTTTTATTTATTAAATATAATTTCTTATTTATTAAATTTAATTTCTTTATTTATTAAATTTAATTTCTTTATTTAATTTAATATTTTTATTTATTAAATTTAATTTAATTTAATTCATTTATTTAATTAATTTATTATTTATCTATTATTTATTTATTATTTATTTAATTAATTAATTTAATTTATTTATTTATTTATTTATTAAATTTAATTTATTTATTTATTAAATTAATTTATTTATTAAAAAGAAAATCTTTAGGAAACTTTTATTTACAACTTTCTATTCATAACTTTTTTTCTTTTTTTTCTTCTATCTGACTTTTCCATTTTTTCTTCTTCTTAATTTAAGAAAAATATGGTTGCACCAAAACGCTTAGAGAAAAAGCTAGATGGAAACTACACAAGAATGTCGTTGACTGTTTTGAACAACATTTGGAAGCAGCACCATACAAAACAGCAACTGTACGGCCATTTACATCCCATCTCCACCCCGAGCAAGAGATGTTGGAGACTGCTGAAGAAGTAAGAATGAACTCATAAGCATTATTCTCTCATGCACTCCTACACATGGATACACCAGTGTTATATATATATATATATATATATATATATATATATATATATATATATATATATATATATATATATATCAGACAAAACGTGACCCTTTGGGTCAGCCATTGAGCTCAGGCTAGATAATTGGGATTCGGGAAAAGTGAGTTTGCAAACCGAATTAGATTTTTAAAATACGACCGAAGCATAAAAAACAACAACATTAAAATCATTTTGTAAGATTTCTAAGAAAAGATTGAACTAATTTATATTTATTAAGAGCCAAAATATTGACCGGGCTGGCTTCTTATGAAACTTTCAAACTCTGCAACCCCTCTCTCTACACTCACTGAGAAACTAACACATATAACGAGGCGGTAATTAAGACATACACAGCGAGGGGGAAAGTTATAGGCATAATGTCCAGTAATCGACGGGTCAATTTTTACTTAAATGCAAATTACGACTTATTAGAACCAATTGAAATGGATTTATTTCAAACACAGCTCAATCCTAAAACTATGGAATAATTTACTATAACTTTGGGTCATTAAACTGAGTAGCAAAAAAGCCTTTAGGAGACAAACATTGGTTCTCTCAACTTTAGTATAATAATAATAATAATAATAATAATAATAATCTTATTATAATGGAGATTGTGTGTTTGTCTGTCTGTAACCGAAACTATATTACTATTCAATTCACAGTTCCCTTAGTTATATACATCACATTCTCCGTGATTTTATTTTTATTTAAACCTCAATGAATAATAAAATTGTTTTACATTATTAAGACTGTTGACCATATCTACATCGAATAATACGCAATTGTATTTACATAAAACAACAAAATAGTGGTTTACAGTGTGAATGAGAAGGCTAATTTGCATATTGATCTTAAAAAATTGATTTTAATGAATATATGCTAAGTATTATTGATTTCTAATTGTTTGGTTTTATCTTATTGAATATGAGCAAAAATCTCTGGGATAAATCTTAAAAGAAATTCATTAAGAAGAAGAAATAACTGTAATATTATCCTTTACTTCCCATTTTAAGAAAAGAGTTAAATTAGGAAAATTTACCAATGAAAGACGGGAGTAATGGAAAATGATGGAAGAGTTAGTTTCAAAGCTGTTCTATTTTTCGATAATACCCCCTCTGTTCCAAATCTTTTCATCTGCATTCTTATTTAGTTTCATTAGCCTTTCTAATTTAACATGATATTTTATTATATTAAAACTTAAAAACTTGCTCCGGAGGGTGCATACATTTACTAGTAATAATAATAATAATAATAATAATAATAATAATAATATATATATATATATATATATATATATATATATATATTCATCAGTTCTGATTGTGTGGACACTGTATGATGTCTAGAGAACCTGCCAAGAGCGATGACCGATAAGATGGATAGTGACAGAGAGTCGAAAAAATACATGCCGTCGGCACACCTTGATGATGATGATGATGATGATCTAATGATTTATTCATTTTAATTTATATACTACAAGTGCATAGTTTTCGTTTAAGAACATTTTATAAACGTTTTTATTTGCCTTTTTTTTTATTTCAGTTTTTCTTCATTTTTTATCTGATTGAAAACTTTCATTTCTTTAAATCTTACACATTCCCAACATTTTTTTTCTGGCGCTTTTGTCTTTCGCGTTTATTTATCTCTTTTCTACAGCAGCTGCAAATTTAATGTTTTTTTATTAGTTCTTCTTCTTCTTCTTCTTCTTCTTCTTCTTCTTCTTCTTCTTCTTCTTCTTCTTCTTCTTCTTTTCATTATTATTATTATTATTATTATTATTATTATTATTATTATTATTATTATTATTAGTTTATGCATATACAATTTTGTTGTATGGTCAAAATATAGTTTTTTTGCACAATTTCCCGTGGATCCCTTTCCAACCCAATCGTGTCTATGTATTTTTGATGTGCTAGTTCTCTGCATTCGTTTATTTCATGGTTGATCGTCTCATCTCCATCTCCACACACCCTGCATTTGCAGCTATTATTATTATTATTATTATTATTATTATTTATTATTATTATTATTATTATTCGTGTCGTCGTCACTTCTTCTTCTTCTTCTTCTTCTTCTTCTTCTTCTTCTTCTTCTTCTTCTTCTTCTTCTTCTTCTTCTTCTAAATATCCGTTACTGTAAAGGTAACGGGAACTACATATGATGCCAGTGGTGCATGCACGAACCAAAAAAAGAAAAAAAAAAGAAAAGAAAAAACAAACAAACAAAAGGAATAAGAAAATATAATTTTCTTCTTCAATATAAATTTTACTATTTGTCCTTTTCCGTTCGATTCCTCATGACGTTTTATTCCGTTTTATTTTTTATTCTTTTTATTTTTTGATCACCCAAAGAAATTCACCAGAAAGATTCATGTGATTCCCTAAACCAAACGTCAACATGCTCAAATCAAAGCAAATAATTATTCTTCTTTCCATTCATTCATTTTCAATTCGAAATTGTCTTTTTCCCCCTTTTCGTCTTTCATTGTAAAATTAGAATTAATTTTCTGTCGACCATCTCCGCCTTGATTTTAATCACACTGTCGCCAGATTCCTTAGCAAAATACTTCTGGTTAAAAGTCTCATTTCGTATTGTCAGCGTTTGTTGATGTGTTTGCTTGACTTTTCTCTAAAATTCTTTCTCTCCTAGGTCTTCCTTTATTTTCTTCCCTCTAGTCATGTCATATTGAGTAATGAGTTATTTGATTGTAGTGTCGTAATTTTATTAATGCTATTTTCCACGGTTCCTAAGAATCTAAGGAAGGAAAGAAGAAAGAAAAAAAAAGAAAAGAATGAGAACACTCAATATATTGTGGAAGAACGGCGATTTGGGATTTGAAGAGGAAGAGAAAATGTGAAATTACTGAATGGAGATAGAGAGGAAGGAGTGGAAGAGAAGAAGAAGAAGAGAAGAAGAAGAGAGAGAGAGAGAGAGAAGAGAGAGAGAGAGAGAGAGAGAGAGAGAGAGAGAGATATGTGTGTGTAAAGGAAAAAAATGAAATAGAGTGAAGAAGAGAAGAAAGAAAGAAGAAGAAGAAGAAGAAGAAGAAGAAGAAGAAGAAGAAGAAGAATTAAAAAAAAGATTTATGAAGCAACGACGATGAAAAGTACAGAAAGAAGATGAATAATAATAATAATAATAATAATAATAATAATAATAATAATAATAATAAGAAGAAGAAAGAGTTACAAAGCAACGACGATGAAGAAGAAAAATAAAAAGAAGAAATAGAAAATAGAAGGGATTGGAGTAGGATTAGTAGTGCCAACGCAGAAGAAAAAGAGGGAAAAAAGGAATATTGGGAACAGACGACGGCGAAGAAGAAGGAAATGAAGAAGATAAAAGAAGAAAAAGAAAACGAAGAAGGGAGAGGGAGAAGGAAGAAGGAGGACTAAGGTGTAATGGTGACGATGACGATGAAGTAAAAGAATGAGAAGAGAAACTGAAAGAGAAGACAATGAAGATGAAAAAGAAGTAAGGAGATGAGGAAGGAGAATGAAGAGGTGATGACGATTATGTAAAAGTAAAAAGAAGAAATAGGAAGAAGAAAAAGAAAAAAGAGGAGGAAGAAGGAGGATTCAGAAGGGGCAACGACGACGACGACGACGACGACGACGAAGAAGAAGAAGAAGAAGAAGAAGAAGAAGAAGAAGAAGAAGAAGAAGAAGAAGAAGAAGAACTGTGAAAGAAGAGGCTGTGAAAGAAGAAGAAGAAGAAGATGAAGAAACTGTGGAAGAAGAAGAAGAAGAAGAAGAAGAAGAAGAACTGTGAAAGAAGAGGCTGTGAAAGAAGAAGAAGAGGAAGAAGGAGGAGAAGAAGAAGAAGAAGAAGAAGAAGAAGAAGAAGAAGAACTGTGGAAGAAGAGGCTGTGAAAGAAGAAGAAGAAGAACTGTGAAAGAAGAGGCTGTGGAAGAAGAAGAAGAGAAGAAGAAGAAGAAGAGAAGAAGTGGAAGAAGAGGCTGTGAAAGAAGAAGAAGAGAAGAAGAGAAGAAAGAAGAAGAAGAAAGAAGGAAAGAAGAAGAAGAAGAAGAAGAAGAAGAACTGTGGAAGAAGAGGTTGTGGAAGAAAGAAGAAGAAGAAGAAAGAAGAAGAAGAAGAACTGTGGAAGAGAGGCTGTGAAAAAAGAAGAAGAAGAAGAAGAAGAGGCTGTGAAGAAGAAGAAGAAGAAGAAGAAGAAAGAAGAAGAAGAAGAAGAAGAAGAACTGTGGAAGAAGAGGCTGTGAAAGAAGAAGAAGAAGAAGAAGAAGAAGAAGAAGAAGAAGAAGAAGAAGAAGAACTGTGGAAGAAGAGGCTGTGAAAGAAGAAGAAGAGAAGAAGAAGAAGAAGAAGAAAAGAAGAAGAAGAAGAAGAAGAACTGTGAAGGCTGTGAAAGAAGAAGAAGAACTGTGAAAGAAGAGGCTGTGGAAGAAGAAGAAGAAGAAGAAGAAGAAGAAGAAGAACTGTGGAAGAGAGGCTGTGAAGAAGAAGAAGAAGAAGAAGAAGAAGAGGCTGTGAAAAGAAGAAGAAGAGGAAGAAGGAGAAGAAGAAGAAGAAGAGAAGAAGAAGAAGAAGAACTGTGGAAGAAGAGGCTGTGAAAGAAGAAGAAGAAGAAGAAGAAGAAGAAGAACAACACAACACTGTGGAAGAAGAGCTGTGAAAAGAGAAGAAGAAGAAGAAGAAGAAGAACTGTGGAAGAAGTGGCTGTGAAAGAAGAAGAAGAAGAAGAAGAAGAAGAAGAACTGTGGAAGAAGAGGCTGTGAAAGAAGAAGAAGAGAAGAAGAAGAAGAAGAAGAAGAAGAAGAAGAAGAAGAACTGTGGAAGAAGAGGCTGTGAAAGAAGAAAGAAGAAGAAGAAGAAGAAGAAGAAGAAGAAGTGGAAGAAGAAGAGGCTGTGAAAGAAGAAGAAGAAAGAAGAAGAAGAAGAAGAAGAAGAAGAAGAATTTTAAAAGATCCGAATTCGAACGATGATCAGAATGCTATTAAGAAGAAGATCATATGACTTAAATTACAAATTGAAAAGAACTGCTAATATATAATAAAGGCATCGCTACAAAGACGCTTGTGATTACAATGATTCCAGACCGTCAGGAAGTCCGCGCTTCCATAATCGGCTGATACAGCCAACTCATCTTCTAAATTGACATTTCATTGCGTACTTTTATGTAACTAATAATATAAATGGCAGTATCTTTGATTAACTCTAATAATTGTATATACATATATCAGGTTGGCGCAACACTAATTGCTGTTTTAAACCATTCAATTCAAGGCAGTAGAATGAAATTTATTAATCGAAATAAGAACCACTTAGAACTACACATTGTTACCAACAATATACAAGTCTATGGGTGTCCATTTAGCAGATTCTGCTAGTACATAATTCTATAGGCGAAGGTGACTTATGATTATCAACGTAGGAAATGGACTCGGCTATCCGAGTTCAAATCCTGAACGAGACTGTTTGCATTTCACATTGCTCGAATACCCTCGTGAAAGGTATGATTATAACTATTCTCCCTCTAACTATGGGTAAATAGTAGATCAGAATGGAGAATAAAATTCAAACCAGTTACAGACCTTGAACGGGATGAGCTCCACCAGGCTAAACAGATATTAGTAAATAAGTAAAGTCGTCGGGGTGGCCTAAGGTCGGTATCAGCCAGACAGCGAGGGAGTCTATCCCCTTTTCACTAGCGCTAGACCAAGGAGATTGTTTTGTGCCTAAAATGGAGTGCCACGCATACCATCAGCTCCTTACTTTACCGCACAGATCCCTGCTACTCATACGCTGAGTTGGCGAGGGCCAGTATCAAGCTAGGAACCTTGTGGTTCCTAGACGGATTATACCAACTGAGCTAAACCGACCCTTTAAACAGATATTAGTAGATAGTAATAATAGACAAACAGCAGGATGGCGGGGTGATTTCCCATATGAATTTTTTTTCACATAGCTCTGATACTCTTGGGAAAGGTAGGTATTTACCCAACTCATTAGTCAAGGGTCAGGTGTGACAAAAGTTTGCAATAATTTGGCATCCAGCAAGGATCGAAGTCGCTTTTCAGTTGTAATGGAACTAGCTTGCTAACCAGTACACCTCGATGGGACCCACAACCTTTGGGAAATATATGAATCCAACGATTCTCCTTCCAGCTATGGGTAAATAGTAGATCAGAATAGACTCTTTAATCTTGGATATGGCAACATGTCTAAAAGTAAAATTCAGTTACATACTTGGAGCGGGATGGGCATTGCCAGGATATTCCAGTCCAATAGACACTTTACATGAGTATCGTCCCTACGACAAACAGGTTACAAGATACGTCTAAGTTTATAGAATTGAAGAGTTTTGGAACCGTAAATTGTCCAAAGGCATTTTGAATTGATATTTTAGAGGATGAAGATCTTCTTTTGCAACGGGAAGTTGTTGAGATGCTTGAAAAGATTCTAGTAGATTGGATTGTTCTACACAGTAAGCTGGACGAGGTAGAGTTTCGTAGCCTAGTTTGTTCAATTTCTACACACGCAATCGAGCATTTTCATGGATAAGAATCGACGCTCTTCGATTGACAAATGTTGAAATTAAACGTTGCAATTCTTGGGGGTTTTTTTTTGGCAATATTTGTCTGCTGTGATGATGTTAAATAGCGCTTATACTTTTACGCACATTTATATCTTATATTCTGACCTTGAGTTCCTAACTACCCCATTCTAACGATCGGAACAACCAATGCAAAATCTGCTAAAAAGGTCAGTCAAAGGTTACTATCTGTCTATCATATTGCTGGTTATTTTACATGACTCTTCTTCTCTTGATATAAATTTAATAATCGAAACATTTCAAACGTAGACAGTGTTTTTTTAAATACTAATAAATCATCTCCACGGCTATTAAATTCCACGTATATTTATTAATTTTCCGCATATTGTCGGATTCATTTTCATTTCTTCCTGCAAACAAGGGAAAATACAAAAATTAAATAACTAAAGTAGAATAAAAACAAATTATCTTCTATTAATAATGGAGATTCGCTTCCGGTTTTTGTCTGTAACAAAAATTACGTCACTGCTTAATGTCACTTTACCCAAAATCGTCATAACATAGAATAAATACACTCAAAATTTGAACATGCAACATTAGACAGTCCTCATTTTTTTAAAACAAGTTTTAATAAATACATGACTGGTATTATATATCTATATATAGTTTGTTTTATTTTAATACATATTTAAAGTTTACATTTCAAATTGTTTTATTTTTTAATCCTTTAATGATTTTGATGATTTTACTTACTTCGGGTACAAACTCGCTGATATTGAATTTTTACTCCCACCCTCAAGCAATATGCTTCAAAAATCTATTTTTACATCGCCCGGAGGTCGTTTTTTATTTTGTACTAGTATATATAACTTTCAAAATGAAAAGAATTCTCTAAAGAAATACGTTCCTGTTATTTCATTCTTTGTTTTATTTTTCATCTGAATAAAAAAACACTAATTGTATTGCTCAATAAGGTGTGGGTTCATGCCTGTCGCAGGCGAATTAAGTGGAAAGTGATATACAGTCTCAACTGGATTTCAAAGAGATTCTGTCTTTTGAGAAGATATCGCTTTGGTAATTGTCTTTCTGGTGAGAAACATGGGTGCCATGACACTCCCCAAACACCCCTTCTTACTTAATAACCACCCTCTAATCATCACCAACGTTGTTGACAATAGGAAAAAAAACTACACTTATAATATTGGTAATAATAATTTTTTTTTAAATAAAGAAAGACGGTGGTGATAACGGTACAAAAATTAAATATGGCGGCTACATGCAACGTTAGGAGAGAAGCAACATGAGCGACCACATAATTGCAAATAGAGTTTTAATCTTATCATTATCCTATTTAAGCGGGAAGCAACCCGCTATCCATTATCTTATCTATCTGACGCTGCATTTTTCTTAAAATTAATAACCGTTCATCCGACGTGGGTCGTAATTTGCAGAATTCGTCACCAGCACCAACATCACCACCTACTGTCACTGGCAAGTGCTCAATTGCCTGCTGACATATTCAATCGAAATTTTCTCGTACTAATATTCGTTTCTCATGTTCGTTCAAACAGATAGGTAGATGGATAGATAGACTGATAGATATATAAATATACAGAGAGAATTTAAAATACTAAGAAAGATAGATAGATATATAATATATATTAATAGATCTGAAGATACTGAGATAGATCGATTGATAGATGGATAGATCTAAAGAGACTGAGATAGATAGACGGATATATCTGAAGAGACTTATATATATATATAAAGTAAAAAAGTAAAGTCGACGGGGCGGCCTAAAGTCGGTATCAGCCAGTCAGTGAGGGAGTCTGGATAGACTCCTTTTCAATAGCGCTAGACCAAGGAGATTGTTTTTTAGCATCTGAGGTGGGGCGCCACACCTTCCATCAGCTCCTTACTTTACCGCAGAGATCCCTGTGCTCCTCATACGCTGAGTTGGCGAGGACCGGTATCGAACTAGGAACCTTGTGGTTTCTATACAGTCTTTTATTTATCTATTTTCTCAGTCTCTGCAGATCTATTCCTCTATCAAAGAATATATATATATATATATATATATATATATATATATATATATGTCTCTTCAAATCTCTTTCTCTTTCTCTCTCTCTCTCTCTCTCTTCTCTCTCTCTTTCTGTCTCAGTCTCTTCCGATGTATTTTTCTCGATTAAGTGCATGGCTGATTGACGAAACTGTTCTCTATTATAGAGATACCAACTAAAATAAATTTATGATAGCCAAATGACGGTTTGGTTAAGTTTTCTCACTTATATATACTAGTAAATATATGCACCCTCCGGGTGCAAGTATTTAAGTTTTAATGTAATAATATATTGTATTAAATTAGAAAGGCTAATGAAACTAAATAAGAATACAGATAAAAAGATTTGAAACAGAGGGGGGTATAATAAAAGATTTGAAACAGAGGGAGTATAATAAAAAAATGGAACAACTGAAACTTACTCTTCCATCACTCTCGTCTTTCATTGTTATTTTTTCTAATTTAAGTATTTAGTTATAAGAGGAAGTAAAGAATAAAATTACAGTTATTTTATCTTGTTAATGGATTTCATTTAAAATTCATTGAAGAGATTTTTGCTTATATTCATTAAAATAAAACCAAACAGTTAGAAATCAATAATACTAAGCACATCAAATTTAATAAATATATTAAATTTGATTTTTTAATATTAATATGCAAATTAGCCTTCCCGTTCACACTGTAAACCGCTATTTTGTTGTATATATAAATATAATTGCATGTTGTCAGTATGTAGACATAGTTAACAGTATTAATAATGTAAGACAATTTTATTAATAATTGAGGTTTAGATAAAAATAAAATCATGGAGAATGTGATGTCAATAACTAAGAGAATTGTGACTTGAGTAGGAATATAGTTTCGGTTACAGACAGAAAAACCCACAATCTCCATTATAATAAGATATATATATATATATATATATATATATATATATATATATACAAATACATACATACATATATATATACACACACACACATATATACATATATATGTATATATATATTAGACATGAACAGAGTTAGATAGATCTGAATTTACTGAAATAGCTTGATAGTTTCTAAGTAGATATGTACCTTTCTTTCCGTTCAATTTAAAGAGTTAAATATAATAACAGCAAATAACACCTGGAAAATATATTTTACAATTATCAATAACGGCTTTAGACAATAGTTTTCCATTGTAATGCGAATACTGTCGATAATTTTAAGACTGCTTAATTCCATCTTCCGACTGAAGTTGTGCAAACTAACGTGCCAAATAACTTGGGAACATCAACATCTATATGGGGTAGATATCAGCCACCATTAATACTCACATGTGTTGTCAAGAGTCTTGAGATTAAGTGTTTTCATTATTCTACAGGTTATTCACGCAGATCAATAGAAACGCATTGAAAACCCGGAAATAAGACATCGTCAATGTTCAGGAATTAATTGAAAATACATTTATAAAAAAATGCCATTGATATGCACTGGATTCAAGGATTTTCAATTGCTTACGTTTAAGCCCTCGTGTAATCTTTCTTATATCGGGGTCCAAATGGCAGAGAAGGTGCCCCATATTTTCTTCCTAAGACGCTTTCATCCAGCTCTATGATTTCAAGGCGATTATTTGTTGTAGTTATTGTTTCATTTGTGGTGCGAGGTATATATATATATATATATATATATATATATATATATATATATATATATGAGAAATGTGAGGAGGTTAATCCGACAGTATGTGGAGAAAGGTAGACAAACACGGGGTGTTATGAAAACTGGATGTTATTGTCGACGATGCAACGCGTCGGTCTCTTAATTAAATTAAATTTAATTAGACCAACACCTTAGGTACCACCATCCACCATTCTGACACTCCCAATCTAGTGAGACGAAAATCCACTAACCACCCCCAACCACCCCTCTCCCTACTGACGACCTCCCGTTTTCAGCATTTTGAGAATGTCCATCATTGAAGCAACTACTATATCCAAGTCCTGAAGATGGTCTAATTAAATTTAATTTAATTAAGAGACCGAAACGTTGCATCGTCAATAATAAACATCCAGTTTCCATAACATCCCGTGTTTTCTACCTTTCTCCATATATATATATATATATATAATATATATAATATATATATATCATTCAGAGTCTAATGAATTTCGAAAGGTATGAAACCCAGGTCACAGTTACTTCCATGTTACACACACACACACACACACACACACACACATATATATATATATATATATGAAGTGGACAAAATATCTGTTTGAGATGAATTAGGCGTGCATATATATATATATATATATATAATATATATATATATATATATATGAATGAATGAACAAATAAAAGGTTTAGCTTTTATTCGTGAACAAATACGCACACACGCGCGTGGATATGATCATAACATCACAGTCTTCACGCATTTTCATGCACACGCGCATGACAACATACGCACACGTACAAACAAAAAGCACATTCGACATCACGTAAACACGTAAACATGCAACACGAGAATACAGTTAAAAAATGCACACATTTAACCCTTTATACCATTTCTATCATTTAAAAAAAAACTATTTCGTTTACCTGACGAATGCGTAAGCAGGAAACCATTGGTTGTAAATATTGTTCCTATGTAAATAAATAAAAGCTAAACCTTTTATTTGTTCATTCATTCATCTATCAACGCTCTATCACAGATATTGAGCACTCTTCTAATAACATTGAACGTTGGATTACTACTGCTTTTTCAAGTATAATAGTGCCAACCATACACACTAATAATAATAATAATAATAATAATAATAATAATAATAGTGATATAAATTGTAGTTGGTGCACTTGGAACAGTCCCAAAAGGATTAGAAAAGGGTTTGGAAAGTTTGAAAATAATAATAATAATAATAATAATAATAATAATAATAATATATATATATATATATATATATTCATTTTAATCTTAACGAGTCAGATATACCTACTAATATAAATAGGTATATGACACCCCATTTAATTGTTAATTATTTTCTTATATTCCAATGAAAATTGTGGTAACTAGATCCGATGGTATTAGTATACAAATTCGATTTTATAACAACTTAACAGAAAAAAATTATCAACAAATCTTTGGAAATAATTCTAAGACAGAAAATGTGCATATCTGGTTTACTTCAGAATGCTAAAGGAAGAATAACTGCATGCGCATAATATAAAGTGACTCTTATATAATGATCTTAAACCACTGGAATCCTATTTAAACATTTCATAATTGAATACATTTACTGCCTATGAACTGGAAGGAAATCTACCTAAAAGTCTAAAAGATCAAAATAAAATTTACATTATTTTAAACCCAAAATACGCTTTTTTTTATACAAATTTAACTCTTAACGTGCTATACCACCTCATTCCACCCGACCGAAAGTCACATTCATTTTCCTAATCTACCCCAAATGATAGCCTTTGTTTAAATGTAATATTAAACATATTTAGAAGTCTTTAATTTATGGGAAATAACAGGTAATTTTTAATGAAACGGCCATTTTTACCTATTTTTGATAAATGGTTATAGGAATTGGGCTTTGGACTTAGAAAATTCTCAACAAGATGTTAAGAGTTAAAAGACATTCCGGCCCAGAAGATGAGCGTTATTTGAACCTCTCGTGCCAAACAGTTAAACCTTCCCCCTTATTTCGTTTAATAATATATGTGCTCTGATGAAGACAGGTTTTATAAAATGTCTTTTACAATTGTTTTCGTTTTAATTTTAAATAATTTTTTAATTTTTTAAAAATATTTCAATTGAATCATACTTTTTAAACCCCACAGGTTGCAACAGATATCCGTAAGCATATTATTCAATATTCATATTTATATATATATATATATATATATATATATATATATATATTATGTATATATATATCTGTCCATGCTCATCTATTATTTACAGACTAAGTGTCCCGAGTGGAAAAGATTCCCCATAATCTGATGGAAAGGAATAAAAAATAAACGTCACGTGTTCTGTGATTAGAAAAGAAAGTCTGGTTGTATTTGCATCGTATATTCATAGCTTACTCTGGCTTTGAGCCAAATGGAGAGGTATTCGATATAGGGAAAATTGTACTGCAAAAAGCATGCCAGTCAGCCTTGAAAAACAGCATCTGACAAGATTACTTTTTATTCCAGTCCTAACGTTGAACCCTGGCGACGGTGGGATATATACAACTATCTAAACCACGGGACAGATCATTCTTGTCGATTTCATAGAGTCGAGTATATATATTTACCAACTCCTCCGCACGTATTCAAGGCTAAAATTTGAAATGCTGATTTTAAGACAAGTTAGTATCATTCAGGTGATTGGCGCAACATAATCCTCCTGGTACCATATTCTTCTTATTTTTTCCTCTGCTTTACTATGCTCATCTTGATGAATATAATAAAAAGTTTACGTACTATATAGAAGTAGTTGACACACTTGTCTCCACAGTGCAGTTGTATACACTTTTGAGTGGTTTTAGATATTCATATCTAATAATGATTGCTATATGGTTTCAAGTAATTTCTATTTAATAGTAATCATTTTATTGCATGTAATTGTTTGGTTTCAAGTAACTGATAATAATCCTTAGTAAACAATTATAGCTTAAAGTAATTATTCTTAATGCAAATACTTTACTGTTATATGACATCAAGTTTACTACTTAATACAAATAATTTGCGCATACTTATACGCGCGTGTACGGACACACACACACACACACACACACACCACACACTCTCTTATATATATATATATATATATTATATATATATATTATATATATATTATATATATTATTCATATATATATATATCTATTCATATATATATATATATTTCATATCTATTCATATCTCTCTATCATATATCTATTCATATATATATAATATATATATTATATATATATATATATATATATATATATTATATATATATATATCTTATATATATATATATATATATATATATATATAAACTCCGCTTAGATATTGACTTTGTGTTGTATCCTGCTCGTGCGGTGGGATTTGTATATATATTATATATATATATATATATATATATATATATATAATATATATATATATATTGATTTATTGATTGAATCTTTGATTATGAGTGTAGGTAAAACTTAGGTTGTACATATTTACCCGAACACTCAATCTTTCATCCTCTTTATGGTTAATCATCGTGGCATACCAATGACGAGACATTTCATGTATTAGCAAGAGCACAGGAAGAGGCGTATTTGAAGGTTATTTTTTCAAGAAGGTTATTTATTGCAAATGAACATTAGCTGTTTTGGCCAAAAAATCGATACAATATATAAATAATTTTTGTTACCAAGCACCGTGGAAAAATAAAACATAAGATAAAAAAAAAACTTACCGGGAACATCCATCTTGGATGCCCCCAGTGTCCGGAAGTATGAAACGCCAAAAGCGCTATTAATATATCTTCCATGTATGAACGGATATGCTTACTTTATTTACACTTCTCAGATATGAACCGGCTGTTTCCTTTCCAGTTTTTTTAGACCTTTCAAACATTGTCCGTCCAGAGTGGATTAGATTTGGTCCATTTTTATCAGTTTTGCAACAGAACGCCCTCACCCCCAAAAAAACAAAAACAAAAAAAAACACACACACACACACACACACACACACGCACGCACATTATAACGCATACTATAACACTTAGCAAAAAAACAAAAAAAAAAAAAAAAACAAAACAAAAAAGAACAAAAACAAAAATAAATTACTGTCTGACTTTATGAAACAACAAAACCCCCCAAAAAAACAAAAGAAAAAAGACGGACATTGACCATAGAAGAGTAGTGTTTAGAAAAAAAACCGTGTAGATCAATACTTATGTTCTGCGTTTGATCCTTATTCAAAGTACCCCTTTCTTTGTCCGATGTTGGACTAAAATAAGTGGATTGTTTGAAAAGGAAGCGAAAGAGAAGTAATACAAGATTTTGGAAACTGAAAAAAAAAAAAAAAAAAAAGAAAAAAAAAAGATTCGCTGTGTTCCTTTTCTGTCTCTCCTTACTCACATACGTTTCCGCCACAACCAAGCAAAGAAGCGTCCAAGTGAAATTCAAAAACCGTTTAACGTTTATTGGAGTCTTCCCTCTGGAAAGCCCATTTCCTGCCATAAGACATCCTCTGAAATAAAACGCTATATTCTTTTACAAACGTCACAAGAGATTTTTTTTCAATACTAGCCATATCTTGAAAGCGATGATTAGAAATTTCGAATTAGAACTCGCTATGTTTGAGTATGGTCTTTATTGAAAGTCCTGCGGTTCATTTGGAAGGGAAGCCAGAAAAGGAACACAGCGAATCTTTTTTTTTTCATTTTTTTTCACAAGCTTTTATTACTTGTTTTCACTTCCTTTAAAAAAAATCTATCTAGTTCTGTCCGACAGCAGAGCAACCCACATTGCGTAAACAAGTTAGAATGCCAACCATTGCACAAATGCTATGAAGCTTGGTGAAAATATTATTATCAAGTATTATATTATCTCCCATGAATAAGTACACCCTTCGATTAAAAGTTAATCTTCCTTTAAAGTATCAAGATTTTATCATCATCATCATCATCATCATCACATCATCATCATCAAGTCAGGCTGATAGCACGGATTCTCTTGCTGACAGCACGGATTGTCTCTCGTCATCCGTTCTTATCGGCCATCGCTCTCCGTAGACCATCTAGACTGCATACAATGTCCCTGCAGAGTTGATGAATGTAAGTCTTTTCTGCTCAGCCAACCCCGGTGTGTCCACAGGAGAACGTCACTTATGAATTCGTCTCTACTTCTACAGAGTTCCCAGAACATTTTACTTAAATGGTTTGTGAAAAAAGAAATAAGTGACCACGCAGCTGTTGTCCTGCAAGGTGTTGCTTCCAGGATTCATTTAAAAAAAAGTACGTAACACCCTTCAGTAGTTTCCTTTTAGCATTTTCCCCGAAACACTTCGTTAAATTCCACGTGGTGCAGTCATACAATAGTACTGAAACAGCTTTAGCTACAGTTAGGAAGAATGTCTGTTAGCCTGGAGCAGGTTGCAAGAAGCATCGGCCTCAACGTGAACTGAGATAAAACAGATTTCACATTTTAAACAAGATGGTGCTTTTAATATTGTATATGTTCTGAACATGGCGTCCGTCGTGGGGTAATCGTAAGCAAGTTAGTCTCGCACATCCATTATTACTGAATAGCAAGTTCGGTCCTCACTGGATGCCCCATAGAATTATCAGCGGGAAAAAAGACCTTATGTTAATCTGGTCTGGTGGGAGTTTGTTAGCTCAGTCGGTAGAGCGTTCGGCTAGAAACTACAAGGTTCCTAGTTTGATACTGGCCCTCGCCAACTCAGCGTATGAGTAGCACAGTAAAGTAAGGAGCTGACGGGTAGGTGTGAAGCTCCACCTCAGAGGCTCAAACAATCTCCTTGGTCTAGCGCTAGTGAAAAGGGGATAGACTCCTCGCTGATTGGCTGATACCGACATTAGGCCACCCCTACGACGACGACGACTATATTGTATGTGTTCTGAGCCAATATTTTTTGAAAGGTTGGTGTGCGAAGAGGCAAAACAAATGAATTAATAAATTTTCTTTTCCCGTTTGGTTTCTATGTATTCCTCCATTCTTTTACCTTTTTAAATATTTTTTGTTCTTTTTTATTCATTTATTTTACCTATACTTTTACTTTTGCTATTTCCTTTTTGATTTCGTTATATATCCCTGGTCTACTTTTGGTTCCTCTTCTACCACTTTCTTACTTTCCAATCAGTTTTTATTTCGATTGGTCCCAGGATTATTTTCTATTGTTTAAGTAAAAGGAAAGGCTCTAAAAATACCGCTACCTGAGGAGTAATCTGTTTATCTGATTGTTTTTTTTTAACCATACTCACCAGTGAACGGAGAGATTTATCAATTCAAACATGTTATTTTTCCGAATTATGAGTCCAAAGTAATAATACCAAGTAAAGGAAGCGCTTGTGGCGCACTGGTTATCATCACAGAAAATGAACATATGAAATCATGGACGAAACTGTTTGTATTTCACATTGTGCTAACACCCTTGAGAAAGATATACATCCAATTGCGGGGTGCATATCGAACTCTTTAACTTTGGTATGACAACCAGTCTAGGGGATGAAAACCCCTAAATTCAAACTAGTTGGCAGAGGGGTTCTCTAAATAGATAAAGGGTTTATTTTACTAGCGCGAACTGTGGGTGGATATACCACGTTATGATAATTTGACTATTATACCGTTTGATATGTTTACTTAAGAGCCACTACAAATAGTTGAATATATAAAAAGTATAAATCTCTGACGAAATTCTTCTTTCTTTCTTTCTTTCTTTCTTTCTTTTTCTTTCAAAAGAAGAAGAGAAGAAGAAGAAGAAGAAGAAGAAGAAGAGAAGAAGGAGAGAAGAGAAGAGAGAAGAAGAAAGAAGAAGGAAGAAGAGAGAAGAAGAGAGAAGAAGAAGAAGAAGGAAGAAGGAAGAAGAGACTAAAGAAGAAAGAAAGAAGAAGAAGAAGAAGAAGAAGAGACTAAAGAAGAAAAGAAGATAGAAGAAGAGAGAAGAAGAGAAGAAAAGAAGAAGAGAGAAAAGAAAAGAAGAAGAAAGAGAAGAAGAAGAAGAAGAAGAAAGAAGAAGAAGAAGAAGAAGAAGAAAAAAGAACTTGCAAGAAAAAAAAGTGAGTTTACAGAAGAAAGGATAAGGAAAAAGTGAAGACAAAATAAGAAAAAGAAAAAAAAAGAAACGAACAAGAAGAAGAAAAAAAAAACGCAAAAGAGATTGCAAAAAAAAGGAGGAAGAAAAAAGAAAGAAAAAACGGAAGAAGAATGCAACAATCAAACAAAGAGATTAAGCTTGTAAGTTAGAAAAATGAAGAACAGAGAAAAAAAAAAAGAGAAGAAAAACCTGAAAGAGAAACTGAGAACAAAGAAGAAAAGGAAGAAGAAAACGAAAGAGAAGAAAAAAAAATAAAATGTCTATCTTTTACATTAGATGAAGGAAGAAAGAAAAGAGAGTTTATGAAAAAACTGCAGAGAAGAAAAAGAAGACTGAAAATAATTTGAGAAGAAAGAAGAAGAAGAAGAAGAAGAAGAGAGAAGAAGAAAGAAAGAAGAAGAAGAAAAAAAGAAAGAGAAGAAAGAAGAAAAGAAAAGAGGAAGAAGAAGAAGAAGAAAGAAGAAGAAGAGAAGAAAGAAGAAGAAGAAGAAGAAGAAGAAGAAGAAAATAAAGAGAAGAAGAAGAAGAAGAAGAAAGAAGAAGAAGAAGAAGAAGAAGAAGAAGAAGAAAATTGATAATAAAGATAAGAAGAAAAACCTGAAGAAGTGGGAGAAGGAGAAAAAGGAAGAGGGAAAGAAAGAGAGTTGTATGAAAATTACAATAAGAAAGAAGAAGAAATAAATGTCTCAAAGAAAAGTTCCAGTTGAATATAAGGAAGTAATCAGCAAATAAATAAAAAAGAAAACGTAAAAGATTGCAATGGAAATCCAATGAGTCAGGACGAGGTAAGAAAAGCATTTCCGTTTGTAATAGAAAGAGGAAATGGCGAGCTATTTGTTTTCTATTTTCATTTTACCGATCCAAAAACAAGAAGAAAAAAATAACTGAATGAAATGAGAGAGAGAGAGAGAGAGAGAGAGAGAGAGAGAGAGAGAGAGAGAGAGAGAGAGAGAGGGGAGAGACAGGGGGTGACCATATGCTAAGAAACTGGCAAAAAACTGGCACTGATTGAAACGAGAGAGAGAGAGAGAGAGAGAAGAGAGAGAGAGAGAGAGAGAGAGAGAGGGGGGAGGTGACAATGTGCTAAGAAACTGGCAAAAGGCTGGCACTGATTGAAACGAGAGAGAGAGAGAGAGAGAGAGAGAGAGAGGTGACCATGTGCTAAGAAACTGCCACTGATTGAAACGAGAGAGAGAGAGAGAGAGAGAGAGAGAGAGAGAGAGAGAGAGAGAGAGAGAGAGAGAGAGAGAGAGATGGGGGGGGGTCATGTGCTAAGAAACGGACCAAAAATAGAAATTGCCTTTACAAGAAACAAACAAATGAATCAAATTGTTTGATGGAATTAACGATAAGCAATGCATTGTGGGAACATCCGGAAGACGGCCACCAGGGTAGCCATCACCAGAAGGACATCAGCAGCAGCGACACATTCATCACCATCTTCCATAGAAAACAGCCATAATATCAGTAACAATAAGAATACTGAATTAGAAATCTGAAAAAGAACTGAGACTATCCAGAATATAAAGTTGCCAATATACGTGCTGACAATTTCAGGAGACATGTTCCTAAAAATTGAAATTCATTATATATACTAGCAAATATATGCACCCTCCGGGTGCAAGTATTTTAGTTAAATTTTATAAAAAAATATCATATTAAATTAGAAAGGCTAATGAAACTGAATAAGAATGTAGATAAAAAGATTTTGAACAGAGGGGGTATGATTGAAAAATAGAACAACTTTGAAACTAACTCTTCCATCATTTTCCGTTACTCCCGTCTTTCATTGGTAAATTTTCCTAATTAAACTGTTTAGTTAAAATAGGAAGTAAAGAATAATATTACAGTTATTTCTTCTTGTTAAGGGATTTCTTTTAAGATTTATTGAAAAGATTTTTGCTCATATTCAATAAGATAAAACCAAATAATTAGAAATCAATAATACTAAGCATATATTTATTAAAATCAATTTTTAAAGATCAATATGCAAATTAGCCTTCCAATTCACACTGTAAACCGCTATTTTGTTGTATATATAAATACAATTGCATGTTATTAGTATATAGATATGGTCAACAGTGTAAGTAATGTAAAACAATTTTATTAATAATTGAGGTTTAAATAAAAATAAAATCATGGAGAACATGATGTAAATAACGAAAGGAATTGTTACTTGAGTAGTGATATAGTTTCGGTTACAGACAGACAAACCCACAATCTCCATTATAATAAGATATATATATATACACACACACACACACACATATATATATATATATATAACTTTCATTGCCAGCATAAAGCAATGATCGTCTGTTGGTGATCGTAAAATATATAAACAAATGTTTGTATTTAATAGTTTAAACACCGCTCCTTAACGACAGCTGTCAAATGGCCAAGAGATTAACGGATCGGGCTGATAAAAATTCAGTCGGGTTTCGCTTCTATCTAGCCATACTGAAGAGATTCGAAATGTCGAAACACTGTATCTGTGGATGACTTATATATATATATATATATATATATATATATATACCAATCCCTTCGCACGATCAGGATGTGACACAAAATCAATTTTTAAGCGGAGTTTAACAGGTTCGAATTCAGAGTTTTCCTACTGCCAGACGGTTGTCTCACCATGGTAAAAGAGACCAGTCTGCCTTTACCCATGGTTGGATGGAGAATAGTTGGATGCATACCTTTCCCAGAGGTATTAGCGCTATGTGAAATACAAACAGCCTTGTTCAAGATTTGAATTCGGGTCGCCGAGTTCATTTCTATACCACCACACACCTCCGTGCAATATAGGTTTTGGTTTTGTTTGGCTTCGTTGTTTAATGGCATGTCAATCTTCGTAGATTAATTAATGCCAAGGCTATCCCTGTAGAACAGCAGTGGTACCATCCAACCATTATCTAAGAGAATGAGGGGGTTTCATACCTTTCCTAAGGGTATTAGTCTGAAAGTGAACGCAATAATACGAGTGGGGTTCGAACTCGTTTACTACGATCTCGCAGTAGAGCACCTTAGCCACTACGCCACGTCGTCTTTCCCTTCATGAAATATAATCTTCGTAGCGTAACGCTTGTAGAAAAAGCTAGATGGGAACTGCGCAAGAGTTCTACATGCTGTTTTTATCAAATTCTGGAAGCAACACTGAAATTGTTTTATAAGGGATTATTTGAAATCGACCACGATAATCACTTTCCCAACTGCAAACGTCCACTGACAAATCCACTTTCTGCCTGCAACAATATTACAGCAATCTTCCTTCGTAGCGAAATTGCCACCGCTCAAATGACACACCGGGTGTAATTTGCATAGGTACCGCCACACTCACACGAGTGACAGGACGAAACCACACCCTATAAATCCACCCGTCAATGGCGGCCATGTTTCTTTAGTTTAGTTTAGGCAAAACCTGAAAAGCCAAACAGGTAAGTCATCTCGTTCACCACAAACAACAGCTGTACGGCTACTTACCTCCATCTCACAAACCATCTAAGTAAGATGAATAAGACATGCTGGGTGCTTCTGGTGAAGTAAGGACGACATTAATAGTGATGCTCTGAAATGGAAACCTAGATAAAAATAGAACAATGTTAACTAACTAGCAAAATCTTACGCCAATCAGTATCTACGTGTTAACCCTTCGCGTGGAGTAATGATTTGCGAGTTTAGACTAGCTTATTGTTATTCGTGAGTTCGATGTTTATTCGGTGCTCAATATATTTGGCCTTGTGTATGACTAGCTTCGGTATGAATTTAGTAAATGTCTACATGTCAACTTCATTTTGAACTTTTGTCGAAGGTTCGTCAGATGCTTATCAGTCATTTGTAAGTCATTCATAAAACACCTGTGTATTATTTTTCGTCGTGTAATCGTTAACAAGCTAGTCTCGCAGATCTATTCATACTGAATATCTTCGTTGGATGATCGATACTTGCGAACTTGTGTCACATCCTACCATGGTGGACGGGTTGGGTAAATACATACATTTATGCATTCTTATTGATTTATATCTGGCTTCTTTTCCTTCCAATCCTAGCCCTGTCGGTTGGGGCTTTAGAATACGCCGAATGCATCTCTGCCGAGGGGTAAGTCCACCCCACACCAATGGGGCTACATGTTAGCCGCGGTTCTTAGACAGAATCCTGGGTGGTTGAGCAGTCCATGACATGCAACACTTCACGTTGGCACTTACTTAAGCTAGACGGGCGGGCAGATAGGACCCCTCCGATGAATGGGCTGCTTATGCCAAGCCGTAGCAGTTATATGATTGTCCCGATCGTATTGCTCTTATGACAACTCCCACCTTCAAAATCCAACCATCTACCCAACAAACCTTCCGTCTTTGTCTTTCCGTCTTTTGTGTACTCAGTTTTCTTCTTCTTCTTCTTCTTCTTCTTCTTCTTCTTCTTCTTCTTCACTTCTCCTCCTTCCTCATCCTTTTCTTCTTCTTCTTTTTTCACTTCTCCTCCTTTCTCTTCTTCTTCTTCTTCTTCCATTCTTCTTCTTCTTCTTCTCTTCTTCTTCTTCTTCTTTCTTCTTCTTTTCACTTCCTCCTCCTCCTCATTCTTCTTCTTCTTCTTCTTCTTCTTCTTCTTCTTCTTCTTCTTCTTCACTTCCTCCTCCTCCTCCGTCTTTTTTTTCTTTCTTCTTCTTCATATATTCACGAGGAACTCGACTTCTATAAAACAAGAATGTAGATAAGCTTTGCATTTCCTCGTACATCTTATGTTGTTTTTTTTCTACAGTGCCCAATATCTGGGACAGAACCAGGTACTCTTTGCGGAGAACCATCACAGCCTACTGCATCCTAAACCGCTAGCCGGTGGCTGCTGACAAAGAAAAAACACCAGCAACGATTGAAGTCCGTGGCCGAAGCGGTGTCACTTACCCCAAAACAACCAACTATGGGCGTTTTTCTTGAAAACCCAACCCAACCCCAAACCTACCCCCCCTAGTTAAAATTAACAGTTTTATTACAAAATTTGTGGGTTCTGTTTTTTCTGGGACATCCTGTATACCCAGAAAAAACAGCCCAAATTATTTATTTATTTTCCCATTAAACTAACCCTAAACCCCTAACCCAACCCTAAACCCTAACCCTAGTTTTTTTTTCAAGTGACACCGCTTCGGCTGCGGACTTCAATCGTAGCTGGTGTTTTTTTTTCAGCAGTCACCGGCTAGCGGTTTAGGAGGCAGGAGGCCGGGACGGAACTCCGCGAATATACCCCAGAACCAATACAAAGTCTGTTATAGATTTTTGATGAAATTGCTTTTTAAAAACCTAAAATATTCAACTTTCAGAGTGAGTGGTGGCCACAAGCCTTTTATCGTTTAACTAGTTTTACGATGGTAAATCTACCGTTAAATTCTTGTGAAGATTGTGATTGTTTCCCTAATTTGCAAGCACCGAAGATGACCACACATTCTACCCTTCGGGGAACGGCAATGATAGTGACCGTGGATAATTTATTTAAAAACACGTTCTCTTTCCATTAACAAAAAGAAATGTGGCGGGGAGAGAACGTGGGTTTAAATATATCGTCGAGATTAATGTTTAGGTTTTTGTAAGCACAGACTGTGACCATCAGCATCTCACTCATAATGGTAGAGGAAGCTTGCAAATTGGGAAATCAAACACCGTCTTCACAAACATCAAACGGTCGATTTACCAACGTGAAACTGACAGTAACACTAAAAGGTTTATGACGAACGATTAGTTTTAATATTCTTCAAAAGTCTTTTTAAAAAGCGATTTTAACCATAACGTCACCCTCTCTCCCTCTCTCTCTCTCTCTCTCTCTCTGTTCCCCGGTCTCTACCTCTGTCTGTCTGTCTGTCTGTCTGTCTCCCTCACTCTCTCTCTCTATATATATATTGTAGTGTGGATCTATGTATGCTTTTTATATAAATTAGTTCAAATGACATGGCCTATATATGTAAGTAATGTTAACAGCTAAAAGAAAGTGTTAAAAAATGATATATATTTAAATGCCATTGGAAATGAAACATGAGAAAAATGTTTAGCTGATATTTCAAGAACCCTAACCCTTTAAACTGGCGATGATATGTATATATCTATTAATAATGGAAATTCGCTTCCGGTTTTTGTCTGTAACAAAAACTACGTCACTGCTTACGTCACATTACCAAAATCGTCATAACATCGAATAAATACACTCAAAATTTGTACATGCATCATTAGACAGTTCTCATTGTTTTTTAAAACAAGTTTTAATAGATACATGACTGGTATTATATATCTATATATAGTTTGTTTTATTCTAATACATATTTAAAGTTTACATTTGAAATTGTTTTATTTTTTAATCCTTTAAGAATTTGATGATTTTACTTACTTCGGGTACAAACTCGCTGACATTGAAGCTCCCACCCCTCAGGCAATATGTTTCAAAAATTTATTTTTACATCGCCCGGAGGGTGTTTTTTATTTTGTACTAGTATGTATAATTTGTTTTTATTCTACTTTAAAAAAATAAAACAATTTGAAATCGAAACTAAGTTCTATTAACTTTAATATCTATTAAAATAAAACAAACTATATATAAATATATGATACTGGGGGGGATGTATCTATTAAAACTTGTTTTAAAAAACAGTGAGGACTAATGTTGCATACTCAAATTTTGAGTGTATTTATTCTATTATGACGATTTCGGATATAGTGACGTAAGTAGTGACGTAGTTTTTGTTACAGACAAAAACCGGAAGCGAATCTCCATTATTAATAGATAAGTAAAAAAAAAAGTAAAGTAGGCGGTGTGGCCCATTGTCGGTATCAACCGGACAGCGAAGGAGTCTGTCCCTTTTCGCTAGCGCTAGAGCAGGAAGATTATTTTATGTGTCTGAGATGGAGCACCACACCTACAGTTTACTACAGCTCCCCACTTTACCGCACAGAAGCTGTGCTACTCATACGCTGAGTTGGTGAGCGCTCGGTATCGAACCCGGAAACTTGTGGTTCCGAGGCAGACACTTTATCGCCTTAGCTAGGTGGGTATTATTGTGATAGTGAAACTAAATAACTGAAAATCCAAGACAAAATTGAAACCATCCAAAATTACTAAAATCCGTAAGAATACTGGGGAGGGTGCTGCAGTATTAATAGAATTTGCTTTCACTTGATCTTCATCGAAAGGCAGCAGCTACTAATGAGGGGAAGTGTCAAGGAATGAAAATAATTAGTTGGAGTTAAATATTAATGATGATTGGCTGTTGGACTCAAATGTCAAACAAAACAAAATATGGGAAAAATCGCCAAGAAAAATCCAAGTCGAGGACACCCGAAAAGCTGATGTTAATTATATTTACTGCTAGTTGGAAACAACATAGAGAGGCTGGTAATTAATAAGGGGTGCAAGAAAAATGGGAAGTATTTGTTGAGAATTAATAGGCTGTATTTATGTTGTGTGTGTGTGTGTGTTTGTGTGTGTGTGTGTGTGTGTGTGTGTGTGAGAGAGAGAGAGAGAGAGAGAGAGAGAGGAGGAGAAAAAGAGAGAGAGAGACACACACACAGAAATAGAGACAGAGAGGGAGACATATACAGAGACAGAAAGAAAGTGGAGGCAGAGAGAGAGAGAGAGAGAGAGAGAGAGAGAGAGAGAGAGACAGACAGAGACAGAGAGACAGAGAGAGAGAGAGAGAGAGAGAGAGATAGTGCACAGAGAAGAGAGGAGAGAGAGAGAAAGAGAAAGAAAGAAAAGAGAGACACAGAGAGAGAGAGAGAGAGAGAGAGAGGGCGAGGAACACACACACACACAGACAGACAGAGAGATAGAGACAGAGAGGGAGATAGATACAGAGACAGAAAGAAAGTAAGGAGGCAGAGAGAGAGAGAGAGAGAGAGAGAGAGAGAGAGAGAGAGAGAGAGGGAGAGGAGGAGAGAGAGAGATAAAGTGCACAGAAAGAGAAGACATAGAGGAGTACAGAGAGAGAAAGAGAAAGAAAGAGAGAGAGAGGGAGAGGGGAGACACACACACACACACACACAGATAGAGGGAGATAGATACAGACAGAAAGAAAGTGAGGAGGCAGAGAGAGAGAGAGAGAAGAGAGAGAGAGAGAGGAAGAGAGAGATAAAGTGTACAGAAAGAGAGGACATAGAGTGAGTACAGAGAGAGAAAGAGAAAGAAGAGAGAGAGAGAGAGAGAGAGAGAGAGAGACAAACACACACACACATAGAGACAGAGAGGGAGATAGATACAGAGACAGAAAGAAAGTGAGGAGCAGAGAGAGAGAGAGAGAGAGAGAGAGAGAGAGAGAGAGAGAGAGAGAGAGAGAGAGTGTACAGAAAGAGAGGACAGAGAGTGAGTACAGAGAGAGAAAGAGAAAGAGAGAGAGAGAGAGAGCGCATTGTGTGTGTATAGAGAGATACAGAGAGAGATAGAGATAGAGAGGGAGAGAGTGTGTGGAGAGAAAGAAAGAGAGAGGCGCAGAGAGAGAGAGAGAGAGAGAGAGAGAGAGAAGAGAGAGAGATGAGAGAGAGGAGAGAGAGAGAGAGAGAACAGAGTGCAGAAAGGCGGAAAACTATCTCGGGTGCCGATGCCATTCTATTAGCACTTCGCCCGCTGCTGTCATAATGTGCCAAAAAATTGTGCACTGACATGCAGGCATTGCAATTGGCTTCACAGTAAAAGAGACACAAGGACGTGCAAAAGTGTTTACATGCATGGAATAATTTTTCCATGGGTAAAGGAACACACGTGCACAAACTCACGTGCTGATTCTCATACGGTTATTTACTGAGCCTATATGTGGCACAAGGGCACAAGAGTGGTATACCCAATAAGAATTGAACTCACTAAAAATGGTATGCTAATCTAGCTTGCTAGCCATTACACCACATGAGGCGCCACATCGCCCTGGATAACAAGGGTAGTCAATGGTAGGCCATATGTATGGCAGCAGAATTCGGCCCCCTGCCACACCTCTGGGAAAAGTCAAAAATGGTTGTCGGCGAATTTTTACGACTACACCAGTCCCAATGTTTGGTCCCAGACCTTAACCCCATGGATTATTATGTATGGGCGCTGTTGAGAAAGACACCAATCTCCGTGCTAGTACTACAAAAGCCCATTTAATCGACATAATTAGGGTAGTTTTTGAGATCCTTCCAGGGAAACTGTAACATCAGCTTGTTCCAGGTTCCGGAGCAGGATTGAGGCTGTGATCGACGCTAATGGCGCTTATTTTGAGTGAGACTTGTTGACAGTAGTGTAATTTCCGTGCTTGTTGATTTTTCTTTTTACAATCCATAAAATTTTGTAGTTACCAAGCAGTTTTTCTTTTTCCTTATGAAACCCTCAAATTTATCCCGAACAACCTATATATATATATATATATATATATAAATAGAAGTAAATACACAAATGATGTGTTTTGATATGGCTTTTTTTAGCAGACAATTTTTGGGAGAATATGTGCTTAATTGAAGTCGTACCTAATTTTGAAAATTAATAAATTAATAATTAATAAATTAGGCGGGCATACCTATTCAAATGTAAGGCTAAACAAGGCTGATTTTTCTCGATTTATTTAGCCTTACATTTGAATAGGCATGCCCGCATAATTAATTAATTATTAATTAATTTTTCAAAATTAGGTACGACTTCAATTAAGCACATATTCTCCCAAATATATATATATATATATATATATATATATATATTATATATATATATGAATGCAAAAAATTCATATTCTAGAATATTTTGCAAATAATAAATTGCTAAAATAGAAGGGAATCGATTTCTAAGTGTAGCCACGTCAAGAAATTCCTTCTACGTAATTTATAATCTGTTTAATTTCGTGATTTATTTCCCTGTATTGTTCAGATTTCTAAAATCAATAGATTAATTTTTTTCTTGCGTGCGGGAACAAACATCATTTCCCAATACCAAACTGTTGATTAGCCACTTTTTATTCTATTTCCATCTGATGATTGTGTAATCCACATAAAACTTTAAGCAACGAATTTGAAGAGTTCATGATTTTCCTACCTTACTTTATCTAAGCTGCTCTGACACAGTACCATTTATGGAAACTACATTATATATATATATATATATATATATATATATATATATATATATATATATATGTTTAAACTTTGTTCTTGTGAACGTTGTTTCTTTTGCTTCAAAAAATTCAAGCATTGGAAAAAAGAACAAAAACAAGAAAAACAGAACAAAAATCAGAATTTTAATATTCAATTGTTGTTCTGTTCTTGGTTTGATCAATTCCGATATTTTGGGTGAACTGTCACCCTTTTTCAAGATATATGATATGAGACGGTCTGGAGAGAAAAGGAAATGCTGTGAACGGATTTAGCGTTTTTTAGCCGTTATTTTTATTTCGAAATTGTGTGACGTAATTCATCCGAAATCGATCATGGTAATCGTTCGAAATTCGGCATGACTTTGATCGTGAAAGCCATGCGCAACTTAAAGAAAATTAAAGAATAAAATGAAAAAGGTGGAAAAATATAAATAATAAATAAAATAAATAAATAGATAAATAAATTATATTACGTCACAGCATTAGCCTTCGGCTTCTCGTCGTATTTTAAACCGAAATACGAATTTTCGAGGAATTTCTGCATTTCTTTCGAGGGTTATGATGATTGTGGTGGGATATTAGATATGTGATGTGTGAAAGTATTTGTATGTGTTTAAAATACCGAGGTCGGTATTCAAACCATTTAAAACCGTATTGAGTTTTATTATCCATTTAATTTATTTTTATTTGCGTATTTGTGTTATTGCAAAGTTACTGTCTATTAGAATACATTTCATATTATCAAGTGAATGTTCTGGTTGGTTAAAGTGTTTTTCTATAGGTGAGTAATATATGCATATATAGTAAGTGTAGTTCTCAGTGTGAATACATTATATTTGTATATATGTATTTTATATATATTAAACTTAAAGAATTAATAAAGTTTGATGTCTTTAAACAAATAAATTTATTTTTTTCTTTGTTTCATAAAATAACATAAAATAATTATATTTTCAATTAACACAAATTCATATTTTTTTTTTCCTGAAGAAACCAGCATGAATATTTATTACTGCAGAGCAAATTCATGACATCCTTTCTTGTAACTTGTAAAAGTATGTTAGTGGAAGTGATTACACGAGCAGTGTGTTTTTGTGTAAACAAGTATTGCTTATACAGGGTCAGGCAAAATGATCGACACATTTGTAGGTTTAATAAAATGCAAATGAAGTAAAGAAACAATGATCTGACACATTTGTAGGTTAAATAAAAGGCAAATAAAGTAAAGAAACAAAAAAGTGTTTTTATTTTCGAAAAGTACATATAATGCCATTTTTTTCATATAATGCCATTTTGTTTTGTTTCTTTATAATGCCATTGTTTTTCGTTTCTTTTTCAGTTGCTGCCATGAATTGGACTGGTGAGCATCGCGCTTTCATTGTGGAAACGTTTATCAAAACAAACGAATCTGTAACTGCAACACAAAGATCGTTCCGTTTGCACTTCAATCTTGGTAGACATGATCCCGTACCAGCTCGAAACACAATCTTGTGATGGGTTACCAACTTCAGAGCTACTGGATCTGCATTGAAACGAAAATCAACCGGCCGACCTCGCATCGCCAGAACTCCAGAAAATGTGGCGGCGGTAAGAACTTCAGTTCAACAGTCTCCACTCCGTTCCACATTTAAACGCGCCCAGGCTCTTAGACTTTCCGAAAGAAGTTTGCGAAGAATTCTTCACAATGATCTTCAAATGCATCCATACAAAATGATGATGATAAACGTTTCCACAATGAAAGCGCGATGCTCACCAGTCCAGTTCATGGCAACAACTGAAAAAAAAACGAAAAACAATGGCATTATAAAGAAACAAAACAAATGCATTATATGAAAAAAAGCATTATATGAAAAATTGCATTATATGTACTTTCCGAAAATAAAAATACTTTTTTGTTTCTTTACTTCATTTGCATTTTATTAAACCTACAAATGTGTCAGATCATTTTGCCTGACCCTGTACTTAGGTTGTTCACTTCGAACTTCCCAACTTATTTTTCCGAGACTAGTTCAATTGGGGCAATATCTGGAGACTGTGGGGATTTAAATAAAATAAAATAGAATCAAAATTAAATAAATAAATAAAAAGTTCTGAGCGTCTGGATTCTGGCGTCTAGAGTTAACGGTCTGATCAATAAAATCTCCATCTATACTTCGAAATAGTTGTGTCTTTTTATTTCTCTTCAACAATTTAATTTCATATTCCCTATAAGACTGAGGGAGGCAATTCATGATTTGCAAAATTACCTTATGTTACTTTGATTTTAGATAATTCAAACACAGTTTTGAGCTGCTTTTGATTATTATTTTGTCTGAATTCTATATAAGGGTTTGCATGTACACAATAGGTGAATCTACTTTTTTGCAATATGCTAAATTGGACATTATTATGAACTTCAAGGTGGTCTCAAAATTTTGGTCGGTAGTAAGTATATATATATATATATATATATATATATATATATATTATATTTGTGTGTGTGTGTGTTCATTTTATTCTAAACGGCTGAACCAAGCTCGTCACAAATTGGTTCACATATGTAACTTTTCTCACGTGCAATCTACTGCCTTGCTTTGCAGTTGGAAATGTCGTTGCCTTCAAGGCCAAACCTTTCAATAATTAACTACGACTATATTGTGTGTTAACAAATCAAAATGGCTTCCAAGCAGAACGGAGATAATTAAAAAGCGAGGGAAGTAATTTTTAATTAAAAGGAGATAGTGTATTGTATATTTTCTTCAGTTGAAATTACTCATCTACTCACAGGCATAATAATTTCTCAACCAACGTTTCCTTCTCAAAACTACGAAAGAAGATAATGTTTACTACAAGTTACCAATTACTTCGTCAGGTCACGTGTAATGTGTGTACCATAGTTAAACAAAAATACGCTTGTCATATGGATGCACCACAACGGGTAAAAAGATTCAAATTAATGCCTGGTCAGCGTGGCTTAGAATACGCTGACTGTAATTCATGCAAAAGGATAAGACACCCGCACCACTAAAAAAGTGTTTTCTGGGTATTACACTAAACTTCATCTGATGGTGACGCTCCAGTTCTGGAGACCTGCAGAGCGTAGAGTACCCGTTCATTGTCATTACTCCCAGATCCACTCTGACCCTGAATGGCAGTACCAAAAAGACGGTTGCTACATATATACATCTTAAAGGGTCAAAAGAATTCACACTATGTTGTATACTGGATAATACACTATTCAGTATACTAGTACATCCAAATACAGTTTGCGCTAGATATAATGATTAACTCGCAACAGAGTGTTAAAACATCGCGGTAGAAGATTCGCGTAATGGTTCTGTAATCTCCGCAGTCTCAGGGTATGTGCCTCTCATCCATACTTATGAGGGCCTGACACAAGGGCATTTTTATGTGGGCCCACCCACAAGCTGAGGCTCATGGGTGGTAGGCACAAAAATGCGTCGATCCCGTCGGTATGCCCCCTCGGGGCAATAAACCCAGCCCTGCCCCTTTAAATCAAGGGGGAAGGTGTTGCCTGGGGGATTCCCCCCCCCGGGGATCAACGCTGTTAATTTTATTATCTAGCCTCTCCAGGGCCAAAGTTCTCTCGAGCAGGCCCAGTAATCACTCGGATGTTCCAAAACAGCAGTGTACAAATAGTCTTGGACCGGTTCATTTACTCTCTACCAAAGGTAAGCTTGGCTAGTCCATAAAACTCTACCAAATTCGTTCACGTCGACCGGGGCTATAACACCGAATGCACTGCTGCAGAGGGGTAAGATCCCTAACACCAATGGCCAAAGATCTAGTCTGACCAATTCTTTGGTTTCGTGATCATGTCTCTTACATTATGGCTGTGAAGCGCCCATGTTCCTGTTTCTGAAATTTTCTCTCCTCCTGCAGGTCGTTCCGGACTTAACCATCTTCTCTCCTACAATATATAAAGCAAATATTAGTGAAGGTGTGTGACGTAATGGTTATCATCATAGAAAATGGACACTGTGAACCGAGTTCAATTTCTTGACGAAGCTGTTTGTCTTTTACATCGCGCAAATACCTCGAGGAGGAGGTGTGAATCCAACTACCTCCAACCAGCAACGGGTAAGTAGCAGGGTGGACTGACTTCTTTTACTTTGATACGGCAATCTGTATTGGTGAAGCAAAACCCTATACTCAAACCAGTTAAATTTCGGTGTAAAATATTCGCATTTTCTCTGTAGCAGATTGTTTGGATAAATACATATACAAAAAAAAAAAAAAAAAAAAAAAGAAAAAAGATATGCTCCCACCCCGAATCTAGAAGCAGACATTTTGAAATTGGATTCTTTAGAACTTTTTTTGCATCCTTCCATTAACTAAAGACGATGGCGTAGTGTCCAGTTTTTTGTTTTTGTGATATTTATTTTTAAAAAACTTAATCTCACAGGCTAATTTTTTAATGAAAATCTCTGTTGCAGTGACTGCATACAAACAGTGATACTTGCTGGGGTTGTTGTTGTCTCTCCTTCCTTCTGGCTCTCTTTACTATGGCGGCTTCTTTCCTCTCTTTCTGACTCCTTATTGTGCCTTGTTTGGAAAGGAGGCACCAGGCCGCTCGGTTTTCTGCACCAACCTCCCATGTGTTATTGTTGATGTGGCATGTCTTCATGTCTTTCTTGCAGACGTCTTTGTAGCGTTTTCGTGGTCTCCGTACCGGTCGAGAGACTTCTTTTTATTCGCCATACAGTAGGTATTTGGGTGTGCATCCTGTGTCCATTATCCTGACATGACCAAGCCAACAGGCGCCCCTGTTATATATATATATATATATATATATATATATTATATATATATATATATATATAAGGGTAGGTTTAGCTCAGTCGGTAGAGCGTCCGACTAGGAACCACAAGGTTCTGGTTTGATATCGGCCCTTGCCAACTCAGCGTATAAGTAGCACAGGGATCTATCCTGTAAAGCAAGGAGCTGATAGTAGGTGTGGCGTACCGCCTCACACGCTAAAAATCTTCTTGGTCTAGCGATAGAGAAAAGCGGATAGACTCCCTCTCTGTCTGATACCGTATTTAGTTCATCCTGATGAATTTACTTTTACGTTATATGTATATATAAGTATATATGTTTATATGTATGTTGACGGATTAAGAGCGTATGTCACTGATAATGAATCTAAAGTCACTGTAGAACAGACAGCTGTCTGTTCTGTTTTTTACGGTGTTCAACTGTGAGAATTTAGACGTTGTTAACTTAGTAATTCTGTGTGAACTTGTTCAGTCTGTTGAGTGCCAATGTCTGATAATTTAAAAAAAAAAGTAGTTAAAATAATCTTAGATTTGACTCAAAGCTACAAATCTGGAACACGTAGTGAGAGTCAAACTCTGTAGATATTGTTACGAGAGATTAGCAGGCTAAACATTATACGACGTCATGGTTTCCTAAGACGTTCAACATTAAAACATTTCTGTTGCTTCGTCAGGCATTGCTATCACGCTTCTCCAAGAGAAACTGCACTGTATTCTTCTTTCAAGCTTCCCCTGGAATTGAGCGGGTGCGACAGGTGTCCCTTATTACAAGGTTTTCGTGTATTTTTTGCAAGGTACATCCTATTTCCAGTATTTTTTTTTAAAAATTACCGAATGATTGTTTGAGGCGAATTCCGAATGGTACACAGGATCTTGAAAAACCCTGGTATTATGATTTGTGTACTAAACATCCTCGAGTATAGTCCGCCCTAGAGTATAATACGCAGGGGATTTTTAGGGGGGTGTACCTCTGAAAAAATTCGTCTCTGACAGCAAATAGAGACTCGGACATTGCTTAGAAAATATTTTTCCTTTTTAACCTCATATATAGTACGCACTAGGGATTTTGACCTTTAAATTTTGGGAACAAAGTGCGGATTATACTCGAGGATTTATGGTATGTATTTACACAACTTCCTCCGCCGCAAGTGGGATGTGACACAAAATCAATTTTTTTATCAGAGTAAAACTAGTTTGAAGGTGCGTGGTGTAATGGTTATCTTAGTATGAAATGGACTTGACGTCCCGAGTTCCAATCTTGGGAGAGGCTGTTTGCATTTCCCATAGCACTAATACTACTGGGAAATGTATGCATGTAACTATTCTTCCTTCAGCTATGGGTAAATGGTAGAACACCGGTGCTCCTTAATCGTGGTGGTGCTATCGGTCTAGGGGAAGGAAAACTCTGAATTCAAACTGTTAAACTCCACCTAAGAAATGTACTTTGAGTCACATCCTGCTCGTGCGTCCGGGTTAGTAAGGATCTGCGGATCCAAAGAAAAACAACGCATGGACGCAGAAAACAATGACGAAGTAAATGCTGGAATATTTTGATATTTAAAATGTGCTACAATACACCACATAAATTTATAGACTAAGCGAGGTCACGTAGTTTAAACCACAGCCAATCAACAGCCCGAATGCGTGGCTGGTTGACTACTTATTCACTGATCCTGAAAGACGTCCATTTGCAATCATTGACGAAGGACTTGCAAGGCTGAGGAACAACCTTAGGATTATTTACCAAGGATCGCGCTCTGTTTAACACAAAGGATCTCCGCTGGACAAGCGCTCTTGCTTGAAGCCGAAAAGATGGCTACTAAAATCGTAACATAAGTCAGAAAACACATGCCGTCAACTCAGAGATAGGACAACAATGCATCATTCAGAAGATGTTTGCAGTTGATTTGGACACCGAGGTCATCATATATACCCATGTTATTACCCATCAATGCATATTTCGGGTATATAATGCCAGAGAGAGAGAGAGAGAGAGAGAGAGAGAGAGAGAGAGAGAGAGAGAGAGAGAGAGATGACCATGTGCTAAGAAACTGGCAAAAATGGCACTGATTGAAACGACAAAGAGATAGATAGTTATATATAGGCAGTATGGATTCTGACTATCCTGCTGAAGTCCCGGTTTCGATTTCTGTCGGAGGGAAATCGTTAGTATACATCGCTGATGAGACTTAATAAAGTTGAAACAGTCTGTACGATGTTCTACAGACCGAATAATTCTTTACCGAAATTCACTTGTCATTATTATCTTCTATAATCATCGAATTTTATGCGATATGCGCATTGTAATTGCCTTCAAGCAAAAATATAAATAATATATATATATATATATGAGGAGAGAGAGAGAGAGATAGATAGAGAGAGAGAGAGAGAGAGAGAGAGAGAGAGAGAGAGAGAGAGAGAGAGGGGATGTGATGAGGGGTCTTACTTGTTACTCTTCTACTTGTTGACTCGACCGCCTACCGTCTGCTGTTAATTCTTCTAATTTGTCGGCCGCCATCTTCTCTTGTTGGGGTGATCCAGTGTGCTTTCTGCTGGGGTTGATTCTTCTTCTTTTCCGGAATGTCATCACTTGTTTTAATTAACTTTACAAACAAGACTTGTTGTTTTCTTCTAAAGCTTTATTTCAACAGCCCAGTCCATCTTTCAACCGCCGCGGGAGAGAAGCTGAAATCTCTCATCGCATTTGAAACTAATTCTCCCGCGTCTAATCGTGCTCTCCAAGGGGTCGAGCAAAAAGGTTACTACTCGTCAATAAACGGCGAGGTAACTTTCCACTGGACGCCGCTATTCTGAATCTAACGGACCCTGATTCAAATATTCATACTATAGGTACGTACATAAATCATAAGCTCTTTATGAATTATGTCACATGGGCAATCTTCAAAGTGAAAGCAAGTCGCACAAGACATTGGTCATCATCAGGGCAATAGTTCTTGAAACTACCTCAACCATTTTCATTAGGAAAGACCATGTGCATAAGCACCTGTCTTAGAAATATAGAAAACGTTTATTTTTTTAATTTTTGGTATAAATACATTGTATTAAAAGAGGAAATATTGGTATAATATCATCATTGATATCAATATCATTAATAACAACTGCTGCCGAAATACATTAGAAAATAATTAAAATAAATCCTTAATGTATCAATGTATTCATGATACCTTTTCTTTTTCTGACTGATGTTCCAACAATGCAACGGTCATTATTAAGTAACGGAGGCTAGTCGAACATATAATAGATATTCTCTTTTGACCCCAACTTCTCCAAACCTTTTTGAGTTTGTGTGTATTTGACATACATATATATATATATATATATATATATATATATATATATAGAGAGAGAGAGAGAGGGGGGGGGGGAGAGATAGAGAGAGAGCTTTTGTAAGTGAACAAGTGAGAACGAAATGAGACAACAGAATTTAATAAACGCTATTTTGTTCGTGAAATTAGGAGAGCCATTCAGAAAGCACCACGAGGCGCATGCGTTGCTGATGCTTCAAATGCATAACTTGTAATTTATCAATAGAAGTCGGACACATAGAAATTCACCATTATTTGACTCAAAGCATTTTATAGGAACACCATGTAATTTCTATCTCGCCCCCCCCCAATTTCTGACGTATAAATAGCAAGAATGAGAAATCAGCTTTGAAATTCACACACAGTTTTCATATTTTCTTCTTTGGTTTTTTCTTTTTTTTAACTTTTAATGTTAAACTATATCTTTCGTCCGCTCTGTTGGCTGGGCATAGTTAGAATAGGCTGATTGTATCTTTTACCCGTTTTGTCATTTTTTCCACTCTCCTTTGTGCGATTTTATTACACCCCAATTTCCATGTCTAGACACTGGATTCTAACCCTGAGTATAACGCTATATATAAGGTTTTATTTGGGTCTTATACATGTTTAGCAACCCCTCCACACGAGCAGGATGTGACACAAGGTTAATTTCTAAAGTGGAATTCAACAGGTTTGAATTCAGAGTTTTCCTTCTCCTATACCGGTTGCTAACCAAGGTTAAAGAGCCCAGTCTGCCCTACTATTTATCCATAGCTGCAGAGAGAGAGAGAGAGAGAGAGAGAGAGAGAGAGAGAGAGAGAGAGAGAGAGAGAGAGAGAGAGAGAGAGAGAGAGAGTAGGGTTAATACCTTTCCCAATGGTATTAGCGCAATGTGAAATGCAATTACCACATCCAGGATTTGAACTCGGGGTATCGAGTCTATTTCTCATGTCTTTAACCATTACACACGTGCTTATTTGTGTTTATATTTAAAAAAAAACATTGAAATAAAATAACTATGTCATGTCAAATAAAAAGAGCCAGTTGATTGAATAAATCAGTGACAATCCAGTTTTTCTTATGGAAGTATGTCTCTCATAGTGTAGGGGACAGTGTGTCCTTTTCAGTTCAGATTGGTTGGTTGGTGGGTTGGTTGATGTTAGATTTACGGCAACGTTATTTTATGTCGAAGACGCTTTTTTTAATTCATTCTTGTTTGGTATCTAAATTTAAGTAAAACTGTTTTATTTTTAAAATATATTATTTAAACTCATTTTTATCTATTCAACCTTAAATGGGAACCTAAGAGGCACTACCACTCCCGGTCAGAGGGAACTTGGGAGTAATGGCGATGAAGGGTACACCACACTCCCATAGCTCCTGAATTGTGATCTCACTAATAGGACAAATATCTGGACAAATATCTGGACCTTCCAAGAGAACTGAAAAAGTTATGGAATATGAAAGTCAAAGTGATACTAATTGTAGTTGGTCCAATTGGAACGGTCCTAAAAGGATTGGGAAGGGGTTTGGAAAGTTTGGAAATCAGAGGAAGGATTGATACCATTCAGAACACTGCACTGCTGCAATCTGCCAGAATACACAGAAGAATTCTGGAGACCTGAGGAGACTTGCTGTCACTCAGACTCCAGTGAAAGACCATCAGCTAATGTTGATGTGAAAACTCAAAAATAATAATTACTTAGAATTATATTATTCCTTTTAAAAAGACGGACTTTAGCATCAACTAACGCAACTAGGGTTAAGATACCATAAAACTAACCAACCAAACAATTTATACAATGCAGTACAGCAGAAAGACTAGTTTTGAGCATACTTTTTACGTCTCACGGGGCATCAATGTGATGCAGTGTTTAGTATTGGAATTCCCGCACTTAGACTCTGGTGCAGGTGGAGAAATATCTAACCACCACATCCACTGAGCTACCTCTGTTGCATGTTACAAGCTGCGGTTGGTTCGGAGTTGATATTTTCAAACCTGCCGGGTTTGTGTCACCTGTCAGGCGACTTTCTTTTTCGTTTCTGTTATTGTGAATAACTCTTAAATAAATATCCGTAGGTTATGGGATGGGGAGGCTGGGGACTCCAGTTTTCTGCGTGAGAAGATGACAAGTATTTAAAGATAAAAGAAAGCATTGTCTGTTTCTACTTTCTCTAATATCTTATCATTTTCACAGCCTTAACATTCAAGTTTACCTCGCAGCTCTTCTGCGCATGTCTGACTGGATTGACATGATATCAAGATGGCGGATAGGAAAGATACCGAACGATCAAGAAACAAAAAAAGAACAAAAAGAACAAAAGAGAGAAAAGAAATAACTGAACAAAAAGAAGTAGATTTTTTTTCGTTTGCTTGTATTTTTGTTTGACTTTTTATTCTTTGACAAATTTATTTATTTTTTTAATCTTTTTCGACTTTTCGTTATTTTTAAGGAAAGAGAAGAAAAAAATTATAATTTTTGCCGCGTTTTTCTTCTTTTGTCTTAAGCTTTCTTCTGTTGTTATCTTTATGACTGTATCCAACATCTTTTCCCAATCTCCAAAGTCAGTCTTTTTCGTAATTTGCGATCCTGGAGATGAAATTAAAGATAAAAACAACAACAACAACGCTAACTCAAGAGGCAAGAAAATATACTATTAGATTGATGCGAAAATTCACAGCGCTATATTTTAAACAATATTTGCACCACATATACGTTGTACCAAAGCTCACAAGTACCCCCTTAAAGAAAGAGAACAATAGAGGGTGCGACAGATATACCTCCCACATTTTAAACTGTCAGGTTTATAATGAAAAGTGAATTTAGGCAAGAAGCAATGGTAGCTCCATCTAGCTAATGTCTTATCATTTAAAAAAAAATATACTAGCAAATATATGCATCATCCGGGTGCAAGTATTTCAGTTTTAATGTAATAAAATATTAGTATTATCTGCGTTATTCAGGCTATTTCATATTCATTGTTATTTGTACAACGTTTCGGTCGATATGCCCTTCGGCATGAATTGGACACATGGCCTAGAGGATAGGGTAGTTAGGTTAAGAGAGTTCTAAGTGACAGTTATCCCTGGAACCCGAGTTCAAACTCCTACCTTAGCTATGGTTAGCGGAATGAGGACAAGATACCCCCGTGGACTAAATAAAGGGTTAGGTTCAAAGTTCCATGATGGCTTCCGATTACGACAAGAAAGTTCCCGAGTTCGAAAAGAAGGTTACCGAGTCCGAGTCCGGCAAGAAATACCTGAAGAAGGCCGGAGGGCATATCGGCCGAAACGTTGTACAAATAACGATGAAGATGGGGACAATAGTCCTAATAACACAGATAATACTAATCTTCAAGCCTCATCTCAAAACATTCAGAGAAATAGTAATAAAATATCATATTAAATTAGAAAGGCTAATGAAACTAAATAAGAATGCAGATAAAAATATTTTAAACAGAGGTGGGTATGATAGAAAATAGAACAATTGAAACTTACTCTTCCATCACTCCGGTCTTTAACTGCTAAATTTTCCTAATTTAACTATTTAGTTAAAATAGGAAGTAATGAATAAAATTACAGTTATTTCTTGTTAATGGATTTATTTTAAGATGTATCTCCGAGATTCCTGCTCATATTCATTAAGATAAAACCAAACAATTAGAAATCAATAATACCAATCACATATGTATTAAAATTAAATTTTAAAAATTAATATGCAAATTAGCCTTCCCGTTCTCAGTGTAAACTGCTATTTTGTTGTATATATGAATATAATTGCATGTTATTAGTATGCCCCCCCAAAAAAAAAAAAACGTTTCAAAAGCTTGCACCAGTTCAAGCCGTGATCGTAACTGATCATATCTGAAAAAATATAAGACATTCGCTAGATAAAGCAGCCAGGATTGCTTGCTAAGTCTACTTGCACCACAAAGGGGACAATTTAAAATATGGGAAGTATTTCTGCCGCTACCAGTACAACTCATTCATTTCAGAGCGCATTTGTTTAATGTTCGATTCGAATACGAATAATTTTTAAACAGATTTAATTAACACACAGATGGGACCCTGACAGGTCCTAAACCTCCAGTCAGATTGAACCTGTGAGTGACGGTAATGAAGGGAGTACTCGATACTCCCCAGATCTTCCGAAACTGGGGCTTCACCAATTAGATGCAGTTTAGTGTCATACACAGGGGACTTGTCAAATAAGAGATATCTTAATATTTTTTCTCAGACGAATCATTGTCTTTATTGGTAAAATCAGCATTAATAGTTTTGTAGACATACATTCCCAACACAACCCCCATATATATATATATATATATATATATATATATATATATTTACCAACCCCTCCGCACGAGCAGGAT
>CM042147.1:109764960-109824960 GCA_023376005.1 Doryteuthis pealeii | reverse complement strand
CCATATGATAAAAAGAGGTTGGGGCTTGTCATAAGGGCAAAAGGGTTGGGAAAATCATATAGGTGCTAGGGCTTGACGTGACCAGCCGATTGATCGGAGGGAGCCTCTCCGACCGCCCGTCTAGCCCAAGATAGGACAAAAGTGGAGTATTGCATGTCATGACTATTCAGTAGTATTGGATCTGTGAGACGAACTCGTTAACCATTACACCACAAACAAAAATGGTGTATGACTATTTTATGAATGAGTAAAAAGCATCTGATGACTATTAGAGAAACTTTTGAAGTAGAGTTGATATGTAATTCGTCGGGGCAGCCTAATGTCGGTATCAGCCAGAGAGCGAGGGAGTCTATCCCCATTTCACTAGCGCTAGACCAAGGAGATTGTTTCTGCGTCTGAGGTGGAGCGCCACACCTACCATCAGCTCCTTACTTTACCGCACAGATCCCTGTGCTACTCATACGCTGAGTTGGCGAGGGCCGGTATCGAACACGAAACCTTGTAGTCATTTACTAAAGCTGGTCCTAAGCAAGGCTAAACGTACTTGAAGCCGAATGAGAATAATATCATATTAGCGAAGGTTCACAAATCATTACTCCACGCCATGGAATGGTTAAAACGTAGGTCAGATAAGTAGTAAAATCGGCAGAGTGGTATCAGCCGGAGAGCAGGGGAGTCTATCCCCATTTCACCAGCGCTTGACCGAGGAAATTGTTTTTGCGACTTAGGCAGAGCGCCACACCTATAATCAGTTCCCTACTTTATCGCACATATATGAGCTGTGCTAGTTTGGCGCTGAGTTAGTTAGGACCGATCTAGAACCTGCAACTTTGTGGTTCCAAGGCGGATGCTCTACGGACTGAGCTAGTTTGCTATATTTATAAGTAAAGAGTGCTCAATATCATGGATAGAGCATGTATATAGTTAGGGTAGCGAAGTAAACTTTGCTTAGTAACTGACAGTTTCTCATCGATGCGACTTTCAAATCAAGTGAATTATGTGTGCCCGTATTTTTCCTTGTGTGTTGTGGCGTGGTGAGGTCAAACACTTGATTCTCGTTTAGTTTGCTTGAATCTTGTTTGATGTATGTTATAGGTGAGACTAATGGAATGCGCCGATTACTATAAGTAACAGGGACAATTATGGCTTGAAGAGTATGCGAGTCAGCTCATAACTCTATTGTCGGACGTAATTAGTAATTCTACTCTTTTGTTAATACATCCTACATTTGTTACCATTTGACCCCTTAAATGTATTGAGCACCGATTGAGAATCGAACTCAGGAGTAATAGAATTCTAGCCTAAGCTCACAAATCACCCGAGGTTATTTATTAAACTCATACACAAGCTGCACGAGTAATAACATGCTCGCAAATGGTCGCAAATCATCACTCCACTCGAAGCACCCGGGAAGGGTTAACACGTCGGTCAGATAAGTAGCAAAGTAGACTAAACATTATCATTAGTTACTCGAATGTGCTAACAAATGACTATAAAACAGAAATAATTATTTTGAAGTCATTTAATTATTAGCATTAGATAGGAATACTTAAAACCATACAACTACGTGCAAATTATTTATATTGGATAGGAATACTTGATATTAGTAAAGTAAAGGGTCCATTTACCTCATTGGGTAGAGCGCCCAACTTAGAACCACAAGGTTACGGGTTCGATGCCGCATGAGTAGCACAGTTTGGATCTAAGCGTTAAAGTGAGAAGCTGATGGTAGGTGTGGCACTCACCTCAGACACAAACAATCTCCATGGTCTAGTGCTAGGGAAAATGAAAAGACTCAATCGATGTCTGACTGATACCGACATTAGGTCACTCTGCTTACTTTATTTTTTTACTTACTACTTGATATCACATAACTGTGGAAAAAACTTTAAATAAACAACTACACAAAAATTACGTATAATATACAATGAACCCAATTCGCTAACTTCTACACATGAAATAACCCTAGACGGGTTGGCATGCCGTTAAAATCATTCAAGCAATCAATGAATATGAATATTCAATTTTTTTTATTGTTTTCGTAAGTTCATATTTTATTTATTTTTTCTGAGTAGTTTGTGTTTTCATTGATTCAGCAAAATTTAAAATAGAAATAGCAGTCGACAACGATTTATTTCAGAATAATATTTATAGTTTAAATTTGTATAATTATTATGCATGTATTCCTTTAGATACATGAATAATGCATGGCATGAATTCCTTGGGTAGAGCGAGTAATACAGTCATATTAACTTGACATGATGTTTAATACTGTAGCCAATATGTAGCCAGGGTACCAAACTTGTGTTGCATAGTCTCATTACTATCTATACTTATCTCGTATGAATCTTCTGTCTTCTATGCTGGCCGGATTGGGTTGAGTTCTTTATCTGGACCTTTTCTTGTCGGGGACACATTGGGTTGATTCTATCTCCGTCTGTTGTATATTGTACAGACGGAAATAGAAATTTACAGTTGAATTAAACAAAGGGGGGACGACAAAGGTGACAAAGGACTTTTTCCTGGTGGGAGCGAACAAAGAAAACGCGTAGGCGTTTGAGATATATAAAAGGGGGCAGTAGTGAACAGCCAGAGGGACAGCGGACGGCAAAGAGGACGGAGTGACCGACACTCGCGGTCACAGCCGATGGGCTGTGAACCATCACATAGCCACCCTCCACCTCACCAACGAATTGTCAACCCTTGGGCAGATTCCAATTGTCAAGATAGCCGCCCACCACGTGCAGCCGAGAAGAAATAAAAAGTCAATCTCCTACTACATACAGCATGCCTTGTGATTTCATTAAGCGACCACTACATATATCGTCTAAGGGTTAGATATCCACAGTATACCAGCAACGTATACGATTTAGCGTGAGTTTGAAGGATCTGCTATATAACATATATAGAATTTGATGCCAGTATATAGTATACGATTTAGTGCCGGTAGAGAAGGCGCTATGCAACACGTCTTCATCTTAGCTTTGATAAATGAACACGGAGACTGGATATATGTTCATACCATTTCATTTGTCCAAATGCATCTGTTTGCTTCGACGCCTATGACTAATATGAGTGACTAACTAAATCTTTCTTATGGACTGGGTGGTCACATGACTAAATCTACCAAGGAGAAAACCGCCAATAGGTCAGCCAGAGGTGACAGACTGCCTATCCAACTCACATGAATCCCTGCATGTTTCTTACGTTATTTTTGAATTCTATTTTTACGTTACAAAATGAATAGTCAACCTATTCATTGTGTAACACTTGTATCTAAATTTATCATAATTTGTGCTTAAAGCAGTTATGTGTAAACTGCATCCCACGGGCCACATGTGGTCCGCGATGCTTTCTGATTGGCTGGTTTAAGACTTCAATTTTATTAAAAAAAAGAGATCTTATAAAAGAAGAGACCCCCCCCCAACTTTTCCCTATGTCTAAGGTAGATGCTTACGCGTATGGCCTTCTGTGGCCTTCAAGGAAACATCATGATTTTTTGTAGTGCAGCCCATCTGATAATAAGCCACGTCTAATGCAGCCTGATTCTCAACAAAGGTTGGCCATGGCTGGGGTAAAGCTTTAAAAATATTTTAAGATATTCTTAAAAATATTCTTCGAGATATGTTAGCCTTTTGTCTATCTTGTAATACCGTAATTATTCGTGTATATGACGCAATATTTTTCCATATTCATCAGTTAGGGGTGCGTATTATACATGAGAAATATATAATTATTTTTCCCCGGACACATGCCTAACCATATTTGGAACGGGATTACCAAATATAAATTATATCTCTAGTCCAAACTAATGTGTTTTATGCTGTTACAGAGAAATATCCACTGTTTGTTTATGATTTGTATTATTTGTATTATTCGGACTATTGTCCGCATCTTCATTGTTATCTGTAACAATGAAGATGGGGACAATAGTCTGAATAATCCAAATAATACTAATTATCAAGCCTCATCTAAAAAATTCCGAGAAATTGTTTATGATTTGTTTATGCTAAAGTGAGTTTATTTTCGTCGCATGCGTGTTGCCTTCTTTCGTGAACATGTCCATGTATTTGTCTTAAATCTTATTATAATGGAGATTGTGTGTTTTTCTGTCTGTAACCGAAACTATATTCCTACTCAAGTCACAATTCTCTTAGTTATTGACATCATATTCTCCATGATTTTATTTTTATCTAAACCTCAATTATTAATAAAATTGTCTTACATTATTAATACTGTTAACTATGTCTACATACTGAGAACATGCAATTATATTTATATATACAACAAAATAGCGGTTTACAGTGTGAACGGGAAGGCTAATTTGCATATTAATATTAAAAAATCGAATTTAATAAATATGTACTTAGTATTATTGATTTCTAACTGTTTGGTTTTATTTTAATGAATATAAGCAAAAATCTCTTCAATGAATCTTAAATGAAATCCATTAACAAGATAAAATAACTGCCATTTTATTCTTTACTTCCCCTTATAACTAAATACTTAAATTAGAAAAAATAAGAATGAAAGACGAGAGTGATGGAAGAGTAAGTTTCAGTTGTTCCATTTTTTATTATACTCCCCTGTTTCAAATCTTTTATTATACCCCCCTCTGTTTCAAATCTTTTATTATACCCCCCTCTGTTTCAAATCTTTTTATCTGTATTCTTATTTAGTTTCCTTAGCCTTTCTAATTTAATACAATATTTTATTACATTAAAACTTAAATACTTGCACCCGGAGGGTGCATATATTTGCTAGTAAATGTAAATTGCGTGTCGCAAAATGTAATGTAAAATATCTAAAAAAATTTTGTAAGTCAGTACGAGCCAATACAAAGTTGAACAAAGGATAAATTAAGGTTAAATTCAGCTGCTACAAATTGCAAAAGGTCAGTGTGTATCATACACGAGAATTCTTCTACAGTATTCTGCAGTCCAAACTTAAGGGTGCGAATCATATCTGATTATAATAGAAATTATTTAACCGTCTGTTTGTTAAAAAAAAACTACGTCACCACTGACTTCACCACTGACGTCACGATACCCTTTATTATTTAAGTTATATTCTCAATGATTTTGAAATAATCATTATTTAATCTTAATTAGCATCTTATTTATTAATGATGTCTCTATTAAAGTCTAACTGAGTAATATTTGCCGTAGAACTGCCTATATTATTAATGCATTTAAACTCCTGAAATATGCATTATATATCTTTAAGAAATAAAACTTTACGTAGTGTATAGTGGGGATAATTTACATAATGATTTTAACAAAACCGTGTTTAATAAATAATCATTTTCTGTTACTGATTTCTAATATTATCATGTTATTCTCAAATGTATTAAAACCAGACTATACAGGGTGTCCCAAAATAATGTATACACTCTTTTTTGTATTCTTTTTCTTGTATCAATCTTATTTGCAAGTCAATTTATTTACTTATTCAATTTATGTATTCATAAATTGAATACGTTTCAAAGAGTGTATACATTATTTTGGGACACCCTGTATATAATTTTATATAGAACTCAATTAAAATAACATTAAAATAAGTGTAATATTTTTATATTGATTCTTATTTAGTTTATTTAGTTTCGTTAGTCTTTTTAATTTGATGCAATATTTTATTACGTTAAAACATAAATACTTGCATCCATAGGGCGCATACTTTTGCTAGTACAAATAATTACACTAAACTTGAGCTGAGTTTAAAGTTTAAAGTTTGTGACTCAAAAAAAAAAAAAAAAAAAAAAGAAAGGACTCTAAGGAAAAGTAAAGATCTTAAATTTTTAAAAATTCAGAGCTAGCAAAACCATACTCCACTGGGATGTGTAAGCTCAGTCGGTAGAGCATCCGCATTGGAACCACAAGGTTCCGGTTTTGATACCGACCTTCGCCAACCCAGCGCATGAGTAGTTTAGATCTGTGTAGTAAAGTGGGTAGTTGATGGTTGTTGTGGAGCTCCACTTCAGATGTAAAAACAATATACCTGATCTGTCGCTAGTGAAAAGGAGATAGACTTCTTCACTATCCAGCTATTGGCCACTCCGCCGACTTGACAACTTAATGATTCAGCAATTCCTTCATCGACTCAAAAAATACCACTTCACATCTTCCTAATTTGAGAACGGTCTAGAGAGAGGTTGAAACTGTAATAAAATGAGTGGTATTTTTTCTCTGACCACGTGTCTGAATTTTTCCTTTTTCCTGTGGAAAATCGTCATCTCTTCATCTCGTTTTTATCTCCGGCAACGTTTGTTGATACCCAACAATGCCACATATACACATTTGGTTCCCGGCTGATCAGGGCGTTTCACACGGACGCAGAGACAAACCCTGATTTACCACTGTCCTGGGTATGACACTAAATCTAGTGTTCAGGCTCCAGTTATGGAGTTTGGAGCAGTGTGGACTACACCTTCATTGTCATTGCTTCCAGGTTCACTCCGGTTTGGAGTGGTATGCCTGTTAGGGCCCCACCTATGGGTCAAATTGATCTGTTGATGAAAATTATTTCATTTCAGTTTATTGATACACATGAAGTTAATGATAAATCTAACATGAAACCTATTTCTACCAATTTATAAATGCATATGAATTTTATGAAAATAACTTATAAAAATTTATCAATACTCATGAAGTTAATGTTGAACCTACCATAAAAGTTATTTCTTCCAATTTATTGATATACAAAAACTTAATCTAAGATAACCACCAGTTTACTGATACACATTAAGTTATTTCTTCTAATTTATAGATATACATAAAGTTAAGGAAAAATTTAACATAAATAATTTCTTTCGATATATTGATACACATTGAGTTAATTAAAATTACTTATATCACTTTTTAAAACCAAACCAAACAGAAATATTTACCAAAGAATATTCACTCACAACTCATACATACAAAAAGGCAAGATTTGAGTGGTGTTTTTCTTTGACCACATGTCTGACTATTTTCCTTCCTAGGAAAGCGTCGTTTCTTCATCTCGTCTTTGTCTCCAGTAACTTTCGTCCAGATCAAGAAAGACATCACGAGCTATGATGAGTGTTCAAGAAATAGCTGCAATTAGTAAAATATAAACTTGCTAAAAAAAAGACTTAACATCTGCGAATGAATAATATGGTACAAAATTCTTACATTTTTGTTTTTCTTATCCCGTTAATAAATTCTAACTTGTCATATAACGTTTGAGCCAACTAGCTACATATCGTCTGTAGATATTCCACTTGAGTCAACGTGCTGCATGTATTCCGATTGAGCCAACCTGCTGTAGATATTCCGTTTGATTCAACCTGTTGCATATATTATATTTGAGCCAATCTACTGTTGATATATCATTTGAGATGACTTGCTGCAGAGATAACGTTTGAATCAACTTGCTATATATATTCCGTTTGATTTAACGTGCTGTAGATATTGATTTTGAGCCAATTTGCTGCAAATATAATGTTCGAACCACTCGGCTGTAGATATTTTACTTAAGCGAAATTGCTGCATATATCTCATTTGAGCCAACCTGCTGTAGATATCTTGTTTAAGTCAACCTGGTACATAAACAATATTTGAACCAATCGTCTTTAGATATTCTGCGTGAGCCAACTTGCTGAATATATTTCGTTTGAGCCAACCTACTATAGATATTCCGTATGAGCAAAACTGCTGCACATATAATGTTTGAGACAATCAGCTGTAGAGACTCCCTTTGAGCCAACTTGTATTTTCCGTTTGAGCCAACCCTCTACATATATTTTATTTCAGGCAACTTTCTGTATATATCGTTTTTAAGTAAACCTGGTACATATATTTCATTTATGCGCACTTGTTGCATATATTCCGTTTGCACTAACCTTCCACATACATTATATTTGAGGCAACTTTCTGCATATATCGTTTTTAAGGCAACCTGGTACATATATTTCATTTAAACCGACTTGCTGCATATATTCCATTTGATCCAACTTGCTGTGTGTATTATGTTCACCGTTTATCAAAACAAAAGAAACAACTGGTAAATGTTGTTTCGACGATTGTAAGTGTGAATACATAATGTAACGCACCTGTACCAGCAATAGAAATTATCTTCGAAATCAAATGCTTGATATGTTACATAAATGATATTTTATCTATCAGTTTCTGCATGTGAATATACAAATACAGGGTGTGGCAGAAATATCTGCAACATTTTAAACAGTCACCTGTTTGGTGTAAGTGAATTAGTCAGGCGGTAATGAGGAGATGTGTCATCTCGAGTAAAACACATCAACTCGGTTTTGTTTGAGTCAACGTCAAGATGATATAACCCCATATTCTGAGTATATATTAGTATATATTATGGAGGATATTCGTGTCTGGATTCTATTATTTCGTGAGAGACACCAGTGGTTGTGTCTTCATATTTAATAGCTTATTTACTTTTTGTATTATGAGGGTAGCTATCTCAACGACTTCTGTTTCTTGTGTAGCCATTAGCTTTCCTGTAGTCTGTACTTTCTTTCTCGTAGTCTGTAGCTATCTTCATTCTTGGTCATTTGGTATTTCTTTTTACTTCTGGTTCTATTCGTCGATCGATGGTTTGGTCTTTCTTCTTACTTCTAGCTTCTAGTGTCTTCTAGTGTCTTAAAATATGCCAAGGTTGTCATAGTCTTTAGAGACAAATTCATATACTTTTTGTGATTACATTTTATTAAACTTAAACTTAGGATTTCACAACCGCATGAGGGGGTCGAACCAACCCTTCTTTTCAACATTCAACCCTTCTTTTCATCATCCAGCAATCGGCTAGTTAACTAAAAGCCTCAATTCCCACCGCTGGTGTAGCAGCAGGAAGTCGGGTCAGACCGAGGTGACTGAACGTCACTGAACTTAAAGTTCTCAACAATACCTGAATTTAAATCAATTTCTACACTAACCGTAAAAAATCGACGGTCCGCCCATCAATATATTACAAAGACCATTGTTTCCTGCGGCTAGCTCCAGGCTATACATCAGAGAATCGGCTTAGGCAAGTGTATTTGCAAGAAGTGCTAGATAATCCATGACTTAACCTTTGACCGACCTTTTTAGGAGTTCTCTGATTGGTTGGTCTAACCGTGAGAACCAGTTATATAGAGATTGAGATTAACCCAAGGCGTCGTAGCGGACAGACTCGAAAATGGCTATTTCTCCACGCATGTGGTTATCTTGGGGAACTTGGGAAATAAAAACGTCAAAATATGCTAAGAATTTCTGTTTGTTTATAAAAACAAGAATGGGCACAGAGTTTAAGAAGCACCTAAGCAACACCCAAATCAACTCAAGTCAATTCTAGTCAAGAAATCCTCAGAAGCACAGAGTAATCAGCTCAGTTTAGCCGATATCAGAAAAAATGAGATATCAAAGATATAAGATAAGCATGCGAAGAAATAAAAGAGATATAATACAAATATCCATTGTTTTGATTTTTCAGACTGTCATCCTCATCATTATTGTGATATTCAGAAACACAAATTTTAAGCATTTACAGACAGAGTAACAAAATGGGTGCTTTTTGCAAGTAAAACATCAAATTAAAATGGCCGACAGCGAGTGGGTATCTAATAGTAATTGGGTGATTTATTTCCCCTAGAATTCAACGTCAAATTGCCATATATTTCAGATAAAAAAAATTGTCTATTATTTATACGAATAGATAATCCAATCAAATGAGATGCCCCTGTAGTGCCTTAGGGTCATATTTTGAAGCTCGGGTCAATAGGTTGCTGGAAGTACAAAGACAATATTGTTGCTGGTGTTGATAGCAGTAATATTGATAGTAGTAATAAGAGGAGATTGATTGATTTTAACGGCATATCAACTCGTCTACAACTATTTTATGCATAGAGCTTAGGGAATCGCTTTCATTGTACGTTATATCTATATATTTTATGTAGTTATTTCTTAAGAATCTTTTTACTGGCACAGTTATATGATATCAAGTATTTTTATAATTATAAATAATTCATGTGGTTTCAAGTATGCCTATCTAAAATTAATTATTATATGGTTTCAAGTAATTATTTCTATTTAATAATAGTCATTTGTTTGTACATAGTTACATGTGTATCAATACAAATAAGTCATGTGGTTCATGTATGCCTATCTAAAACTAATTATTATATGGTTTCAAGTAATTATTTCTATTTAATAAAGTCATTTTTTGTCATATTTGTATTATAGTCAAGTATTAATATTAATGCATTAATTACAGCATCCAAATAATTTAAAGTTACATGATATACCCATCCCATACAAATATTTTACACAGGGATATATGTAACCCATAGATGGCCCTAGCAGTTACTACAACTACAGGTCAGAGTATATGTGGAGTAATCTCAATGAATGTGTACCCCATACTTCTATGATTCCCATAACTGACACCTCACCACCGGATGTAGTTTAGTGTTCCATCCTTTTGCAGGAGATACAGTGATCGTATAATAAACCCGATCGACAGGTAGGAAATAATAGTAGAATAGTTGTAATAATAATCTTAATGCTAATACTTCTAGTACTAATAATACCCGTCGACCTCAATTATGTGATTGTCATTAAGAACATTGTGTTTTAATACCTTTAAGCAGAAGAGTAAAAAATAGAACGTGAGACGCAATAGCACTTTCAATAATAGGAAGATACATAGAAAAGCTCAATCTCTTTTATTAAGCTTAGTTAAACATTCTCTCTCTTTCTCCCTACCCCTCTCATTCCCTCTCTATATCTCTCTTCATTTATCTACCATTGAAAAGCAATTATTAAAACAATCTCTATCCCTCCATATCAACGGAAAGAAAGAACCTGCATTTTATTTTTGGCTAAACAACTATAGACAGAATCAAGTCTATAGATCCCAGCAAATTAATACCTGTAGAACAAAACGTAATGTTTGCTGTATTATGAAGAGGAAAAATTAAAACAAAAATCACACTTAAAGATTATTTGTTTTACAATCTTTAAAACAGGAACATTTTATAAATTAAAGTCTGTACCTGTCAAAATGGTGCATTTGGTCGTTTTTTTTCTCTCTTGCAGATGTGTTCTATTAAACGTGATTTGTTTTCTTGTTATAATCAAGAAATTCTGTGAAAAGATGTTTATATGTAAGTTTAGGCTCTGTTCTTAAGGGAAAAGATTAAGTATGTGTCACTTTACAATCGTTAAACTTTTATAAAAGTTTTGGTGCTGTTATTCCGAAATTTTGGCCATGCCTACTACATTGTATAGTATAAGTGTATACAATAATTGTGCCGCGGTTAAAATTATGAGGGTGAGTTAAAAAGTAATGCTATTTTGTTTAGGACAGGTATAAGTACGAACACAGAACATGTATCATACATCAAAATGAAGCTGGCTAAGTACCCAGTCTGCCCTACTATTCACTCATAGCTATAGACAGAATAAAAAGGTTAACGGCTATCTTAAGTTGGTAGCATAATTTTTTCCAAAGGTATTAGCACTATGTGAAATGCAAACAAACTCGTCCAGGATTTGAAATTGAGTAGACTTTATATAACCCACGACGATAACCGTTACATTTTGTAAATTTGTTTACATGTTCACGCTCCTATTTCGATAATGTGCAGTGTCTGCAATGGTCATGAAATTCAAGACCCATGTAACATTACTTCAGGTATTAGGACAAATAGGTGCCGTAGTAACGTCTCAACTCGGAACACAAACCAAGATCAATGAGTAATAGGTTCGTTCTTGCCTAGTTCCTCTATACGACGTCATATTAAATTTCAACTGGAATATGTATTAAAAAAACGTAGGTGGATAAAAGTTAGATTAGTAGGCCATTAATAGTGAGTTCGATTCTCACTAAGTGCCCTATATTTCTCACCTTAGGCTGCTCTAAACTCAGCAAAGGACCACATATGACCGTGTTCATTTCTATTGAATTGTAGGATTTAACATGAAAGTGATTATTTGATTTTGAGGAAGTTCGCGTGGCGTAGTGGCGTGCTAGTACAGTACAGTTCGTAATGACAGACGTCATAGATTTACCCCCCCCTTGTAATTGCAATCAGGTTGCGTACTAGTTTTACAGGCTGCTACTACAAGATGTCGTCTTTTACCCCTCTCTCAGTCAAAGGTGTCTAATGCAAATCGTGCTGCTATATATTTATTCCAAGCTTTTAAATAAGCAAAAATAATCAGTACAAATCATTAATATTACGGATGATGGATGAAGCATTCAAAATTACCCAAAGTTGGCCTGAAGAAAAAAACATGTACGCCTTCAGAATGACGATCCAATAACTGGGTAATTCCAGGCTTCCATAAACAAGTACAATCGAACGTTTGCAGAGGTCGCCTGTAATGGATTTATCTTTCTGCGTCGTTTACCGCAATTCCGATAGAATCCATCCGCACTGAGTATCGCTTTACAAAAAAAAAAAAAAAAAAAAAAAAAAAGAAAAGAAAAAGAAAAATGGCGGTTTTAGAATTGCAGATAAAATCGTACGAAAAGGTAACGGTGCGCATGTCAAGAATCTTGTAACAAAACGTCGTTGGGGCAATGAATATGGATGAAGCTGCGTCTACCAGTTTGGACAATTGTGATATATTTGGACGGCAAATAAACAGTTTTATCTTGTCTTTGAATGGAATTGTCAGCGGGTTTTCTTTTTCTATCATTTTGACGTGTTTTGTCTTTTAAAGAAGAAAGGTTAATACTCACGTAAACTACTTGCATCTCAATTTTTTTTTGTGTTTTTTGCTATAATTAGCGAATTTCTTCCTTTCTTTTCTTTTTTTTTTTTCATATTTTTCCTTCTTTTCCAGCTTGTCACTTTCTCGATATTTGTTTGCTTGTTTCATTCTTTCTTAATATCATGTATTAGCATCCTGTCAGACATCTTTCTTTCTTTCGTTTGTTGGTTCTTTTTTCATAGATTTCTTTTATTCATTTGTTCTCTTTTTATTCATTCATTCATTCATTCTTTCTTTCTTTCGTTTTTTTATTTCTTCGTTCATTCATCTTTTCCTTTTGATTGTTTGATTCTTTCTTTTTTCTTTTCTTTCTTTTGTTGTTTCTTTTTCATTGCTTTCTTTTATTCATTTGTTCTCTTTTTCATTCATTCATTCTTTATTTCTTTCTTTCTTTCGTTTATTTATTTCTTCATTCATTCATCCTTTTCTTTTGATTGTTTGATTCTTTCTTGCTTTCTTTTTTTGTTGTTTCTTTTTTCATTTATTTCTTTCATTTCATTCTCTTTTTTCCTTCATTCCTTCCTTAATTCTTTCTTTCTTTCTTTCATTCTTTCATTTATTTCTTCATTCATTTATCCTTTTCTTTTGATTGATTGATTGATTGATTCTTTCTAGAGATGCTGATAGGTACGCGTCCTGCGTAATCAAAAACATTTCAAAGGACGCAGTAAAATCGTATCCATCCGTCCCAGTGTTTTTCTTTTTTCTTTCCTCACCATTTCAAGCTAGCTCTAAATACATTTCAATAGTTTCTTAGAAACGAATTACACATGATAGTTTACAAAGTAGGAGTTAGACGGATTTAGTTAGAACTCATAAATTTTCCCGGGGACTCATTCAAAGCAAATGCGTGCGTCCTGAGACGCACTAAATCAAAAAGCTATCAACATCACTGCTTTCTTTCTTTCTTTTATTCATTTCCTCATTCATTCATCCTTTCTTTTTCATTGATTGATTTATTGATTGATTCTTTCTTTCTTTCTTTCTTTCTTTCATTCAATTAAATTTTTCTTTCTTTTATTAATTCAGTCTTAATTTCTTTTTGCACTGATTCATTTTACTTTCTTTCATTCATTATTTTTTCATTCATTCATTCACTTATCTCTTTCTTTTTTCGTCGAATTTCCGTTTCTTTCCTGCTGATATTTTCTCTTTTCTTTAGCAAATAATATTTCTATTACGCTTTCCAAACAACTCTGTGACACATCCCAAAGCAAATAAACAGGTTGACAAAATAGACGTGAATAAAAAAAGATTACATTGAAACAAACGAAATTTATATCTGCGCAACACGAGGCGTTTTAGTGCACTCGCTAGTAAAAAAAAAAGTCGCAACTTTCATCTTTTTGTGCCAAAGCCGACATTACGCCAGATCGGTTAGTCTCCTAGCAACAAATGCAAAGGTGAACGTATTTTGAGTGAGCTTGTACCCCCCCAACACGAACGTAGAACTGTAGCTTAATTATTATGGTCTACGGGGAATTTGGGGATCGAAAAGAAAACGGTAATCAGATTTCTGGAGAAAGAGAAGAAAAAGAAAAAGAACACAAAGTGGTTAACGTTTGGAAGGGTAAACATTCAACGGGGGCCAGCCATTGACCGACCAATGACCTCGGAACTAGGTTCAAAAATAAAAACGGAAATTCCGGGTTTTGAGCGGAAGCGGATATGATCTTTCTCCAGCCCCGGGACACAAACGGAAGTAAAGAAAATTCGGCCTCTTTTTCGGACTTGAGAAGGGTCGGACAGGTTTTTTTGGGCTCCGTTGTGACATATCTAGGGTAGCAACGAACAGCGCACATGAACGTGATTTAAGATAGAATAGCTCGACCTTACTCTCTCTCTCTCTCTCTCTCTCTCTCTCTCTCTCTCTCTCTCTCTACTTATCCCTGAAAAAAGAACCCACGAGCCTAGAAAGAAATAAACAACCCTTTTTTGACTATACGACTTTCGTGCGTTGTTTCCCCCAGCTAACAACGACTACTACTATTAACGACTACTATTACAACCCGACTGGCCCCTACGCAACAAGAACAATGAAAAATCTTCATAGAAAATTCTCTTTCAAAGTAGCAAACTCATTGACGGATATTCCAATATTGCTGCAATATACCCATTGTAAGCAATATCATTAGTGGTACCAGCGTTTCAAATCGTAAAGAACATCGATCAAAGACGATTCCATATTAGCACAAACATGTACACCAACCATCGATATTCAAGTTGATAATTTACGACCAAGCATTTACGGACAACTAACATCTAATTCCACCTAGTTATATTAGCTCAAAATACGCTAGTTGTATCCACCTCAGAGGAGTAAGACTCCCACAAAAGGGTGAGAAGTAAGACTCCGACTACTGCATTTGAGGACAAAACTTCAGAACTGAATATCTCATTGCCATCACTCCTAGGTCCACTCTGACCTGGAGTTGTAATATCTGTTAGGGTCCCATTTATGAGTCAAATTATTCGTATTCGATAGACTAATTTGATGCCATATAACTGTTAGTGGAAGCGCATTATATTGTGAACACGACAAGATACGTTCAAATCCCGGACGAGCCTGTTTGCATTTCACATAGTAGGAAAGGTTGACGTGTCGTAAAAGCAAACAGCTAGCTATATAATTGTGTATAGTTGTTGCATAAAGGTATTAATCAAAATATTCTCCCTCCAGCTAGGGGTAAATAGTAGGACAGTTTGGGTGGTAAGGCAACGATTCTAGAAAAAGGAAAAATTTGAATTTAAACCTGTTGAACTCTGTCTAGCGCTTGTGAAAAGGGGATGGACTCCACCGCTGATTGTGCAACATCCTACTCGTAGAGAAAGGTTCGGTAAATATCCATAACTGTATCATTTGCATTAAGAACAGTTACTTGAAGCTAAAATTATTTGAAACTATAACTGAAGCCCTTTAATTTTGTAGACATTATTAGTATTACATACAAGTAGGCCATATAATTGAGAGCAAATTACTTGTTTTAGATAGAAATACTTGATATAATGTCATTCTATAACTAAATTATTTGTATCAAAAATAGTTACTTGAAGCTATAATTATTAAATAAGAATTATTATTATTAGTCACTTGAAACAATATAATTGAGTTCGAATAAATGATTATTATTTTTACTAGTACAAAATAAAAACCACCCTCCGGGCGATGTAAAAATAGATTTTTGAAAAATATTGCTTGAGGGGTGTGAGTAAAAAATTCAATGTCAGCGAGTTTGTACCCTAAGTAAGTAAAATCATCAAATTCATTAAAGGATTAAAAAATAAAACAATTTCAAATGTAACTTTAAATATGTATTAAAAATAAACAAACATATATATAGATATATAATAGTCATGTATTTATTAAAACTTGTTTTAAAAAGCAATGAGGACTGTCTAATGTTGCATGTTGAAATTTTGAGTGTATTTATTCTATGTTATGACGCTTTTGGGTAATGTGATATAAGCAGTGACGTAGTTTTGGTTACAGACAAACACCGGAAGCGAATCTCCATTATTATTATTTGCTCCTTTTGAGTTTTCACATCAGCATTAGCTGATGTGATTTCACTGGAGTCTGAGTGACAGCGAGTCTCCTCAGGTCTCCAGGACTCTTCTGAGTATTCTGGCAGATTGCAGCAGGGCAGTGTTCTGAATGGTTTCAATCCTTCCTCTGATTTACAAACTTTCCAAACCCTTTTCTAATCCTTTTGGGACTGTTCCAAGTGCACCAACTACAATTGGTATCACTTTTACTTTCATATTCCCATAACTTTTTCAGTTCTTTGGCAAGGTCCAGATATTTGTCCATTTTTTCATTTTCCTTTAGCTTCCCCTGTGATCTGCTGGGCACTGCAAATCCACCAGTTGACAAGTTCTTCTTTTTTGTTTATACACTAGGTTTGGTCTTCTTGCTCGGATAAGGTGATCCCGTTTTATTTCAAAGTCCCAGAGAATTTTATGCGTTTCGTTCTCAAGAACAGATTCTGGTTTATGCATATACCATTTTGTTGTATGGTCAAAATTTGATTTTTTGCATAATTCCCAGTGGATCACCTTCCCAACCCAGTCGTGTCTAGTTTTGTATTCTCGTTGTGCTAGTTTGCTACATTCACAGAGTATATGGTTTACAGTCTCATCTCTATTACCGTAAAGTCTACATTTACTATTTTGTTGGGTCTTATCAATCTTCGCTTTTATATAGTTTGTCCTTATGGCATTATTTTGTGCAGCAATTATAAGTGATTCAGTTTCTCTTTTGAGGTTTCCCTTTCTTAACCATGTCCAAGTCTTTTTATGTGCAACCTCTTCGATTCGTCGCTTGAAGTGTCCATATAATTGTTTTTCTTCCCATTATTATTATTATTATTATTATTATTATTATTATTATTATTATTATTATTAAATAGAAATATTACTTAAAACAAAATATATATGTATAACTACTAGTATTATATAGGAATACTTGCAGCCATACAACTGCATGCCTGCCCTGTCGGCTGGGGCGTTAGAATGCGCCGACTGCACCTCTGCAGAGGGGTAGACTCCCCCAATGGGGCCAGCTGTTGGCCGTGAGTGGCAACCCGTGATGCTTAGGATAGAGCCCTGGGGGATGAGCAGTTCAGACATGCAATACTCTTTGGCCCTATCTTGGGCTAGACGGGCGGTCGGAGGCCCCCTCTCGATCAATCGGTGGTCACGTCAAGCCCTAGCACCTATATGATTTTCTCAACCTATTGCCCTTAATGGCAAGCCCCAACCCCTTTTTATCATATGGGTTGCTAGAAGGCGGTGGCTGCGGGTCTACATGTCCTGTGAATGATGTTAAACTCTATCTGATGGTGAGTTCCAGTTTGGGGAATGTGGAGCACCCCTTCATCACCATTGCTCCCTGGTACACTCTGACCCGGAGCGGTAGTACCTGTCAGGGTCCCATCTATAGGTTAAATAGAAAAATGTGTTTATAAAAAAAAATTGTATTATCCATTAAGAATTGATTTATTTCAAAACTTTATCGATATTAAATGACCCACTGAGGTTAATATGCCGTAAAACAAACCAAACCATATAAACAACTGCATGCAAATTAGATGTATTTGATCGGAATACTTGATATTATATAAAGGGGCGCGAAAACTTTTTTTTCGATGCAATTAAATATTAGAACAGGCTCATAGTTCTGATATCTAGAGAGAACCGGTGTTTTCAGCGTGACAAGTGGAGGTGCGTGGTGTGATGGTTACCGCCATAGGAAATGGACACGGTGAGACGAGTTCAAATCCTGGACGCGGCCGTTTGAATTTCAAATTGGCAACCGGGTTAGCTCAATCGGTAGAGTGTTCGGTTAGAAAACACAAGGTTGCTAGTTCAATACCGGCTCTTGCTAGTGTATAAGTAGCACAGGGATATGTGCGGTAAAGTAGGGGCTGACGGTAGGTGTGGCGCTCCACCTCAGACGCAAAAAACAATATCCTTGGTCTAGCGCTTGTGAAAAGGGGATGGACTCCACCACTGATTGGCTGATACCGACTTCATCCCCCCCCCCGCCGACTTTACTTTTTTTATGGCAACCGGTCTATGGGAAGGAACATTCTGAATTCAAACCAAAGGGGCTCTCTAATAAGAATGTTTTCTATACTGTAATCCCTAGACGGTTGAAATGCCGTTAAAAATCAATGAATCTCTTTTTATAACTTTGAAATTTGGCCTTGAGCCATACTAAGTTTGGGAGAGTTAAGTTTTAAAATTGGGGTCACGCTGTAATCAAACTGGCGGTATTACTGTCATAATGGCGGCACTTGTCACCAAAGTATATAGCGCCAAGAGGAGGCGAAACACACACCGGTGAGCGGGGGTTTGAGAGCAGTGGAAGAGAAACCAAACAGAAGATGCCGTGGGAAAGGAAGCTGCTGTGCGGAAGGACAGTGTCAGGCGTGTAAATGATCAGGGCTTAAATACCATTATGTACAATCAATGCTGAGATGACCACAGGCGTTTATAGAGACCACGCCTGTTTTAGACAGTGTCAGTGACCACTACACCTAGGCACGCGCCTGCTGCCAATTCAACATCAACATTCATAAGCACAGTAAGCCCGAAGTGTGTCTCTGTGGAATAGCAGACTATAATAAATGACCCTTACCCGCTGTTTCTTACTAGCATAATAATGACGTATGAAACGACAACGGATGAGTCTCCGTCGCATAGTGGGTAACGTGCTGGACTGCGACATTATAGTAAGGAGGCGCGTGGTGTAATGGTTAGAGTCGTTATAAATCGACACGTCGACCCGAGTTTAATTCCTAGATGAAGCTGTTTGCATTTCATATGGCGCTAATACCCTTGGGAAAGGTATGCGTTCGATTCTCCCTCCAGCTATGGGTAAATAGCAGGACAGACTTGGCTCTTTAAATATGGCTAGGTAATCAGTTTAGGAAAAGAAAAACTCTGAATTCAGACCTGTTAAACTCTACTTAAGAAATTGACCTTGTATCGCATCCTGCTCGAGCGGAGGGGTTAGTATATATATATATAGTAAGCGAGTTTGAACTCCAGTAGTGCTCTAACGTTAAGTCTTGGACTAATATCATTCTACAAGGATGGCTTTGGCATTCTAGAAACTACGAAGATTGATATAACTTTAAAAAGAAACTAAAAATACAAAATGGTAAAGGCCAACTTATAATAAAATAATTTTCTTTTTTTTGTGGCAGTCAACCCCAGTGTTTTATCTTATGTCAAAGTCATTCTTGTAGAAAAACAGTCGTGATACTATTTAATCTAAATGTGGGATGGTCATACCTTTCCCAAGAGTATTAGTCCGAAAGTGAACACAATAGACAAACTAGAGTTCGAACTCGCTTACTACAATGTCGCAGTCCCGCACGGTAGCCACTACACCATGCGAACTTCCCCAAAATCAAATAATCAGTTTCGTGTTAAACAATACAATTCAATAGAAAAATAAATGATTCTTATTTTACTCTGGTAGCACCCCCGTATAATCTGGAGTCTATTTAGTGCAATTCTAGCGAAGAGTTTACTTGTAATGCTGAGTAGAGAGATACCACGGTAGTTATTATAATCACTCTGTCTCCCTTGTTCTTATACAGAGTTACGATGGTGGCATTCCTCATATCATGTGGGATAACCCTTTCACTCCAGCATAGGCAGAGGAGCTTGTGGAGTTTGTATAGGCGAACAGGTTTCCCACACTTTCGAAAAAAAAAACCCATAGCCAATTGATGTTTAAAAATCCTATTGTATTTTTATGATTTAATATTTTTTGCTTGCCTGGACCCCAAAAATGTTATATGGTCCTCGGGAAGCCATATGGCTCCCGGTTGAGAAACATTATAGACTGCACTCTAATGAAATGCTGAATGTTCAAGAACATTTAACTATTCAGATGTTACGAATGTCTTTTCCTTTAGAGACCCCGCTTGCCAAATATTTGAATATTTTCCAGGAGATTTTGTGGCGAAGTCGTAGACGATGACTGATTACAGGGGAATTGATTTCTCGTAATAGGTACAGTAGATAATTAGCTAATTACAGGTCCCTTGCTAAGAATACATCCAAAAATTGTAGGTTAGTAGTAACTTAGGCCACCGCATGCCCGCCTCCAGTCAAAGATTCCAATTGCATGGCTGCCAGGCCTTGACTTGATATAGCCCTGGGTCATACCCAACAATTTCCTTTAAATATCGTTTGTTTTCTTGTTAACACTTTCGCACAAGACAATCCAGAAATTCTCTTAGATGATGATGATGATGATGATGATGATATGGAAGAAAAAGAAGAAGAAGAAGAAATAAAGAAGAAGTAGAAGAGGAAGAAGAAGAAGAGGAGGAGGAGGATGAGGAAGAGGAAGAAGAAGAAGAAGAAGAAGAATTTTGGTGTAAGAATCGAAGAATGTATTAGGAAGTGAATGAATAAAAGAAAGTAAGTGGCAGAGATATATATAGATAGATAGATAACGAGAGAGAGAGAGAGAGAGAGAGAGAGAGAGAGAGAGAGAGAGAGAGAGAGAGAGAGAGAGAGTGGTGGAGAAAGACGGAAAGAGTTTATAAAAGAGAAAAGAGAAGTCAAAGAGAACGCAGAGGAACGAGAAAGAAGAAGAAGAAGAAGAAGAAGAAGAAGAAGAAGAAGAAGAGTTATAAAAGATGAAGAAGTAAGTGAATAATGATAAGAAGAAATGAAAATGAAGAAGAAATTAAGAACATAAAGTCGAAGAGGATGATGATGAAGAAGAAATAAAGAAGATAACGAGGAAGAAAAACGAAGAATGGAATGAAAAAGGGAAAAGGAAGAAGATATGAGGGAGAAATATAGATGAAGAAGAAATGAAGAAGAAAAATAAAGATGAAGAAATAAAGAAGAGGAAGTCGAATAAGATAATGGAAAATAAAAATAAATGAATAATGAGAAGGAATGAAGGAAAAAAAAAGCCGAAAAATGAAAATGAGAAATAACAGGGAATAAAGAAGAGGAAGAAGAAATAAAGATGAAGAAGAAATGAAGAAGAAACAAGATGAAGGAGTGAAGAAGATGAGGAAGTAGAAGATCAAGAAAATGTATAATTATAGTAAGAAGGAATGAGGAACAAGAAGAAAATGAAAAATAATTATGAAGAAGAAGGATTAAGAAGACAAAAAATCAAGAAGAAAACAAGAAGAAAAAAATAAAGACGAAGACGAAAAGAATGAAAAAAGCAGGCTAGAAGAAAATGATGAAGAAAGCAAATGATAAAGAAGAAACGAAAAAGAAGGAATGAAGATGAAGAAGAAACTAAGAAGAATTAAATAAATGAAGAAAAATATGAAGAAATGAAAGAAGAAGAAGAAGAAGAAGAAGAAGAAGAAGAAGAAGAAGAAATGAACAAGAGAAAGTAGAGGAAGATATGATAAAGAAATAAATAAAAATGAAGAAGACTAGAAGAAATTAATAATAATGATAATTGCGACCATCCAGATAACAACATTGTTAAGATCAGTAAGAATATTCAGAAGAGACCTGGAGACCTGAGGAGACTTGTTGTCATTCAGACTCCAATGAAGGACCATCAGCTTAAGCTGAAAAACTCACAAGGAGTGAAATAATACTGGACCTTGCCAGAGAATTGAAAAAGCTGTGGAATATGAGGGAGAAAGTGATACTAATTGTAGTTGGTGCACTTGGAACGGTCAATTTGGAACAAAGACTGGAGGACCTGGAAATCGGAGAGAGAATTGAGACCATCCAGACTACTGCATTGCTCCAATCGGCTAGAATACACATAAAAGTCTTAGAGACTTGTTGTCACTCAGACTCTAGTGAAATACCATCAGTTAACGCTGATGTGAAAAACTCAAAAGGAGAGAAAATAATAATAATAATAATAATAATAATAATAATAATAATAATAATAAAGAAGAAGAAGAAGAAGAAGAAGAAGAAGAAGAAGAAGAAGAAGAAGAAGAAAGTATCAATCAACTTCTCAAGGAAGACTGAAAATCTGTCAACTGAAACGTTCGGACAAAAATAGAGCGATAATAGCCCGTAAACAACAAGGAATCAATAATACCAGTCGTCAATCATATTGAACAAAGAAAACCCCACAAAAATCATACAAGGATGAAATATTTCAAAACAAGTGCTGGTAATTTAACCTTATTGCGGCGCTAAAAACACCGAAGTATAGGAGAGCCTATAAAATAGACAACAATAACCGTTTAGACCCTCAGTAAATCAAGATTATATTTGCCCTATTCACAAAATATTGTTTTTGGTATGTGGTTCTGGTTAACAAGATGGGATCTTGATTGAATTTTCAGAGATACTATACAAAGTCCTTTGTATAAGACCAATTGAAAAATTGAAAATCCAAATTTTCACCGACAACACGATAGAGATGTCACCTTACAATGAAGAGATAGCTGAACTGTATATTTTCTTACATATCTTTGGATCTTATGATAAAATCATAAGTACTTGGTGTTTGTTCCTCCGGGTTGTGTTGTGGGCATCCCGAAGAAAGTTTGATAATTAAAATAATGAAATGAATAAATAAGATAGAAATAATAAAGAAGATATTAAAATGAAATGAATATACAAGGTATGTCAAAAAAGTATCGAGATTTTTTCATTCTTTTTGACACACCTTTAATCTGAAAAAAAATAACGTCCCATTCAGTGCTCATTTCTATCTTGGTAAATACAGCTTTAAACTTGGTACTTTTTTACACATCTTTTATTCTGAAAAAATAATGAATGGAACGTTATATTTTTCAGAATACAAGGTGTGTCAAAAAGTTCAAAAAATCTCGATACATTTTTGACACACCTTGTATACTGAATATATATCTGTCCTCATCATCAATCTATCTATCAATATATTTTAACGTAATGACCGACTAAGAGAAAATTTGAATTGAATAAAAAAACAGAAATCTAATTTTGGGGGAAAGAGAAAAAGGGGAAAAAAAAGAGATAGAAAATAATGTTTTAGGAAACAGAGAGTCTGGGGCGACCTTTTGAAAATTGTCCATAGAGTGATTCAGGTCAAAGCGCTTACTATAGGATTAGATTGACTGTTTGTTTTGCGCAGGAAGTCGAAAAGACGAAGGAAAAATTGAACAGGGAAAACAATAGATAGGCGAGACAGAAATCTTAGTATAACAAAAGAGGTGTGACAAAGGACTTAATTTGAACAAAGAGAAAGGACTTCCGGTCAAGGAACAAAAGAATGTTGGGCGGTCGTCAATATTTAAGCAGGTCATCGGAGATACCGTCGATACGGTCGGGCGCTGCTAGCGAGCAGTGAGAGCAGTGGTAGTGCCCATGATCCATGCCGTCACTTAAATAAACGAAAAGTCTTACTACTGGTGTGAATCTTTATACTCCATTACTAACACATACGACCAGCAACAGCATATAGCATGTGCGAGAGAAGAACACTATGCAACAGATTAACTAGTTGCGGGTGAATGACTATTAGCAATTAGGCCATAATTAATAGATAAAACTAGAAGCATTGAATTTTCTGGCTGAAAGAACTCGAGAACCGGAGACGGATAAGTTCCTTCTCCCGACACCAGAGGCGGAAGTAAAAAGTGACTGGGAGTTTCAAGATGCCATAATACAAGTGACTCATGAGGAGAGAAGTTTGGGTTTAAGTCGAGTCTTGCGAGCAACCGAGAATGTTAGTATGATGCATCCTTTTATTAGAAAAAAATAGTCAGTCTTTTTCTCTCTTACCGGACCACCCACGCTAGCACATAAGCCCTAATGCTTGGAATTTACAGACCCCAAAAAGTACTATTCGTGGGTTGTTTTTCCATGTCCGCCTTCGTGCCCACTGAGTTTTGCCTGCGCGACCTCATATCATAAATGGTTTTGGTAGCTGAGTACACTACATTATAGTCTATACATATCTATCTATCTATCTATCTATCTATATATATATATATATATATATATATATATATATATATATTTCTCATATTGTTGTACCGGCCGTTTCTACAGTGGAGAATATACACCGGTTCTCACTATAAATAGTGAGACACCGAGTGAAAAGGTTGTACTGTTACCGTTTAGCGGCAAGCCACCGTTCTTGTACCTTATTGTAAATACACTTGTCTCATTTTACCCTACCTCGACTTGACTTCTTTTTTACTGTTGAACTAACATCACAACACACACACACACACACACACACACACACACACACACACACACATATATATATATATATATATATATATATATACTCTATTCATAATTGTGTATCCCAATCTATCTATCTATCTTTTTGTTCCCTCTTTCTGTTTCTCCCTCACTCACCGCACACACACACTCAATCACACACTCACACATACATAGATATGTTCGTAATTGTTTTATTATCTCTCAAAGTACGTATATATATATATATATATATATATATATATATATATAAACACTCTTACATAAATATAACTGCCCTAAGGTCGATTATTTATTTTGAAATGATGATGATTCTATAGAATCTGTTTTTTTCCCAGGAATATAACAATTTACCTGCGTTCTGTACCCCAGTTAAGCCCATCACCTCCGACCCCCACTGTATAGTCTCGTAACACTTTACAGGCTTCCCCATATAGGCGCCATTTTGACACAAGTGTTCATTTAGCTTTCAAATGCCAAACGCATTCTAAGCACAACATCACCCCAAACACACCCACTCACACATAAAAAAAAAAAAAAAAAAAAAAGACAACAAAAATCCTAAACACAAACCAAAAAGACAAACAATTTGAACCATTTGCTCGGGTCATAATCTAGTGACATTATCATTCTAGCGCATATTTTAAAAGCATTGCAATTACTCTATTTGCTCGGGTCCACATTGACTTCATGCAATAGATTGCTCCTTGTTTCTTGCGAAGAAATAATTAATCCATGATATGCCGCAGGGGTAGGTCGACCCCAGTCAATCAAGGTAACCGAATGCCACACTTCCACATTATAAAAACTAAAAAAAAGAAAAGAAAGAAAACACACACACGCACGTAAAGAAAAAAAATTGATGACAACCTGGTGGTTGAGATAGTTGCGCATCCAATCCTACAGGGACTTAAGTCGATAATAATACTTCCATTACACATTGTAAAGAAACACAAAAAGGATTATCTCCCTTTTTTCAGTTAGTGTCTACCAATACAATAAAATGGAGAAAAAATTGTGCAAATTATACTGATCAGACCAACCAGTTTATGCCAATCCATGTAATACAAGTGATTCCCTATTTCATATTCAGGATTTCTTGCCATTTACTTGCTAAACAAAGAAATTCATACTGACCTGACTTATACGTTTTATCTACAGATTAACATATAAAGCTTCTTTTTTTTTTCTTTTTTTTTTTTTTTTTACAATTATTTTCGGATTGTACATTTGTAAAATTCATCGGCTGAAACAGTGTAGTAGCAACAAAAATAAAAGAATAATATCAATAATCTGAACAACTCTAAATACTGAGATTACAGTTGGTTAGTTGGCTGAATCTTACGGCATCTCAACCCTTGTTGGGTTATTTTATGCCGGTGACGTTTTTGTTTTATTCATTTTTGTTGGGTATTCATTTTTTACATTAAATTCATTTTTTAAAACATTTTAAAAACTCATTTTTTGTTCTATTTATGTTGCATAATTGTATGGGGCGTGGGTTTTTGACAATACTCTATAGCGAGAATTCTAAGGGGCCATTGTTTTCAGATCAGGGATGGAAAACTACCGGACGGGTATGGCTCCAACTGAACCCAGAGGCGAGAATGTCGCACGTCACATTATTTAGTTAGTTAGGAAGTCAGTTTTCAACCAGCGTCAGACAGAGAGGATGTCTATCTCACTGCTGAGGTTGTAGCTTAAACCGCGTGGTGAATAAGGACGGGCAGTAATAAAATCTTGTGCAAGAAATCAAAGTCTTGCTGGTAATCAATGCATGATTTAAAAAGAAGCCATTAGAGACAGGAAACAGACAAGAACGTAGTAAGAAGATAGAAGAGACAAGATGACGACCGGCCAAAAAAAAGGAAGGAACGGAAATGGCGACTTGACGCAGAAAGGAAGAAGTAACAGACAAGTAATTTACAACACACACACATCTGGCTTTGTCTCACTCTATATATATATATATATATATCTCTCTCTGGTAATTTATGAGGAAGTACGCCCCGGTCTTCTGCCTCAGAAATTGCTACCCGGTGACTATTAAAATAACGTCCCCAGCTATGTCGTCTCGGTGGTGTTACTTGAAAGAAAACAACCAACTTTAGGGCGTTAATGTATTTTTTTCGTAATTTTTATCTATTTATCGTAATTTGTTTAGAAATTTATTTATAGAAATTTGTCGTAATTCTTGTTACTATCTATCTATCTACCTCAATTTGTTCATTTTTTACTTTGTTTATATATATCTATCCACCCATCTCCATTTGTACATAAAGAGAAGCCCACCCCCTCTAAAATACATTTAACGCCCTCAGTTGGTTGTTTTCTTTCAAGTAAAACCGCCGAGACAACAAAGCTGGGGACGTTATTTTAATAGTCACCGGGTAGCAATTTCTGAGGCAGGAGACCGGGACGCACTTCCTCATAAATTACCCTCTCTCTCTCTCTCTCTCTCTCTCTCTCTCTCTGTCACACGAGAACTCTCTCTATGTATATACCCAACGAGGGTATATAACATTTAACCCATAGATGAAATAAAATGGTATTAGCATTCCTGGTAGTAATGGCAATTAAGGCGTTCTCCACACGCTCCAGAGTTCCAGAATTTGAACCTCACCACTAGATGCAGTCTAGCGTTATACCCAGGCCACTAAGGTCATCAACCATCGTCTTCTAGCATATATATGGTAAAAAGGGCTGGGGTTACCATAGCAATAGGGTCGGGACAATCATATAGGTGCTAGGACTTGCCATGACCAGCCGATTGATCGAAGGGAGCCTTTCTGATCGTATGTCTAGCCTAAGTATGGGCCAAAGTGGAGTGGTGCGTGTCATCTCAATCATCAGGATTCTGTACTACAACTTCACGAGACGCCACCCACGCCATTTCGTTTTTATTAAAAAGAAGGAAAGGGAAGAAATAATAATATGATACACAGAAGAATATAATAAGAAACAAAGAAAGAGAGTAGAGGAAACATAGAGAGAGGGGGTAATAACGCTAATCTGTTTCAATCAAACATAAAGAAAATAAGGAAAGAAATAAAAGAGAGAGAGAGAGAGAGAGAGAGAGAGAGAGAGAGAGAGAGAGAGAGAGAGAGAGAGGAGAGAGGAGGAGATTAAATTTATACTTTTTACACAATGAAGTATTTTTTTAATAGCTCTTAAGTTTACATATAAAACGTTGTAATAATTGAATTATCATAATGTAGTATATCCACAGGTCCTGCTACTAAGGTATAAATGCATGTATTCAAATTTTATGTCCTGTCATCACCTCAGATAAATAAAGGACCATAATAAGTGCGGAAATAAAGGGAAAAAGAACGTCTTTCATATCAGAATGAAAAAAAACCAAAAAAAAAAAACAAAAAAACAAATATATAAAGAAAGAAAAGAATGAAAGAAAGGTGAAAGATGGGAAGTGATAACGCTTATCGTCTATTTTAATGAAAAAGAGAAAAGAAAGAAAGAAAAGTAAAGTTTTAAAAATTAGGGTCAAAGAAGAAAAAAGAAAAAAAGAAAGAAAGAATTTGGCCAGAGATTATTATACTTTTTACATATTGAACTATTTCGCAATAGCACTTAAATAAACATATCAAACGTTGTAATAGTCAAATTATTATACCGTGGTAAATCTACAGTTCCTGCTAGGTAAAAAATGATTACGGAATGAATTATCTATAGAAAATTCAGTAAATGCTTTCAATATTCGCATTTCCTTAGAAAATATACAAATATTCTATAGGGGGCGGGTATTTTTGAGACACAATAGCATACCTCGGCTTCAGCTGTTTGGAGTACAGGTTGGCATCGATTCGTTTGACCGTCTAGAATAAAATCATAGTGAATTACCTCCTCATAAAACCACCCAACGCATAACATCACCTTGTGTTCGAAACACTCATGTTGTGCGAAATATTGCAAAACTTTCAAATCACCCTAATAAGTAGTTATTTTCCTGACCTTCCACCAGGCCAGATTAACACGATGTGTTTTTAATGTGGAGAGCCACACACAAACCGAAGCTCGTGCAGTGGCCAGTGCAAAAAGTGCGTGATCTCTTCAATATTTCCCTTTTAGGGCGCCTCAGGTACTGGGCAACAAAACCGGCCCTGTCCTTTAACCTGTAACCAAGGGTACAGGTGCTGCATGAGGAAAGTCCCTTAGGATCATGCGATAAATTTTACCATCACTTTTCGGCCCACAAGCCGAAGCTTCCAAACGCTTGGTAAGTAGATCAATCGAAATGTCGTGTTTCTAAAATAAAAAAGAAAGAAAAAAAAAAATTTAAAACCACATGGAAGGACAAGGTAACCGATAATTGCGTAAGAGTTATAATTTTTTGTTACCAGAAATAAAGAGGGTCATTCAATAAATAAGATGAATTTTGCCCAGGGAATTGACATTAGTAAGCACTGTTTACAGTTGCACCTTTTTCAAGTAAATCAATGATGGTTCTTTTATGTTTCATAAAAATGTCATCATTACTTTCTTTACTGAACGCTGCACCCGGAACTTTTTCTTGATCGGAGAAACAGTGAGTTTATATTCCATGCACTTTCTTTTCGACCAACATTCGTAATGGCGAATACATGTTTAGCCAATCTTTATGCATTTTTTGACCAAAACATACTTCCTCTTATATATCATACATTCTTATGTGAATTTTAAATGGTTTGAACTTCTTAGCCACCACAACTTTGACATAACTCTATTTAAGCGTGGAGCATTCTGTTTGATTGGCCACCATTTTAAATAGCTTCAAAACAAATATTTTTGTGAGAATAAGAATAAGCGTTTACGTTAATGGAAAAAAATTCTGAAAAAAAAAATTTTGCTTTTTTATTAAAAAAATCCCCATATTTATTGAATTAACACATTAATAACCCGCTCCTATTGGGACCGGGGTCTGTTAATGAAATTGACAGCGTGGTCCCAGGGGGAATCCCCCCAGGCAACATCTGATTTAAAGGGACAGGGCTGGGTTTATTGCCCAGGGCCTGAGGAGGAATGCCGACGATATTTATACCTGCCATCCCATGAGCTTCGGTTCGTGGGTGGTCCCACATTAAACGACCTTGTGTCATACCCACATAAGTGTGATGCGAGGTAAATGCCTTATTTATTGAACTACTTTCGTATTTTTTAAATATTTTTCATTAAAAATTGATTTTGACAGACTTTTAAAAATTTGGTTAAAAACAGTTTTTGTTCGTTTGAAAGCAAAACTGATAAACGCAGGTGCTCATCGTCCTACTTTTGTTATTTCTATTCAAATTATTATATTACCCTCTCCGATATTTCCCCCTCCGATATTTTGTATATTCAGTCTCAGCTCAGGTTATTGAAGTAAAAATTTATAAACAAAATCAGTGCAATAAAAAAATGATACAAGGAAAAACGAAATAGCAGAAGATAATTACATCAGAAAACGATTACATCAATGTTTTTGATGTAATCAATACACGGGCTACTATGCACAAGTTATCCGATCAGTAGGTCAAGCGTGGATGTCAATAGCATATTAGTACCAGTGATTAATAAAGAACAAACGATGGATTTTTGAGATTCTAAAAATATAAACTTAAAGGGCGCGGAATATCAACAGAAACTACTAACAATAAGATAAACTAGTAGGACCTGTGGATATACCACAGTATGATAATTTGATTATTACAACGTTTGATATGCTTAATTCAGAGCTACTGCATAATAGTTCAATATGTAAAAAGTATAATAGTCATGATTTAATTCTCTTTACCTCGTTTTTCTTTATTTCCTTCTTTTCATATTTCCATTATGTTCGAAAACAGATTAGCGTTATTGCTTCCGCTCATTCAGCCCACTCTCTATATTTCACCTACACTCTTTCTTACTTACATTTTTTCTTTCCCTCTTTCTTTAATTATTTCTTATTATATTTTTGCTATCCAGCATGTCTTTTTCTTCCCTTTCATTCTTCAAATTGTATGAGGTAACGACACTCACGAGAAATAAGAATTCGGCGAATAAACAACACCAGATAATCAGGATTTATATTTTTGCATTTCATATTGGACAATTTGAACGGTATCATTTTTTAACCAGAGAGAATTGCAGAATGATAACGGTCGGAAGATTAAGGAACAAGAGTATTAATATATATAAGATAAATAATAAACAACTATTATTACCACGACAAAATGTACGCTGATGGGTCATATCTTTAAACACTATGGTGTTTTAATACTTGTCCTCGTATTTTGTATAAAAAGAGCATCAGAAGATAGAATAGACTTATACACGAGTATATACAGTTAGATTTATACATGGGTATATAAGGTTAGACTTATACACCGGTAAATATGGTTAGACTTATACTTAAGTATACAAGGTGTGTCAAAAAAGATTGAGATTCTTTTTACTTGTATTCTGAAAAAAAAAGTTCCATTCATTAATTTTTTTCAGAATACGAGGTGTATAAACAAGTACCAAGTTTAAAGCTGTATTTACCAAGATAGAAATGAAGAATGAATTGAACGTTATTTTTTTTCATAATACAAGGTGTGACAAAAAGAACAAAAAATCTCGATACTTTTTTGGTCCACCAATATATATGGTTATACTTATACATGGATAGATATGGTTATACTTATACACGAGAATGTATGGTTAGACTTATATACGTGTATATACGGTTAGACTCATACACGGGTAGATATAGCTAGACGTATACACGGGTATATAGCCTTTTCTTTATGAACTGCTCCAGGATGGATGACGTCAAAACACGCATGAGCGCTTAGGCCCAGATGACATTTTAACACGCAAACCTACCTACCTGATTTTTCTGCCTAATACGCACACCAAACACCGTTCATCCCAGCAATTCTGGCGAAGTTTCTTTTATGTACTGCAGTTACAAATCTTAAGGAAATATTGCAGTAACATTTGCCTGCTGTATTTGTCCTCAGCACAACTTGAAAATCCCGACCCCAAAAGGTTAATAATACGAGGTAAGGTCAAAACGTAATGCCATTTTGTTTAGGACAGGTATAATTACCAACAGAAGAACATGTATCATACATCAAAATGAAGCTGGTCCTCCGTGGATCACATCACATAGTCATCCTTTTTAATGGGGCCGAAGAGATATTAGTTTCAGGCACACGTTATTACAGTGACGAAGTGAAATCTGTAATGAAGAACTATCTCAAAGAAGAGTCAACAGAATTTTACGGGGCAGGGATACATGATCCATTCGAAGGTGGGACATAGCTATTGAAAGAAACGCTGACTATGTGGAGAAGTAGGGATGTGATCCACAGAGGACCAGCCACATTTTGATGTATGATACATGTTGCTCTGTTGGTAATTATACTTGTCCTAAACAAAATAGCATTACTTTTTTACTCACCCTCATAATACACACACACACACACACACACATATATATATTTATATATATGTATATATATATGAAATATAAGTGTGTGTGTGTGGGGGGGTAAGTATATATATATATATAAATATGAGTAAGAAAAGGTGGAATGAAAACATCACACAATGCTGTTAAAGAAGAAAACAATTTATAATATAATCATAGCTGATACTGCTTCTTTAACAGCATTGTGTGATGTTTTCATTCCACCTTTTCTTACTCATATTGTCGGATTAATTTCCTTTCTTTTAAACTTATATATAAATATATATTCAATTTTAATTATATAAATACATATATAAGATACATACACACACACGCACACACACACACACACACACACATATATATATATATATATACTCAAATATTTATATATGCATACCGACGTATATATATATATATATATATATATATAATATATATATATATACGTCGGTATGTATATATAAACATTTGAGTATATATATATATATATATATATATATATATATATATATATATATATATAATAAAGCCTAATGAGTCAGAGGCTATCTGCCTAGGGTTCTATTAACGGATCATCAGGATAATTATAATTAATCATCAGAATTATCCTGATGATCCGTTAGAAGAAACCTAGATAGATAGTCTCTGAATCATTAGCCTTTACTATTTAACTTACGCAACTTCTTTTGGCCATTACAGTAGTGCTGGTTGATTATTTTCAGGTAGTGCATATGTTTTGCTCTTTTCTTTATTTATGTATTTTTTTCTGCAGGCATAAATTTATATTGTGTAATTGCAAATTATAATGCAGGGATTTTTTGTACACCGTCAGAATGTAAAAATAGAATAATATATATATATATATATATATATATATATATATATATATATATATACGTGTCTGTGTGTGTGTGTGTGTGTGTGTGTGTGTGTAAAAGAAGTTTAAAGCGTGAGGGTGGGCATGGACCCATTGGCTACATAGGATTTCTTTAACTAATCAAAATCAAGGATATTAACTTAGTAATCATAGTACGTTTGTGTAATCTACTAACTAGTGTGCCATTTGATGATATTATACATACATATTCGAACAAATAGCGCTAATACTCTTGAAAAAGATATGGATCCAACTATTCTCCCTCAATATATGAGTAAATAGTAGGGCTGACAAAGTTCTTTACACTCGGTTAGTCAACCAGTCTAGGAAAAGGTAAACTCTGAATTCAAAACTGTTAAAATCCGTTTGAAAATGGACATTGTGTCACATCCTACTCTTGCAGAGGGAGTGGTTTATATATCTATCCATATATATATAAAGATGCGTAAAAAAAGTATCAACATTTTTTGTACTTTTCGACACACCTATTCTGAAAAAAATAACGTTTCATTCATCAATTTTTTTTTCAGAAAACAAGGTATGTCAAAAAGTACAAACATCTCGATACTTTTTTGACACACCTTTATATATATATATATATATATAAAATAATAAAATTCGAAGGCAATACAATGCGTAAAAAATAAAGACAAAAAGATGTTTTATATGTTTAATCGATTTCAAAACAAAGCTTTATCATCAGAGTGTATTTTCATTTCTGAAAATACACTCTGATGATAAAGCTTTCCTTTGAAATCGATTAGACATATAAAACATCTTTTTGTCTTTATTTTTTACGCATTGTATTGCCTTCGAATTTTATTATTTTATAACATACTTAACAATGCTTCAAGCAAATTACCAATTACTTTTATATATATATATATATATATATAAAGGGTGGCTTACCGGTGAATATGGGCACGATCGTTGGAGGTGCACAGGATCCAGGGGTTAAGTCCGTGATAAAACAAATGCAAAGTGCTCAATACAAAGTAGAGCAAATTTATTGAAGAAATAGATACAACAGAAACCTACTCGAGTTTGATTCTAGCGATGAAACTCGAGTAGGTTTCTGTTGTATCTATTTCTTCAATATATATATATATATATATATATATATATGTGTGTGTGTGTGTATGTGTGTGCGTGTGTGTGTATATATATATGTAAATATATATATATAAAGTAAAGTCGACGGGGCGGCCTAAAGTCGGCATTAGCCAGTCAGCGAGGGAGTCTATCCCCTTTTCAATAGCGCTAGACCAAGGAGATTGTTTTTTAGCATCTGAGGTGGAGCCACACCTACCATCAGCTCCTTACTTTACCGCACAGATCCCTGTGCTACTCATACGCTGAGTTGGCGAGGACCGGTATCGAACTAGGAACCTTGTGGTTTCTAGCTGAACGCTCTACCGACTGAGCTAACCTGAAATAGTTCTTTCTTTCGCGTGATACAAAAGTGTTCTTTAAGCCACAAATAGGGAAAAAAAGCAAGACAAAAACAGCAATTCAATAACATAAATAGAAAAGTAAACATAATAAGCCTCTATTTTTCCAAGTCCCCTAAAAACAAACACTCAATCTTCATCTCTGTTGCCTAGTGATCATTGTCAGCAGAGTGACGTGATGTGGAAGGAGGTTTGGGATGGACGGAAGAAGGAATATGGTAACTTAAGTATTAAAAAAAAACAAAAGCAAAACGAAAGGTCATTGTTGTCGAAGGTGATCGCTTCACGCAAACGGAAGTGGGAGAGTGGGGGAAGCGTGGAGGAATCGATAAATAAAAGAATGACCCCCGAACCAAAAAAACAAAAAACAAACCCCCCCCAAATCACCAACAATCAAAATGAAACAAAGAACTGAATCCCTTTTGTATGTGGGTGAAAACTTGCATTTCAGTCACGTGGATAAGACAGTCCAAAAAGAAAATAAAGGGAGTAAAATGTCGGCTTCGGTATTTTACCATTAGTGAATGCATTTTATGGCACAGGATCTTTTTTTCTTCTCTAGGGCCGTGTAAATAAAGAAAAATTGATTGGCGCAAACAGATCGTGATGTCATAAATAAAACAAATAAAAAATAGTATATATATATGAGGAAAAGGTGGTTGGAATGAATGCGAGAGAATGAGGTAAAACATAAGGAATGAAAGAACAAAACTCAGACAAAAATGTGTAGTATATTTCGCTGGAGTTTGATCTCAGCTTCTTCAGTTTTTATTGAATTATTCAGATCATACAATTGTTTTCTAGAAGAGGGAAGTAGGTAGGTGGGTAAGTTTTGTGGTGAGGAAAAGATTTGATTGGTTATAGGGGACATCTTTCGGAAGCCGAGTTGAAACTCCAGCGAAATATACTACACATTTTTGTCTGAGTTTTGTTCTTTCATTCCCAGTATATATATATATATATATATATATATATATATATATATATAAAATACATATATATATATAAAATACATATATATGTATATACATATATATATGTTTATATATATATAAGAATATATATGTATATATATGTGTGTGTGTATGTGTGTGTGTTTGGTGCGTCTAGTTCTCAGTGTGAATATATTATATTTGCATATATGTTTTATATATATAAATATATATGTCTATAATATATATGTTTGAGGATTTTGCGTGAAGCATGGGTATGAAATAAATGAGGAACCGAATTAGATATTAAGTTTTAAGTTTCATTGTATTTCATTCAGTATTTCGGAAGTGTGATCTTCCTTCATCAATAAAGTCTAGACTGACTGTCTTCTGTTGTGCTTGGCATTTTTATAGTTGGGAATGTTGAAATTCCTGCCGGTTGGCTAGGGTTGGGGTGTCCCTCTGCCGGCCGGTCATTAATGGTTGGATGACCTCTTCCGTAATTGCGCTGGGCTGGCTGTTTGTATATGGCATAGGGGTGACTGGTTGTCTTTACTGTCCTCTTTATTGGCGGGGTTGGGGTTGGGGTTGGATATGTAGGTCACTGGTTCCTCATGTGTGTCGAGCGCCTAAATCCGTGTTTAACCCGTGTGTGTATGTGCGTGCGTGGGCGTATTATCCACTTAATTTCTTTGTGTTTGCGTGTTTGTGTGGATGGGAAGCTGTGGTCTATTAATATGCTCTTCAAATTTTCTAGTGTATGCAGTGGTCTATTAAAATGTTTTGCTATTGTGCTGTATTTGGATAGTTGATATATATATATATAATATATATATATATATATATATATATATATATATATATTAAATGTGAATTTTTGTGACACTTGGTTTTCAAGCGTTTTACGCATTCATCAGATACATTGAAAGCGACGCCTTTCACTCTGATGTATGGGCCCAAGTCACGAAACTCAAGTGACAAACATTTCCAAGTAACATATTTACATACAAATCTATCTAACAATATATATATATATATATATATATATATATATATATATATATATATATATATAAGTTAAAAGAAAGGAAGTGAATCCGACAATATGAGTATGAAAAGGTGGAATGAAAACATCACACAATGCTGTTAAAGAGAAAACAATTTATAATATAATCATAGCTGATACTGATCAATATTTCGATTTTACAAAAATCATCATCAGAGCTCATTCACTCCGTAGTTGTTTGGGTCGGAGAAGAAGGTCAAATTTGACATTCTTCTCCGACTCAAATTTGACATTCTTCTCCGACCCAAAAAACTACGGAGTGAATGAGCTCTGATGATGATTTTTGTAAAATCGAAATATTGATCAGTATCAGCTATGATTATATTATGAATTGTTTTCTCTTTAACAGCATTGTGTGATGTTTCATTCCACCTTTTCATACTCATATATATATATATATATATATATATATATATATATATATATATATTACATGTTCTATTATATCACTGTTTAGATAATTCCTTCATCATAATGTCCTGATGAATGTTTAAAAATCGAAACGTTTTAACATTCGACTTCATCATCTTTTCGGAATACTTTGTTTTCTCTTATTTCCTATTTACCGTCGTATTCAACATATCTAATCTTACATATTTAACCACACATTATATTATTTTATAAATGTGGTGTCTCTGTCCGTCTGTCTGTCAGTCAGGGTATACAGTTGAAAACAATACCTTGAAAACAAGAACAAACAAAACATTCCTCTTATAGAATCTTACGAGAAATCCAGTGTATTTTCCGCTGCATTAATTTGAGGTCAATACGTACAAAATGACCTCGAGAAAAGTAACAACGCATTGCGTTTTTGACCATGGACAGGGGGCTTATCCTCCAGCAACCTCGCGTCGCATAAACGTGATAACATTTTTAAAATGTAAGTATTTACACTTTTTTTCCAGCTACATGTCAAGGAATCAACACTTTCTCTACTAAAAGACTTCTTTTCATATTAGGACACTTTGCATTTGCAACTAAGTATTATCTCTTCCCTGTATCTTATGCAACGTTTGTACTATCTTTCGTTAATATTTTCACAGGAAACTAAAAATTCTTGTTATTACTTCGTCGTTAATTGTTCTCATATCTATTCTGTACGAAGAAACGATACCCAATAATGTATCTTTCTTCTATAAATTTGGTTTGACAGAATTAAGAACATCCAATATACTGTTCATAAAGATGAGTCGTTATATAGTCGGGTATTCCTTGATATTTACGTTGCACCCTGGCGCAACATCATGAAGCTACGAGGTCCAGAAGAAAGCAGCAGCAACAAAGCACTGGTACATCGACATCTTCAGGGACAGCCTTCACATGCGACATCTGTGGTCGGGAATGTTTTTCAAATATTAGACTTCACAGTCACAGGAAACGCTGTAATTCCAGGGGTACAAAAAATTATATTATAGTCTTCCGAGACTGAAATGCCAATAATGTTGGTGTAAGAGATAGACAATTTTGGTTGTGAGTATGTTGGACCTGGAACTAGCTGATCCATCTCGAAAAACCTTTCTGATACTGAAAACACAGCCTAATCACTAAAGTGAAAATCTATACCTGAGAATAATTCTGAAGGATTGTATATTAGGGTAGGTCGATTTTTCACTTTTATCAAATTGTCCATCTATGTGAAAGTTGTGTGTTAGTATACTGAATACTGGTACCAAAAATTAGATCTTTTACTTTACTGTTTGTTTGAGGAAATTACATCAAAGATCTCTACTAAAATGAACTAAACATTCTCGTTTTCTAAAGGCTAAATTTTGCGAAAACGAGGATTTTTATATTAACACAACTTTCGCATAGATGGACAATTTAATATTTTTTTAAAGTGAAAAATCGACCTACCCTACTCTACCTGGCAAAAATTATGGAATTAACACACTTAAAGGTTTTCAATTTTGGAGTCTTATTTCATTTAGCAGTAAATAAACTAATTACAGATAAAACATAAAACATTTTTCTTTAATAACTGCCACTTTATTTTGAATAGATGTGAGAATTTCTCATGCAAACTAGTCGTTTTTTGAATGACGGACAAGGAACGTACTTTTTAAAGAAAATTAAATAGATATTTTATTATAATATATAGCTATTTATTTATATTAAAGCTACTAAATAAATAAAAAAAATCTTGGTTGAACATATCGTTTCCTCGAACGGTATAAATATAATATCAATTCACGATAAAGTGATAACAAGGATTTCTTATTGGCTTATCAAACTTAACAGAAGAGAACATGACTGAGATACAAAGAAGAGCTTAAACATCAGGGATTTGTGTAAGAGGGGGCACATCATCTTTAAGTAGATCCCATATAGATTTTTCTCCAAGCGATTCATTAAACTCCGAGTGGTTCAGCTATACAGTAGCACTGACACGGCTACAGCTTGAAAAATGCTCACTTTATCTTTTCAGAGATTGATCAGATTCCATATGATCGATAATCTGTCAACAGTAGTCCATGCCTTTCATATGCATATATTGACATCACTTTCTAATGATGAGATGATGCTACCTAGGTATGTAAATTATTAAGGAATAAACTCTTTAAATGACCGCAGTTAACCAACTATTCAAAGCCCTTTAAATGAAGAGCTAGCAATATGTGAACTGGTCTACTAATTTCAGACACTTTTCACCTTTATTTAAAATAACTTAATTGTGGTCCAGTTAAGGAGAAGATTCTTTGGTATTTATAGTAAACTGATCCAGTGAGAGAGGACTTTGTTTCACTACAACAGGAAAGTAAAAATCATTGTGTTATATTCATTTGTAGGCCATAATCACAGTTACATAAAGGGGATTCTGAGTTAGAGGTGCGAAGAATAGAGAAGTCGGAGTCGGAGGTTTGTGTTCCGACTTCACATCTCTCTTAGATGTTTAAATACTTTGATATCGAGTTTCCAAATTTGGTATGCATACGTACTGGATCCAGGGAAATATCTTAACTAAAACTATTACTCATATTGTAAAGTAAAATCGACGGGGCGGCCTAAAGTCGGTATCAGCCAGTCAGCGAGGGAGTCTATCCCCTTTTCAATAGGGCTAGACCAAGGAGATTGTTTTTAGCATCTGTGATGGGGGCGCCACACATACCATCAGCTCCTTACTTTACCGCACAGATCCCTGTGCTACTCATACGCTGAGTTGGCGGGGACCGGTATCAAACTAGGAATCTTGTGGTTTCTAGCCGAACGCTCTACCGACTGAGCTAACCCGGCCCCAACTCATATCTTATTATAATGGAGATTGTGTGTTTTTCTGTCTGTAACCGAAACTATATTACTACTCAAATCACAATTCCTTTAGTTATTTACATCATATTCTCCATGATTTTATTTTTATTTAAATCTCAATTATTAATAAAATTGTTTTACATTATTAATGCTGTTGACCATATCTACATACTAATAACATGCAATTGTATTTATATATACAACAAAATAGAGGTTTACAGTATGAATGGGAAGGCTAATTTGCATATTGATCTTAAAAAATTGATTTTAATAAATATATGCTTAGTATTATTGATTTCTAATTGTTTGGTTTTATCTTATTGAATATGAGCAAAAATCTCTTCAATAAATCTTAAAAGAAATCCCTTAACAAGAAGAAATAACTGTAATATTATTCTTTACTTCCAATTTTAACTAAACAGTTTAAATTAGGAAAATTTACCAATGAAAGACGGGAGTAACGGAAAATGATGGAAGTGTTAGTTTCAAAGCTGTTCTATTTTTTCAATCATACCCCCTCTGTTCCAAATCTTTTTATCTACATTCTTATTCAGTTTCATTAGCCTTTCTAATTTAATATCATATTTTATTATAAAATTTAACTAAAATACTTGCACCCGGAGGGTGCATATATTTGCTAGTTGTAATAACTGATAAACAAGAGGAATGCTTAACTCAAGCTTTATTCAATATAACTTAGCTGTGGTCCAGTTAAGATGAAGATTCTTTAGTATTTATAATAAACTTTTCCGAAGTGTTGTATGACTCCATAATCAGCTACCGGAAAATCCGTTTTTTAACTGAATTGACAATTTTTCCTTATCTGTATATTTTGATTATGAAACTGATAACTAAGGCAAAAAAACGAAAAAAAAAAACGCCCTGCTACACACCCAAAATAAAAAAAATATAAAAAAAGAAGCGAAATATTATATTACAGCCAACTGCGTGTCATCAGATTAGAAATGCTTAAGCTGAAAGAAATTTTATTCCGATCAGAAGAGTTCGCTTTTATCACTTAATTTAATTTCCGGTCTAAGTGACATTCTTAGATTTCCCATGATCCCTCATTTCGATGTTTAGACGCCATGTTGTTTCTGTGTCGTCCTCATTCAGTCGACAGTCTCTTCTAAACTCTAATAAAATAAAATAGAAGAAAGGATTTTCAATTAGTGATACTCGTGACCCTCCATTTCCGCCAACACCAGATATCAATGTGACGAAATTTCAGCTCCGCCTTCGTGTCACTCAAACTCGGGGACAGTTTAATTAAAATGGGGACTTTGTTAATAAGAAAATGACGACCATTTTTTTTTTGTTTTTTTTTTAGTTTTTCCCCCACTTTCATTTTCTTGGTCGTTTCATTTTCCATCATTTCAGCGAAAAATATTGATTGCTTCGTTGGTTCAAGTTTCCTTTAAAGACTTCGTTTCTTTTCAGAGTCTGTGTAATTTATTGATTATTGTTAGCACTTCTATTTGTGCAGACGAACAAAGACGTATAAAGAACAAGAGGAACAGACCGATGAGAAGAAGAAGAAGAAGAAGAAAAAGAAGAAGAAGAAGATGGATGGAGAAGAAGAAGGAGGGGGAGAGGGATGAAGATGAGGAGAAGAGGAAGAAGAAGAAGGAGGAGGAGGAGTAGGAGAAGAAGAAGAATTAAGAAAGGAAGAAGAGAAGAGGAAGAAGGACGACGAAGATGAAGAAGAAGAAGGAGGAGAGAAGAAGAAGAGGAAGAAGATGGAGACGAAGAAGGAGGAGGAGGAAGTGAAGAAGAAGAAGAAGAAGAAGAAGGAAGAAAAAAGAAGGAGGAGGAGAGAGGAAGGAGGAGGAGGAGAAAGAAGAAGAGGAGAAGAATGAGGAGGAGAAGAAGAGAGAAGAAGATGGAGACGAAGAAGAAGAAGAAAGAGGAGGAAGTGAAGAAGGAGGAGGAGGAGGAGAAGAAGAGGAAGAGGAAGATGGAAAAGAAGAAGAAGAAGGAGGAGGAGAAGAAGAAGCGGAAGAAGATGGAGAAGAAGAAGGAGAAGAAGAAGAGGAATAAAAAGAAGTAGGAGGAGGAGTAGAAGAAGAGGAAGAAGAAGTAGAAGGAGAAGAAGAAGAGGAGGAAGAAGAAGTAGAAGAAGAGGAAGAAGAAGAAGAAGAAGAAGAAGAAGGAAGAGTAGAAGAGGAAGAAGGAGAAGAAAAGGAAGAAGAAGAAGAAGAAGAAGGAGGAAAAGGAGCAGAAGAAGAAGGGGAAGGAGAAAGTGAGAAAGTGAGAAAGAAGAAGAAGAAGAAGAAGAAGAAGAAGAAGAAGAATACTTTGTTAAAGGATGAGGCGAATGTGAAAAAGATTAAAGGAAGTGCAGTTGGAAAAACGGTGAAACCGAAGAATGTGCAGTGTAAGGAAGTAGTACATGTAACGGAACATGTATGAAAAAAGAGACAGGGTGTAATCAAAGAAGAACTAAGGCAAAGAAGAAGAAGAAGAAGAAGAAGAAGAAGAAGAAGAAGAAGAAGAAGAAGAAGAAGAAGGTGGAGGAGTTTGAGGAAGTGGAGGAGGTGATATAATAGCTGATGTTTAAAAACTCTCAAGGAGGAATTCCTTATTCTTTGAATATTTAATGGTGTAATTTAAAAGAGTTAAAGGGACTTTTGAATCGATGTGTCAAGATTGAAGAACTGTTGGGTGGGCTGTAATCAATTGTGCATTACATGGCTTTCGGTCATCACCTTCTTGGTAGAGCCGAGAACTCATTAGCAACCTCTAGTTTTCTGAAAAGTTCTCGGGTCAACCAGAAATAGAATAATGATTAAAATTGTTGTTTTTGGGCGAATTAAAGAAACTTAAGGAACATGATGTGATGAACAGTGGAATGGATATGGGGAAGAGCGAAAATGTTTAATGATGCTCGAAGATTTCCTTCTTGGTTGGGACGAGGACTCCTCAGTAGGTCTTCGAAGTTAAATAAAAAAGAGGTTAAAAAGAAAAAGAAGAACAATAACAAGTTAAAATAGAAGGGGAAGGGGAAGGGGAAGGGGAAGGGGAAGGGGAAAAGAATTAGAAATAAAATAAAGAAAAAGAGAAAAGAAAGTGATACCAATTGTAGTTGGTGCACTTGGAACGGTCCCAAAAAATTTGGAACAAAGACTGGAAGACCTGGAAATCGGAGAAAGAATTGAGACCATCCAGACTACTGCATTGTTGCAATCGGCTAGAATACACAGAAGAGTCTTAGAGACTTGTTGTCACTCACTCCAGTGAAATACCATCAGTTAACGCTGATGTGAAAAACTCAAAAGGAGTGAAAATAATAATAATAATAATAATAATAATAATAATAATAATAATAATAATAATAATATTGAAGAAGAAGAAGAAGAAGAAGAAGAAGAAGAAGAAGAAGAAGAAGAAGAAGAAGAAGAAGAAGAAGAAGAAGACGTCATTGGAGTATCAGAAGAAGATTTAGAAGAAGCAGAAGTAGAATATGAAGAAAAAAGTACGAGTTGTAGAAGGACGAAGAAACTTAAGTTTATATCTGTTAAACTGTAAGAAAGAGAAGGAAAATATGTTGCAACTAATGAAAGTGAGAAAAAGAAAAGCAAACAAACTGATAATGATGACAAAGTTAAGAACATTTAAAAAGTTAAACACGAACCTCATTTTTTATAATGAAAGTAAAACGAAAAAATATATAAATTCCTTATGAGAAGAAGAAGAAGAAGAAGAAGAAGAAGAAGAAGAAGAAGAAGAAGAAGTGAACCAGACAGAGAAATATATGAAGTTGAGGAAAAACTAGTAGGTTCGGTTTGGTTTGGTTGTTTAATGGCCTATTAACCTTCGTGGATTATTTAATGTGAAAACCATTCTTAGTAGAAGACCAGTAGTGGTTCAGTTTAATCCATAACTAGGCGGAGGGGAAAATATTATTATTGTTAGTAGTAGTAGTATCAGTAGAATAATAATAATAATAATAATAATAATAATAATAATAATAAGAAGAAGAAGAAGAAGAAGAAGAAGAAATGTAGTAAAAAGGAAAGAAAAAATGGAATATGCAGAAAGTAAACATGGTGATGAAAGTAAAAAGAAAAATATAGAAACTCCTTATGATCAAGTAGAAAAGGAAGAAGAAAAAGATAGAAGAAGAATCTAAAGAAGAAGAATTCAAAGAAAAAGAATTCAAAGAATTCAAAGAAGAATTCAAAGAAGAAGAAGAATTCAAAGAATAATAATAATAATAATAAGAATTCAACGAAGAATTCAACGAAGAATTCAACGAAGAAGAAGAAGAAGAAGAAGAAGAAGAAGAAGAAGAAGAAGAAGAAGGATATGTCATTGAATAAAAAGTAGGTGACCAAAAGAAAAATAACACTTCGTTAAGAATCACACATTTTTCGTTTTTTCCGTTTCCTTATTTTCTCCTTGAGAATATTTGCAAATGATTTTCGTCTTGAATGTTTTAATTTTCTTGAGAAAATTCTACTCGAAGAAAAGCTCCCTAAATTATGCCCTTAGGTAATCAAAGGAGTTGATATAAAATTTAATAATAAAAAAAAAATAATAAGTGTAAGAAAATTTCCTCCCCAAGAATGAGGAATGGCAGTTAGAGACTCAAATAGAAATACGGAAAGAAGAGAATTCAATAAAAAAAACCAAGAAGAAAATAGATAATTAGAATTTAAAAACTAAAAAAAGTCCGAGACAAAAGAATTGAAAGAACGGTGAAGGATGTTGATGGAACTAATTAACACCAGTCAATTTATAAAAGGAGGAAGTTAATAAAGGAAATAATTAAAACACAAAACAACTGAAGCAATCATTATTAAACATTCAGACGAGCATAATCGTTCGTCTTTCTAACTCCAGTTGCGTTTTTTCATCGCATCTAACTCGGTTCGTCCCATCGAGGACAGCGGGAAACGGAGTGAAGCTGAAACAAGTACTCGAACTCAAACTCACACCATGGTTGTGAGTAAGGTTTGTTCACGAAATGTACACCTTGTGGTTCGTCGTGGTTCCAGACGAGAACAATGTATAGAAAGAAAAGCATCTTGCATTTATGTTTTTAGCGACCCCAGAAAGAAATAGGGACCCTTATTTTTTTAAACGCGAAATAGTTCGAAAGCGGAGCAAAACAAAGGCCGAATGGGCAAATCGGAAACTTAGCCCCGGGTCGATATGTACCGGCCACTGTCCGTAACATTCAGACGAGTATCATCGTTCGTATTTCTAATTCCAGTTGCGTTTTTTATCGCATCTAACTCGGTTCGTCCCATCGAGGACAGCGGGAAACAGCGTGAAGCTGAAACAAGCGCTCGAACTCATGTTGGATATTGTACAAACGGAAATAGGAATTTCCGGTTGAATCAAAAAGACAAGGGAATTGGGAAACAAAGGATGTTCCAGACAGAAGTCTGGATCGAACAAAGAGGAAGAGTGAGTAAGATCGGAGGCTTACCGAACGAACTGTCCGGAAAAACAACAATAGTAGGATGACAAACTCTGTTCGTCCCACCGAGGACAACAAGAAACAGCGTGAAACTGAAAAAAGTGCTCGAACTCACACTCACACCAGGGAAGCCTCATTTTACGTAATTGCTACTTTACTAACACATCTAAGAGAGCCGAGATGACACCCAAAACTCACTGTCACTCCTGTCTTCGATTCGTTGAAGCCATGTTTTTTTTATCGATCAAAACTCTGATAATATTAAAATTAGGTATTTACCCAACCCGTTCGCCATCGGTAGGATGTGACTCAAAATCACAAGTATAGGGAATCCGGCTTGGATCGAACTCACTGAAGCTGAAACGTACTCAAACTGCCCATTTCAGGTAAGGCCTTAATTCAACAAAATGACATTTTTGGTGGCAGAATAATTTCAAGAACTTCAGAATCTAAATATTCCTTATTTGCCTGTTTTTTTTTCCCAGACTTCTTTTTCTGGGATTATATAAAGGAGTGTGCATATTTGAATGAACTCCAGACATTACTACTCCTCAAAATAATATTCGTTCAGGGACAAGAGGATTTACTTAATGTTATGTTTTTAACATACAGATAAAATACGGAAGACTGAAATGATAATGCAAGACCAGATTGTTGTAAAATTAACGAGGTTTTATTCAACTAATGGTAGAGAACGCTTCTACCCTCAAGTGACTTAACCAGTTCAACGGCTGTGTTCCACACAAACAAACGCCAATCCACAAGTAACATGGCTGAAACCCCACTTCGGCTTTCACTGATTAAAGGGGAGCAACTCTATTTTTGTTTGGTCTTGCTAACACTTAATAATCCTTGTTCAAAATTATACAAAGTGCTCGAATTATGTTGCAACTTTACCTACTTTGCCAACACTGCCATGAAAGCATAGATGAGACCCAAGAAACTGTAAATTATTCCCCAAATCCTCAATTGGTTGAAACAAAGTATCTTCCTATCGTTTAAATCTCTAATAATGTTCTAATTTTATAAACTTGTAGAAATAATTTTCATGTTAGATTTAACATTAACATCATATGTATCAGTAAATCGGCAGAAGTAATTTTCAATTAACTTACAAATATATCTAATCAACCAATAGATAGGATCCTAACAGGTACTACTGTTACATAATCATTAGATACCTAATGATTATGACAATAGTGTAGAAATCATATTAGTGCAGCTGATGGCCTTGAGAGTGAGTGACAATGCTTGACCTCACTCTGACCTTGCCTTGCGGGATAAACCGTGAGAACCGGGAACCCCGATAGAAGGCCCCTTCCGGTTTAAGGAGTAAGCAACTCAGTTAGAGAGTTAGAACTTAGAAGCCGAGCTAGCAAGATGTAAGGATCCGCGAGCATTGTCTGGTCTGGGGGTTTATGAATAAAGTAACATCAAAAGTAAATCGAAGTCTTGTGTTTATTACCAAAAACTAACAATAGCACAGGGCTTCTGATAACGAGAAACCCCAACAGAAACAAGACCCGAAGTCCCCAAGGAACACCCCGACAAGACCAGACCAAGATAGATGATAGAAGAACCAAGCCGGTCAGAAGAATAGATGACCAGAGTAAGAAGTAAGAGAAGTATAAAAGTTGCATAGCCCTTCTTTACCGGCACTAAATAGGTATATAAGGGCTATGCAACTCTACCACTCCGAGTAAGAGTGAACTTGGGAGTAATGGCAATAAAGGTGTAAAAACTGGCTGAGTGTAAAAACAAGTTAACGGTAGAGTGACCATCTGGTGAAAGAAGAGAAATAAAATAAAGCATTTTAGTGGAATAGATCACTAATTAGGACTGAGCCTATTCTAGTAGTGACCACCCCAAGCGGAGTTTTACAAGTTTGAATTAAGAGTTTTCCTTCTCATAGACTGGTTGCCTAACCAAGGTTAAAGAGCCCAATCTGCCCCTCCCAGAACTCCAGAATTGGAATCTCACAAGAAGATGCAGTTCGGTGTCAAACCTAGGACACTAAATTAGTAGAAATAATTTTTATGTAAGATTTTTCATTAACTTCATGTATATTTATATATTTACCAACCTCTCCACACCAGCAGGATGTGACACAAGGTCAATTTCTTAAGCGGATTTTAACAGGTTTGAATTCAGAGTTTTCCTTCTCCTAGACCGGTTGCCTAACAAGTGTTAAAGAGCCCAGTTGGCCCTACTATTTTACCCATAGCTGGAGGGAGAGTAGAATTCATACCTTTCCCAAGGGTATTAGCGCTAAGTGAAATGCAATTACTACGTCCAGGATTTGAACTCGGGGCGACGAGTCCATTTCCAATGACTTTAACCATTACACCACGCGCTTCCTACACTTAACTTCATGTATATTAGTGGAATAGAACACCGCCTTCTAGCACCTTTATGATAAAAAAAAAGCGTTGGGTTTTTGCTATAAGCGCAATTTGAAGAATACGGTCGTGACAAACATAGGTGCTAGGAGTTGACATGGCCAGCCGATTGATCGGAGCGGGCCACTCCATCTTTTATCTAACCCATGTATGGACTGATGTGGTGTGTTGCATGTCACAGTACCACTTAGTAAGCAGTTCACGAACCGATGACTGCACATCTGCAGTGGAATAGAACCACTCCAATGGGGCCACCTGTTGGCAATGGGTGGCAATCTGTAATGCCTGAGGAATGGATCCTGGTGGCTGAGCATTCCGTGACCCGGGCAATAAGTGGTCATGAGACTTGCACCACTCCACTTTGGGCCATACTTAGGCTAGACGGTCGGTCAAAGAGAACCGAACCGATCAATCGGCTGGTCATATCGAGCCCTTGTACCTATATTAAGACCCATCCGTATTCTTCAAGTTGATCTTCTAGAAAACACCCGACCATTTTTATCATGTTCTAGAAGGCGGTTGTTGAGGATCAATCACAGTTTATAAATACACATAAATTCATTTATTCTAATTTATCAATTCACATGAAGTTGATGAAAATCCTTTCTACCAATTTATCAATACACATAAAGTTAATGAAAAATCTAACATTAAAAGGACAGACAGAGAAATACATACAAAGAGAGAGAGGGAGACAAGGAGACAGAAAAACAGAGACATGCGTACATACGAAGAGAGAGAGAGAGAGAGAGAGAGAGAGAGAGAGAGAGAGAGAGAGAGAGAGAGAATAGAGAGAGAGAGAGAGAGGGGGGGGTAGAAGGCGAGGGACAGACATACATACAGACTGACAAATAGATAAACAGACTTCATACATACGCACAGAGAAAGATGGATGGAGAAACAGAGAGAAACAAATACATACATACATACATACATACAGTGAAAACACACACACACACACACACACACACACACACTAAACACGAGAGAGAGAGAGAGAGAGAGAGAGAGAGAGAGAGAGAGAGAGAGAGAAATGGAACTAAAACAAGAGACAGAGAGAGAGAGAGAGAGAGAGAGAGAGAGAGAGGGAGGGGGGTAGGGAGGTTTGTGCGTATAAAAATAGTCAGGAAAAGCTATATTGAAATTAAACAATCATTTAAAATAAATGTTAAGTGAATGTCTAGGAGGTTTCACCGAGACATATTCGTTGGATTACACAAACATTTGAAGTCCTCATCACCATTTTTCAGATTTTGATGTTCGTTTCCGGGTCAATGAGGCGAATTAATTTGGGTAAACGACTTAGCAAATTGCTGGCCAATCTAAAATGAATAATCTTGGCTCTTAACGACCTGAAAATTGTCTTAAAGCCAAGAAAGGCCGGTGATTCAGTCTTAGAACCCTATTGTGCACGGAGAACAAAAAAACTATATATATAATTGGGTTTAGGTTTGTCTGTCCTGTGTAAATAACAAAACCGTCCAATTTGAATTGATTGATTACTATTTGTATTCAATACCGATTTAGCTCAGTTGTTAGAGAAACCGCCGATCAATCGAACCCGAAACCTTGTGGTTACTAGGTGGGTGCTCTAAAGGCCAGGATAAACTGTAATTGTTTATTAATTATTAGTACTAGCAAATATATGCACCCTCCGGGTGCAAGTATTTAAGTTTTAATGTAATAAAATATTGTATTAAATTAGAAAGGCTAATGAAACTAAATAAGAATACAGATAAAAAGATTTGAAACAGAGGGAGTATAATAAAAGATTTGAAACAGAGGGAGTATAATAAAAAATGGAACAACTGAAACTTACTCTTCCATCACTCTCGTCTTTCATTGTTATTTTTCTAATTTAAGTATTTAGTTATAAGAGGAAGTAAAGAATAAAATGACAGTTATTTTATCTTGTTAATGGATTTCATTTAAGATTCATTGAAGAGATTTTTGCTTATATTCATTAAAATAAAACCAAACAGTTAGAAATCAATAATACTAAGCACATATTTATTAAATTCGATTTTTTAATATTAATATGCAAATTAGCTTTCCCGTTCACAGTGTAAACCGCTATTTTGTTGTATATATATAAATATAATTGCATGTTGTCAGTATGTAGACATAGTTAACAGTATTAATAATGTAAAACCATTTTATTAATAACTGAGGTTTAGATAAAAAATAAAATCACGGAGAATGTGATGTCAATAACTAAGAGAATTGTGACCTGAGTAGGAATATAGTTTCGGTTACAGACAGAGAAACACACAATCTCCATTATAATAAGATTAGACATGAATTGTGCATGAATTATAAGTATTAGGTAAAAACATATGAATATTCATAACTGTGTGAAAATTAGTATTATTTGGATTATTCGGACTATTGTTCTCATATTCATTGTTATCTATTTCTCTGAATGTTTGAGATGAGGCTTGAAGATTAGTATTATCTGCGTTATTTGGACTATTGTCCCCATCTTCATTGTTATTTGTACAACGTTTCGGCCGATATACCCTCCGGCCTTCTTAAGGTATTTCTTGTCGGACTCGGGAACCTTCGAAGTTCCGTGATGGGTCCCAAATACGACAAGAAAGTTCCCGAGTTCGAAAAGAAGGTTCCCGAGTCCGAGAAGGTTCCCGAGTCCGACAAGAAATACCTGAAGAAGGCCGGAGGGTTGTACAAATAACAATGAAGATGGGGACAATAGTCCGAATAACGCAGATAATACTAATCATTGTTATCTGTACAACGTTTCATCCCATGGGCCCCCGCCCTTCTTCTGATATTTCTTGTCGGACTCGGGAACCTTCTTTTCGGACTCTGAAACCTTCTTGTCGTAATCGGGAGCCACCACGGAACTTTGAACCTAACACTTTATTCGAAGGCTTTTAGCATAATACGGGGACAGCGCACTACCACGTAGAAGTCTGTATGAGTGGGTAGAAAAGTTTAACAGTGGTCGGACAAGCGTGACGCACGAAGAGAGAGAGCAGGACACCCGTCAACCTCCACCACTGATGAGAAGATTTAGCAAGCTTGCGGTGAGTTATCATCGATGAGGTAGCTTGTTCTCTGTAGATTAATCCTGGTTCTGCTTATTAAATCGTCCACGATGATTTCGGCTTCCATAAAACAAGAGGGCGGATAATGTTTGAATCTACCTCGTATTAGTAAAGTAAAGTAAAGTAAAATCGTCGGTGTGGCCTAAAGTCGGTATCAGCCAATCAGCGAGGGAGTCCATCCACTTTTTACTAGCGCTAGACCAAAGAGATTATTTTTGTGTCTGAAGTGGAGCGCAACACCTACCACCAGCTCCTTACTTTACCGCATAGATCCCAGTGTTACTCATACACTGAGTTGGCGGGGGCCGGTATCGAATTAGGAACCTTGTGGTTTCTAGCCGAACGCTCTACCGACTGAGCTAACCAGGACCTATTCTGTATAAATTATTAGTATGAGATAGGAATTTTGTATAAATTAATAATATTAGATTGGAATTACGTATAAATTATTAACATCTGATAAAAATTGTGTATAAATTATTAACAATAGATATAAATTGTGTATAAATTACTAGTGTAATGTTTGAACACTGTGCAAATTAATCACATTAGTATTTCTCTGAATGTTTGAGATGAGGCTTGAAGATTAGTATTATCTGCGTTATTCGGACTATTGTCCCCATCTTCATTGTTACTTGTACAACGTTTCGGCCGTTTATGCCCTCCGGCCTTCTTCAGAGTGGATAAGGTAGTTAGGTTAAGACAGTGACAGTTATCTCTGAAACCCGAGTTCAATCCTGAGTGAAAGCAGTTAGATAATTAATTAACACAACTCCTACCGCAGCTATGGTTAGCGGAATGAGAACAGGATACCCCCGTGGAATAAATAAAGGTTTAGGTTCAAAGTTCCGTGATGACTCCCGAATACGACAAGAAAGTTCCCGAGTCCGAGAAGGTTCCCGAGTCCGACAAGAAATACCTGAAGAAGGCCGGAGGGCATATCGGCCGAAACGTTGTACAAGTAACAATGAAGATGGGGACAATAGTCGAATAACGCAGATAATACTATTCATATTAGATATAAATAGTTGATATTAATGCACAGTTCGCAAATAAATGATATAGACAAATAAGTAATATGTACATTAAAATATAGTTATGATTAGAATCTAACAAAAAAGAACACATTTTGACATTAGATAACCCATAAGGAGTTGAGATGCTGTTAAACAGATAATCAAAACCAAATCGAACATTTAATGTTTCAAGCTTTTCCTAAGGGGAGAAATGAACCCATGTCTCAGCAAGAATTTGAACACGGTTCGTTGGATCTATTAGTCGCACCCTTAATAGGCAGCGGTGTTTCTTTTCGAGGGTGTTATTCATACAAATTACTATGAAAACTATGAACAATTTATGAGGTACCCATAACGAAGTATCATTGATATTCATTTACTTTATTCAGTATCAACAGTGAATACAAATTCCTTGTCTTCTGGCGACCAGGCTCTTTTATATCCTCGGAGGAGGTAACTTTTGTAGTTTAATGCTCGCCTGCAGAAGCTCCCATTATTTAATGGGGAGGTCCATTTCTACTCTACACTATTAACATAAACAATTCATAACGCTTACTCTTTACCGCTAATTTTTTTTATTTTTTTATCCAGCTGCAATAGTGTTATTAACATGTATATCAAAGAATTATTCCCTCTTTCAATCTACCAAAGAAAAATGCCATATTTTAGTCTTAAACTATTACGAAGACGACACAGATTTTTGTACAGCTCAGTTGTGACGTAAAATACGTTTTATCTTTCATTATTTTTACAGGTGATTCCGTTTCGGTAATTCGCCACTCAGGGATCTGTCGCCATTTTTATCACGTGATCACACATATTACAAATATGATTTGCATTATCATTTCAAATTAGCAACAGTTAAAAAGAACAAAAGCAATAAGACTACCGTTCTCTTTAGAAATACGTATTTGTTTAAATTGGGGATGTTAGTTACAGAGAGGCTATTTTGGCGAGATCTTCTGACTGAGTGTAAAAGCAAATTAACGGTAGAGTGACCATCTGGTGTGAATTATCAATAAGAGATATTTCTTTTAAAAAGCACTGGCCACTCTGACCCGAATTGGTAGCATCTGTTCGGGTCCTATCAATGAGTTGTTGAAAAACTACTTTGACCACAAGGGAATGGGGGAAAAGGTTTAAACAGTTTAGAAGCAGTGATTATCAAATCTTGCTTCTTACGAAACAACGCCGGGTTTCGCAACCTCATGAGGGGGGTCTATTTGTGAAATAGATCACAAATTAGGACTGAGCATATTCTAGTAGTGACCACCCCAAGCGGAGTTTAACAGGTTTGAATTAAGAGTTTTCCTTCTAATAGACTGGTTGCCTAACCAAGATTAAAGAGCCCAGTCTGCCCTACTATTTACTCATGGCTGGAAGAAGAGTAGTTGGATTATTACCTTTCCCAAGGTTATTACCGCTATGTGAACTGTAGCTTCGTCCAGGATTTGAAATGTCTTCCAGTGTAGCGATATCTTCCAGCAAATTCTAAGAGATGACTGATCCGGTAACGCCGTTGATCAGTGCATGCTCTCTGTCAACCTTAATTTCATATATATAACAAAAATCGGACCTCTTTCCAGTAAAAAAATGGTATAGATTCCATTCAAGCGCAGGTCTCACGTACGATATTTCGGATTAGACTACTGCCACACCGATCTCCTTCAAGCCAATGCCATTCACGTAAGTAGAGGACCTATCCTCAAATTCTTTTCCACGGAGTCAAATAGATACGTTTCAAAATTATTTATATTAGATTGAAGTACTTCATATTATAACCATGTGCAAAAAAAAAAGAAGAAAAAAAAACAACTTTAAAAAGTACAAAAAATCTAAGTAAAACGTACAATATGCGCAATTCGCCAATCTCTATGCATAAAATAATCCCTGATAGGTTGACTTGCCATTAAAATCAATCAACACTAAAAAGCATAGAGGTGTTCTTTCTTATTAAAATTATTTTCTGTGTAACCTTGAAGAGGAGATATACAAATAGAGTCCAATGAAAAACATTAACTGCTAACACTTATCTAAGCGTTTGAAGGAATTGATACGGTAATTACTTGAACCGGTTTAGCTCAGTCGGTAGAGTGTCCGACTAAGAACCAAAGGTTCCGGGTTCGATACCGACCCTCTCCAACTCAGCGTATGAGTAGCACAGGGATATGTGCGGTTAAGTAAGAAGCTGATTGCAGGTGTGTCGCCCCGGCTCAGACGCCCAAAACAATCTCCTCGGTCTAGCGCAAGTGAAAGAGGGATAGACTCCTTCGCTGTCTGGCTAATATCGACTTTAGGCCACCACGACGACTTTAATTTTTTACTTAAAGTAGACGGTGTGGCAAACACAGGCGTGTCCACTTGTAGGAATCAACTGAAGAACGTCACTTATGAGTTCGTTCTTACTTCTCCAGCAGTGCACAACATGTCTTGTTCGTCTTACTTGGATGGGATTTTGAGATAGGCTGTAAGTGGTCGTTTAACTGCTGTTTTGTGGGGTGCTGCCTACGCAAACTAGCACGTACCAAAATATTGCAAAGTTTTTGACTCACCTTAGTATGTATTTACCGAACCCCTCCGGACGAGCAGGATGTGAAACAAGGGCATTTCTAACCTGCAGCCTAGAGATAACTGTCACTTAGAACTGTCTTAAACAAACGCCTTTATCCACTACGCCATGTGTCCAATTGGACAATTCAGTATGAATTTTGGGAACTTATAAACCTAATGTCTTGTTTTGCCTAGAATATCTACCTTTTTACTTACGTATGATTTTTTACCTTGACTCATATTACGTTTTTAAAAAAATCTAATCTAGCCTTTTTAATTATAGGTTCTGTTACGATTTTATGGGCCATCCATTAGGCTTAAAGCAAGAGCGCTTGTCCAGCAGAAATCCTTGGTAAAGAATCCTTTGGTTGTTCCTTGGTGCTCCTCAGTATTGCAAGTCCTTCGTCAATGATTGCAAATGGACGTCTTTCAGTGTCAGTGATTAAGTAGTCAACCAGCCACGTATTATGGCTGTTGATTGGCAGAGGAATAAACCACGGTGTATGGTAGCACGGCTTATATCCACAAAATAATCCAACAGCTTCCCATATTGTATTCATCTCTATACTTGGCTACTTACGGTCATTTTTAAACGGAGTTTAGCAGATTTGAATCTAGAGTTTTCTTTCTCCTAGACAAGTTGTCTAACCAAGGTTAAAGAGTCAAGTCTGCCCTATAACTTAGGGAGAATAGATACATACCTTTCTTAAGGGTATTACAAGTGAAATGAAAACAGCTGTTACATAATTGTTAGTATCCTAACACTTATTTACAGTAGTGTAGAAACCAAAATGGCAGTTATAAGTTGCAGCCGGCGGGCTTGAAGGATTGAGTGAGAAGGCTTGACCTCATCATGATCCTTCCGGTGGATACCGTGAGAATCAGTGGAGAAGACCCTCTTCCGGTTTAGATTAGAAATAGTCAGTATCGGCCAAACCACGAAAGTGGTAAGTCGTGTTAAACACACGGCCGACTCAATCTGCGCAGGTAGTCTGGAGGGGATTTCGGAATAAAATATGATCTAAAGCAAATCGAAGTCTTTGGTTATTATCTAAAAACTACCAATGACACGGGGCTTATGATAGATGAGAAATCCCCAATGGAAGACCAGACACGAAGTCCCCAAGACGAAGTCCAGACGCTAGAAGAAGAACGTAAGATACTAAAGATGAGCAGAAGAATGATAGAAGTAAAGAAAGAGAGTATACAACACAGCCTCGTCCAGGATTTGAACTTGTGTTTATTTCCTACGACGATACCCATTACTCCAAGGGCAGCTTGACTCATCATAGTCGCCCATAAAGGGTTGATATGCCCTTAAAATAATATACCAATCAATAATTGCAAATGTAGTCGATTTCAAAATTTTGAGGGAATATTTGTTTGAGGTCCAGAACACTTGGGAACAGAATATGGCTGTTAAAATTCCAATAAAGATTTGGACTTTCTTAGGATTTAGCGTTTCTCTTGATAATCCTGTCTTCCGTATGGAAGTGCCCTCGATTGGTCAGCTTTTGAGGATTTGAAAATGACATTTGCTACAACTGCCCACTTACCACACATCCCCCGTCTCTGGGACTTGGATTTGGAAAGCCAGTAAGCTGTTTGTCCGAGTCAACTGCCTAGATGACAGAGAGACAAGACGTAAGGTCGAATAGCACGGCTTAACGTTAATCCACGAGACTTAGTGGATGGAACGAGAGTTGGATGCATATATATTTTCCATATGTCTCTTTCATTCATCTCTCTCTCTCTCTCTCGCTCTGTCTGTCTGTCTCTCTCTCATATATATATATATATATATATATATAATATATATATATATATATATATATAGGGTACTTAAAATGTTAACATTTCTAGGGTAATTCGTTTATGATAATATGGTTTTAAATTATCCACCTGTTAAACATCCCTGTCAACATATTGGGATCTTCCACATGAGGTCTGCGTGATGTAAGCTATGCTTTAAAAAAATACTCTCATAGAAATATTGATATGTTTTACAACCTATGGAAGATTCCAAGTAAGTGTTGACAGTGAGGGTGAACATGTAGAGACATAGATATATATATATAATATATATATATATATATATATATTATATATATATGTGTGTGCTTAATTGGAGTCGTACCTAATTTTGAAAATTAATTAATTAATAATGAATTAGGCGGGAATACCTATTTAAATGTATGGCTAAACAAATCGAGAAAAATCAATCTCTGTATGTACATTTAGGCCTATTAGGCCTCATCAGCAGAGCTATATATCGGAAGACCGCCCTGTGCGTGATTTGAAACCGGACTGCCAAGCTGACAGGCCGATAACATAACCCCTACACCAAACGGACTTCTTAGATTTTACGATTTGTTTAGAGTAGGTTAACATTCCTCTTCTAGTGACTTTTATTATATATATATATATATATATATATATATATATATATATATATATATATATATATGACTTATCATATGCTCCCAAAACCCGGTAGAGCTCTTCAGGAGCGACTTAAATTAACTTTCTGCTAGCATAAAGCAATGATCGTCTGTTGTTTATAGACTGGATCTCTCCGGTGATCGTAATATATATAAACAAATGTATGTATTTAATAGTTTAAACGCCACCCCTTAACGGTAGCTGTCAAATGGTTAACGAATCGGGCTGGCGAAAAGGCAGTCGGGTTTCGCTCCTGGCCAGAGGTAGTTGCTGTGCCTAGCCACATTGAAGAGACGTGAAACGTCGAAACACGGTGTCTGTGGATGACTTATTATATATATGTATATATACTCCACACGGGTAGGATGTGAGAAAATGTCTATTTCTTAAATTGAGTTGAACAGGATTGAATTCAGAGTCTCATAGACCGGTTACTATTCCCAGGTTAAATAGCCCAGTCTGCTCTATTTACCTATAGATAGAGGGAGAATAGTTGGATTCATACCATTTTCAATAGCATTAGCGCTATGTGAAATGCAAACAGCCGAGTACATTTTCTACAATGATAACCATTACCATACGTGCCACTCTCCTACATATGCAAACAAGCTTTACTCCACTTAAAATTGAACTTATGGTGTCATATAGTGATATTCGTAAGCTTTAAAAAGCGCCTTTGTTGGTGTATATTATAAAAGGAATTAGAACACCTCATGATGCAATGGTTAACAAGCTAGTCTCATTCGGCGTTCTATATTTACAGCCTCATCCAACCTATACTTAGTCTATTAGTAGGAAGCGCGTGGTGTAATGGTTAAAAGTCATGGGAAATGGACTCGTCTCCCCGAGTTCAAATCCTGGATGAGGTAATTGCATTTCACTTTGCGCTAATACCCTTGGGAAAGCTATGAATCCTACTCTCCCTCCAGCTATGGATAAATAGTAGGGCAGACTGGGCTCTTTGACCTTGGTTAGGCAACCGGTCTAGGAGAAGGAAAACTCTGAATTCAAACCTGTTGAACTTGACCTTGTATCATATCCTGATCGTGCGGAGGGGTTGGTAAATATATATATGTATACTTAGTCTATTATAGTACTTCCAGTGGTGTAATGGTTAGCAAGCTAGTCTCGTAAACCAGTTACCATTGAGTAGCTATGGATAAATGGTAGTGGAGCTTGGTTTTTAGTCTAGGTTAGGTAACCAGTCGAAAGCAGAGGTTCCTGACCAAGGGTTGCTGACGAGGGAGGCCGCACCCTCTGGTGGTGTGAACATCATTCCAGGGGGTGCGAGAAGCGTCCGTTCCGTTCAAATTTAGATTTTCTTTTCTTTTGTAATTAATATTAATTATATTTTTGCATCTTTATGTCAGATTATAATTATTGCCCTCCATCATGCCAAGAAAATATTACATATTAGATTTAGAGAGTGAAATATATATGATCTTTAGATAAAACTATAGTATGGTGGATTCATTCTATATTTTTGAACAAAAGTATAAATTGTATGGGTGCGAGGTCAGAGAAAAACTCTTTTAAGGGGTGCAGGAATAGAAAACAGTTGGGACCCACTGCTATAGAGGAAAACAAGTTGAGTATAATTGATTTGCTTTGTTTTCTTTGTTTAATGGCATATCAACCATCTTAGGTTATTTAATGCCAAATTTATCCTTGTAAACAAACAGTAAAATAGTAAGTAACTTCCACGGATTAGTCTATTGCCAGTGTAGGGGATTATCTTCCTTTTGCCGGAAGAGTTATCTTCTCGCTGCGTTGCTGTTTGTTCCCACTAGGGGACCTCTGGTATTTAAGCGCATTCATTCAAACGCTGCTTCCTCTTTTTAGCTGGATCTTCTCAAGAACTGCCATGGGCTAGAGTCTATCTAATCCCTTCTCGGTGGGACTTTTGCCCCCCTTATATTACTGTAAGTCCTTTATACAGCATGGACTATCCTTTAGTTCCATGTCTGTAACCTATATATTTTACGTACATTTGGGTATCTTGTTTATACCTAAATATTGTATATGTATTTACATGTTCTATTCTCCTGTACATTATGTATCTTATCGTTTCCATGTGCTTATATATATTAAACGTTTTGTCTCACAACGTGTCGGAATTGTATGTTCATTAAATACCATTGAATCTTACACCAGTATCAGTCAGATAGTAAATCTATCCACTTTTCACTAGTGCTAGATCAGGGAGATTATTTCTGTGAGTTGGAGAACCACATCTACCGTCAGCTCTCTACTTTACCATACAGATTCAAGCTATGTTACTTATTCACTGAGTTGGCAAGGGCTTGTATTGAACCTGGAACCACTAGTCTAGAGAAAGGAAAACTCTGAATTCAAACAAGCTTCACTCCGCTAGAAAATTGAACTTGTGTCATATCCTGTCCGTGGCTGAAATATTGGGTAGATGCGTACATATTAACATAGATAGGAACAGACTGAGATAGATATCGGTTTACTTATAAGCACCGGCAAAGTAGATATGAGCTCATAGGAAGAGATAGACGGAGGATTTGATAGATATGAGCATGATAAGATAGACAGAGCGGTATGACTTCCAGTGGACAGATATTTCCGTATCAAATGCTGTCAGGAATTCCATTTCTGCAGCGGATCACCAAGTTAACCAGATTTCCATAAGCATCCTACCGCAACATCCCCGCTCACCGATCCAGATTCCATCTGAATCACTGAACTAAAAAAAATAAAAAAATTGAAAAATAAAGTCTACAAGCATTTGAAACTGTAGTTGTTTACAGTTCTTCTTCTTCTTCTTCTCTTCTTCTTCTTCTTCTTCTTCTTCTCTTCTCTTCTTCTGTCTTCTTCTTCTTCTTCTCTATTATTCTACATTCTTCTTCTTCTTCTATTCCTATATTCTTCTTCTTCTTCTTCTTCTTCTTCTTCTTCTTCTTCTTCTTCTTCTTCTTCTATTATTCTATCTTCTCTCTTCTTCTTCTTCTTCTTCTTCTTCTTTTCTTCTTCTTCTTCTTCTCTTCTTCTTCTTCTCTCTCTTTCTTCTTCTCTTCTTCTATTATTCCTACATTCTTCTTCTTCTTCTTCTTCTTCTTTATTTCTTCTTCTTCTTCTTCTTCTTCTTCCTATCTTTTCTTCTTTCTTCTTTCTTCTTCTTCTTCTCTTCTCTTCTTCTTATTCTTCTCTTTTCTTCTATTATTCCTACTTCTTCTTCTTCTTCTTCTTCTTCTTCTTCTTCTTCTTCTTCTTCTTCTTCTTCTTCTTCTTCTTCTTCTTCTTCTATTATTCCACATTCTTCTTTCTTCTTCTTCTACATCTTCTTCTCTTCTTCTTTCTTCTTCTTCTTCTTCTTCTTCTCTATTATTCCTACATTCTTCTTCTCTTCTTCTTCTTCTTCTTCTTCTTCTTCTATTCCTACATTCTTCTTCTTCTTCTTCTATCCTATATTCTTCTTCTTCTTCTTCTTCTTCTTATCTTATTCTTATTCTTATTCTTATTCTATTCTAATCCTACTTCTTCTTTCTTCTTCTTCTTCTTCTTCTTCTTCTTCTCTATTATCCTACATTCTTCTTCTATTATTCTTTCTTCTCTTCTTCTTCTTCTTCTTCTTCTTCTTTAATGCAACTATTTATATCCCTCACGTCCCCCATTTTATTTTTTATTTATTACTTTCTTTTTCTTTTACC
>CM042147.1:109729474-109759860 GCA_023376005.1 Doryteuthis pealeii | reverse complement strand
TATAGTATGGTGGATTCATTTCTATATTTTTTTTGAACAAAAGTATAAAATTGTATGGTGCAAGGTCAGAGCAAAACTCTTTTAAGGGTACAGGAATAGAAAACGGTTGGAACCACTGCTATAGAGGGAAAACAAGTTGAATATAATTGATTTGCTTTGTTTCTTTGTTTAATGGATATCAACCATCTTAGGTTATTTAATGCCAAATTTATCCTTGTAAACAAACAGTACAAATAGTAAGTAACTTCCACGGATTAGTCTATTGCCAGTGTAGGGGATTATCTTTCCTTTTGCCGGAAGAGTTATCTTCTCGCTGCGTTGCTGTTTGTTCCCACTAGGGGACTTCTGGTATTTAAGCGTCTGGTTTGAACTTGTCTTCCTCTTTTTAGCTGGATCTTCTCAAGAACTGCCATGGGCTAGAGTCTATCTACCCCCTTCTCGGTGGGATTTTGCCCCCTTACATTACTGTAAGTCCCTTATACAGCATGGACTATCCTTAGTTCCATGTCTGTAACCTATATATTTTACGTACATTTGGGTATCTTGTTTATACCTAAATATTGTATATGTATTTACATGTTCTATTTTCCTGTACATTAATGTATCTTAACGTTCTCCATGTGCAGTATATATTAAACGTTTTGTCTCACAACGTGTCGGAATTGTATGTTCATTAAATACCACGAATCTTAACCAGTATCAGTCAGACAGTAAATCTATCCACTTTTCACTAGTGCTAGACCAGGGAGATTATTTTTATGAGTTGGAGAACCACACCTACCGTCAGCTTCTCCACTTTTTACCATACAGATCAAGCTATGTTACTTATCACTGATGGCAAGGGTTCGTATTGAACCTGGAACCACTGGTCTAGAGAAAGGAAAAACTCTGATTCAAACAAGCTTCACTCCGCTAGAAAATTGAACGTATGTCATATTGCTGTCCGTGGCTGAAATATTGGGTAGATACGTACATATTAACATAGATAGGAACCGACTGAGATAGATATCGGTTTACTTATAAGCACCGGCAAAGTAGATATGAGCTCATAGGAAGAGAAGACAGGAGGATTTGATAGTTAGATATGAGCATGATAAGATAGACAGAGCGTTGACTTCCAGTGGGGGACAGATATTTTCCGTATCAAATGCTGTCGGGAATTCCATTTCTGCAGCGGATCACCAAGTTTAAACAGATTTCCATAAGCATCCTACCGCAACATCCCCGCTCACCGATCCAGATTCTATCTGAATCACTGAACTAAAAAAAAAAAAAAATGAAAAATAAAGTCTCAAGCATTTGAAACTGAAATTGTATTTACAGTTCTTCTTCTTCTTCTTTCTTCTTCTTCTTCTTCTTCTCTTTTAATTTCACTCTATCCTCTTTTATTTTACTTCTTTGTTCTTCAGTTTTTAATCACCCTTTCTCTTTCCTTCTTCCATTTTCTTCTTTTCCTGTTCTTCCACTAAGATTTGACTTCTTTTCTTTTTCTTTTTCTTGTTTGTTGTTTGTTTGTTGTTGTTCTTCTTCTTCTTCTTCTTCTTCTTCTTTCTTCTATTATTCCTACTTCTTCTTCTTCTTCTTCTTCTTTTCTCTTCTTCTTCTATTATTTCCTACATTCTTTTCTCTCTTCTTTTCTTCTTCTATTATTCCTACATTCTTCTTCTTCTTCTTCTTTCTTCTTCTTCTTCTTTTCTATTATTCCTATTCTTCTTTCTTCTTCTTCTTCTTCTTCTTCTTCTTTCTTCATTATTCCTACATTCTTCTTCTTCTTCTTCTTCTTCTTCTTTTCTCTTCTTCTTCTTCTTCTATTATTCCTACATTCGTCTTCTTCTTCTTTTTCTTCTTCTATTATTCCTACATTCTTCTTCTTCTTCTTCTTCTTCTTCTACTTTCTATTATTCCTACATTCTTCTTCTTCTTCTTCTCTTTCTTTTCTTCTTCTTCTTCTTCTATTATTCCTAGATTCTTCTTTTTTTTTCTTCTTCTTCTTCTTCTTCTTCTTTTCTTCTTCTTCTTCTTCTTCTATTTATTCCTAAATTCTTCTTCTTCTTCTTCTTTTCTTCTTCTACTCACTACTACTACTACTTAATTATATGTAACTATTTATATCCCTCACGTCCCATTTTTTTATTTTTTTATTTATTACTTTCTTTTCTTTTACCTCTCTTTGTTCTTATTCTTTTCCTCCCTTCCTTATTGTTCTTTCAACTCCTTCCGTCCTCCATTCCTTCCTTCCTTCCTTCCTTTCTTCCTTCTTTATCTTGTCTTGAATGTTTCTTCTTTCTTCTTCTTCTCTTCTTCTTCTTCTTCTTCTCTTCTTCTTCTTCTTCTTCTTCTTCTTCTTCTTCGTCCACTCCCTTTCTAAACGTTCTGTCTTTTCATTTTTTCTCCCACTATGTCTACCTCTCCCTCCTTTGTATACTTCTATTCCTCTTCAACTTTTTCACCCCTTTTTTCTCGCTTCCTTATTTCTACTACACTTCTACTTTTTTCTTTTTCATTCAACAATACGCATCAAGATCTAGCGAAAAAACATTATATCTTTCTCCACTAATCATGTTACTTGCTTTCATTTGAACCCAACACTAGTCGTACGTCCGCCAATTCGGTTGAACCCTGTGCAAAGCGCAGCATTCAATGCAGCAATAGGTCACAATGTGGGGCATATTGAGGATTATATTCACTGTAGTAGAAATGATCCAGAAATATAACTTTCTGCTTAATACTTTTAGGCATCAACCACACTCACACACAACACACACATATATATATATGAAACATGTGTAGTTATATATATTAATATATATATATATATATATATTATATATATATCATATAATATATATTATATTATAATAAGATTGTGTGCTTTTCTGTCTGTTAACCGAAACTATATACTTACTCATATCACTATTCCCTTAGTTATTGACATCAACATTTTCCATGATTGTATTTTTATTTAAACTCATTTATTAATAAAATTGTTTATTACTTATTAATACTGTTAACCATGTCTACATAACTGACAACATGCAATTATACCTATATATACAACCAAAATAACGGTTTACAGTGTGAACGGGAGGCTAATTTGCATATTGATATTAAAAAATGTGATTTTATTAAATATGTTGTTAGTATTATTGATTTCTAACTGCTTGGTTTTATTTTAATGAATATAATAAAAAAATCTCTTCAATAAATCTTAAAATTAACAGAAAAAAGAAGTGTCATTTTATTTATTTACTTCCTCTTTTTAACTAAATCTTGAATTAGAAAAAATAACAATGAAAGACGAGAGTGATGGAAGAGTAGTTTTCAGTTGTTCTATTTTTTTATTATACTCCCTCTGTTTCAAATCTTTTTATCGGTATTCTTATTTAGTTTCATTAGCCTTTCTAATTTAATATTAATATTTTATTACATTAAAACTTAAATACTTGCACCTGGAGGGTGCATATATTTGCTAGTATATTATTATATATATATATATATATATATATATATATATATATATATTAGGTTGTTACAAAAAAATGGCGATTGAAGTGCTCGTTTTGAATGTCATTTTAACATTTAGAATTTGTTGGTTTTTCAGTTGGTGAATTTTTGCATATATAATAATTAATGTGTGCCTCAAAAAATGAAATTTAATTTATTTTCCAGATAGAAAGTATTTCTGAAAAATAGGGGCCTTCAAAGATGAACATGCCTAATCATGACCTTCGCCTTCTTATGTTGCATGAGTTCGCTTGGCACAATGCCTCCGAAACCACAAGATTCCTAGTTCGATACCGCCTTCGTAACTCAGCGAATGAGTAGCACAGGAATCTGTGCGTAAAAGTAAGGAGAATAATGGTAGTGTGGCGCTCCACCTCAGACGCATAAACAATCTCCTTGGTCTAGCGCTAGTGAAAAGGATATAGACTCTCTCGCTGTCTGGGTGATGCCGACTTTAGGCCACTCCGACAACTTTACTTATATATATATACTATATTATATATATATATATATATATATATATATATATATATATATACTAGAAAATACGTGACCCGTTGGGTCACCCATTTGTGCTCGGTTTAGATTTGTTGGAAAAAATCACATGATAATATTATTTCACTAATTTTAAAGTTTTCCCAAACTGTCCAAATAAGTTATTTAAACTGGAGTAAACATTTTCAAATAAGAAGAACAACAGAAGGGTCAATTGGTTAGTTAATTTGTAATTAAAGGTAAGTAGGATTTTTAATCATGGATATCCATGACAATCTCTAGCCAACCCTAACCTATCAATCATTGTTCTCAAGAGGTTCCTCTTCACAGCATCCAATATCTGCACAGAGTTGGTCAATGTACATCTTGCTCAACGGTCCACACTGGCGTGCCTGTCTGCTGGTTTCCATACAAAAACATCATGAGTTTGTCCTTGATTCTCCAGCAGTGTCCAGCATTTTACTCAGATTGTTTGTGTGATAAGTGGCAGTGGCCATACAGCTGCTTTCTCATGGGGTGTTGCTTCCACAACTTTTTTTGAAATTACATACTGCATTCTTGTGCAGTTCCCATGTAGCTTATTTCCTAGGTGCTATGTTAGTGTCCAAGTGGTGCAGTTGTACAGTAGCAATGATACAGCTATGGTTGTGAAGAATTGTTGCTTTAACTTGTCAATGATATCAGATTTCTATATGACTGATAGTCCATGGAAGACCATGCCTTTCACTATGCATTGATTAACATGGCTTTCTTTAGATAATATATTACTACCTAGCTACGTTAATTGTAACACCAATTTCCCAGGGTTTATCATCGAACGTGGAGATGCCTCCTTAATTTTTTAAAAACACATGAACTTGCTTTATCGGAGTTCACATAGAGGGTGATGTTCCATGCTGCATTCGGTGCAGAATATTGCCTGCTTCTTGCCTTTTAAAAAATAATTATTTATAACATCTAATGATGTTTACTTATGTAGTCTAGGCATATTATTAAATATAATATGGTGCTAACATATCTTCCAAGAAAAATATATTAGTATTGTAAAATAAATGGGTGCAAGAAAAATAAAACATTTTATTGCAAAAACACAGACATAAAATGAGGGTTCAATTTATTTTATTGTAGGAATTTATAAGGAAATTGTTCTTCTTTACCCAGGTAGGAAGTTCATAAATAGCACGGTTCGAATTTTCAGGAAGGCATCATTGTAGCGTTTTTAGGGGCAAGGGGGCAGAACGCATTAATGCGATATGCCACCAATGTTTCACGCGTTGATCCCCCGTACCAAGATTTTTTTTTTTTTGTACATAAATCAATTTTTACATTTTTCGAAAGACAATTTAATGATGGAACATATGTAAAAAAGATAATTCACTAATAAATCGGTTTTGGAAATAGGGCATCTTAAACATTGAAACTTAAATCTCTAGGTACCACCAAACCGTTTAGGGCCATCTTGAATAAAAGGGAATTAGATATTTCCGAACTTTGTTTTATCAAAAATCTCGTAAAAAAAAGAACGTACAAAGAAAAAATAGTTACTTCAAAGATCAAATTATCCGATTGGGAAAAAATTACATCGTTATCTTTAAAAAATAAACAAACCTATCCATATTACGTTGCGAAAGGGTAATTTTCAGGCCGCGATTTAGAGAGAAAGAAAATACATATTATTACCCTCTTTACGGGTTATGCATCTAAGTACGGAAGGGTGTAACGGACAAACTTTTTTTAGCCAAATTTTTTCTATTAAAATGAATAAAATCTTTTAAAAACTTTAATATTACAATTTAAAATGAATAAAATCTTTATAAACTTTAATATTACAATTTTACTATGAATAAAAACTTGAAAATATTTAATCTTACAATTTGCAGTGAAATTGACGTTAAAAATGTCTTCGGTTTAGAATTAATTCTTAAAATCGAAAATAAAATGAAAATTTGAATATTTTTCTAAGAGAAAAACTGATAAAACAATCATTCAATATATTATTTTTATTCTAATTGGTCGTAAAAAGTTAAATAAAATAATTTTTTTACGCACAGAAAAACAAACTTTAGTTACCGAGAAGCGTCTCGTCATATGTCAGTTTTGCTCTTCCGTATATTCTAAGAATCACACATTATTATTCAACAATAAAAATTACAAATTCTTTTTTAAAATATTAATCGAGCACGGATCGGACCAACTTTTAGTTCACCTGAATTCTAAAATTAATATTTTTAAATATCCGTGAAAAAATTCGATTTTTTTCCGCAGAAAAAAAAAATTAATTTATTTCACGCAGAAAATAAAAATATTTAATCACACAAAAGATTGAAAATCTCGTAAAAATTCATTTCTTAAAAAAAAAAATTTTTTTTTGAGAATTTAATAGAATAGATTTAACTGGGCAAAAATGAAAACATTGTTTTTCAATCATAATTTTCATTATTTTCGTAAGCTGATAAAAAATTAAAAAAATCATCAGGAGTTTGTTTAATGTTTTTTCTTTCGAAGGAAAAAATTTTTTTTAGAAAATATTAATTTTTCTGCAAGTTTCATTGTCTTAAATGTAGGGGGGGGGTAAATTGCACAGGGTCAAATTGGTGGTACCTATAAATCTCGTAAATAAGAAAAAATATGTATTTTTTTTTGTTGTTGTTGTTTTTTAATTGTTAGATTATTTTCAAAAGAATTTTATATTAAAAGTTCCTATTGTCTACATTTTTATTTTATTTTTCAGGGATTTTTAAAAATTTATAAAATGTAAAATAAATACTTTTCTTTAATGTACAGCAAAATCGTATTTATTTAATCAAAGAAAATATTGTATAAAAACATATCTTGCTTGTGTTCTGGGTCCATAAGTTAATAGGTTCGTAAACGTGACGCATGTATATTTATACTCTGTAAAAAAAACTCAAACAAACAGTGTTTGAAGAAATTTATTATTTATTTGGAAACAAATAATTCTCCCGTTTATATCCAGAAAGCAGATATTACCGTTCAGTTAAAAATTTTATTATAAATAATTTCTAACATTGTAATTCTGATTTTCCCAACTTTCTTTTTCAATAATATCAAGAGTTAAATCGTGAGGCATTTACCTATTCTTTTAGTAAATAAATTATGTCGTAGCTGACAATTTAATTCTAAACAACTTATTTTTTCTAATAAAACTCTTGATTTGTTTTCTATTAAAAACTGTAGGAAACATAATAAATTTTGTATAAGTATATATTAACATTACCGACAAAAACTTACTTACAATAAAAAGGCATTTGGTTTGTTTGTGTGTGTGTATATTTATCTCGTACATTTTTTTAATCCCAAAACAATCTTTTAAATCGGTTAAACTTTTCAAATCGTCGTTAAAACGGAAACTTATTAAGTTTTTTTTGCAAATTCTGTTACGGTTTAGGGGTTAAGGTAATTAAGTTTTTGTCGGTAATGTTGATATATACTTCTTATAAAAAATTTGCGAACTTTAACCCACAAATCTTGATTTTAAAACAAAATAAGCTGATTTGAATTATTTCGCAGCTAAATTTATTTATAAAGAGCAACAAAGACAATTTATCTACTTACCAAATAAGTTGATTGATTCACTAATTTAAGATAGATAAATTACCAAAAATCAAGGAGTTAGTCAGCAATGTATTCTTTTAGTTTGTTTTAGTTAAACGATGGGGGGAGTCAACGTTTGCTCATTTGAATAAGATCCCATCACATTTAAATATATAACTATTTTTTTTTTTACCCAACATGAAATATTTTAAAGTAAGTTTAATAATCATGTTAAATTTGACTCTATAAATTAATAATTAAAGTAATTAAAAAAAACTATTTTAAAGCCTGATTTACGCCACTTTATTTAAAAAAAAAATTCTCTTTAGCCTGGAGAAATGAAAGGGGGGTGAATCTACGTACGTAGGTAATGGCGTAGGGGCGTCAGTGCTGACATTTTCAGTTATTACAGGCACTCTCACTAACTGACAAATACAGAGTGGGAGGAGAGTAACTTTACTGACATAGCGAGATGGGAAGAGCAACAGTTAATCTCCAAGACAGGGATTGGTCGGTCGTTGACTTAATTGCTAATTACGCCTAATTAAAGCCAATTAAACTGAATTTTTTTCATACACTTTGTAGTGCTAACACCAAGGAATATCTAAGTATAAATATTGTGTCCATAACATAAATAGAAAAAAATCCTTTAGCTGGAGAAGGTTGATAAACTCAGCTTTAGTATAATAATAGATAAAAAACCTGTGTAGTTATATATATATATATATATATATATATATATATATATATATAATAACCTGTGTAGTATATATATATATATATATATATATATACATATATACATAATGTATGTGCCTGTGTGTGTGTGTGTGTGTGTGTGTGTGTGAAACCTCTGTAGTGAACTTCTGCCACTGATTTGGTCCCCTCAACCGACTCTACAAGTATGTATTGGGCACTTTTTTTATTCATTTATTATCCTGATATATCAGTTTCTCTGGGTTTTTTGTTTTAAGACAGCCAAACCTTGTCGTTTTTTCTTAAATTTTTTTCTTCCGTTGTTCATTCCCCAAACTCCTAGAGATATATACATAAGGTGGACAAAAGTGATAAGACAAAGAGGAATATTTCTTTTGTGTTTTTTTTAAATTTTAGTTTCGACCTTGGGTTATTGTAAGGAGAAAAAGTTTTGTAAAAAAATCATTTTTTGAAAAAGTTTTAGGAATATTTGATTAATCACAAAAGAATGAACAGGAAAGTTACTGGTGAAGTGGCGTGTCAATTTGATGAGTAAAAACCATGAAACTCCGCTGGAAAGGTCATTGGCTTATCAAGATACTCTCATCGAATGTGTACAAATGAATTCTTTTTTTTTAACATAATCATCTTTGTAGTCCAACACATTCTTCCGTCGATGTTGCAATGCCTGAATCACAGAGATAAAAAATCAACATAAGATATGTACTTTTAAGCTCACCCTTGTATATATATATATATATATATATATATATATATATATATATATATATATAATAAAGTAATCCACAGACACGTGTTTCGGAGTATCACTCTTCATCAGTGTGGTTATACCGTTTAACAGCTACCTCTGGCCGGGTTCGAGACCCGAATGAACTTTCGTTCGCCAATCCTCTTACCCGTACGGCCATAGGCAGCTGTAAAATATAGGAGAATATTTAATCGCTACATTTCTAAGCGGAAATGAATTCACCAGAAGCCTCAAACTTATGTAAACAAAGCGAGGCTTAGCTGTGTGCCAAATACGGTGAATTTTGCAATTAAATCACTTCTAATTAAAGTGCTCGACCAAATTGGGAGCATATATAAATATACACACACACACACACACACACACACACACACACACACACACACACACACACACACACACACACACACACATATATATATATATATATATATATATATATATAGAGAGAGAGAGAGAGACATTATACCATGAAGGGACGCCCAAAGATTAGTCACAGGTTTGTTCTTTATGTCTTATGTTGAGACAACAAACAATAAAAAATAAATCAAAAAAGAAAATACTTGAAATACGAAATAGTTTGAAATATTACAACACTTTTATCTCACACGAGTTTTATGTGACTTCTTAAAAAAAAGTTAATATTCTATCATCAGACGTGATAAAATGTTACCAATTGAGTCGGTTTATGTTAAGTTTGGATATTATAACAACGATTCTGTTTTATGAGGTGTTATCAAAACGTATAAAAACTTGTTCAATTTAAAAAAAAATTTTAACCTAGAATTTTAGTGAAAAGATGACAACAGCTAAGCGGTGATGTCTAAACATCTAGACTCTTATCTAATATATAAAGGAGAGATTTTGGTATGTATGTGTCGACGTATAACTCCAAAAAGGGAGGTCACTCAGATTCAAAATCTTGCATACACATTGATATCGTTCTAACTAAGAAACACTCCAAATTTGGTTATTGATTTTTACTGATTAAGGGATATGATTAATTAATCAAACAAAAATCAAACGATTTTTCGAAAGCTATAGCATAGCTGCTGCTGCTGCTTGATGTATCAGCAGCAGCAACTATGCTATAGCTTTCGAAAAATCGTTTGACTAAGAAGATTAAATAGGCAAAATGATTTTGCTATTTGAAAGAGTAACCAAACTCGTGAGTTCATTTGGATCCAAATTCTTGAATTGTCTTTCATCATAGACGCTTTCAACTTTCTACCATCATCAAAGCTTCACCGTGTTACTCTGTAGACGGGTAATATAATGACGAACCTAATGCCCTTTACGTTATGTCGGTTATGCAATATTACTAACTTTTACTTTTATTTTACTCAGCAGGTTCATTTTTACAAGAAAAGAAATGAGAATGAGAAAGAGATAAGGAAAGAAAGAAAGTCGAAAAGGGACAAAAAAGATTGAAAGAAAATATTTGGCTTTAGTATATTTTGATCAGTAATTCTTGGTGAAACACAGGATGGTGCAAGCTCGTACCCTACATATTTTTTTTTTGCTTCCTCAATTGAAAATTCAACTCATTGGTAAGATTTTAGTATACGGAGGGGGTTTAAAATACAACCACGCAACTTCGCACCATATCAAAATAGGTGCTTCAACCAATGAAAAACTAGCAGGAATGAATGAGTGAAACCCAAGGGGAGTATTTAAAAAAGTTTCATTTATTGTTCATTTCTGTCTCGGTAAATACAGCTTTGGATTCGATACTTTTTTGATATACTTCGAATTTGAGATGTTGGGCAACTTCCGGTCAGTTCAAATGACGTCAGATATCAAGATCTTAAAGATACTGTTAAAGTCCCGGATCAAATCAATATCCGTGCAGCAAATCGGGACCCGGAGGATTTCTGTTAGTGCGTGATTCGCGGACACACACACACACACACACACACACACACACACACACACACACACACACACACCTACGCACCATGATGTCGTCATAATTGTATAGATATAGACGTCTTACTTTCTTAAGAGATCGTTGTGTAGCATTTCTAGGCGTGCCTCGATTTTGTCTGCTTTTATTTCACTTATCTTTCGTTTTCAATTGTTCGTTCGGGTTTCGGAGTCGATGGTAACGATTTTTACTTTAAAGCAAATCAAGAAAGAATAGGGAGGGGGGTATCCGCTTCGAGGTCATTGGATTTCGATTATTTTCCGATGATTTCCTTTTCAGTTGATTGGTTGAAAATCCGGCATCGATTTGCTTTGATATTCGTTTGGGCTACACGGATTTTTTGGAGTGGATTTTTCGTACGTCGTAGGATGCGCTTAGAACTTATATAAATTGAATACAACGAATACCATACACAAAAGGTGATTTTAGATTTGTATGACAATGAGTTGTAGAACTTTGAATGATTGAATGTATTTAATGGCGTGCCAACTCTTCTACTGTTATTTTATGCCTAAATGTTTTTTTTTAATCGTGTTTACTGTACATTTATGCTTATATATCTGTGTAGTTGTTTATAAAGATTTTTTTTGCACGCCGTAATATGATATCAATTATTGCTATCTGTTAGGACGAGACCTAACAAAAAAATATAGAGTTGCCCCCTTTTATCAGTAGGGGCAGTTAACTCTCGTAACAGGTGCATTATGGGTAAAACAGACCGAAACGACAGTGTCAGGCATGACACATAACTGAACTAGATTTTGGTCGTACGGAATTTGAGCCGTTAAGTAATTTTTAGCGTACCCTGCATTAGATGAAACCTTTGTTTATTTTTAACATACGGGTGCGCTTTTCTATTTTAGTGTTTAAAATTTATTTGCAACTAAAGATGTAACGTTCTCTAATACTAATAATTTGTACGGTTTCAAGTATTCTTATCTAATAATAATTATTATATGTTTAGAAATAACTATTTCTATTCAATGATAGTAATTTGTCTGCACACATTTATATGGTTTAAAATAAATTAAAAATAAATTAGGCGGAGTGTCCTATTGTTGGTGTCAGCCCGACAGCGAAGGAGTCTGTCCCCTTCACACTAGCGCTAAACCAGGGTGACTGTTTTTGCGTCTAAGGTGGAACGCCACACCTTGCATCAGCTCCCCACTTTACCACACAGATCAAAGGTGTGCTACTCACGCGCTGAGTTGGTCAGGGTCGGTATCGAACCCGGAACCTTGTGGTTCTGAGGCGGCTGCTCTACCGACTAAGCTAATCTCAGTAAACAATTATATCTTCATGTATATTATCTAATACAAATAATTTACAGTTATATGATATCAAGTATTACTATTTAATGCAGATAATTTGTACATCGTTGTAGGGTTTCAAGTATTCCTATCTAATCTATTAAGAATAGAGATTGTCTGTATTTCTGTCTGTAACAAAACCTACGTCATAACTCTACGTCACAGCTTATCTCATAATATTCTTATGCTATATACACCCAAAATTTGAGTAAGCAATTTTAAAAATTGTTTTTTACTCTCGTCCTTAAAAAAAAATTTTTTTTTTACAGTAACAAGAAGTTAACTAAAAAGTTTACAAATAAATAAACACCTACGATTTTGTGTAAAATTGATGTGGAAAATATTCAAAATAATTGTTTGATTATTACATGCCTGTAACATTTTATTTGAGAGGGATGGGGCTCAGTTTTCATTTCAAATTTAAAAAAAATTTTTTTACTCCTTTAATAAATTTGAGGATTTGTCTTACTTATGATACAAACCCTCTGACATTGAATTTTTAACTCCCACCCTCTCAGGCAATGTCTTTCAAAAATTAATCTTTACGACGCCCGGAGGGTGTTTTCTGTTGCTAGTAATAATAATTATCATTATATCAGCTCAAGTAACTATATTTGTTTAATAATAGTTGTTTGTTTGCACACTGTAGTATATGTTTAAGTAACTAATAATAATCCCGATGAAGAAATTATAACTTGAAGTAATTACTCTTAATAGAAATCATCATTATGGCTTGGTTTCGTGAACGATGATTAAGGGGGTTGGCCACATTGACTATATATAAGGTGAGTTTGAGATTGATAATACCCTTGCTGGACAGGCAGCCAGGGTGGCGGCAGCTACAGCTGAAGGTCTGGTTAAGGTGTTTATCATTGTGGCGTTGTTCTTCCTCAAATGCCTTTTGTCCTTGAGAGTGGTCTTGTGGGTACTGTGAAAGGAGCATGTTTAGTGGTGAGAAGCCAGGTGTCACTGTTCTCAGCTAGGGTGGACCAATTTTGATGGTTGATGTGAGGCATCAATGGATTATTTCAAGCAGTCCTTGTATCACTAATTTGGTTCACCCCTGTGACGATAACCTGTAGAGAGTTCGCCGTAGACTGTGATCTTGGTAGGCGAGGATTCCTCATCCTGGAGACGTGTCCAGCATAATATGTGTCCTTAATACGTGCCCTTGATACAAATAAGTTATAGTTATATGTCCTCAAATATTCACTTCGAATACGAATAATTTGAGATAGTTCCATTTGACCAATAGATTGGAATAAAAAAGGTGCCACCTCAATGACTGGAAATAATATCAATAGAGAAGTACACCATACTTTCAAGAGCTCCAGAAATAGAACCTCAGAGGTAGTGTAGTGTCCTAGCTAGTATTCGTCGTTTTATGAGGCTGGGGGTCTTACCGGTCTGCACGGTTAGCGTATTGTAAATCCCACTAACAGAAGGGAGTAGAACCCTGAGGTTTAAATTGACTTCATAGAAAGAAGAATAAAATATAAATAGGTTATTCTCAGGATTTCATGTCCACGTAACTCAAACTACAATATATATAAACACATACATATATATATATATATATATATATATATATATATATATATATATATATATGTGTGTGTGTGTGTGTGTGTGGTGTATTTGGGCAGCATTCTTTTATTTATACATGTTGAATTAAACAAAAACACATCTCCTGTTTAACAATTTTATTTTTGATCTTTTCGAGTTTTCTGGCCAACTTTTTAATATTTGGGTGGAATTCGTGGATAAGTCCACCAAAGTTCAAGTCCCGAGTACTTTCGGCACTTCGAAGTGCCATCATCAAGGGACTTGATGGCCAGAAATCTCGAAAAGATTATTAAACAGGAGATGTGTCTTTTGTTTAATTCTACATGTATATATATATATATATATATATATTATATATATATATATATATATGTATGTATGTATATATATATATATATATATATATATATATATATATATATATATATCTTTACCATCTTTCTTTAGGTCTTGTGTGGTTTCGATTCAAGAGCTTTGTGGAGTACCACTTCATTGTCATTACTCCCAAATCCACTTTGATCCGGAGTGATATTAAGTACTTGTTAAGGTCCAATCTAGAATTAAATAGATAAAAAGTGAGTTAAAAAGAATTATAAAACAAAATTGACTACCCAAAAAGTATGAATAAAGCAAAATAACTCAAGTTTGAGTCGCTGTAAAAAACAACCAACCAACCAACCAACCAACCAACCAACTAACTGACCCTTTTTTCGTTAACAATTTTACTTTTCGTTATAATTCATCATCTTTATTTTCTCAATGGCTTTCCTCTTTTATTTATTTATTTTTTTCTTTCATTCTTAGTCTTCTCAAATTAACTGATATTTTTTCTCTCTATTAGCTTTTTACCACATTTTTCTTTCTTTCTTTCTTTCTTTCTTTCTTTCTTTACCACTTTTATAAACTTCAACAGCAGCAAAATTCTCCTCTGCTCCCTTTTATTTCTATCTTTTTTCTTTTATTACCCAAAATCAGAACCTTCTGCCTCTTACCTCTTCTTGTCTTTCTTCTTTTTTTCTTTCTTTCTTTGCCTTTCTTTATTTCTGGCTCATCTTGTCTTTCATTTTTCTTCAACTGATTTGTATTCCTTTACAAATATCCATGTTTATTCCTCTCCACATTCCCATTCTGACCATCTTTCGTCACCTTTGTTTTTATATAAAAGAGTTACATTTCTTAGAAGAAATTTAAAAAAATATCCAGACAAAAAACAAAAACAAACAAAAAAAACGCAAATATTAAAATCGATAAAACTTACAGCTTAAATTAAACATACATGTTAGAGCTGTCGGTGGCATGAAATAGCACCAGATGGTGAAGCTGCAATTCTGGATATCTGGGGAGTGTAGAGTATCCCTTCATTGTCATTACTCCATGTTCCACTCTGACCCAGAGTGATAGTACCTGTTAGTCACATCTATGATTCAAATAGATATGTTTAATAATTATTCGTATTCGAGAGGAACGTGTGCCAAAATCTCTTTAGAAACAACTACACAAAAATGTGAATAGTTAGTGCAATGAATGCAATTCCCTAACATCTAGGCATAATGTTACCCTAAACGGGTTGACATGCTGTTGAAATCACTCAACCAATGAAAGTTCTACTACATATTCAAGCATATGTACTTCGCCACAAAATCTTTGAAAATACAATTGTTTGGTTTCTTTGTTTAATGACACTTCAATCTTCGTGGGTTATTTAATGCCAATGCCATCCTTGTAGAAGAATAGCAGCGGTACTATTCAACCCATAAGTGAGACAAGGGGTTTATACCTTAAAAAATCGATACTGCTACGGATTGAAAGTTCTATCCGGAACGGCATCATTCAGACGTAACACGAAATGAACACGAAAAGTTCACTGCAGTAATGACAGATCCACCAATCTTCTGAAATGTTTCAACAGAAATGCATGGTGTGAACCAGTCGAACCCATGATTGCAACTGATCGTATCTGAAATTACATTTGATAGATGGAGCTACCATTGCCACTTGCCTCAATTTACTTGCATCAAGCAAGTGACTATTTAAAATGTGTGGGGGGTATAATTGCCACAGCCCGTAAACTTAAGTTGATTGAATTGATTGCTAATAGATCGATCTGTAGAAATAATAGCGATTAAAATGATATATAAAATATTGATCATTAAGAACACATATAATCAACGCAGACAGTTTGATAGATAAATGCAATTAACTAAAGATATATAAAGAAAATCAATCAGGAAAAAGAGGAATAAAAGAGAGGGGGGTATTAATGCAGAGAAGACAATAAAAAACAAAAACGAAAAATGACACACCAAAAGTGAAAATAAATAAACAAGTAAAAACTGACCCATCCCTAAAAAAAACCCAAAAAACAAACAAACAAAAATAAAAAAAAACAAAAAAAAACAAAAACCGATGACTCAGGAGAATAAAATGGCAATAAAGTATATCAGCAGGTGATCGATAAATCAACGTTTCCCCAAAAGACTGTGATCAATATGAACAGGCTTAAATAAATTGGTAAGAAATAACAGGAAATTGATAGGCACAGAAGAAAAACTATAAACGCGCGTGCACACACACACACACACACACACACACACACACACACACACACACACACACATATATATATATATATATATATATAATTATATAGGTTGGGATAGCGTATAAACAGAATCAGTGACACTTGGTGACTGTCAGTTTTTGACTGTGCGATAATAAGAAGAGAGCTACAATATCCTTAGATAGATGGTCCATCACAAATAGGGGAATATATAATATATTATATATATATATATATATATATATATATATATATATATATATATACTGATATATATACTGATAAATATAGTACCCTATATTTATCAGTAAATAGTGCTCTATATTGTAGATAGAGTATGTATATCTAAAGATAGCGTGGACAGTCAATGGCGCTTGGTTACGGACAGTTTCTCGCACTTGGTTTCAGAATCGCATAAGCGAGAAACTGTCACTAACTAAGTGCTGTTGATTTTATGTTCGCACTACCCTAACTTATATATAATATATATATATATACATATATATATATATATATATAGTGTGTGTGTTTGTGTATGTGACAGAGGGACAGAGAGAGAGACAGTGTGTGTGTGTGGTGTGTGTGTGTGTGAGAGAGAGAGAGAGAGAGAGAGAGAGAGAGAGGGGGAGAGAGTGAGAGAGTGTGTGTGTGGGGGGGGAGAGAGTATGTTTGAGAGAGAGACAGATGAGAGAAAGAAAATACAAATACAATGACAGAAGTCGGTTGGTTGTACGGCAAATCAACTCTTTTTGTCATATTTTGTGTTGAAGACAATTGTTATATTATTGTCTCCAATCAGATAATAATTATATTAAACAAATATAACTTCATACGTACTAGCAATATCATTATTTCTATAGCCAACGTATAAATATAGTTCAAAATCATTTGAAACATCATCTCAAATTTATTTATCCCATAGATCCACAATGATATTTTTTAAGATTTTCTGTGTAACAGGGGATGTGCATATTCTTAATCCAGGATTATCTTGGGAGATGGGCAAACATAGCGATTTAAAATGTCGTTTTTATAAGTTTTTATTGAAAAGTTACGTGTTGTATACCCTTCTTTACTTCTTACTTACTTCTATTCTTCTTCTTCTTTTCTTCTAGGTCTCTTCTAACATCTCTTCTTCGCCTGGACTTCTCTTGGGGACTTCGCGTCTGGTCTTTCATTGGGGATTTCTCTTTATCAGAAGCCCTGTGTCATTGGTAGTTTTTCGATAATAACACAAGACTTCGATTTACTTAGATCACATTTTATTTCGAAATCCCCACCAGACTACCTGCGCAGATCGAGTCGGAGCGTGTATAACACGACTCACCACCGTCGTGGTTTCTCGCCGACTCACTAAAATCTATTTCTAATCTAGGAGAGGGTCTCTTCCACCGATTCTCACGGTATCCACCGGAAAGGATCAGGAGGAGGTCAAGCATTGTCACTCATCCTTCAAGGCCGTGGGCTGCAACTTAATAACAGCCATTTTAATTTCTACACTATTGCACATAAATATTAGGTATATAATAATTATGTAACATACGGTGTCTTGAAGTTGACAGTTTTATCGAAAAAGGATAAATTCTGTGCGTGCAAATTTATCATCTAAATTGTGAAATCTTTAACTGAATGTATATGCTAATTTAAGACAAATACACCCATGGTTTTCAGAAATGTTCAGAGTTTTTAGTCTGACAGGTGTAGTAATTTTTTTGTTACTATTTGAGGACGATGTTACTTTTTATAACCAGATTTTAAGATAACACTCCTCAAAAATATCTATTATTATCATTAAAAAAAAAAAAACATCGAAATATTTTCTTCATGTCTGGAAATATTATAAGAATTCCGAGGTATAACATACTACTGATATATATATATATATATATATATATATATATATATATATATATATATATATATATATATATATATATATATATATATACAAACACACGCACGCACGCACGCACGCACACACACACACCACACATATATATATATATATATATATATATATATGTCTTAAAACAAGGATCTATATTCTATCTCTTTAACGTAATTTCATTTAGTTCTGTCTGGGCTATTTGGAAAACATCCATAATCAGAATTTTCTTTAAATTGCTAATATTTTGTCGCCAAAGTTGATTCCCAGTATAAATACAAGGAACATGACAGCAAAAATTCAATTCAAACAGTATGTTTTCATTTCCTTTAGTTTCATACTGTCATGTGTTATTAATACTCTTCCAAATTCTGATTTTAGATCTATATTTTCGCACTTTTACTTGTGTATGTATCAAAAGTCTAAGAAATATTAAATTCTTTCCAATATAAAGCAATCCTATTATCAAAACATCGAATAAAGGTGGTAACCCTATTATAGAATTGTAGAATAACGTTTGAAGTCCTATAGTGAATTGGTAGGATAAAGGAAGCAACCCTATTATCAAAACATTGAATAAAGGTGTCAACCCTATTATAAAATTGTAGAATAAAGTTTGAAGTCCTATAGTGAATTGGTACAATAAAGGTAGCAACCCTATTATCAAAACATCGAATAAAGGTGGCAACTCTATTATAGAATTGTAGAATAAACTTGGAAGTCCTAAAGTGAATTAGTAGAATAAATGTAGCAACCCTATTATCAAAACATCGAATAAAGGGGGCAACACTATTATAGAATTGTAGAATAAAGTTGGAAGTCCTATAGTGAATTGGTAGAATAAAGGAAGCAATCCTATTATCAAAACATTGAATAAAGGTGGCATCCCTTTATAGAATTGTAGAATAAAATTGGAAGTCCTATAGTAAATTGGTAGAATAAAGGTAGCAACCCTATTATCAAAACATTGAATAAAGGTGGCATCCCTATTATAGAATTGTAGAATAACGTTTGAAGTCCTGAAGTGAATTGGTAGAATAAAGGTTTTTTAGAGGTCATAAATACATTACTGGTGAGATTCCGTCGAATAAATCAGTGTAATCGTTATCGTTATATAAAATAGACATGGTGTTGGATTATTTAGTGATATAAGGTGAGCTACAATACACCACATACATTTATAGACTAAGCGAGGTCACGTTGTTTAAACCTCAGCCAATCAACAGCCCGAATGCGTGGCTGGTTGACTACTTAATCACTGATACTGATAGACGTCCATTTGCAATCACTGACGAAGGACTTGCAAGGCTGAGGAGCACCAAGGAACAACCAAAGAATTCTTTACCCGTAGATCGAAAGTAAGCTCTACTCAAGACAAAGGATCTCCGCTGGACAAGCGGTCTTGCCTGAAGCCTAAAGGATGGACACTAAAATCGTAACACACGGAGAATCGAGTTCAAATCCTGGACGAAACTGTTTACATTTTACAGAGTGCTATTACCCTTGAGTAAAACAGTTGGGCAGACTGGACTGTTTAAACTTGGAGTGGCAACCGCTCTAGGAGAAGGACAACTGTTAAAATCCGTTTAAGAAAATGACCTTGTGTGGCGTCCTGTTCGTTTGGAGAGGTTAGTAAACATAAACATGTGCCCATTATTAAATCTTAAATTCATATGCCTATAAGTCAAAACTTAAATTCAAATGAAAACTGAAAATTTCTACGAATTTTTTTATTCTAGCAACTAGAATAAAAAATTCGTTGATTAGGGGAAAATAAATAAATATAGGATAAAATACTTTTATCAAGGTTGTTTGTGTGTGAATAATCCAATATGAAATTCCAATGTTTGAAAACATTCCAAGCTGAAATACAAGTATGTACATTTTATACAGGGTGATAAAAAACAGTTTTTTTAAAAAGTCAGGCCTTTTTTTGGTTACCCTGTACATATATATATACATATACAATATATATATATATATATATATATATATATATATATATATATATATATATGTGTGTGTGTGTGTGTGTGCATATTTTGGTACATATTTTTTGGTCACCCTATATATATATATATATATATATATATATATATATATGTGTGTGTGCATATATATATGAAAATATATATATAAAGCTCTGTGCATATATATATATATATATATTATATAATATATATATGTGTGTGTGTGTGTGTGTGTGTGTGTGTATATATGCACAGACCTATATATATATATATATATATATATATATATATATATATATACAGGGTGACCCCTTAAAGAAACCGGCTTGACTTTTTAAAAAAGTCTGTTTTTTTTAAATCACCCTATATATGGAGAATAGTTCCATTCATTTATCATTCAATATATGCAGAATTCTAAAAATTGATATTGTATTTTGATTTATTTTAATTGTACTTAATTTTATTGGTATTTTTCACTGCTATAGTTTATTTTCTTTTTGAGACCACATTGACTATTGAGATTTAGTGTGGCTGATTATTTCGCTCATTTTAATTTGGAAATATTTTGCAAACTTTGTTACTCGTATTTGCTTCAAAATAATAAAAGGTAAAAGAGTAATTCTTGGGTTAGATTAGAAGTGTCTAAATAAGGAATCTCATCAATTGTTTATATATCCAATCTTAATACCAGAACTCTAATCAGTGGGTGGTATCAGTTCGGAAAAATCGATTACGTTTCTACAAGAGCGTTGATAAGTACTTCGACGAAAATGTACATGTAGATTTATTTACACCTTTTTTTTCTATTTGGAAAATGGCATAATTGGATTCAAAAGCCATACTCTGGCCCAGAGTAGTAGTACGTGTTAGGATCCCATTTATTTTTCAAAATAGATTTTCTAATTATTCGGTAATTCCATGTCAAATCATCCAGGCCATGTTATCCCCCCCCCCCGCTTCAATTTTTTGAAAGTTTGGCCAAGTGTGGAGTATGATAAAGTTAACCAATTCCCAAAATTTGAGCTTCCAATTCCTTACATTTTTCCGACAATTTTTGGAATTGGAAGCTCAAATTTTGAGGATTGGCTAACTTTAAGATAGTCCACACCTGTACAAAATTGAAGTGCAAAATTTTAACAAATTTTTGCAAAATGTTGTAGCTTCGGTTCTGAACAGATATCAAACAATCTTTTAGGTACAAATAATATTCACTATATGTGAAATAATAATAGAAATTTGTTTTTGTCATAGATGCAGTGCCACACCGGGATATTGATCTTGCTAGGAAAAAATTGGAAATCATCAATAATTTAAAATTGGTTGACATTGAAACTTTTTTGATAGTATTTTTTGGATTTCATGGGCAAAATGCTTTTACAAAAAAATTTTTTAGTAGTAGGGAAGCTCTAGAACTCATTTTACAGACAAATATAGGTTACAAAAAGTTGCCATTTTTCGCCAACCCCACCAAATTTGGAGAGTTAAAATCGACATAACTCCGCCAATTTTTGGAATTGGAAGCTCAAATGTTGGAGATCGTCTAATGTTAATATAGTCTACAACTGGGAAAAAAAATCAGAAAAATTGAAGTGGGTGGGTGACAATTTTACTTTTTTCTGGATTATTTGACATGGAATTACCCTATTCGTATTCGATCGAGACTTGTACAAAATACTCTCAAAAACAACTTCACAAAAATGTAAACATGAACGTACAATGAATATGATTCCTTAAATTCTAGGCATCAAATAACTCTGAACATTTTATAATCAATCACTCAATCAATCAATCAAGTAAGTTAGAGCCTTTTTTTCTTTTAAATATACAAGATACTTGAAGCATTAATAAATTTGCAATATTCAATCCAAATGGACATGAAATTGCTAATTTAGATGGTGTGTGATGGGACCGTAACAACCTACTAGTTCAAGTCAATAAAGGCAATGAAAGAATGATTTCACATTGGTTAGATCTCCAGGACTTTAGTCTCTCCAGTTTAGTTTCATACACAGGAAAACACTTTTTCGAAGTCTGATAATCATCTGTATATATTTACTAACTCATCCCCAGGAGCGGGATGTGACGCAAGGTCAATTTTTTTAAACAGGTTTTATTTCAGGGTTTTCCTTCTAGGCCAGTTTCCGTACCAAGGTTAAAGAGCCTAGTCTGCGCTACCATTTAAATATCAAAGGTATAATCCAGCAATTCAAACTGGCTTGGAGCCAGTTAGAATTGCTGGATTATACCTTTTTTCAAGAGTATTAATTCTATGTAAAATGCAACCAGCTTCGTTGAGGATTTGAACTCATGTCACAGTGTCACCGGGTTACTCCTCTGTAGAGGAAGCAGCCCGCAAGGCCTAGCCCCAGCCTTCATCGCGACCAATAGAGATGTGTTTGAATTGAATAGATAGATGAATAGATAGGTAGGAATAGAAGGTAATTGATTGATTGTTACCAACAGAGTAAGTGTGATAAACATAAACAGAGATAGGAAGAGAAAAGGAAAGATCGGTTGATCGATAGATAAACTGTATGTAGTGTAGATAATTAGAGGAGGAAAAAAGAGTCAAGTAGTCTCTGTCTGACAAGTAAATCGATTTCGCCATTTTAAATTACTTACGGTGGATTGTCAACATTCTTCTTTTAGCTTCGTTATTCAATAAAGATGGCGAGTGATAGTCTCAGACGATTAAAAGGCTGGACTATGGGCCAATTTGTCCCCAGAGAGAACAAAGCCAACTTGCTAATATAAGAGAAAATGAGATGCGATTTCAGATGGCAGTAAGAGAGAGAGAGAGAGAGAGAGAGAGAGAGAGAGAGAGAGAGAGAGAGAGAGAGAGAGAAGAGAGAGAGAGAGAGAGAGAATAGTGAGAAAATAAAAACAGGAAAGAATGAAAGAAAGAAAAGTCAATGTGTTTAATAAAGAGAAAATGAGATGCGATTTAAGATGGCAGTAAGAGAGAGAGAGAGAGAGAGAGAGAGAGAGAGAGAGAGAGAGAGAGAGAGAGAGAGAGAGAGAGAGAGAGAGGGGCAAATGAAATCAGGAATAGAGAAAGAAAAAGAAAAAAAAGAACAGGAATAAAGTAAGAAAGAAAGAAAAAATAAATTGCCAATCTCAGAGAAAATGAAATGCGATTTAAGATGGTAGATGGAGAAGATAAAGAAAAATGAGACTGTGAAAGAAAGAAAGATAAAAGGAAAGAGACAGGTGAGAGAGAGAGAAAGAGAGAGAGAGAGAGAGAGAGAAGAGAGAGAGAGAAGAGAGAGAGAGAGAAAACAGAGAGAAAAAAATAAAGAAAGAGAGAGAGAAAGAGAGATAGCAAATAAAAATAGTAATGATAGAGAGAGAGAGAGAGAGAGAGAGAGAGAGAGAGGAGAGAGGGGGGAGAGAGAGATGAGGGGTGCAAATTAAGGCAGGAAAGAATAAGAAAGAAAAGGAGAGATAGACAGTGATCAAGTAAATTCAAGAAAAAAATTAAGAATAAAAGAGAGACAGTGCAATTGAAAGAAAAAAAAAGAAATATTTTACTTCTTGCGAGTTTTTTTATATCAGTTTTAACTGGTAGTCTTTGGCAAAGAGAGAGAGAGAGAGAGAGAGAGAGAGAGAGAGAGAGAGAGAGAGAGAGAGGAGAGAGAGAGAGAGAGACAGACAGACAGACAGAGAGAGACAGAGAGAGAGAGAGGGGGAGAGAGGGAGACAGAACAGAAAAAGGAGACATAACAGAAAATGTATAGTGTGGTATGAGTGTTCATACAATGATTTCTTGAGTGACAACAAGTCTTCTCAGTTCCCTTAGTCTCTGCTTCAGGCCTTTTCTAGGATGGATTCCCCATTTATTATTATTATTATTATTATTATTATTATTATTATTATTATTATTATTCTATAGCTTTTCACGCCAGCGTTAGCTAAAGGATTTTCAATGGAGTATGAAGGACAGCAAGTCTACTGAAGTCAGCTGAAGTATCTAGGAGTCTTCTGAGTATTCTGGCTGATGGTAACACTACTGTTGTCTGGATGGCCTCGATTCTTCCTCTGATTACCAATTCATCCAGACTCTCTATCAAATGCACCAATTATAATTCCTACGACTCTTAACTTCACATTCCTCAGTTTTTGTTGTTATTATTATTACTAGCAAATATATGCACCCTCTGGGTGCAAGTATTTAACTTTTAATATTATAAAATATCATGTTAAATTAGAAAGGCTAATAAAACTGAATAAAAATGCAGATAAAACGATTTGGAACAGAGGGGGTATGATTGAAAAATAGAACAACTTTGAAAGTAACTCTTCCATCATTTTCCCTTACTCCCGTCTTTCATTGGTAAATTTTCCTAATTTAACTATTTAGTTATTTCTTCTTGTTAATGGATTTCTTTTAAGATTTATCCCCGAGATTTTTGCTCATACTCATTAAGATAATACCAAACAATTAGAAATCAATAATACTAAGCACATATTTATTAAAATCAAATTTTTAATATCAATATGCAAATTAGCCTTCCCATTCACACTGTAACCGCTATTTTATTGTATATATAAATACAATTGATTGTTATTTAGTATGTAGATATGGTCAACAGTATTAATAATGTAAAACAATTGTATTAATAATTGAGGTTTGAATAAAAATAAAATCATGGAGAATGTGATGTAAATAACGAAAGGAATTGTGACTTGTATAGCAATATAGTTTCGGTTACAGACAGACAAACCCACAAACTCCATTATAATATGATTATTATTATTATTATTATCGTTGCTAGTACAAAAAAACACCCTCCAGGCGATGTAAAAATAGATTTTTGAAACATATTGCCTGAGGGGTGGGAGTAAAAAATTCAATATCAGCGAGTTTGTACCCTAAGTAATTAAGGTCATAAAATTCATTAAAGGATTATAAAATAAAGCAATTTGAAATGTAAACTTTAAATATGTATGAAAATAAAACAAACTATATATAGATATATAATACCAATCATCTATTTATTAAAACTTGTTTTAAAAAACAATGAGGACTGTCAATGTTGCATGTTCAAATTTTGAGTGTATCTATTCTGTTATGACGATGATGATTTTGGGTAATGTGGCGTAAGCAGTGACGTAATTTTTGTTACAAACAAAAACCGGAAGCGAATCTCCATTATTAATAGATTATTATTATTATTATTATTGAGTTTTTCACACCTGTCGTAGCCGGTGGTTCACTAGAGACTGAATGACAGCAAGTCTCCTCAGATCTCTGGGATTCTTCAGTGTATTTAGTGCTGTAATTTAGATGGTCTCGATTCTTCCTCTGATTTCCAACTCACCCAAATTCTTTTCCAGAGCTTTGGGGAGCGTTCCAAGGGATACCAACTACAATGGAAATTACGTGGGAACTGCTTGGTCTGATGACCATACAGGCAAGAAACTGACGGTTACAAAGCGTCGTGTCCACTTTATCCAAACTTAGATATATATGGTCTATCGCCGATATTAATCTTTCTTCATTTATAAATGCTGCAAACTAAATATATATATATATATATATATATATATATATATATATATATATATATATATATATATATATATACAAAATGAGAGCCCACGTATGCTTCTTTATAGATTTATATGATGGATATTGGGAAACTTTTTGAGTTTTATTGGAAGAATAGAAAAGTATAAGATGAAGAATGATAACCAAATTTCAAAGTGATTCCACAAACTCTTTGACAAAAGGCAAAAGTCTGCCTGAGATATGAGAATTAATAAGTAAGATTAAACATAACCCAATATTCATCACTTTCAATTTTCTTATCATTTTTTATTTCATACTTTTCCATTCTTCCAATGCAAGCAAAAGTTTTCCAACATCCATCACACCACACACACACACACACACACACACACACACACACACACACACATATATATATATATATATATATATATATATATATATATATATATATATATATATATTGATAGTATAGTGTGGTATATTTATAATTAAATAATGCCCGATATCGTGGATAGAGCATGTATATCTAAGCAAGACTTGGGTTAAAACGCCATTAACTTCATGTCCACGCTACCCTAACTTATATATATATATATAGTCATCCACAGACACCGTGTTTTGACGTATCACGTCTCTTCAGTGTGACTAGACATTTGCAAGCTACTTACAGCCGGGATAGAAACACGATCGATTCATCATCAGTCGCGCTGCTTAACCGCTCGGCCATCGTCACTTACAGAATGGTAAAGGAATTATAACTGTTAAATACACACATCTGTATGTATGTAAAAGTCACCATAGATTGCTCCATCCTTTTTATAGGAGAACGTTGTATATATATATTATATATATATATATATATATATATATATTATATATATATATATGATAGAATTCAACGTATGAGTGTTCATACTATGAACTCCCACACAGGGATTTGTTTTATAGTGGTGCTGTGTTGGACCATCCTCACTTTTTGGCACAGTCGATAGGAAAGAATTTGCATCAAGGGTTGCCACAAACCCAATCAACGACCGACCTCATGAATTTTGAATTCAGAGTTATCCCTCTCCTAGACTGTTACCTACCCAAGCTTAAGAGCCCAGTCTTGCCCTACTATTTAACCCATAGCTGGAGGGAGAATATATGGATTCATACCTTCCCAAGGGTATTAGCGCTATGTGAATGCCAACAGCTTCGTCAAGGAATTGAACTCGAATCGACGAGTCCATTTTGCATGACTCTAACCACTTGCTAACGCGCCTCCAAATATATATATATGAAAAGCGTATTTATAAAAACCAGACAAAAGAAAAGAGATTTAAGATAAACGATATCTATTTTGGGGACACATTTATTTTTTGCTAGACTGATTCTTTGTTTTTTTTTTCTTTGAAAAAAAAAATCGAATCAATCGGCGCTGAAATCAGAGAACCTGAAGTAACAAAATAATTTTTAAGCAAAGTAAATGGTACTAAGTTTAAGCATCTTTTCTGTGGTAGTTTATTGCGTGTATACGGCTTGACCAGAGTTATATATATTTACCAACCCCTCCGCACGAGCAGGATGTGACACAAGGTCAATTTCTTAAGCGGAGTTCAACAGGCTTGAATTCAGAATTTTGCTTCTCCTCGGTGCCTAACCAAGGTTAAAGAGCCCGGTCTGCCCTACTAATTGCCCATAGCTGGCGGGAGAGTAGGATTCATACCTTTCCCAAGGGTATTAGCGCTAAGTGAAACACAATTACCACATTCAGGATTTGAACTCGGATTTGTCATTTCTCTGCTTGACCAGAGATATATGTATTGACCTAACCCATCCGCATACATAGGATAAGACACAAGGTCATGTTTAAACGAGGTATAACAACTTAAGGGCCGGGTTTAGCTCAGTCGGTAGAACGTTCGGTTAGAAACCACAAGGTTCCTAGTTTGATACCCGCCCTCGCCAACTCAGCGTATGAGTAGCACGGGGATCTGTGCGGTAAATTAAGGAGCTGATGGTAGGTGTGGAGATCCACCCCAGACGTTAAAATAATCTCCTTGGTCTAGCGCTAGTGAAAAGGGGGTTAGACTCTCTCTCTGCACGGCTGATACCGACATTAGGCCGCCCCGACGACTTTTTTTTTTTTTTTTACTTATAAAAAATTTGAATTAAGAGATTTTCTTCTGTTTTTTTTTTTTTTTTTTTTTTTTGTATCTCACAATGAACAGTCGGTTTTCTCGCTCCTGCCTTTCCTATTCGCTGGTCTCATCTGACGATTTTTTATTTTTTTTATGCTCGAAAGTGACATTTCATAAAACTGCAATAGAAGAAGTTTTATTCCAATATTTCCCACACCCTTTTAAATGGAGGCTATGTTACAAGTGTGTAGACGTTCGTTCCTTTTAACGGTAGAGAATATTTAATAGATAAATAAGATCTTCACTTTTGATATATTAATGAATAAAAGATATAATAGACCAGTTATTTTATTCAAAAACTTTTACATTTTTTCGGGTCAGTTAACTTTCAACCACGTATCTTTGAGAATCTGTGTTACGCCTCAAAATTTCAAAAAGTTCAATTTAACCAATTATTCTTATTTACTTTCGTTAGTCTTTCCGATTTAATATATCTATTACATTAAAACATAAATACTTACGCCCGAAGAGTTCATATTCTTGATAGTATATATAACAGTTCTATTATTGATATCGATGACTCCACTAATAATAGCGATTTTAAAAAAAAAAATTACCCCCTTAGTTATTTTCCTGTCTGTGTCTTTTGTTTTTCTTCTACAAACAAAAGTACCGTTTAAGGTATGTTTAAATATCCAATGTTGTTAAATATTAAATAAATGAATGCACCATCGAAATGCTGTTAAATTGCCATATTGCACTCATCAATTTAATGATTTCCCGATTTCATCCAGAGATGAGACGTTTTAATCAGATAGGGTTAAAGAGCCCAATCTGTCTTACTCTTTTATCCATAGCTGGAGGGATCATAGTTGGATTCATGCATCTCTCAAAGGTATTAGCGTTATATGTAATGCAAACAGCGTCGCCTTAAATTTGAACTCGGGTCACCGTATCCATTTCCTACGACAATGACCATTACAGACGAGTACCTTCTTACCTAGCCAAGCAATGTCATATTACCGGCTGATCGGGTGGTATAAGTTAGGTTTGTAATAAGTCATTCAACAACAACAACAACAACAATCTGTTCTTAAATAGGACCCTCGGGGATCATTAGGAAGGCGACGCACTGGGGTTAACTGTCACTTTGGAGGTTTGCTCATTTGTCACTTCTTCTCGACTGTCCACTCCGTCCTAGATTAGTACATGACACCACTCGACTAGACTGACTCCTTGGCTTGTCATTTTAACCCAGTATCCTCCCCATTAATTCCCGATTGGCTCCCCCTTTTAATCTGCGTCTCTCCTTTAATTCAAATGCAGCCTTTCTGCGTGGCTATATACAATCGTATTTTGTATTTTGAAATTCATTTTACGCATATCTTGGTATGTATATTGTCACCTGTCAAGAGGTGACATTATGCACGCTTCTATGTCATATCAATAAACTCTCGACCGCCCTGTCGCCTGGGGCGTTAGAATGCACCGACTGCACCCCTGCAGAGGGGTAAAACTCCCCACCTGTTGGCCGTGAGTGGCGACCCGTGATGCTTAAGGATAGAACCCAGGTGGATGAGCAGTTCATGACTTGCAATACTCCACTTTGGCCGTATCGGGCGGTCAGAGAGGCCCCCTCTGACCAATCGGCTGGTCACGTCGAGCCCTAGCACCTATATGATTTTCCCAACCATATTGCCCTTATGGCAAGCCCCAACCCCGTTTTATCATATGGGTGCTAGAATGCGGTGACTGTGGGTCTACATGTCCTGGGAATGACGTTAAACTCTATCTGATGGTGAGGTTCCAGTTTTGGAGCTTTCGGGAATGTGGAGCACCCCTTCATCACCATTGCTCCCTGGTCCACTCTGACCCGGAGTGGTAGTACCTGTTAGGGCCCCATTCTACGGGTTAAATAGAAAAATGTATTTATAAAAGAATTGTATTATCCATTAAGAATTGGTTTATTTCAAAACTTTATCGGCATTAAATGACCCACTGAGGTTGATATGCCGTAAACCAAGGGACCCTTCTCAAAGGTGTTAAAACACTTTTTGAGAGTGGGGTCCCTGATAGAAAGTTTTTCTCATCTATCATTAGACTCCTTTGAAGTATCAAGTTAATATAATTATTCTATAAATTATTAGAGAAGATAGAATCTGTCTCTTACCTTTGTAATATCTTTTGATATATATGATTACTCATTGCTTCAAATCAAAGAAAAATAGTTCATAGAAACATATGAACCAACAACAAACAGATCGTAAAGATATGTCGTGTTAGTAATAGTTTTTGTATATGTATAGTGTACATAAATGTCTTAGCGTTATTTTTAAATGCTTACGTGCGTGTCAGTCCTGAAATTTCTTTAAGTTTTTCTTTATTAAAAGACGATTGTAACTCATAAAATAATAGAAGATAGAAATACTGGGGCAAGTCAAAAGATTCGCAACGTTTTGTTACATGCTAATTTGCGGCGCGCGTAATATGTGACCGAAGCAGTTCAAACCG
>CM042147.1:109721974-109726974 GCA_023376005.1 Doryteuthis pealeii | reverse complement strand
AACTGAATCGTAACAGTTTTCTTTTAATCCAAAGGAAAGGAAAGTTTATTTATGCTCTCGGCTTTCTTTTAACGCTACGTTGGAAACAGATGTTCGTATCCATGGATATTTCGCATGGCATCTTCAAATCGCCGATTGGTAGGTGTTTGATGAGCAGGTGGAAATAAAGAACATTGTAAATTCCTCTGAAAATGGGGGAAAAATCAGTAAAGAACAATGGAAAAAAAACAGACTTTTTAAATTATTGTCTCATTTAGATGTTTAAAAAATTTCAAAGAAACCTTGTTGACTTCATTAGAACTACTGTCTGGAAATTTGGTTTGTTGTATTCGATTATTATAAATGTTTTATTTCTTTCATTCTTTATTACTATTTTTATTATTAATTTTTCATTCCTTCTTTCTTTCGTAGTTTCTCTTTCTTTCCTTCTTTTTCATTCCATGTGTCTTACACATCTTTTTTCTTTATTTCTTTATTTTCATTTTTGTTTTCATTTTTTTTTCTTTTGTTGGCACCCTTCCGTCTACTAAAGACGATGGCGTTGTGTCCACTTTTTTTATTGCAACTGCGTGAGTGGCTGGACAAACCAATTTTTGAAGGACAATCTCTGGTGTAGTGACTGCAAACAAATAGTTGATGCTTGCTGGAATTGCTGTTGTCTCTCCTTTCTTTTAGCTCTCTTTTCTGCGGCGGCTTTTTTCCTCTCTTTTTCACTCCTTTGCGTTCCTTGTTTGACAAGGAGGCACCAGGTTGCACGGTCTTCTGCACAAGCCTCCCATATGTTGGTGTTGATGTGGCATGTCTTCATGTCCCTCTTGCAGACATCTTCAAGGCGCAATTTTTTCTTTAATTCTTCTTTTTCGTTCAATCTTTCTTAATTTTGTCTTTCTGTATTTCTTTCATTCTTTATTGTTCCATTCGTTCTTTATTTCATCAGTTATTTCATTCTTTATCACTTTCATTTATTTTTCTTTCATAGCTTTTTCTTCCTTTCCTTCTTTTTTATTTCTTTTTCTCTTACCTTTCTTTTTCTAATTTTTTTCATTAAATTTGCTTTCATAATTCCTTTTTTCTTTAATTCGTTTTCGTTCAATCTTTTTCTTTCTGTATTTCTCCCATACTTTATTCATTCATTTGTTCTTTCTTTTGCCATTTCTTTCATTCTTTATTTTCCCATTCGTTCTTTCTTTTATTCTTATTACTTTATTTTTCTTTCATCCTTTCTTGCACATTTTCTTCTTTCTTTCATTCTTTTTCCTTTCCACTCTCTTCAATATCTTCTTTCTTTATTTCTTCATTTTCATTCTTCCTTAAATTTTTATTTCTGTATTTTTTTATTCTTTATTTTTCCATTCGTTCTTTTTTTCATGTTTATCCATTTCATTTGTTATTCATTCTTTCTTTCATACTTTCATTTTTTACTTCTTTTTCATTCCTTCTCTCTTACATTTCTTCTTTCTGTATTTTTCGTTCTTGTTTCATAATTCTTTATTTCTTCTTTTTCACTCAGCCTTTAGCTTTTCCATTCATTATTTTTACCTTTTCTTTTTTCTTCTTTCTTTCTATGTTTTCTTTATATTTTTCTTTCTCTCTGTTTTTGATTCATCTATTCTTCTTTCATCATCTTTAATATCGAATTTTTTTTCTTTTTTTCCCAAATAATCTTTTTCAATATGTTCTTTTATCATTGAATTTTCTTTTTATTCATTGATTTTTTCATCCTTTTTTTTCATTATTCATCTTTATTCATTTGTTTTTAAATCAATTCTTTATTCCTTTTATACTTTCTTTCTTTCATTTATTCGTACTTTATTTTTCATTCATTCTTTCTTTGATCAGTTCTTTTTCCTTCTTGTCATTTTCCCATCTTTCATATTATTATATTTTTTCTTCTTTCACTTCATTTATTTTTCCTTCATTTTTATTTACTGTATTTTATTGTTTATTTTTCATTCTTTATTTACGTAATCCTTTCATTGTTTCAATTTAGCCTTCGTCGGTTGTTAAGCTCAACGTCAAGCGACAATGTATAATTGATTACTAATAAAAATAAGGGGAAGTACTATATAATCAATATTTAACAGTTATAATCTTTTAAGGAATTATAATGAAAGGATAACATTTGAACGCAGATTCTTAACTATGATTATCAATTTGAATATAGGATTGGAAATCGGTTTATTCTATAGGAGATAAGATCTTGACACTGTTCTGAGAACAAAGAACTCGTTACGATGTGTTATTTTTGCTGTATTGCATGAAAAATATTGGATAGTTATAGTTATAGACTTAAAAATATTCATTCTTTTTCCTTTTTTTTTCTTTTATTCATATATCATTCTTTCTTTGATTTTTTATTTCATTCTTCTTTGATTTTTTATTTCATTCCTTCTTTGCTTTTTTATTTCATTCTTTCTTTGAATTTTTTTATTTCATTCTTTCTTTGATTTTTTTTATTTCATTCTTTTTTGATTTTTTATTTCATTCTTTCTTTGATTTTTTTTTTTGATTTTATTTCATTCTTTCTTTGATTTTTATTTCATTCTTTCTTTGATTTTTTATTTCTTTTCCTTTGATTTTTTATTTCATTCTTTGATTTTTTTATTTCATTCTTCCTAAAAATTATTTTATTTTCATTCTTTTAAAAGAATTTAATTGAAAGAATAGTGGTTATTAGTTTATAACCGACACTAAGTCCCTATAATGCATTAGTGCTTCCTTGACTACATCAAATAGGAACATTCGGTAAGACAAGACAAACAAATAACACACATGAACAATGCGCATATGAATGTTTAATATATTTAACATATAACAACAAAATAACACCATATATATCTATATATAAAATAACATATATATATATATATATATATATATATATATATATTATATATATATATATATATAAAGCGGATTAATTGTACATAATGTTCTTTGAATAAAAAAAAGGTCAGAAGGGCTACCAGAAAATGGTTAGAAAAAGACTTACTGTGTCTTCGATGGTTTTCAGGGAGAAATGCTATTAAATGCTATGTCGAAGTTGGAGACTAATTTTCTCCATTCAGTTCTACAAACAGAACTGAGAAACATAACCAAAAAGAAAGTTTTAAGGATCTGAATTGTCACGTGACCAACAGACACGTGACTTGATAAGCCACGCCCACAATCCAAGAGAACACAATATTTTTGCCTCCCTACATCCTATTACTAATTTCATATTTTTTTCTTTTCTTTTAATCTTTTCTTTCATTCATTATTTATTTATCCATTGCTTTTAAAGGCATGCCAACCGTCTACCGTTATTTTAAGCAAAGATGTTTGGCAATCGCATTCATACGACGTTCATTTGAAAAAATCACAAAAAAGGATGCGTGTGAGTATATTCAAACTGAAAACAATGGAGAATATAGATTATGTTTGTGTACATGTGTATATGTATGTGCATATGAATATGTAGGTGTAAAATTAAGATAAAACTCCACATGAATGTGTATATATATGTATGTATGTGTAAGCAGGACATTAAATAGTAATGGTGTATGAGCGTACATATGTATATATGTATATGTATATATATGTATGTATAAGTGTGTGCAATAGATAAGGGGTAGCCTATGTTGGTCAAAGTGAATTTAGGAAAACTATAAAAAATCAAAGTTTTAGAGATAGGCTCAGAGACACAGATAGTTTAAAATTGGCTGGCTTGGTCCCTTAATAATGCACTGTGTGTGGTTCCTTTGGGACAAAGAACAAAAAACCCGGATGTGGGATATCTCGGAGTGGAGAACTTAGCGAAAGTCAGATTTTTGAGCAGAGAGTGGACACTTAGGTCCGTGACAGCAGAGATGCAACAGTTATATCTTGGATTTAGTTGAGTTGATAGTTAAAGAAGCAAGCCGTTAGTTAAATCCAGGACCGAAGTGTAACACGATGGCTTCTTTTGTTGGCGTCAACTAATTTTTAACGAAAAAGGAAAAGTGTAGAATACTTTTTTTGTGTTAGTGTCATTGGGTTTGTTTAGGTGCAAAATGCAAAAATCAAAAATATCAAGTACATTTTTGGTTTTGCATATTTTTTTATATATACAGGAAAGATTGTAGTGTTAATATTAAAAGATTTGAAATGGCTGTCAGATCAAAAGGGTGACCTTGAGGTTCACACTTATTTCACCTCAGTCCGATGACACAGAGATAGATACAATTGTTTATATCAAAATAATTCTCGTTTTAAAAAAGCGAATAGACAGTCAGGAAGTAGAGATCGACGCGTACAGACCGACACAAGCAGTCGGGCCCGGGGATGGCCGAGCTTGGACCGAAAAACGAAATTTGTCACTGGCTACGGGAATTTCTTAATTAAGAAGATTGCAACTAGAAAAATTGACTTTTGCTGCTAAAATTGATTCCAGAATTTCGCATAAAACAAAACGCCAAAAGAAGCTCATCGTGTTTTTATTTATCCAAACAAGTGTGCAAAACATACTCATATATTACTCCTATTCATTATATATGAATAAAAACAGTTGTTATTGTTGATGGTGTGTTGACTGATTTTTTTTAAACCCGGCAGTTTATATCTACTAATTTCTCAACCCGTCACAAAGACACCCCGACTGAGTTGAGTCGATTCCAGTTCTACAGAGGGTATTGAAAGAGCAGCTGACCGGAGGCTCATCTGGTAGTCAGGGAAATAATTCATACGTGAACAGCATACTATCCCCGGGGCCCAATACGGTGTGATATTTGGGTGCCGTGTCAGGATACAAATGTCATAGAAGACCGTGGGGAGCGCCTTCCTCGGTCTTGGTCAGACACACAGAGAGTCAGCAGCAATAAAGAATGAGAGAATGCGAAGTGTTACTCCTTCTTTGACCAGAGAATGATGTGATTCTTCCAACTGCCTTGTGTTCTCTGTTCTCTTTGTTTTGTTTTACCAATGGCTCTCAACGCAGTCGGAGTGCAGTGAAATATCACAACAGCGGTAGTGTCCGAGCTATG
>CM042147.1:109689474-109716974 GCA_023376005.1 Doryteuthis pealeii | reverse complement strand
CTTCGTGCCTTGCTCTAACGTTAAGGCGCCAGGCCGCTCGATTTTCTGCATCTACCTCCAATGTGTTTTGTGTCAATATTGCATATCCTCATGTCTCTTCTGAAGACATCTTTAAAGCAGACGTCTTTAAGTCAAGTATATTTCTAGAATATCTGCCCATTTGAACTCTTAGTTTCACTATTCTTTCATGCTTCAAAAACACCCAGTACATTTATATCTTATAACCTTGACATCAAATAAATAAATAAAGATAGATAAAAAAAAGAGTCAGTTGAATAATGCATTAACAAAACTGTCTCGGCTTGTAATTTACGATTCTGTTTAGACCAACTGTGTTATTTTCGTAAATGGGGTACTGTTTGCCTTTTGACCGCTCATTTCCGGTTACCGTGATTCAGCGGTAAATTCAAGATAATAACTATTTATTTGCTTGATGTATTTATTTAACGGCATATCAACACCTGATGGATTAGTTAATACTGAAATTTGATTTATTTATAAATGTTTGATGGTAATCTATACAAAATATAAAGGGCAGTTGATCTGTCTGTCTGTCTGTCTGTCTGTCTGTATATATGCCCGGATGTAACTATAAAAATAAAACAATTAACGATAAAATATATGTATATACACATTTAATATCACCGGTTCTTGTTTCTTTTTAACAAAAATGGGGAAGATTTGATTTATATTCGAAAATACTTAAAAATTAAAATATACATAGAAATAGCATTGGAATTCTACTTAGAATTGTACAGCGTTTGTAAATCTGAAATGTAAACAAATCAATACACCAGGGGTATTGCACCCCGTCTACCCCGGTAATGCTGGGTAGCCACATCTAGTAATAATTATTTGGTCTATTTGTTTAATGGCTTATCTACTTTTTATGAGTTTTTAATACCGGAATTAGATTCATTTGTCAAAGTTTTATTATGATATTACTATATAAAACTACATAACGACGCTTTCAATACGCTGCCCGTATGCCCTGCAGTGAGGTGAGTTTTCCTAAAAAATAAACAGATGGTTAAAATATTGAACCATACGTTCAATATTCTATCGCATTAAAAAAAGTACTTCTTTATTTGTCTGTAATCTCTTATTTGCACACAGTTGTTTTAAATATTATAGTAATATTAATGTTTTTATACACATTTCATATGGTTTCAAGTAGCCACCTCAATTTAATAATCAAGATTGCATAGTTATATGGTTTCAAGTTACTAATAATTATTAGTAAACAACTATAGCATCAAGTAACTATCATTAATAAATAATAAATATTTGTTGAATAAAAACAAATATTCTGTATTGAGGGGGGGGGGTCACAATCAAGTCCGCCGCAAACTGGTTAAGTTCGTCACTGTTCTTTTCTTTTCTCACTAGTTTCAACTAAAGTCTTACATCGTTTAGTCTCTGCCGGTGCGCGCGCCGCTCTGATTCTCTCGTTCTCCTTAGATTCCAGGTACTTATGGAAGTAGCCTCCCAATATCCGGGCACCTGAACTGAACCTCGCGTCCATGCAACGACTAAGTCTCACTTTCTTGCATTCGAGAGGACGCGGGTTCGACTCTGGCAGGCAAGACAATGTCTTGCTCTTTTTTCCTTAATGCATACGGCAGTTCTCGTTCTCTATCACAGATTGCATAGTTATATGGTTTCAAGTTAAAACTTTTTGATGTATCAAACATTTTTACACAATTACTTTAATGTCATCTGTTGACTATTCTTATATATATATATATATATATATATATATATATATATATATTTGATTATACAATCTTAGTGATTTGAAATATGTATATAATGTTCGATTACATTTATTTTTTAATAGGAAATTTATTTGTCTATAATCCTTTGTTTGCACACAGTAATATTGTATAAAATATTCTTATTTGATACGAATGATTTTTAAAACAGATCTATTTGACCCATATTCATATCTTTACCAAATCAAATATATATATATATATATATATATATATATATATATATATATATATATTATATATATATATATATATTGTTCAAATGCGCAGCCATTTCCTGTCTGCAAATCTTGTTCCAGGTCCTTTCAAGTACATTACATCAAACCGGCAACTTGAAAGGACAAGGAACAAGATTTGAAGACAGAAAATGGCTGTGTAGTTCAACAAAATATATCTTAAAGAAGAAATGCCGCCTAATTACACACACACACACACACACACACACACACACACACACAGATATATATATATATATATATATATATATATATATATAATATATATATATATAATACGTGTGTGTGTGTGTAGTTAGGCGGGATTTCTTCGTTAAGATATATTTTGTTACCAATATAAGGAAGAAAAGGGGTTCTTTTTTCTCTATTTTTAGTATATTTTTGTTTTACTTTTGTAATGGCTATCTGACGAGACTGGGCTCATTTATGGAATTATTTAAATTATTATAAATTTATAGGAACCAAATGATGTTTTTCTTTTAGTTTTTTCTCTCATTGAATGCATTAAATATCTTATATTGAGCTCACTTAGGGATTTGAAATAATCCTTGTATAGATATATAGGTGTGCATCCGCACGAGTATTCATTGTAGATATACGGAGGACATGGATGATACCAAAATGAATCATCCCCAACTTACCTGTCGATTGGAAATTTCTCTCTCTCTCTCCCCTCTCTATATATATATAGCACCACGTATGCGCATTCAAACCTTAAAATACCATTAAAACATCGACAAACACTTCCTTCACATTTTAAGTTTCATACTGATCGGAAATATATTATGAAATTGACAGTAACGCATGGAAAGTGTTTGTGCATCAAATTTCCTTTTAATTCCTCCGTAAATTACCGATGGTTTTAACCGGAAATGTAGGGTTTAACTCGTATATATATATATATATATATATATATATATATATATATATGATGAACTCTCCCGTCGATTTCGACGTTTGATGTTCAGACAACCTCTTTCATCTAACCTTGTGTGTTAATCGTATGTTATATATATATATATATATATATATATATATATATATATATATATATATATATATATATAATGGATTGCTAAAGAAAAATAAGTGAATTGATTTCAAAGTGTAGGCATATTAGTAAATTTCTTCTGTGTCATTTACCATCTGATCGATTTGATTATATATTTATCTGTATTTACACTGCTCACATTTCTAAAAATCAATAAATTATGATTTTCTTTTGTGTGCGTGTCACGTGAGCAAACATCAGACCACGTGACAAATTCCGGACGCCACGAATACGATTAATTAGCCACATTTTCTCACAATTTTGTCTGATGATTTTGTGATCCACATTATGGTGAACTTTTAATCTACACAGAAATGAATAAATACTCCCGCCCTGTTTTGCCTTATTTTTTTTTGCAGTTTTCTGAATTCCCTTATGCTATGATTAACCATTTCATCTCTGTCACCACACAACCTACACTTGCTATTCTTCTGCGTATTATATATTTGCTATATTTACAAATAAATAGTTCTTAATATTGGTGATAGAACATTTATATTTAGCATAACATACACACAACGTCAACAGTGTTTGGTGACTGTACAATCGTGAGAAAGATATATATATATATATTTATATAGATAAACATCTGAAACCATTGGTAAGACGAACTTTGTATTGGTGACTTAAATAAATAAATAAATAAATATATATATATATATATATGCATATATATTTATCTATTTTAACTACACATTCTCTCTCTCTCTCTTTCTCTCCCTCTCTCTCTCTTTCTCTCCCTCTCCCTCTCTCTCTCTCTCTCTCTCTCTATATATATATATATATATATATATATATATATATATATTATAATGGTAAACACAGGAATAACCTACTCGAGTTTCACCATTTAAAATTTCGCCGGTAAGTCACCATATTCATATATAAAATCATATATATATATATATATATATATATATATATATATATATATAATTTTCTTTGCCAGAGGACAACATAAGGTTCCTTTTATTTACATTAGTTAAATATATATAGGCAATACGATATTCATATATCTTTATAAGAAACTTACATGGAACCTACATTTTAATATATATATATATATATATATATATATATATATATATATATATATATATATATATATATATCTCGAAATATTGTTCAATATTAGCTATGAATATGATATAAATATTTTCCTTTTAACAGCATTGTGTGTTTTCATATCCTTTTATATATATATATATATATATATATATATATATATATATATGTGCATATGTGTGTGTGTGCATATGTGTGTATGGAGAGAGAAACGCAGAGAGAGCATAAGATAGATAGAGAGGTATATATATATATATATATTATATATATTATAGAGAGAGAGAGAGAGAGAGAGACAGACAGACAGACAGACAGACAGAGACAGAGACAGAGAGACAGGGAGACAGAGAGAGAGACCCACACAGAGACAGAGACAGAGACCGACCGACCGAGAAAGAGAAAAAAATTATTGATCATTCATTAAACAACATTTACATGAAAATTACTTAAGTTTCTTAAAACACTCATAGAAGTCTCTGACAATCTGACAAACCAATTTTTGTCACAGAAAAAGCTTTTACGCCCTCAACCCCCAACCAACATTTATTCCTCAATTTTCTAATTAATTGCTGCACACGATCATAAATCATTAATTATAATTAGACCGATACTGATTAACTGTGAAGACAACTTCAAACGACTATGAACACCAAAATCGAACGGGTTTAAAAAAAGAAAAAAATATGAACAAAAAAAAAGCCAATTCACCGCGCGACTCAATTGGGGTATAAACCAACCTTGAAACCATCTAATTGCTTGAAAATTTAAAATATATATAAATAAAAAGATTTTGGCATTAAATAATCCAATAAGGCTTGATATGCCGTAAAATCAAACAAAAACAACAAAAACAACAACAACAACAACAAAACAACCAATCTTTCTTGGAAAAATTGGCGAAAATTGTAATTTAGAATCAGTTACGATAAATGTATAAAGGTCAATTTTAAAGAATTTCTTTTAAAGGAGTTTTTCCTTCACCTAGAACGGTTGCCATATCAACGTTAAAGAGTCCAGTCTCTTTTATTATTTACCCATTTGCGCTTCTCTCTTTTGACTCGCTCTTCGGGGCGGGGGTCCAGTGTGCTTCGGTCTCTGGACCAGAAGTGTTAACGGTGTTGATCCCAGTGGGCTATCCTTCCAGGCAACGTTTTCCTCCTTGATTCAAAGAGGCAGGGCTGTGTTTATTGCCTAGTGCCTTTGGCGCTCCCTTCAAGGGGGAATGCCGACGGGATCAACGGATTTTTTGCACCTACAACCCATGAGTCTCGGCTCGTGGGTAGCCCACATAAAAATGTCCTTCTGTCATGCCTGCATAGGTGGAATGCAAGGCAAATACACCTCTCTTATTATTTACCTATAGTTGGATTCATACCTATTCCACGTTTATCAGCGCGATGTGAAATTGAAAACAGCCTCGTCCAGGATTTGAACTCTAGTCACTGATTCCATTTCCTGAAATCATAACCGTTACGCGGCGAGCGCCTCCACAGTGCAAAGCGGACGAAAGTGAAGAAGAGCCGTTTACTTATTGGCATATCAATCAAGATAAGTTGCCGATATCAAATATCAACCGTTGTCTATGATTCTTTATTAGAAGTGTACACAGACGCGCAACGCCTGGAGGAGGTTACCGGAGTGCATAGCTTTTTGATATGGAACGCGTTCGAAGGGATGAAGCGTCTCTGATTCTTCAATGAATATTATTGAAAACGAGATTAGAGTCACGTGACCTTTCTCACATTGGCGCCGGTTGCAGTCTGACTCGGGACACCTCGCGTTCGACAGGTCTCAACCGGTTTGACATTGGCCTCAATATTGATATTTATTAAGCTGAGTTTTGTTCAGTAAAATCTATTGAGATGGATCTTTTAGAAGGGACAGTGTGAGTGAAGCACAAACCCCACAAGGCCCAACCCGCCCTGTTGGCTGGGACTGTAGAATACACAGACCGCACCTCTGCAGAGTAATAAAAATCTCCCAATCGGGCCACCTGTTGGCGATCCGTGTTGCTTATGAACGGAATATTGGTAGCTAACCAGTCCATAACATATAACACACCGCTTTGGTCTCTACTTAGGCTAGACTGGCTGTCGGAGATGCTCCTCTCTGATCAATTGGCTGGTTAGGTCAAGCCCTAGTAGCTATATGATTTCCTGACCCTATTGCACTTATGGCAAACTCCCAACCCTTTTATTCTATATGTGCTCGAGTTTTAGGGTCTTAGTATCCTGGGTTTGACGTTAAACTGTATCTAGTGGTGAAGTTTTAATTCTGAAGCTTGACAAGTGTGTATTACTCCCTCGTCACCATTACTACCAGGTCCACTAAGGTACACCCGAAGTGATAGTACCTGTTAGAGTCCCATCTAAAGTTAATAGTTTAAAAATGTGTTTTAAAAAATTAAGTTTGAAAAGAAATTGCTTACCCAACAAGAATGAATAAAAGAAAATGTCTTTGGCATAAAATAACCCAACAAGGGTTGACATGCCGTAATACCAACAAACCAACTAACCAGAGTGGCCTATTATCGGTATCAGTTGGATAGCAAGGGAGTCTATTCCCTTGTCACTCGCGCTAGACCACGGACATTGTTTATGCGTGTGAGCCTCACCTTCCATCTAATCACCATTTTACCACCCAGATTCAAGCTGTGCAACTCATACTTTGAGTCGGTGAGGGCCGGTATCGAACCCAAAACCTTGGGTTACTGAGCAGATGCTCAACCGGTTTTGTAATCAAGTTTTGTTCGGTTTAAATTTAACAGTTCATGGAAAAGATTGAATTTTGATGGAACAAGCTTTGAGGCCTGGGTCATCCAAGCGGGTCTCTTTGATTAGCTTAGGAGGTCACATGATCGAATGTGAAAGTAAGACGCATGCTGCTTCACTGCTATGCGGATCATTATACCCGCGCGTGCGTGATTAAATTGGGATCGGGGAATGAAATAGTTTTATTATTTACATCTTTCGGATTGTTGTCCTCATCGTTATTGATACTAGCAAATATATGCACCCTCCGGATGCAAGTATTTAAGTTTTGATATAATAAAATATCATGTTAAATTAGAAAGGCTAATGAAACTGAATAAGAATGCAGATAAAAAGATTTTAAACAGAGGGGGTATGATTGAAAAATAGAACAACTTTGAAACTAACTCTTCTATCATTTTCCATTACTCCCGTCTTTCATTGGTAAATTTTCGTAATTTAACTATTTAGTTAAAATAGGAAGTAAAGAATAATATTAGTTATTTCTTCTTGTTAATGAATTTCTTTTAAGATTTATTGAAGAGATTTTTGCTCATATTCATTAAGATAAAACCAAAGAATTAGAAATCAATAATACTAAACATATATTTATTAAAATCAAATTTTTAAGATCAATATGCAAATTAGCCTTCCCATTCACACTGTAAACCGCTATTTTGTTGTATATATAAATACAATTGCATGTTATTAGTATGTAGATATGGTGAACAGTCTTAAAGATGTAAAACAATTTTATTAATAACTGAGGTTTAAATAAAAATGATATCATAGAGAATATGATGTAAATAACTAAAGGAATTGTGACTTGTATAGTGATATAGTTTCGGTTACAGACAGACAAATCCACAATCTCCATTATAATAAGATATACACAACGTATAATGTTGTTTTTCAGGTGTTTCTTGTCGAACTCGGGAACCTTTTTGTTGAATTTCGGAACTTTTATGTCGTCATCGGGAGCTTCCATAGACACATGGCGCAACGGATATAAGGGTTGAATTAATACAGTTCTAACTAACAATCATCTTAGGGTTTCATGTTCAACCCTGACTACAGGTGTTACATGATTTATAAGTAGCTTATAAATTATGTACGTACCTGTAGTTAGAATATTTGAATAAAGTTCATTAGAGTCAGAAGAACGGGATTTCAGTGGAAGCTTACTATGGCAGATGATTGACAACCGGTGACATTCCGCTGACATTCCGGTACAGGCGTGAGAAGAAGTTTATCTTAGTTATTCAGATGCGAGCTAGCGGCCGATAAGGGGGTCGCTCTGAGTCGCTCTCACCGCGCGATCGAATCATGGGCTGGGTTGTTAAATAAAGGCTTTATCAGAAAACAACAAAGTCTTGTTAATTGATTATTAAAAAACCCAAGAAATGACCATTCCAACAAAGAAGAAAGAATCAACAAGAACTAAAAGCAACCTGAAGAATATGGCGGCCAAGTTAGAAGCAGTAGCAGCGAGAAACAAGTAAAAGACATTATCTTATTTACCTATATATCTGTGGTGTAATAGTTAGCAAGCTAGATTCGCAGACCATTGTTAGTGAGTTCGATTCTCACTGGGTGCCCCATATTTCTAGCCTTGTGCCACATTTAAGCATAGCTTAGTAAATAACTAGGGTACCTCACATGGTTTAATGCTAAGCAAGCTAGATTCACAGACCATTGTTTGTGAGTTCGATTCTCACTGGGCGCCCCATATTTCTGGCCTTGTGCCACATCTAAGGTTAGCTTAGTAAATAACTAGGGCACCTCACATGGTTTAATGGTAAGCAAGCTAGATTCGCAGACCATTGTTTGTGAGTTCGATTCTCACTGGGCGCCCCATATTTCTGGCCTTGTGCCACATCTAAGCTTAGCTTAGTTAATAACTTGGGCACCTCCCGTGGTGTAATGGTTAGCAAGCTAGATTAGCAGACCATTGTTAGTGAGTTAGATTCTCACTGGGCGCCCCATATTTCTGGCCTTGTGCCACATCTAAGCTAAACTTAGTAAATTACTATTAACCTACCTAATCTGTCTCTTTCTCACTGATTATATACTCCCGAATAAAGGGGTATACAACACAGGCGAAAATAACATAAAATACTTAACATAGCTTAACACTTGTACCCGGTCAGGGTTACGGCATGGGAACAACCTAACTAAATGGATCAAGTGAATAGTTAGGTTTGAAGTTCCGTGAAATATCCTGATTACGACATGAAGGTTCCCGAGTTCGTCAAGAAATTCCTGAAGAAAGCCGGAGGGCACATCGATCGAAACGTTTTGTATATAACAATAAAGATAGTGACAGCTTTACATCCTTCTTCTGTGGATGGGTTGGTAAATGTGTAAGATATTCATAATATAAAATATATGGTTTGGCAGTGTCACAGTCGAGCACGTGAAGCACTTATGCTACTGGGGCTACCCCACCACCCAAAAGATCTATTAATTATGGAGATTGGATGCATTTTTGTCTGTAACAAAACCTACGTCACAGCTTACGTCACAATATTCTTGTAATATATACATTCAAAATTTGAGTAAGCAATTTTAAAAAATTGTTTTTTACTCTCACCATTTTTTCAGTAACAAGAAGTTAACTAAAAAGTATACAAATAAATAAATACCTACGATTTTGTATAAAATTTATATGCAAAATATCTAAAATAATTATTTGATTAAAAATAATAATTAATAAAAATTTTTTTTATTTGAGATGATGGGACTAAGTTTCCATTTCAAATTGTTTTATTTTTTTGTTTTACTCTTTTAATAAATTTGATGATATTGCTCATTTATGATACAAACCCTCTGACATTAAATTTTTAACTCCTACCGCCTATTTCTCTGAATGTTTGAGATGAGGCTTGAAAATTAGTATTATTAGCATTATTCGGACTATTTTCCCCATCTTCATTGTTATTTGTACAACGTTTCGGCCGATATACCCTCCGTTAGGGTTAGGTTCAAAGTTCCGTGATGGCTCCCGAATACGACAAAAAAGTTCCCGAGTTCGAAAAGAAGGTTCCCGAGTCCGAGAAGGTTCCCGAGTCCGACAAGAAATACCTGAAGAAGGCCGGAGGGTATATCGGCCGAAACGTTGTACAAATAACAATGAAGATGGGGACAATAGTCCGAATAATGCTAATAATACTAATCCTACCGCCTCGGTCAATATCTTTCAAAAATTAATTCTTACACCACCCGGAGGGTGTTTTTTGTTGCTAGTATAATTGATCAATCTTTTTTTATGTCGATTTTTCTTTTATGCCAATTAGCGATCTTATGAATGTCAATGTAAATTCTTAATTAACAAAAGACATAAAAAATAACGGTGTAGTAGTCTCACTAAATATTCTTTTACATTTAATTAACCATTTCTAATTAGCGTTATCGGTTTATTTAACTTCCAGGTAGAGATATGAAATAATTGCATGTATCCATTATTACTTGAGATGAAGGGATACCTGTGGTGTAGTGGTTTACGTGCAGGACTGCGACAACGTAGTAAACAAGGTCAAACACCAGTAGCGCTATTAGGCTCACTTTCGGTAAATTTCACATGGTTTGCACTACAACAGATCTCTGTTCCAGCCTGTAGCCCTCTGTTTGATTTACGTATAAGTCTATCGGTGTTATCGTTTGTCATTACAATTTATTCTACTTAGAATAATTGGTACACTTATTAAGAGTTTATATAGTCTAGTATTCCATAGAGAGTTCTCCAAAGGGGAGGGGGTAATCATAAAATAGGGGAGGTAACTCTAAATTACTTATTACATTAATTATTAAGATTTTTCTTAAAAAACAAGAAAAACGAAAAGAAAATGAACACGAAATTGAATGTTCATTAGTTAATAGAACTAGCAAATATATGCACCCTCCGGGTACAAGTATTTAAGTTTTGATATAATAAAATATCATATTAAATTAGAAAGGCTAATGAAACTGAATAAGAATACAGATAAAAAGATTTGGAACAGAGGGGGTATGATTGAAAAATAGAACAACTTTGAAACTAACTCTTCCATCATTTTTCGTTACTCCCGTCTTTCATTGGTAAATTTTCCTAATTTAACTATTTAGTTAAAATAGGAAGTAAAGAATAATATTACAGTTATTTCTTCTTGTTAATGGATTTCTTTTAAGATTTATCCCCGAGATTTTTGCTCATATTCAATAAGATAAAACCAAACAATTAGAAATCAATAATACTAAGCATATATTTATTGAAATCAATTTTTAAGATCAATATGCAAATTAGCCTTCCCATCCACACTGTAAACCGCTACTTTGTTGTATGTATAAATACAATTGCATGTTATTAGTATGTAGATATGGTCAAAAATATTAATAATGTAAAATAATTTTATTAATAACTGAGGTTTAAATAAAAATAAAATCATGGAGAATGTCATGTAAATAACAAAAGGAATTGTGACTTGTTTAGTAATATAGTTTTGGTTACAGACAGAAAAACCCACAATCTCCATTATAATAAGATTAGACTGTATTTTTTAATAACTATTAACTTTTATTGTCAAATGAAGATGACTAGTCTTTTATGTTCATATCTTTCTCAGGGGCATTAGTCCGAAAGTGAACGTAATAACTCGGTTATTACGATGTGACATTCAGGCAACTATGTCACAGTGACTCCCTCGTCAATAGCTTAGCTGCCTGATACTAACTAGAAAACTTTCGGTTGTTGGAGGCCGTGGTGTAATGGTTAGAGTCGTAGGAAATGGACTCGTCGACCCGAGTTCAAATCCTGGACGAACTTACAGTTCACATAGCGCTAATACCCTTGGGAAATGTATGAATCCAACAACTTTCCCTCCAGCTATGGGTAAATAGTAGGGAAGACTGAGCTCTTTAACCTTGGTTAGGCAACTAGTCTAGGAGTTGGTAAACTCTGAATTCAAACCTGTTAATCTCCGCTTGAGCGTGGTCACTACGAGAGTAGGCTCAGTCCTAATTAGTGATCTATTTTAATGTGTCTTTATCTTTATTATACAAACCGTGTAATTTATTTTGTCCAAAATACCGAAGAACTTGTACAAATGTTTAATGTTTCATGTTGTAAACACATATTCAGAGGATTTTTTTTACAAAAGAACATTTTAAAAAATCATCAAGGTAGATATGCGATAGTAATGTATAAAAGTTTAAAAAATATTAGTAAAAAATAAATTAGGTAAATGTAGTTAAGCGTTATAAAGATATTAAATTTATACAACTTACGTATTTTAAAAGTAATGTACGCGGGTCACTCAATAAATAAGGTTTATTTTTTCCCGAAGAGTTGAAAATTAGAAGCACTGTTTACAGTTGCACCGTTTTTAATGAAAGGATTAGTGATGGCCCCTTTCATGTCCAAGAATGCAGCATGGCCTTCTTTACTGGCCGATGCACCAGAAACATTTTATTTACCAGAGAGTTTACATTCTATGTACTGCCTGTTCGATTCAAGTTCGTAGCCGCAAAATCATACTTTTCTTTACACATCACGTGGTCTTCGGCAAATTTCACATGGTTTGAACTACAACAGATCTCTGTTCCAGCCTGAAGCCCGCTGTTTGATTTACCGCGATTTTGAATAGCCCCCAAAGAAATATTTTTACCTGATTTAAAAAAAAATCCCTGATTTATTGAATGTCCCTCATATATATATATATATATATATATATATATATATATATATATATATGTGTGTGTGTGTGTGTGTGTGTGTGTTGCAAAGAGAAAAGGAAAGAAAGTATAGTTTCCTTTATTTCTCTTTTCAACATATCGTCGGATTCACTTCCATTTACATTTCACACACACACACACACACACACACACACACACACACACACATATATATATATATATATATATATATTATATATATAGTCGGCGGAGTGGTCTAGTGTCGGTATCAGCCGGACTGCGAGGGAGTCTATCCCCCTTTTCACTCGCACCAGACTAGGGAGATTATTTTTGCGTCTGAAGTGGAGAGTTACACCTACCGTTACCTCCTCACTTCATCACACGGAATCTGAATCGTGTATTTATGTGAGTTGGTGAGCGCAGGTATCGAACCACGTAGCCTTGCGGTTCCTTAACGGATGCTCTACCGACTGAGCTAAACCGTTTCTCTTTTCTTCTATGGACTTAGCTGAACTATTTCTATTTTGATCAACAATTCGTGTTGTCTTTTTAATTATGCGCTTAGATGAGAGTATAGTATCTATCTGCTTTAGATATGATCAAACTGATGTTTGGTTTTCAGGTTAGAATCAGTCTTTTTCTCCTTCTTCAGTCATGTTTTTGTCTGCGAGCGATGCACAGCCCCCACACAAGTAGTGGATCTTAATACTGGGGCTCCACCCCTTAGGCTGCCGTTTTGACTTGCACTTTTAGGAGATGGGATTTGGGAATATTAACACGCCTTCTTCATACTAGTCACAGAGTGAAAGATTTTTCGCCTTGCAATGGAAGATGGATATTTTCATGTAAAATTTAATTCTCTGTAATAAAATTGTTCGGAAGTAAAATTGTTCTATGGACCACTAAAAAATCCCTGTGGACCCCACTTCAGTATTCTTTGATGTGTGGCCCTCCAGTAATTTTGCATCCCCCCCCCAGCCAGCAGTCGATTTTCTTGCTTCTAGAAATAAAGAGTATATCCACTGTTATTTTTTTCTATAAGTACCTGTATTCCTTCTAAATCAACCGTGGTTCACATGAGCCCTGGGGCTTCCTTTAACATTACTGGGGATCCACACAGAAAAATTGTTATTAATATAAATGATATTTCTACGGTAATGTACGTTATATTAAAATACTAAAAGTAGAAATATTCATTTAGCTATGAATTTCTTCTTGTATTGTTTGTATTCCGTCTTCCTTAAAATTAGTGTTTATCAAAAGGGGTCCATGTGAACCGTGGGAGTTCGTATAACTTTAATGGAGGTCCACACATAAAGAATACCGAAGTGGGGTCCATAGTGATATTTTAGTGGTCCATAGAGTAATTACAGAGAATTATATTTCTACAGCAATGTACGCTATATTGAAATACTATGTAATAATTAATTGAGAGTTACTTCCCATATTTTATGATTACCACTTCTTTGCAGAACTCTCAGGTGTTTACATGAGTATATAAGGTCTCAGTTATGTGTACCATTATTCTAAGTAGCTTTCCAAAGCTTTCCGAAGCTTATCAGTGTTATCGTTTATCATTACAATTTATTCTACTTAGAAGAATGGTAAACTTACTGAGAGCGCTTGTAAACCCCAGAGAGTTCTCCAAAGGGGAGGTAATCATAAAATAGGGGAGGTAACTTTCAATTACTTTATTACATCCTAAAAGTAGAAATTTTCATGAAACTATGGAGCTTTAATGCAATCAAGTAGAATAATTTTTTAACATTTGACTCTAAAGTTTCAAAGAACAAACGGAAGTGAAAAATACCCATATTTTCTCAGGAAGAAGACAATGACCGTAAATTTTTGTTTTCAGGATGAATATCCCCTCCTCCTTTTTTTGTGGTTGGTTGGATTTTACGGCATGTCAGGCATTGGGTTATTTTATGCCTAAGGCATTTTTTTCATTCTTGTTGAATATTCAATTTAACATTTCTTTTTGTAAAGTCAGATTTTTTAGACATATTAAAATAAATTTATTTTGATCTATTTATCTCATAGATGGAACTACCACTCCGGGTCAGAGTGGACCTGTGAGTAATGGCAATGAATGGGTGCTCCAGACTTCACAGATCCCCATAATTGGAACTTCCTTCTAGATGCAGTTTGACTTTATACCCAGGACATTAAGACTTCTAGCACACATATGATAAAAAAGGTTGGGGTTTGCCATAAAGCAATAGATCGGCACAATTATATATGTGGTAGGGCTTGACATGGCCAGCCGATTGATTGGAAGGGTCTCTCTGACCGCTAGTCTAGCCCAAGTAAGTGCCAAAGTGAAGTTTACATGTCATGGATAGGTCAGCCACCAGGATTCCCTCCTTAAGCATCACGGATAGCCACCCACAACCGATCACTGACACCAATAGTGGAAGCTTACCCTTATGCTGAGGCGTAATCTGAGTACTTTACAGCCCCGGCCGACAGGGCGCCTTTCTTCTGTGGAATGCCTGTAGGAGTAAAAATAAGAGGAAAAGAGAGTCTATATGTTATAAAATGTTGGTTGGTTGTTTTACGGCACATCAACCCTTTTCGGGTCATTTAATATCAAATCAAGTCAAATTTATATCGGTTTGTTTATTATTGCTTAAATTGTCACTCATCTAAGTATTGAACAGGCTCATCGTAAGCGATATTAAAAAGGTTGGGAACCACCGTTTTAATTTCTTCCTATTTATCGGTTTTCGAATTTTTAAAGAGCTCATTTTTATTTTTAGATTAAAAATTTCATTCTATAATCTTCAGAAACCTTCCCCGACGTTCGCTTTCATTTACATTACCAATTTTCAAGTTTGCAATGTATCTTATCCCAGATTAAATATAAAGAAATAACAATGTCCAATACGTTTTTATATTCATATACGATTTCATCAAAATGAAGTGATCACTCTTCTTCAAGTAGTTCTTAAAGAATATGAACGCATAACAAGTTACGCACAGAGCTGAATAAAAGACAAACACATTTTTCAGATTTCCTTTTATCTTCCATTCCTTCAGCTATTTTTCTTGAAATCTCAACGGAGATGGTTTTTTTTAAATTTTAATTAAGGAAAAAATCATTTGTTGTTTTTGTCAGTTTCATTATTGGTTATGGTCATCATCAACCTCTCATTACTCTACATTGTGTAGTCACTGATTCATTTAACAGATGAAGCTACACAATCTTATTTACTCATCTCTTTTTACTTCTCAACTTTTCCAATTTTCTTCTTCTTCTTCTTCTTCTTCTTCTTCTTCTTCTTCTTCTTCTTCTTCTTCTTCTATTCAAAAGTCCCTCTAACTCTTTTAAATTACACCATTAAATATTCAAAGAATAAGGAATTTCTCCTTGAGACATCAGTTCGTATATCACCTCTTCCCTTCTCCTTCCTTGTTCTTCTTCTTCTTCTTCTTCTTCTTCTTCTTCTTCTTCTTCTTCTTCTTCTTCTTCTTCTTCTTCTATTACTTATTTCCACCCCCTGTGTATGGATTAAATAATATACCTACTGATTTCCAACAACGAAAAAGAAAACAAACCAAACATAGTACTTTTTCTACTTCTCTTTCACTTTTTCTTTTTCTAATACATTTCTTCTTCTTCTTCTTCTTCTTCTTCTTCTTCTTCTTCTTCTTCTTCTTCTTCTTCTTCTTCCATTTTAGTCACTCTTCCTCTTTTTATTTTATTTTCGATTACTTCTTGTTCTTGATCTTCTGTTTTTCCTTCGTTTGATCATTCTTCTCGTCTTTTCTTCTTCTTCTTCTTCTTCTTCTTCTTCTTCTTCTTCTTCTTCTTCTTCAATTTAATCACTCTTCCCTTTTTCTTTTCTTTTCGTTTACTACGTGCACTTGATCTTTTTTAATCGGCCTTTTTCTTTCATTTTATCCTCCCCATCATCATCTTTTCCTTTTCTTTTTTCCTCATCTTTTCCTCATTCTTCTTCTTCTTCTTCTTCTTCTTCTTCTTCTTCTTCTTCTTCTTCTTCTTCTTCTTCTTCACTACCATCCTAAATCATTTCAATACCATCACGACTGTCATCAATAGTAGTAATCATAATGGTAACATCAACAGCAGCAGTAATAGTAATATTAGTAGCATTATTCTTAGTAGTAGTAGTTGTAGTAGTAATAGAAGTGAGGGTATATTAATTCTTGACGTCATAATGATTGCTTGCCTTTTCTCGAGGGAAATAAAATCAATATCCAAGTTGTAAAATTTCTCGCCTTCTTTCTTTCTACCTCCCACCTTCCACAATGAACTGTGCCAAGTCTCGTCGTAAGCGAGATTTTCACTGGCACCGTCAACCCCCGTTACCCCGCCAATTTTGACATCGAAGACTTTGCTGGAAGCGTATATGCTAGAATGACGATATGTGGTTTATTTTTGAACTAAGACAGGAAAAGTATTGATCAAAAACTATTTATCTATTGATGCAAAGAACACTTTCCCCTTGCCCTCCAAATATATATATATATATATACATATATATATATATATGTATATATATATATATAATATATATATATATATATATATATATAATATAAAAAAAGTGATGGATGTTTGGAAAATTTTTTGATTGACTTAGAACCATGTTTTTTTATGAATATTGAGTTTTTAATCTTCTTTATTTCACCTAATATTGAGGGTACCTTGCCCTCTGTCAAAGGTTATTGTAGAATATCTGGTTCTGTCTCCTCTTTCAATTATTTGTGTTCTTTTTTAAAGGTCACGTATCGGCAGGGTGGTCAGTTGGCTGGTCGTCTTTAATTGTGTTTCCCCGTGTCTAGGAATTCCGGACTCTGGTAGAAACACACACACACACACACACACACACACACACACACACACACACACAATAATATATATTATATATATATATATAAGTAAAGAAATGACAAAAGACTTAAAGGATTAGCATTATAGTCTATTTCAGGGAGCTTAGAAAAAGTATCTAACTCTCCCGACTCATCAGATGGTCTGTGACTCTAACTTTAAGAGCATATTGAGCTCTCAAACTTTTTTTTTAAATAAAACTCTTGTGTCGTAAGGAAGATTTCTTCTCTGGATTTAATATATATATATATATATATATATATATATATATTATTATACACATGCATATATATATATAAGATATTAAAATACTTATGAATTGAAATCATATAAATGAAAGTAAATGTTGAAAATTGAAATTAAAATTTACGTAGTATTGATAAAATTTTATGCTTATGCATATGGTGGCGCACAAGCATAAATTTTATTATCTGATTCATCCGATACAATGAGAGGGACGTCCTTCCTATGTCATATTTGCATCAAACTTTGTGGATCTGCAACTGGTTTGATGAGTCATTTGAGGGCTTATGAGAGGAAAGGTTCTGGTGGTGGGGTTATAGGATTGTGAAGGACGGCAGTGATCTGTAAAGATTATGCTATTGCTATATATATAAATATGTATATTTTCACACACACACACACACACACACACACACACACACATATATAATATATATATATATATATATATAAAGATAAATTTAATGAGTCAGACGAACCTACTAAAAGTTTCACTTAATGCTCTTCAGGGCTAAGATCTGACTCAACAGCACCAGCCAACATAATATACACCTACCTCACTCGCGTGAAGGGCATTGATACTGCTCCACCGGTTGACGCCACAATTTCTGACACATACGTTGCAGGGGACGTTGTTTGGGTGAAGAGACCGCATGGGCGGTGTACAACACAGTTCGAGAAGAGGAAAGTGACGAAAGTCTATAGCCCTCATTCAGTCCTTGTGGATGGAGTACCACGCCACGTAAAAGATGTTCTTCCCGGTTGATGTTTGGTAGTATATTTTTACAATCAAACTATTTGCTGGTTTTTTTCTCACCGCGAGGATTTACCTATAAGTTTGGTATATTATATATAATATATATATATATATATATATATATATATATATATATATGTGTGTGTGTGTGTGTATATATATATATAATATATATATATATATATATATATATATATATTATATGCATTAAAATGACTTACTATTGAAGTCCTTAGAAGACGAAGCATGAAAGAATAAAGTATATCGATACGATAATTAGGACTGAAACTCAATCTTTCATCAGGCAAAAAAAAAAAAATGAATTCAAATGTAAAGACGGTTGTTTGAAATAGGAAGTAAATCCATTCTGTATATACATCTTTTTTTACGTAGGGATTTTAATGGATCATTCTACGAGGATTCAACTCAGGATTCAGTAATAATGGATCTGCTGGACTAACCTAAAATCCCTCTCTACCCAGGCGACGCAGGGTAACCACTTCTAGTATGATATAAATCAATGCTTGAACTAAAGATATGATTATTAATTGAAATGATAATTATTATAAATTTGTTACATAAACCTATGTGGTATATTTTATGTAATGCACCTTAAAAGAAGGAAAGAATGATGTCTATATTTTGCTGCAACTGAGCCGGGACTATGTCACTCTAGGTACCAAATGCATTTCGCTTAATCAGGAGAGTACTTGAAAGGAGAGAAATAATAAAGTTTCCAGTTAAGAATTATGAGCATTTTACATGTGGGAGTGCCAAAACACCCCATGGGATAACGCAGGGTTAATATGGAGGTTTAGACAGTAATTATTTGTCCAACTTAGATTGACATGGAATTAAAAAAAAAATCATTTCTTTTAAAAATACCGAAACCAACCTCGTGACCGGAGAAAAAATGGCGCCCGAGAGTGTCTCTCTTTATATAGAGTGTAAACCGGAAATGACTGACATTGAGAGAATGGGGTGTATGACTATGAAAACAAATATCTAGCAGCAGAAGTTCGATTTCGTGAAGGCAAACTCGTGTGAGGATTACGGAATTGCAAGAAAATGACGTTGGGCGAAGAGTGCAGAACTGTGGTTGAGTTTAATAAACCAAGTTAATTGAATTACAGAAACTTAAATAAAAAAAAACTTAGATAACTCAAGATTTGATCTTATTCTTTTCGGGGACCTTCCAAGAACATTCTATCCCCAAAATATCAAATACAATGGTACCTCGAGTTAAGAGTTTAATTCATTCCACTCGAAACTCAATTTCTTCGAATATCAAATCAATTTTTCCCATTCAAATAAAGAGAAATGCCATTAATCCATTCCAGTACCCCACAAAATATTTTGTTACATTCTTTTAGATAAGAAATAGCACTGTATTGTATAAAAACCTAATAAAATAGAATGTAATGAATTATGTGTTTTAATATACTTTGATATTTATTTTTTATAGATAATATTTTTCTTTGGCATAATAAATTTGGAAAATTAAATGTTTTGAGGAAACTTATTAACATAAGGGGCCGGGTTAGCTCAGTCGGTAGAGCGTTCGGCTGGAAACCAGAAGGTTCCAAGTTCGATACCGGTCCTCGCCAACTCAGCGTACGAGTAGCACAGGGATCTGTGCGGTAAAGTAAGGAGCTGATGGTAGGTGTGGCGCTCCACCTCAGATGCTCAAAAACAATCTCCTTGGTCTAGCGCTATTGAAAAAGCTGACTGGCTGATACCGCCCCGTTGACTTTACTTACTTACTTATTAACATAAGCGTATTCAAAGCTCACTCGTACCACGAAACTTAACTCTCAACGAAAAGCAAAAAAAAACGACCGAGTGACATGACATAACGATGAAAACATATAAGTTAGAGCACTCCTTTGTCAACATACATTTGCACTTCTGATACAGAGACGAATGAATATTGATACACCCACGTAGAACCAAAATACCAAATATCATCACAAAATTAAATGATATCGAATCCAATATCGAATTTACATTCGAAGATGAGAAAAACAACATACTACATTTCAGAGACATTCAACAAATTCCAGCCAATTAAAACTCGAAATTCAAAGTCTACAGAAAAAACACAAATTATTATTAACACCATAGCAACAAAATAAAATCTGGAGTCAGGTATGATTTCGTTGCCAAAATGTGTCCAGGAGAGTACGCATCTCCCTTCTTTACAATTAAAGTAAAAGTAAAAAGTCGTCGGGGTGACCTAAAGTCGTTATCAGCCAGGCAACGAGGGAGTCTATCATTAGCACTAGACCAAGGAGATAGTTTTCTGCATCTGAGGCGGAGCGCCACACCTACCATCAGTTCCTTTACCGCACATATCCCTGTGCTACTCACACGCTGAGTTGGGCCGGTATCGAACCAGGAACCGTGTGGTTCCTAGTCGGACACTCTACCGGCTGAGCTAAACAGGCCATTCTAGAGGTGGTAGTACCTGTTTAGGTAAATAGAAAAATGTATTTATAAAAAAATTGTATTATCCATTAAGAATTGATTTATTTCAAAACTTTATCGGCATTAAATCACCCACTGAGGTTGATATGCCGTAAAACAAACCAAACCAAACCAAACTAAAATCAATGTTTTGTTATACACTGTGAAGATATATTCTTCTGGTTAAAACAAAATGATTATTTAACCAAATCTTTCGCGTTGTATTTGACACAACACCACATGCATTTGACACATCACATGTATCGAGGATCGAACTTGCTTTCCTGTTGTAATTGATTTGCGAAACTAGCTTCCTAACCATTACATTACAACTTAATTAATCTCATTGCATATGTTGGATTATTTAATGATATAAGCCGTGCTACAATACACCACTTAAATTTATAGACTAAGCGAGGTCCCGTGGTTTAAACCTCAGCCAATCTACAGCCCGAATGCTTGGCTGGTTGACTACTTAATCACTGATACTGAGAGACGCCCTTCTGCAATCATTGACGGAGGACTTGCAAGACTGAGGAGCACCAAGGAACAACCAAAGGATTCTACACTAAGAATCACGCTCTGCTTAATACAAAGGATCTCCACTGGACAAGCGCTCTTGCTTAAACCTAAAGGATGGCCACTATAATCGTAACAGTTTCCATTAACTCAGAAGGTCCAGGCAGTATATCACGATGTTGTATACCCCTTATAACACACCGGGTATATAATAAGAGAGAGAGAGAGAGAGAGAGAGAGAGAGAGAGAGAGAGAGAGAGAGAGAGAGAGAGAGAGAGAGAGAGGGCAGGGTAGAAATGAAATGAGAAGATGAGGGTCTTACTTGTTAACTCGTCCGCCATATTCTCTTGTTGATCCAGTGGGCTGCTTTCTCGGGTTTCTTGTTCGGGCTCATTTCTTCGGGCTGGTCATTTCTTGTTTAAATGAATTAACAAGACTTGATGTTTTTCCGAAGTCTTTTATTCAAAACAATCCAGCCTACAAAGATTCAACCACAGCGATGGGCGTGACATCTCGAAAGCAGACAATAACGTCCGCTCTCAGCGAAAATCTTGTCGCATCTAATCTACAACTTAAAACTAATCTCCCACGCCTCTAATGGCGCGTTTTTCAAGGGGTTAAGTAAAAAGGTTATTACCCGTCAGTAACCGTCGAGGTAACTTTTCACTGGATTCCCGTTTATTCTGAATCTAACAAACCCCGATTCAAAATATTTGACTACAGTACGCACATAATTCATAAGTTACCTATGAATTATGTAACAACAATACGAAGATATATCTTTTTTTCTGGTCTTAATATGACATTAGATTAGTTTGACATTGAGAATCATATGAATCCGTGCTGTCAGCATTACGATATATGATCATATAAACATTATTCAAAGTAGATACATAACCCTGTCGGCTGGGGCGTTAGAATGCACCGACTGCGCCTCTGCAGAGGGGTAATACTCCACCAATGAGGCCACCTGTTGGCCGTGGGTGGTGACCCGTGATGCTTAAGGATATAACCCCGGTGGCTGAGCAGTCCATGACTTGCAATATTCCACTTTAGGCTTTTCTTGGGCTAGACGGCGATCAATCGGCTGGCCACGTCAAGTCCTAGCACCTTTATGATTGTCCCGACCCTATTGTTATGTTAAACCCAGCCCTTTTTACCATATATGTGCTAACTCTATCTGATGGTGAGGTTCCAGTTCTGGAGGTTTGGGGAATGTGGAGCACCCATTCATCCCTATTGCTCCCTGGTCCACTCTGACCAGGAGTGGTAGTATCTGTTAAGGTCCCATCTATGGGTTGAATAGAAAAACATGAGTTTATAAACAAAATTGTATTATGCATTAAGAATGAATTTATTTTACAACTTTGTCGGCATTGAATAACCCACCGAGGTTGATATGCCGTAAAACAAAACAAACCAAAACAAATTATATACTATTTCTCTGAATGTTTGAGATTAGGCTTGATGATTAGTATTATCTGCGTTATTCGGACTATCTTGAATTTGTACAACGTTTCGGCCTTCTTCAGGTATTTCTTGTCGGACTCAAGAACCTTCACGGACTCGGGAACCGTCTTTTCGAAATCCAATTGGACAAATGGCCTAGTGGATAAAGTAGTTAGGTTAAGACAGTTCTAAGTGACAGTTATCTCTGGATCCCGAGTTCAATCCTGAATAGAGGCAGTTAGATAAAAAAATAATTAACACAACTCCTACCCCAGCTATGGTTAGCAGAATGAGAACAGGATACCCCTGTGGACTAAATAAAGAGTTAGGTTCAAAATTTCATGATGGCTCCTGATTACGACAAGAAAGTTCCCGAGTTCGAAAAGAAGGTTCCCGAGTCCGAAAAGAAGGTTCCTGAGTCCGTGAAGGTTCCCGAGTCCGACAAGAAATACCTGAAGAAGGCCGGAGGGCATATCAGCCGAAACGTTGTACAAATAACAATGAAGATGGGGACAATAGTCCGAATAACGCAGGTAATACAAACCAAACCAAAGTAGATTCACGCAGTAATTAATATTAGTAGAACCTTTAAAGCCAAGTTATTTCCTGTATGACTCATATGAATAATTAAAAAAAAATGCTGGGTTACTTTCATTACATTACTTTTAGTTATTTAGCTTTTCTGTAGTTCAAATTTGGCAATCCAGGGTAAAAGCCGAGTGAACAACAAGAAGAATAGAATATTAGACATTTCCAGAGAACTATGTGCGAAGCTCATTGAATAAATAATTCAAAATGGTGACAATTTACCCATCGCACACACACACACACACACACACACACACACACACACACACACACACACACACACTATATATATATATACATATATATATATATATATATATATGTATATATATATATCCTACACACACATGCACATTATATATCCCCTCCCACTATATATATATATTATATAATATATATATATATATATATATCCTACGCTTATTTTGATCCGCTTCATTCTACACAATATTAGAATATTAAAGATTTATGAGGATATTGTTCCTCATAAGTCACCTAAGACACCAGAGCTGTCACGTAAAACGAATCTTCGGCAGAATTGAACGATTCTATACCGAGCATTGCGTGTCTAGCAAACGACTCGTGACAAATGAGAACTCAATTATTCAATGCTGTCACACAGCACATATGAGCATGATTTTATGTACTACTAAAAACAAACCAAGCAGATAGGAGATCTTACTTATCAACCTGAAGGTAGTTATTTTTAGTTGCTCCTGAAGTTTTGGCCAATCGTTTGGTCCTAGTTCGATAAGGTCCTCGTCAAGAGCATTATATTTGTCTGGTTGATTGTTGTTATTGTTGATTGGGTTCTGTTGTATAGGATTAGCTCCCTCCCCTATAGACCATAAAACAATGGTTGCATCTGTCTTATAAATAGCTGTTAGACAGATGAGACGAGGAGTTATTTAGTTAGTATGTATATGATCGATTAAATATACTATTACCAAGGATTTGACTTTGCCTCTTATTCACTTACATATCACCTACTTCTCTTTGTGTGTGAGTAATTGGCCGGCTTACCCACGACACAAAATGTTCGATCTCTGTTCCAGAGTAAGAGTTCACTTTTATGTAGGACTATTTTTCTAGATTCGGCAAATGGTGCTTATTTTATATATAATCTATATATTAATACTCTTGTTCCTTAATCTTCCGACCGTTATTATCAAGCAACTCCTTCTGGTTAAAAATGAGACCGTCCAAATCGTTCAAGATTTCTTGGTAGAGTCGTCCCCTTAGCTACATCATGGATCATTCCCTTTTTTATTATAAAGAAAGAAATAAAGAAATAAAAAGAGTAGGGGAAAGATGTAGGGAGGGGGTGAGCGCGTGGAAGAGATAACGCTATCTGTTTCAATCGAACATTATGAGAGGTAAAAAGAAGGAAAGAAGAACAAAATATTGAGAGAGTTAAATCAAAATATTATAAATTTTACATATTTAAGTATATTGCAATAGCTCTTAAGCAAACATACAAACATACAATAATTAAATTATCATACTGTGGTATATCCACAGGTCCTACTAGTATCCATTATTCCCCAGTCTCTTTGGTATATGACATAGGATCTTGAAAATGCGAGATATTTTTTGGCAGTTTTTTTTTTCTTTTTGGACAATCTTCTTTCACATAATCTGGGTCCCCTTAGCAACATCTACTTTATGGAGTTTTATGGCATATCAACCCTTGTTAGGTTATTTTATGCCGAATACGTTTTGTTCTATTCATTCTTTATGGGTATCGAAAATCAATTTTTAATTGATTAATTAATTAAGCTTAGTAAATAACTATATCAAAATAACTTGGGCACCTCATGTGGTGTAATGGTTAGCAAGCAAGATTAGCAAACCATTATTAGTGAGTTCGATTCTTACTGGGTGCCCCATACTCCTGGCCTTGTGTCGCTTCTAAGCTACGCTTAGTAATTACCTATATGATATATTATTTTTTTCTTTCCATTTCAGTGATGCCCCTTTTGGTGAACTGATTTTCTTTTATTTAACCCATAGATGGGACCCTAAAAGGTACTACTACTCCGGGTCATAGTGGATCTTGCAGCAATGTCGAAGGGGTACTCCACACTCCCCAGAGCTCCAGAATTGGAACTTCACCATCAGATGCAGTTTAACGTCATACCCAGGACACTAAGACCCTCAGTCACAGCTTTCTAGCACATATATAATAGAAAGGATTATGGCTTGCCAAAAAGAGCAATACGATCGGGACAATCATATAGGTGATAGGGCTTGACGTGACCAGCCGATTGATCAGAAGTGGTCTCTCCAACCGCACGTCTAGCCTAAGTAAAGGCCAAAGTGGAGTCATGGACTGATCAGCCACCAGGGTCCCGTGACCAACCGATTGATGGGGGAGCTCTCCGACACCCGTCTAACCTAAGGTGGAGTGTTGGATGTCATAGAAGGGGGAGGACAGAGTAGTTTAAAGGGTCTATAGCCCTACCATGAAAATAAGCATCGTAAATCCAATAATATAAACGTAAACAATGACCCAAACTAATAACAAATTTATCCGGTTCCGGCAAAGTCTTCCATTTCATTTGTAATTGTACACAGGATGAGGATGCCATGGGTTCTCACATAAGAAAATATTTTGGTTGAAATAAATTTATAACCATTAACATGACCGATATTTAAGGCCTTTTCTTATCAACTCCCCCTTTCTCTCTCCACACACACACACACACACACACACACACACACACACACACACATATATATATATATATATATATATATATATATATATATATAATTTTTTCGATAAGCCGATAACTAAACCAGTGCCAAATTACTAATGAGGTTTTAATTATTTCCATATTTCCAAATTCATGCATTCAAGTATTTGTCTCTCTATGTTATACACACATATCAAAACAATCTCTATAAAATTAGGTTGTTTCCTATATTAGTATGTATATAATAACTTTTTCAGTGAAAATCCAACGTATCACAATAATAGCGAGGAGAAAAAACTCATTCATCAGTTCTTTTTATTTGGCTATCTCTTGTACATAAATCAAATGGCAAACGTATATAATTTTTGTTGTAATTAACAATTGAAAGATGCTCATTTAGTAATTAATAGTTAGTTTACGATATTTTATTAGAAATTACAGTCATAAGTCGCTCACTCCCCAAAGTTTGGGCCTGATCATCAGTAATGGCATGATCTACATCTAAAATTGACACCCATAATGCATCTGTGGAAGAACAGTCGTGCTTCTAGATAAAACTACATCTTCAGAAGAGGCTTGATAATTAGTATTATTTGGATTATTCGGATCAATTGGACACATAGCCTAGTTGATAAAGGAGTTACGTTAAGACAGTTCTAAGTGACAGTTATCTCTAGACAGCAGGTTCAATCCTGGTCAGGGGCAGCAGTAACATAGATTAATAATTAACACAACTTAATACATGTACCCCAGCTATGGCTAGTGGAATGAGAACAGAATAACCCTGTGGACTGAATAAAGGGTTAGGTTCAAAGTTCCGTAAAGGCTCCCGATTACGACAAGAAGTTTCCCGAGTTCGAATATAAGGTTCCCGAGTCCGAAAAGAAGGTTCCCGAGTCTGAGAAAGTTCCCGAGTCCGAAAGAAATACATGAAGAAGGCCGGAGGGCACATCGGCCGAAACGTTGTAAAGATAACAATGAGGATGAGGAAAATAGTCCGAATAATTCAAATAATACTAGTCTTCATAAGACTTCACAAATTCTTAATAGGGATCACATCGGATAAACAAACCGGCCACTTCATTAGCCTAGAAAAGCCATGTTGATTAAGTACTCTGTAATCTTCCTTGATGCATGGCATGAGTTTGAAACGTACCTTGGAAAAGTCAATGGTTTCGTACTCCTCTGCACATTTAAGTGATTTTTGATTTTTGATACGATACATAGTCTGACGGGAAACTCTTTTCACCACCCACTAGATTTTACACTGCCCCCAAGGTGTGGCACCTCCCACTTTGGAGCCACTACTATAAACTATTATTTTGCAAATTTATGATATATTAGAACTACACATAAGAAAAATTGTTAGGGGGT
>CM042147.1:109666974-109684474 GCA_023376005.1 Doryteuthis pealeii | reverse complement strand
AACTAAGAGAATTGTGACTTGAGTAGGAATATAGTTTCGGTTACAGACAGAAAAACACACAATCTCCATTATAATAATATATATATATATATATATATATATATATATATATATATATATATATATATATATATATATATCAGAGAACAGCTAATAACGCCAGCAAAACGTAACCATCTGCCTATCATTACAGGGTATTTGCAATGATTTTACAGAATTATCAGTTAATTTTGAATTCTATACTACGGTACAAAATCAATAGGTATTAATTAATTATTAACGCACATATATATATATATATATATATATATATATATATATATATATATATATATATATATACCATAAATATTTGAACTGAAGATGCTGCTATTTGATTTTTTAAGTGTAAAAAGAATACAGGTATTTTATTGTAACAAAATGTTTAGAAGACATCCCAATTTTGACCAGATCGGACACAACTATTTCCACTCGTCAAGCACTGACAAGCATACATCAAATATAAATATAAGTTCTTGTAAAGTAAAGTTTTATATACACCAAAATTATGTTTCGTATTTATAGACACTTACTTCTGTCTAGCAAAAACACAAAACCAAACAAAAGAGAAAACAAGAACCCACCTCCCCCCAAAAAAAAAACCCCAGACAAAACAAAACAAAATAAAAAACCAAAACAAAGAAAAATAAGCAAACAGTGGAATTGTATCAGCTGCCCGGCGTTCGTAACTGGCCTTCTGTTTTCGTCGCTGTTGTGTTACAGATGATAACAACGTTTGGCATTCTGACATCTCTCGACTGTTCGATTAGTTTTAGGCTTAAGAGTGCATAACACGCGTACGACGAGGAATTGAAAAGGGCAGACACTACTTTTGTTTCACGTAAATCGAGAAATGCCAATAAAAAGTGCGCTCACATTTGCCGCCATTTTGCCGGTTTAAAAAGCAGCATATATAATTACATATTGGCCCCACATTACTGAAAGGTCTCAGAAGTTTAGTGATAGACAGAAGACAAAGAAATAGAGAAAGACTGTGACAGCAACAAGAGGGAGGGTACAATTTATTGTGCTAATAGATATAATAAAGAAATGAAATACGTGTGCATATCTATCTATCTCTGTCTGTCTGTCTGTCTGTCTGTCTGTCTGTCTCTCTCTCTCTCTCTCTCTCTATATATATATATATATATGTATAATCAATAATAATGATATTATGGATATTAACTGATAACTATAAGTTTCATGCTTACGCAATCGTCAGATGAGTCAAATGGTCGAGATTTAAAAACCAGTTGTTTTTTAGTTATGAGTTAATATCCTTAATATCATTATTATTGATTGTAAATCTGCTCTGCTTTATTAGCATTGAGCACCTTTTTATGCCAATACTTTTCTCATTTATTCTCTATTCAATCTATATATATATATATATATATATATATATATATATATATATATATATATATATGTGTGTGTGTGTGTGTGTGTGTGCGTGTGTGTGTGTGTGTGTGTGAGAAAGAGAGATAGATAGATAGATAGATAGATAGAGAGAGAGAGAGAGAGAGAGAGAGAGAGAGAGAGAGAGTTTGTGTGTGTGTGTGTGTGTGTGTGCGTGCGTGTGTGCGTATTAGTTGGGAAAGTGTGGAGATGAAGTCAACGGCCCTTAGTTATTGACAGTTTCCCGCCTATGCAATTTGGTTTTAAAATCTCATTGAAGAGAAACTGTCAGCAACCAAGTGACATTGACTTCCTGTCCGCGCTACTCGTACTAAACTGCATCTGATGGTGCTGATTCCCTTTCTGGGACATTAGGAAGTGTGAAGTACCCTTTTATTGGCCTTACTCCTAAGTCCTCTCTGACTTAGAGTGGAAGTTCCTGTTAGAATCCCATCTATGGGTCAAATAGATTTGTTTATAAAATACACAGGATTGAGTAAAAACATCAAAAGAAATATCTACACAAAATTATCAAAATGAACGTATAATGAACACAATTCCCTAACCTGGGATCATGAAATGTTATGAGCCGGTTTCACATGTCGTTAAACTCAATCAATCAATCGCTCTCTCTCTTTCTCTCTCTCTCTTTCTCTCTGTCTGTCTCTGTCTGTCTCTGTCTCTGTCTGTCTGTCTGTCTGTCTCTCTCTGTCTCTCTCTCTGTCTCTCTGTCTCTGTCTCTGTCTCTGTCTCTCTCTCTCTCTCTCTATATATATATATATATATATATATATAAGTTAAAAGAAAGGAAATTAATCCGACGGTATGAGTATAGATAAAAGGATATGAAAACAACACAATATGCTGTTAAAGTGAAAACATTTTATAACATATTCATAGCTATTATTGAGCAATATTTCGATTTTATAAAAATCATCTTCAGAGCTTGTGTACTATCAAGAGCGGAGACGCAACATCAAGGTTTTCGTTTTGAATTCATATGACTTTCGTCTCCGCACTTGATAGTAGGGAGTATAAACAAGCTCTGAAGATGTTTTTTATAAAATCGAAATATTGTTCAATATCAGCTATGAATATGTTATAAAATGTTTTCACTTTAACATCATATTGTGTTATTTTCATATCCTCTTATCTATACTATATATATATATATATATATATATATATATATATATAAAGAAAAGGTGAAGGGTAGAGTCATCCAATATATATATATATATATTATTATTGTTCTCAACTAATTTCAACCTTACGGCATGTTCAAGAAAGAAATTCTTGAGAATTGATTTTTTAAAAAAGTTTTTAAAATAGTTTTTTTAAAGTGTTGGTATCCTATTAAAGAAGTGCCAACAATGAACTGATAACGCTGCAAACTCATTGAATAAAAATTATTTCGTGTGTCCAAGTGTTTTGAATTGATCGTTTCATGAGCTCTGCTATCGTGAACACCTGACAGTGAGATCTACATGTGGAATATATTTGTTTTGTTTGGCGTGGTTAGACTATGTTTCAAATTAGCGATAACAGTTTGAGATATTTAAAGCAAAGCATTTGTTTATGCGGCAAAACATATCTGTGCATTCTCTTTCAAAGCGGTGTTTTCGAGGATGGTTTCAGTTTGATGTTAAAGTCAATTGGGATCAGTGTTTGGAGACGTCTCATCCATTTATCTTTGTGTATTATTCTGCAGGGAAAAAACAAAATGAAATATGAGTAATAGATTAAAAAATAAAACAAAATAAATAATAATAATAAACAGAACATACACAGTTTTCACCCATAAATATGAGACCATGTGTAAACCGAAGCTTTGTACATATATTATCGCTCATAAACAAGTGCACCACTAACATAGTTTTAAAATGAAGTTGATTCTACTTTAGATTAAATATTTGTAACAAAAAGTAAAGTTGGCAGGACACTGCTGGAGATGTAATAACGAACTCATAAGAGACGTTCTTTAGTGGACACCTACACATGGACCTACAACTGTTGGTCGACCAGTAAAAACTTATGTACAACAGCTGTGTGTGGTCACTGGATACCGCGCAGAGGACTTTCCTGGAACGATGACTGATATGAATGGGGTGAGAGGGAGAGAGAGAGAGAGGGTTATATGAATCCATACAGTCAGGACTACGATGATGATGATGACCATTATCATCATCGCCATCATCATTATCATCATTACTAATCTATCTCAGTATGCTCCTATCCATATACCTCAGTGTGTTTCTGTCTATCTATCGATCTATCCATCTATCTATCTATCACAACATAAAACGCTTCGGTTTTTTAGAATTTTAAACCATTATCAGAATATTGTTAATATGTGATTTTGGAACTTCTGAATAATATTAAATCTAAACATAGAAAGAAAAAAACGAGACAAATTTTAGCATTCTATAGCCGTTAGTAGCGGTCTATTTCAAAACTATTTGACGTAAGTTGTGGTTGAAATTATTTTAAAAAGCAAAATATAACGAATTTTAAAAAATGGATGTATAGTAACTTAATTGCTTAAAATGTTGCTCATATCATTACTCTTACTTTATATTTGTGTAGTATTTGAAATGTATTTTAAACTTTAAACTATAAATATCGAGCGTAATGTATTTAGTAAAACATATGTTTATTATACATTCCCACATACAAACACACACACACACGCACACATACATACATATACACATACATATACACACACACACACACACACACACACACACACACACACACACACACACACACACACATATATATATATATATATATATATATATATATATCAGCTTGTTCTTTCCTATATATCTGTTTATCTATCCATATATCTATCTATCTATCTATCTATCTTAGCCTTTTCCTATCTATCTATCTACCTATCTTAACCTTTTCCTATCTATCTATCTATCTATCTATCTATGTAAATAGAGATATGAATATAAAAGAAAGGAAATATGGAACCAATTCTTTTTCTCATTTATCATCTTTGGGGTGTGAGCAAATGCTATCGAAAAAGATTTCCGAAGCACCTTATGAAGAAAGAACTCAAATGCGGCATTTCAGTAGACTCCCTCGTAGATCTTTCTTCTGTCGCAGGTGATATACAGAATAATGTATATATGCATTACGCGTGCGCATAAATCTTCCAACAATAATTTTGAAAACTACCCATTCAACGTAGAGTTGAAAACCTGAATTATGCTGTAAACTTTTACACATATTCAATATATACATACAGAGGTACCTTACCACAAAAAGGACAGAACATTGACCTTTTAACTAAATACAGAGAGAGAGAGAGAGAGGAGAGAGAGAGAGAGAGAGAGAGAGAGAGAGAGAGAGAGAGAGAGAGAGAGAGGGGGGTGCTTACTGTAACAATTATCGACGTAGGAAATGGAATCGGTGGCATGAGTTCAATTACTGTCCGCGGCTGTTTACGTTTCGATTCGTGTTAATCTTTTGAGAAAGACACGAATCACCCTCTTCTCTCTCTACTTAATTTTTGCTAAGGTTGAGGTGGCATCTTTGACTTAAAGAAATTTTTAATTAGCATCTTACTTATTAACGATAAGTTAAGCTGAGTTAGATTTGCCGCAAACCTGCCCATATTATTAAGGTATTTGCCTCTCACCCCACTTATGAGGGCGTGACACAAGGACATTTTATGTGAGCCCACCCACAAGCCGAAGCTCATGGGTGGTAGACACAAAAATGCGTTGATCCCATCGGCATTCCCTCGAGGAGGCGCCTCAGGCGCTAGGCAGTAAACCCAGCCCTGCCCCTTTAAATCGAAGGGGCAGGTGTTGCCTGGGGGAATAGCCCCCTGAGATCCACGCTGTTAATTTCAATAATAGACCCGGGCCCTGAAAGGCCTATGTTATCAATGCATTTAGAACCCAAAAATGTTATATAATATTAAGAAATAAAGATTTACATAGTATATGGTGGGAATAATTTGCATATTGATTTTAACAAAACTGGGTTTGATAAATGATTATTACTGAGGGCGCATGTTCTTGCTAGTATTGTTAGTGATCTTAAAATTAGTGTGTAGTTTGATCTTGGTGGGTTTACTAGGGGCGCTGATAGGTAAAAATATTATATTGAGATTTATAATAATAGAATTCTAATGACAGATGTCAGTTTTATTTTCAAATTTTTAATTTTTTAAAATATCTTTTCTGGTCATTTAATGCTGAATCAAGTCATTTTTATAAACAAAGGATTCGCGTTGTGTTGTAACCTAAAAAAAAAGAAATAACCAAACGGAGGTTGAAAATGATGTGGAATCTTTATAGCTATTTACCAAGCTTAGCTTAGATGTGGCACAAGGCCAGAGTATAAGGCGTCCAGTGAGAATTGAACTCACTATCAATGGTTTGCTTGCTAACCATCACACCACGTGAGGTGCCCAAATGGAATCTTTATAACATTAACAAAATTCAATACTTGCCAGCGGCGTGAAGAAAAGTAAATCGCTGCTATAAGACTACCCAGTTAGTGTAATAATTCCGTATTTATGAGGATTGGGACATACCTACTAATGTCCATAGGTAGGGTATATAACAGGTTGTTTGGTACCAACAATTGCTTAGTTGGCCACCCACACTGCTTAACTCTGATGATCTAGAACTTATTTTTCCACATATTATTGGATTCGTTTCCATTTCTTCCTTCAACGCTCGCCTATAAAAGGGATGGAGCACTCTATGGCGGCCTTTTAAATACATACATACATACATACAAACATACAGATGTGTGTATTAAAACAGTTAAAATCCCCTTCGTATTCTGTGGGTGACAATAGCCGAGCAGTTTGCAATACGACTGATGCTGAATTGATAGGAGTTCTATCCCGGTTGTAGGTAGCTCACAAAATGTCTAGCCACACTGAAGAGACTTGATAAGTCTAAACATGTGTCTGTGGATGACATATATTATATATATATATATATATATATGTGTGTGTGTGTGTGTGTGTGTGTGTGTGTGGTTGTTCCTTAATCTTACAACCGTTATCATCTTGCAAAAACCCTGGTTAGAAATGAGACCGTCCAAATCTTCCAAGACAAAAATGTAAACCGGTGCTTTCAGCGTTGAAGTGAGCCAATCAAACCAAAGAACATCATATTTAACAAAACATTCCTAAGAGAAGAGTTGCTATCGAAATACACCTTATTCAAGTCTCAATTGCTAAACACGACGCCATGACGAAATGGATAAAAGTAAGAAAATACATAATGGCGGGAATATGAGTTTTTGGCGAATCGTCACGGCATCGCAATCTCATATATTTTCCTGAAATTCAGTCGTGTGCAGTTCGCCTTACCATTTTCTAATACGCTGGTTCCTGCCGGCGCTGATGATAGATTTATAAGCCGTTCTGAAGTTTTCCTGGCATTAGTCGACTTTGAGGAAAACGCTCGCCAACTGATGGCTCCAACGTTCTTCAACTTGGCGCCGTTCGTCAATTTCACACGTTCTCTATCTTTCCAGCCTGCTACCCCCGGCTCCGTAATGGTTTCTGAAACGGTTCCAAGAGCAGGGCCAAATCCAAGAGAAATTTTAAATGCTGGACATGACAGCAAATTTAAAGAGTTTCTTAAAGTCTTGCCAGGGGGAGATATTACAAAAGGGTTGCATCTAATTCGGAAATAAAGGGGCTTTTCTTTTTCAAATCATTCATCTATTATGTTGCTATGAGAAAAGAAAAGAAAAATATAATGCTTCAATTGTGGAGACTTAATTATTGCGTCAGTTCTCAATCTTAAAATTCGAGTTAAATGATTTTTTAAATAGCAGAAGACCCTACATTATATATATATATATATATATATATATATATATATATATATATATATATATATATATATAGGTTAGGGTTGCATGGGAATGGAATCAACGGTGCATAGTTACTGACAGGTTCTTGGCAATGCGATTATTCAAACCAAGCACGCTACCTTAGATATAAACGCTCTATTGAGTTCTTTCTTTTATTGTGAACACAGCACCTATTTTATCTATACTAGCAAATATATGCACCCTCCGGGTGCAAGTATTTAAGTTTTAATGTAATGAAATATCGTATTAAATTAGAAAGTCTGAAACTTACTCTTCCATCACTCCCGTCTTTCATTGCTGAATTTTACTTATTTAACCATTTAGTTAAATTAGGAAATAAAGAATAAAATAACAGTTATTTTTTCTTGTTAATGGATTTCATTTAAGATTCATTGAAGAGATTTTTGCTTATATTCATTAAAATAAAACCAAACAATTAGAAATCAATAATACTAAGCACATATTTAATAAAATCACATTTTTAATATCAATATGCAAATTCACACTGTAAACCGCTATTTTTTGTATATATAAATACAATTGCATGTTATTTGTATGTAGATATGGACAACACTAATAAAAAGGTGGAGCAATTTTATTAATAATTGAGGTTTAAATATAAATAAAATCATGGAGAATGTGATGTAAATAACGAAGGGAATTGTGACTTGAGTAGTAATATAGTTTCGGTTACAGACAGAAAAACACACAATCTCCATTATAATAAGATTATATTATATTATATTATTACCTTCCTTTGCAATTTCTGTACATGCCTAGTGTAATGTATTTACATCTTACCCCCAGACTTTTTGTGCTAAGTTGCGCGAGTCAATTTTTAATAGTATCTATTCCGTATCACACCTTGGCATTAAAATGATTAAAATGAAATATTACAGGGAAAACATAGATCTGTTAAAGAATTTTGGGCATCATGCACATCGAGCCAACAAGCAAAATCTACAAGCACACATATTTTCTACGATATCAACCATTAGACAAACCCCAACCATATGTCTCTATTTCCCTCACTGTTCCCGAGTTTTATCTTCCTTTTAATAATTATCGAACTCTTTTTAATACTTTTTAAAACACCAATGAAAAGTATTAATTTATGATTGTCTTTCCAATAATCTTGCAATCCTCTTATTTAGGATTTTGTCTATTATTTTTTGATAAATTAAATCAATACCAGCTACGTCATTTTTGTGGCGACTTATAAAAATAGAAAGATTGTTTAATATAAAAATAGAAAGATTGTTTAATATTTCATAAAGATTTTTAACCTCCACTAAAAAGACAAAATATGTTTGTATTATTTAGATTTTTCGGACTTTTGTTCTTATCTTTATTGTCACTAGCAAATATATGCACCCTCCGGGTGCAAGTATTTAAGTTTTAATGTAATGAAATATCGTATTAGATTAGAAAGTCTAATAAGAAGGCAGATAAAAAGATATGTAATAGAGTGGGGGTATAATAGAAAAATAGAATGAAACTTACTCTTCCATCACTCCTGTCTTTCATTGCCGAATTTTACTTATTTAACTATTTAGTTAAATTAGGAAATAAAGAATAAAATGACAGTTATTTTTTTTTTGTTAATGGATTTCATTTAAGATTCATTGAAGAGATTTTTGCTTATATTCATTAAAATAAAACCAAACAATTAGAAATCAATAATACTAAGCACATATTTAATAAAATCACATTTTTAATATCAATATGCAAATTAGCCTTCCCATTCACACTGTAAACCGCTATTTTTTGTATATATAAATACAATTGCATGTTATTTGTATGTAGATATGGACAACACTAATAAAAAGGTGGAGCAATTTTATTAATAATTGAGGTTTAAATATAAATAAAATCATGGAGATTGGGATGTAAATAATAAAGGGAATTGTGACTTGTATAGTAATATAGTTTCGGTTACAGACAGACAAACCCACAATCTCCATTATAATAAGATATACACAACGTTTCGGCCAATGTGCCCCCCAGCCTTCTTCATGTGTTTCTTGTTAAACACAGGACAGTTCTTGTTGAACTCGACAGCCTTCATGTCGTAATCGGCAGATTCCACGGAATTTTGAACCGAACCATTTATCTTATCCCTTGATTAGAATGTTCTCATTCCATTAACCATGACCGGACACAAATGTTAAGCTATGTTAAATGTTCATATTTATTTTAATTTCTGCCTACAGTCAGAATTGAACCCGAAACCTCCAGATCATTGTCATTTAGAACTGTTTTAACTCAACCTTTATATCCATTGCACCATGTTTTCAGCTGAACAAATGATCAAATAAAAAAAAACAACTGAAAACGTGGAAAATAAGAAGCTATTATTGCAGGATCGTCTGCGGCTTGAACTGTTTCGTCTGCTAAACAACTCAAACCCACTTTGTGTTTTATTGTTAGGTTTTGGTTTCTTTGGCATTACCCTTGTAGCATAACAGTAGTGGTACTATTTAACCCATATTTGGAGGACGAGGGGGTTCATCTCTTTCCCATGAGTATTAGTTTGAAAATAAATGTCATAGTGTGATTGTAGTTCAAACTCGCTAACTACGTTTTCATAATCCAGCATATTAGCCAGTATGTCAAGGAGACTCTCCTACCCTCTTGTAGAAAGAGTCTCTCTTATTTTAAAAGATAATAGGGTTTTATTATTTCTAGTGGAACGTGAATAATAGCTTTCTTTGTTTAATATTATATCAACCTTCGTGGATTATATAATACCAAAGCCATCCTTGTAGATGAAGAGTAGTCGTACTATTTAACCCATAGCTGGTGGGATTGTAAGCTTCATACATTTTCCTAGGATATCAATCCTAAAGTTTAAACCCAATAAGATATCGCAGTCTAGCATATTATCCACTAGGCCACGGGGACTCCTCCTTTCGAGTTCTTAAGAAAAGATTAGTCAATTACATCAGCCACGAGTAAGCTCCTCAAAGAAAATAAAGAACAAACGAACCCAACAATACACTTGGTTCTCCGCCCTGTCGGCTGGGGCGTTAGAATGCACCGACTGCACCTCTGCAGAGGAGTAAGAATCCCCCAATGGGGCCACCCGTTGGCCGTGGGTGGCGACCCGTGATGCTTAAGGATAGAGCCCAGGTGGATGAGCAGTTCATGACATGCAATACTCCACTTTGGCCCTATCTTGGGCTAGACGGGCGGTTGGAGAGGCCCCCTCCGATCAATCGGCTGGTCACGTCAAGCCCTAGCACTTATATGATTTTCCCAACCCTATTGCCCTTATGGCAAGCCCCAAACCCTTTTTTATCATATGGGTGCTAGAAGGTGGTGGCTGCGGGTCTACATGTCCTGGGAATGACGTTAAACTCTATCTGATGGTGAGGTTCCAGTTTTGGAGGTTTGGGGAATGTCGAGCACCCCTTCATCACCATTGCTCCCTGGTCCACTTTGACCCGGAGTGGTAGTACCTGTTAGGTCCCATCTATGGGTTAAATAGAAAAATGTATTTATAAAAAAAATTGTATTATCCATTAAGAATTGATTTATTTCAAAACTTTATCGGCATTAAATGACCCACTGAGGTTGATATGCCGTAAAACAAAACAAACAAACAAACACTTGGTTCTTTATTTACTCTTCGGGTTTATCCTGGTAGGAAGGGACGTGTGACACTTAGCAATATAAAATTGGGTGCTGATCCATCGCTATCATGATATAAACAGTAAACGAAGATTTTCGTGACAGTATGTTGGTTGATTTGATGGTGCTAGATATTTATTTGTGGAATGTTACCTTTTGTAAATCAGGATATGTTGATATGAAAAAAATAAGAATGACTTAAAATTCAGTTTGACATGTCAGAATGAGTGCAGGTGTTGATCGAACAACTTGCAAGCATTGTTTTGAAATACACTTTCTCTGTAAAAATGATTATGTTAAAAATCAACTAGCAAGGATTGTTTTGATTTTCACTTCTTTTGTATAAAATCAACTTGTAATTTTTTTTTCTATTTTCGGACAAAGAAACTTTTTTCAGGGAAAATTTGCACGGGAATTAAAGGGACCATCTATCGAAACTGCTCCAAAAACTCTTGGATGGGGAGCCTTACCTATAGCAAAGCCCCTATGTCAGTGGTTCTCAAACAGTGCGCCCGAGCGTACTAATGCGCCCCAGAGCTTTTTCAGGTGCGCTCCGTAGTATTCCTCAAAAATCTATCCAGATATGAAAAGCAAATGTATATTAAGTTACTCATTTATATAATTTCTTTACGAACACCCTGCTTGTTTCGTTGAGACATTATTATAATAGTTATAAGTTACTTTTCTTGCAACTATATAAAAACACAGGTTTTAAACAATCTCACTGAGAAAAGTTCTCATGTTTCTCATAAACACAGGAATGAATAGACTTCGTAGTGGTATATTAAGTTTGCTTTTGTTAAATGTGTTTTCTTTAATATATATTTAACAGTTATTAGTCCTATTTTGTATACAGTGCGCTATCAAGTATCTGTAGTACTGTAAGTGCGCCCAGATTGTATAAAGTTTGAGAACCACTGCCCTATGTTAATGCTTGAGTGTGTAACCAATTAGGATATGATGCGTAGAAGTATACATTCCCCGCAGGTGGATTGAACTTGTGATTCGTTAGCCAATCATAAGTCGTTGCTTTTGAAAGATCCCCCATAAATGTTACACGTGAGAGAGGAAAATCAGAGATACCAGGCCTACACTTAGCGAAAAATAGAAGAATACTCTCCAACACGTTTCTTCGAGAAAAACCAAAAATATCTCCCTTTTTTTTTTCGTTATACATCAATGCATAATTCTGTGTCAATAAATATTTGTTGTTATAAACGGAGAGTTTTTCTTGACTTTAGAGTTGCCAACAATTGCGGCAGCTCATTTCCACTAATCTGCAAACCCGTTAAAAAGACGCTCCGATTAAGTTGCATCGATCCTAATCCAGCGGATTAAGAGAAAAGCACAGCGTGGGCACAGAAAGCATCGACAGAGCAACTAGCCTAAGGCACATATGGTAATCACGGAACTAAGTAATCTCATCAAGTACTGTGACTAGCATAGGACAACATTTGGTCAGTTTTTTAAGATATTTTTCTGGCAAACGACCAGCTCCTAAATCTACTGTCTACGGAACTGTCATTGCACCTAACGACTCACTGCTGCTTATTAACCAAGGTTCAAACTGCATCAGCTCTGTTTATAACCAATATGGATGGTGAGTGGGTGTTACATAATTATTAGATGCCTAATATTTATGGCAATAGTGTAGAAATCAAAATGGCCGTTATAAGCTACAGCCCACGGCCTTGAAGGATGAGTGACAACGCTTGATCTCACTCTCACCTTGCCTTCCGGGGATAAATCGTGAGAACCGGAAGACATAGAAGACCCTGTCTTCCGGTTTAAGGATAGTAAGTAAGAGTCAGTTAGCAGGTAGGAGCCCGATAGGGTAAGTCGCTCTGCGCAGATGTCAGGGTTGGGGATTGAAAATAAAGTAACATCAAAGTAAATCAAAGTCTTGTGTTTATTACCTAGAAACTAACAATGATACAGGGCTTCTGATAAGGAGAAATCCCTAACAGAAACCAGACCCGAAGTTCCCAAGAAAGTCCAGACCTTAGAAGAGACCAGACCAAGATAGACGATCAGAACAGCAAAGACGGCCAGAAGAAAAGACGAATAGAAGTAAGAATTGAAGAAAGGGTATACAACATGGGTATGGGAGGTCTAAAACCCAACCGCAACCGGTCTTTACCGCAACTGATCTGCCCAGCTCCTGACTACTCTTTTAAATATCTGGGATCCCAACAACACGATAAAGAAAATCGACGTGACGCGTAGACCTCCTCCCTTAACTAAACTCATGAGAAAATATCATTAGACTATACTGACATCCCATACTACTAGCACCGAATACTTCTGTTTATCCCAGAAATGAAAAAAGAGAAACCCATTTTATCCACATCAAGAAAGTCTTATCTTTCTATTTTATAATATACTGAAATCTGTCGAACTCCTCCAACTTGTTTATCTATCGTTTTTATACTACTAAACACACACCCATGTAAATAAACATACTATACCTATCCCCATATACATAAAGCAGGGCAGATAGGTATTTACAAGCATATAATATATACATCAATTTCATAAGACAAACATCATCATCAAAAAGATGGATTTTATAATAATTTCTCATCCAGCAATCAATATTTACAAGAAACTAAAAGCACAATCTTCTATAGTTTAATTGATTCGATTTGTGTTTTAATGTTATATATATATATATAATATATATATATATAATATATATATATATAAGAGATTTATTATATTTCTCGGAATTTTTGTGATGAGGTTTGATAATTAGTATTATTTGGATTATTTGGACTATTGTCCTCATCTTCATTGTTATCTGCACAACGTTTCGGCCGATAGCCCTATATGCCTTCTTTAGTGATTCCCCTATATATATAGTAGTACCTTGGGTTTTGAGGACCCAAATTACCAGTTTTACGAATTACGAGGTATCACCCAGTAGATTTTGTGCTTTGTGCTAAGAGCAAAAATCTAAGAGACGAGCGAGCTTCAGATACGCTTATGTTAATAAGTTTACTAAAACATTTAAGTTTCAAAATGTATTACCCCAAATAAAAATAACATTTATAAAAAATAATATTAAAACATAAGACAACACATAATTATTTACAATATGTTTTATTATATTTTCATACAATACAGAGCTATCTTTTAATTAAAAAAAATGTAACCAATAACAGGATGATTAGCGACGATGTTGAACGGATTGATGGACTTTCAGTTTATTTCAATGGAGAAAATTTATTTGATATACGAGGAATTTGAGATACGAGTAGGGAAAATTAAACTCATGCCAAGGTACCACTATAATATATATATATACATATATATATTATATATATATATATATATATATAAATGAACAAAATGTGAAAGACAAACAGGAATATTCCTTTTTATGCTAATTTTGAATTAGTTCTCAACTAGTTTCAATCTGACGATTACGTCAAAGAAATGTCCTCGTAAAAAAAAAAAATGTTTTTAGAAAGTCTTAAAAAGTGTTCAATATTTTGGGCAAACCACAGAAGGGCGGAAAATGTACTAATTAAGTGACATGTCCATTTGTTGAGTGAATACCATTTTCTGGCTAAAATCTCTTGTGTTTTTTTTTTTTTCATATACATGATATTTTTTTAAAGCTGTGTTTATGTCTGTGGTGATGGCACCTGGCAAATGAGTTTTTACTTAGGTTTGAGAGTTGTTCATTTCAAGTTAGATGTGGGTAACTAGTAGCTGTATATATATTTATATAGGTGTTAGTGATTCCTTTTTTTATTACGAGATGGTCAATTAAGTTTTATATTAAATCCAAATGTATTTAACCTTTTATTTTATTTAGCCATTTGTTTCCCTGTTTTTTGATTACTGGTTTTATCATTTCTCGGAATTTTTTTAGATGAGTATTGATAATTAGTATTATTTGGATTATTGGACTATCGTCCTCATCTTCATTGTTATCTGTACAACGTTTCGGTCTTCAGGTATTTCTTGTCGGACTTGGGAACATTCTCAGACTCGGGAACCTTGTTCGGGAAATACCTGAAGAAGGCCGAAACGTTGACAATAGTCCGAATAATCCAAATAATACTACTGATTTTATGTTGATGTATTTTTTAATTCTTTCAATGATTGTGAATTTAGCATTGTTTTTAGTTCTTTGCTAAATACCGGAAAGTAGGACGTTCTCCTGTAGAAGCCAACACATGGACATGCTAGTGTGGGCCGGCCACCAAGAACCTACATTGACCAACTATGCAAGGATACTGGATGCTGCGCAAAGAACCTCTCTGGCATAATAGATGATAGGGAGGGTTGACGAGAGATTGTCATGGATATAGATCAATTGGCTGGTCACGTCAAGCCCGAGCACCTATATGATTGCCCCAGCCCTATTGCCATCCCCAATCCTTTTTATCATATGGGTGCTAGAGGCCGTGGCTGAGGGTCTACATGTCCTGGGAATAACGTTAAACTATCTGATGGTGAAGTTCCATGCGCGACATGATGATGATGATGACTTTGTTGCAAGTTTTAGATTTTCTTGTACCATTTTGTGGATCTACCGGGTTAGCTCAGTCGGTAGAGCGTTCGGCTTGAAACCACAAGGTTCCTAGTTCGATACCGGTCCCCGCCCACTCAGCGTATGAGTAGTACAGGGATCTGTGCGGTAAAGTAAGGAGATGATGGTAGGTGTGGCGCTCCACCTCAGATGCTAAAACAATCTCCTTGGTCTAGCGCTATTGAAAGGGGATAGACTCCCTCGCTGATTGGCTGTTACCGACTTTAGGCCGCCCCGTTGACTTTACTTTTACTTACACTTCCCTCATAATTTTGGATTTATTGTACAATTACTACAGGAATTAAAGCTCTGTTGGAGTTGGGGTAGGAGTTAGATATTATTTTCCTCCTCCCACCCACCATTCTACTTCCATTTTTGTCAATGCTGTTAAGAAATATTTTGCCTCCTAATGTATTTCTTGGTACTTACGGGTTACCTCCTTAGGCGTATACTTACTTAATTCATGAATGGTCAGGGAAATGGTGCCAGTGATCCTTGTTTCTTTAGCATCAAATATCATTTGTGTCAATGAACACAATTTCCAAATAAGACTTAGAGCACCCGTTTTCAGCTCGCTGATATTGAGTATTTTTCATATATATTTACCACGTGAGTACGATGTCGTATATTGATTAATCGCTGTTTTTTTGGACGGTTAGATTTTGAATTAAAAGTCGTTGAAATTCAAAATCCGTACGGTTAAATGATTGACAAGAAACAACCCTCAAGAAAGCCTTTTCCGGTTACACACTGACTGTGGGAGGAACTGTGAGAAAATCTGAATAACCCTGTTAGCTTGAGTCAGACCAGCATCGATCAGCATCTTCCTGAGTCAACAGTAGAGGAAATAGAACAAAAGACAGACTATAGAAATAAAGTACCAGCCAGCTTGATGTCATATCACATCTCATAATAGAAAAGAATGAAATGAAATAATAATAATAGAAATTTCACTCTGATGAACGAACTATGTACGGAAAATTTCAAAATAAAAATTCTCTCTGATGAATGTCGAATTTTCTCTGTGTACGGAATATTTTTAAATTTTTCTATTATTAATATTTCATTTCATTTGTTTATTCAATAATAATAGTTTGAATCGTGTACACATAGATAAACTGACCGAAACACACGTGTAAGTGATATTGATTAAATTCATCTTTTATTATCCATTCTGTACTTTGTTTTCTTTATTCATTCTTCCTCATATCGTCGGATTCAATTCCAATTCCATTTTTACACACACACACACACACACACACACACACACACACACACACACACACACATATATATATATATATATATATATATATATATATACCCGATTCAGAAGGGGTATGGAACAATGAGACATAAGGACAATTTTTAACCGGAGTTTGAATTCATTTTCCTTCTCCTAAACCAAGTTCAACTGCCAAGTCGACCCTAGTATTTACCGAAACATGCATTAGAAAAAACAAAGTATTTACTCGGCCCAAATAAGCAGACTTGTCTCGCTCACGTATCTTGGATTTAATGGTAAATGGTATGTAGTAATGAGGGTCAAATTCTGGATCTCTGGGAAGTATGGAGTTTTCCCTCATTGCCATTAATTCTAGGTCCACTGACCCAGAATGGTAGTACCTGTTAGGGCCCCATCGACAGATAGAATATGCCTTTTTACAGAAAAATTATTTCTACCAGTTAATAAAACCAAACAAAAATATTTACCTACTAAGTATTTGTTTACGAATCATATGTATGCAAAAATTTGGCATTAGATAACCCACAGGAATTGAAATGCCATTACAAAAAATAACCAACTAACAAAGAGAATGTTGGAAGCATATGTTGCCAAAGACTATTAGCATAAAATTCAAACAGCTTCGTCCATGGTCGCTGAGTTCATTTAATACGACGATAACCATTACACTACGCGCCTCCACATTTGAGCACGTTTTATAGGATCTTAATTCGGCTATTTTCAGGATTCTGTTTGGGTTTATCAATATTTTTTGGATTATAGAAGGGGTCGACCTT
>CM042147.1:109649474-109661974 GCA_023376005.1 Doryteuthis pealeii | reverse complement strand
TTATTTTATACGAATCGTTTGTTTACACATAGCATTACGATATAAATTATTACTCGCAGCAATAATTTGATAGTAATAATAATTAATAACTAATTAAAAGCGAACTTGTCAGCTGGTAGATTTTGCAGTCCCAGCAGTTCATAGAGTGAAAATTAAAGAACCCGAAAAGATAAATAGATATCGGGACTTGGCAGAGAATTGAAAAAAAATTGAGGAATATGCGAGTCAAAGTGATACCAATTGTAATTGGTGCAATTGGAACGGTTCCAAAAAGTTTAGAAAAACAGACTAGAGGAATTGAAAATCAGAGGAAGAATTTAGACTATACAGAAAACAGGAAGAATAATCCGAATAATTCTGGAGATTTGAGGAGACTTGTTGTCACTCAGACTCCAGCGAAAGAACACCGGATAATGCTGTTGTGAAAAACGCTAATAATATAATAATAATAATAATAATAATAATAATAATGATAATAATAATTATTAACTGGGACTTCACACTAGGACTACAGACGGATCACCTAATCCCGGCCAGGAAACCGATTGATTGAAAAGAAGAAGAGAACCTGTCATCTCGTGGATTTTACCGTTCCGGGCGACCACTGAGTGAAAATGAATAAAAGCGAAAAGATAGACAAATACTTGGACTTTGCTAGAGGACTGAGAAAACCGTGGGACATGAAGATGAAGATTGTACAAATTGTAATTGGTGCCCTTGGAACGGTCCCCAAAGCCCTGTAGAATTTGCGTGAATTGGAAATCAGGCGAAGAATCGAGACCACTACAGCAGTGTTGGGATCGGCTAGAATACTCAGAAGAATCATGGAGACCTGAGAAGACTTGCTGTCCCTCAACCTCCAGTGAACCACAGGCTACGGTAGGTGTGAAAACCTCATAATAATCATAATGATAATAATAATTAGTAAAGGAGTATAGGTATAAGTAACTATTATTGATACAAATAACTTTCACACAGTTATCTAATATCAAGCATTCCTATCTAATTTTCAGTCATATATATTTCGCACAGTGATGAGGTGTATTAGATTGTAGTCAGTGGATTCTAAGATCCAACAAAGCCATGTTACTATCAGATAGATTGAAAGAATGATAGATAAATATATGTATATTAAGATAGATACACACGCACACTCATATATATATATATATATATATATATATATATATATATATATATATATATATATATATTATTATTATACTAAAGCTGAGATTTTCACCTTTCAATCTCTAAAGGTTTTTTTCCAGGTGAGCTTAATGACACGAAATTTATACTAAATTATTCCTTAGTTTTAGGATTACTAAATGTTAACTTCATCACTGTAGCAGTACACTCTTTGTCAGTCTTCCTCGATTCAGTTAACGTGATATTTTCAACGTCCAATATTTTTTTTCAGTTTTTTGTTGATGATATGTTGATAGAAGTGGATTTTATGCTGCACATAAACATCTTTCATAGGTTTGATGAGATGGTCAGTCTGGATGCCAAAATACCAGAGTATTTTATGATTTTTATTTTCTTGGACAGTCTCTGTTTTTTGGCATACTATTTTTTCACATTGCTGAACCCAAGTTGTTTGCACATCTCCAAGTGTATCTCAATCATCACAGGTCACTTTAGAATCGAAAGTGCTATTTCCAGCAAAATAGAAAGATAGAATGAGGTTACTAAGAGTGGGTTTCTCAAGAGTAGAATATAAAGAAAAGACTGCTAATTATAATCCTTCTAGTTAAAAAACCCAGAAGGATTATCAATATAAAAACACTAACCATTACACCACGACTCTAACCATTACACCAACGTTGAATTTTAGAGGAGATATTTATAATTACTCTGAATTAATTTTGGGTATTGTAGAGTCGAATTGCACTGTCCTATTAAGTAATGGGGGCTTCTAGAGGAAGCACTAAACTATACAACTTACGGACCAAGACACTATTAAGCACCCCATTTGCGACCTAGATTCAAAAGGACATGCTTTGCTTTTCACCGTCAAAATCCGGTTGTTAGTTAACCGACGATTTTTAGACGCATTGTATTTTGTATTTCTATTCATACTGTGTACTACAAGTAAAGTAAATTTGTTGACTACTGAGTCTCTTTTATGTCAAATTCTCTGGTTACTTGACACGCAATGTCCAGTATTGTGCCAAAAGCGTCCAGTATGGAATCTTGAAATTGTCCAATTCTGCCGAGGATTTGTATTACGTGACATTTCAAGTCTTTTAGGCGCCTTTTATTTGCACTTCTCACTCGCTTTTCGGGGCGGTGGTCCCGTGGTTTCAGTAGACCAGTGCTCAATTAACGACATGATCAATTAACCAGTGCTCAATTGACGACATGATACCTGAGGGCCATCTCCCAGGCAACACCTGTTCCCTTGATTTAAAGGGGTAGGGTTGGGTTTATTGCCTAGTAGGGTAGGTCAGGTTTTTCCTTTTTAGAATATCAAATTGTCTATCTATGTGAAAGGTGTGTGTTAGTATACTGAATACTGATACTGAAAAATAGATCCTTTACTTGTACCATTGACTAAATAGCATCAATGATTTTCTAAAATTCACAAAAATCTTTGTTTTTACAACATTTGGCCTAGAAATTGGTTTGAAAATGTACCGTTTTCAATATTTGAATCAGAAAATGTTATTTCATTTTATTAGAATGAAACGAATTAGAAATAATAGAATTCAAATTGAAAATATATCCTCCCCATCACCACCGACAACAATTTCAAGGCCAAATTTTGTAAATTTTAGCAAACAATGGTGCACATAAAAGATCTACTTTTTGGTATCAGTGTTATATACTGGCATCAAATAGCTATATGTTATATAGCGGCTTCAAATTCACGCTGCTAAATCGCGTACGTTAGTAGTCGTTGCGCGTATTTATGGTCACGTAGCGAAGTATGTAGTAGTCAGCTACTACCGACTACTGGACTTCAATAAACAACAGATACGTATGTACAAAGAGAGGACCCTTCTTTATTTTCTTTGGTCTGTGAGTGGTGATCTTCACAATTAAAATGACGGTGGCGAAGAGCGCAGTATTCACAATGAGTTGCTGACGGGAGACGTGAATGCCTGTCAGCTCGAATATTCTCGCCTTTATATTGATAGAACGCTCCGCATCTTTATCTTTTGATCTGATAACGACATTGTTATACATTTCTTTATCTCTCCCTGCTTCCTTGACCGGAAACCCTCTTTTCCGCTTTCTCTTTATTTTCAAATATATATTTTTTATCTTTCTCTTTGTCCCTCTGCCGGAAGCTCCGTCTTCCGGGCGAGGACAATACAACATCAGTATTCAGTATACTAACACACTAATTTCTCATAGATGGACAATTTGAGATTTTAAAAATGTTATAAATCATTCTACCCTATTGCCCAGTGCCTGAGGCGCTCCCCATTGAGGAGGAATGCCGACGGGATTCACGAATTTTTTGTGACTGCCATTCCATGAGCTTTGGTTCATGGGAGCTCCAACATTAAACGACCTTCTGTCATACCCGCATACGTGGGATGCGAGGTAAATATCCTTTTGGGTGCCTTTTGTGGATTAGTTATCCTCATAAAGCTTTAATATTCAAGAAATTATAATTTTTTTTTTATATCTTTGAACTTATTTTGCAATAGCAGAATACGTTATCCCTTGAATTTTTAGTGTGACAATGATTGATCAACTTTGCAACGGTTTGTTTTCGGGATGACTTAGGAAACAATGCTGCAGATAAGGGTTGTTTGCTATCATTGCAATATTGCAAGATATCGTTGGGGGGGGGGGGTATTAGATATTTTTTTCTAAATCAACAGTGAATATATATATATATAATATATATATATATATATATATATATAATGAGAAGTAAATACACAAACAATGTGTTTTTGATATGTTTTTTTAGCGGAAATGTACACAGAGATTGATTTTTCTCGATTTGTTTGGCCTTACATTTGAATAGGTATGCCCGCCTAATTAATTAATTATTAATTAATAACTTCCAAAATTAGGTACGACTTCAATTAAGCACATATTTCTCCCCCACCAATATATATATATATATATATATATTATATATATATATTTATTTTTATATTATCAATCAAAGCCTGAAGAAGATACCAGAAGATCTGAAACACGTGTTGCATATGTAAAACAAAAAGAATTTAAAATATTTTCTGAGAACAAAATACATTTTGCGGATCTTCCTTTTTTTATAAAATATTGAATTTTCTCCCGTTGGAACCAGAACAACATTTTATATATATATATATATATATATATATATATATATATACGAGATGTAAATCCGACAAAATGTGGTTGACATTAGAGGAAAATGCGGATAAAGCAACACAACAATTACATTCAAATGATATTTTTTTTAGCTAGATCTCCGGAACGAGCACATGGGTTAGCCTACTGTCTACCCTTTTCTCGGCGGGGCTTCGCCCCCCCTCTTAGTAAGTGATCTCTATGTACGGCGTTCCAGTCCTTTGATGCATATATGTTTATGTACACTATCTTGTATTTTATGTATGTTTCCATGTGCTGTTATTTATATAAAATGTTTTGTCTCACAAACGTGTCGGAGTTTGTTATGGTTCAACTAGTTAAGACTTTGTTATAACTTTGAATCTTACAACTGGTGATACCTCGACTTGATGCGGACCTGCAGCTTTCTTGGCTTAGTCGGTTCCATAAATGGCCGTGAAAGTACTATGGAGGATTGAGTAAATCCGACAAATGTGGTTGACAATAGAGGAAAATGCGGATAAAGCAACACAACTTACTTCAAATGATATTTTCGCCTCGGTATTTTGCAAAGCTTTGTCAAATCTATTCTGAAATGGGCTATACAGACTACTTTTATGCTGTAAACGTAATTTTGGGACGGGCAGAAGATGAGGGGTGTGTACTGAGTGATAAGATGTGAGGCAAAATAAAGTGGGGCGGGTTGGATGTGTGAGTGAGGAAGTGAAGAAGAGAATGAATTTGTTTGTTGGGTATAGTATTTTTATGGGGTCATTTATTGCCATTGAAGAAATTTGATACTCTGATTGGAAGTTAGTGTGTGGCGAATCCTGCCTGAAAAGGTTTGTGAAGCTGGGGGATTGCAATATTCTTTTGTTTTGGAGTATATTACGGAATTTTCGAATTTTTTTAAATTTTTATCCGTTTTTTATTATATATAATATATATATATATGGGAGAGGCACATGGTGAACGAGGTTGTTTGCATTTCGCGTAGCGCTAATATGTAGCGCTAATATCCATAGGAATACAACTCCCACCAGCTATGGGTAAATAGTAGGGCAGATAGTACTCTTTTATCTTGGCACGGCAGGTTGCCAAAAATAAAAACTAATATTATATATATATATATATATATATATATATATATATATATATATATATATACGGTGGTAGGCTGAAAAGTTCATATGATGGCGTCATATCTGCTGTTGATAATTTTAACCAATGAAATCCAAGCACTGCAACATCGATGAAAAGTGGTTTAGATAAAAAAGATATATATATATATATATGTGTGTGTGTGTGTGTGTGTGTGTGTGTGTGTGTGTTTTGCGTGTGCTGTGTGTGCATGTGTGTGTGTGACGTTTTCCTTCTCTTATCACGTGAGGATTTTGTTTTTTGCGAATAAAATTAATTCTAAAGAAGCTATTCTTCTGGCGCACCATGCCAATTTGTTTTTCTTCCAAAACTCTCTTCTGTTTCGCATATTGTCTTTAATGTATACGGACAGTTCCTGGTGTTATGCTCTTTAACCATTGTTCCTGTTGAAATCATTGCCAGACATAAAGCTAATCTCCACTGATAATTCTTCAGCAACAGGTTCCAGTTGTCCCCCATGGGACAAACCATTCTTGCAGACAAGCACCAATTCGATTTCTTTCTTAGCCAGAGTTTGTTATGATAACAAAACAAAACAAAAAAAATCAATCATTTTTTTTAATATTGATTTCTTCTCTCGTTTTCATATTTCTTTTTTGGTATTTTATTCTGTTGTCTTATATTTTCTTTTCATTCCAAATAATTTTTTGATGCATTTTCCTTGGCTTTCAATAGATGCGCCATCTTTTGCTTTATTCATCCTTATTTCTATGATTTTTAAAGGCCCATAAACACCCCCAACTACAGCCCAAATGCAATTCCCTAACTTTGACTTTAGAAAAAAAAACTTGTTTTATTCTTTAAAAAAACACTTTTTAATCTCAAGCACGGTTCTCAATGACGTCTTCTTTCCTTTATTTCTCCTTTTCCCTACTCTTATTTCCTTTCTTCCTTTCTCCCTTCTTTTCCCCCTTCCTTCCTTCCTTCCTTTCTTCCTTTCTTTCTTCCTTTCTTCCTACTTTCCTCTCTTTCTGTCAGTTTTTCTTTCTTTCTTTTGTCCTTTCTTCCTTCCTCTCTTCCTTCCTTCCTTCTTTTCTTCCTTCCTTTCTTCCTTCCTTTGTTTCTATGTTTCTTCTTTTCTTTCTTTCTTCCTTTCTTCCTACTTTCCTTTCTTTCTTTCGTTTTGTCCTTTATTTCTTCTTTCCTTTTCTTCCTTCCTTCCTTTCTTCCTTCCATTCTTTCTTTCTTCCTTTCTTCCTTTCTTCCTTCCTCCCTTCCTTTCTTTCTTCCTTCCTTTCTTCCTTTCTTTCTCCCTTTCTTCCTAGTTTCCTCTCTTTCTGTCAGTTTTTCTTTCTTTCTTTTGTCCTTTCTTCCTTCCTCTCTTCCTTCCTTCTTCTTTCTTCCTTCCTTCTTCCTTCCTTTGTTTCTATGTTTCTTCTTTTATTTCTTTCTTCCCTTCTTCCTACTTTCCTCTCTTTCTTTCGTTTTGTCCTTTATTTCTTCTTTCATTTTCTTCCTCCATTCTTTCTTTCTTACTTCCTTCCTTCTTTCTTCCTCCCTTCCTTCCTTTCTTCCTTCCATTCTTCCTTTCTTCCTTCATTTCTTCCTTCTTTCCTTTCTCTATTCCTTCCTTCCTTTCTTTCTTCCTTCCTTTCTTCCTTCCTTTCTTCCTTCCTTCCTTCCTTTCTTCCTTCCTTTCTTTCTTCCTTCCTTCCTTTCTTCCTTCCTTTGTTTCTATGTTTCTTCTTTTCTTTCTTTCTTTCTTTCTTTCTTTCTTTCTACTTTCCTTTCTTTCTTTCACTTTGTCCTTTATTTCTTCTTTCCTTTTCTTACTCCTTCCTTTCTTTCTTCCTTTGTTTTTTCTTTCTTCTATTGTTTATTCCTTTGTTCGTTTCTGTCTTTCTTTCTTTCTTTCTTTCTTTCTGTCCCCCTTTTTTCCGTTATTTCTTCCTTTCATTCTTTCTTTTCCTTTTTATAACCACAAAAAAGGCTACTTTTAACGTGTTTAGTTATTCCTTTTTTTCCTTCCACTCTTTTTTTTTCTTTTTCTTTTTTTTGTTCCACCTTTCCCACGTTCTTTCTTCTTTCTTCTCTCTCTCTCTCTCTCTCTCTCTCTCTCTCTCTCTCTCTCTCTCTCTCTCTCTCTCTCTCATATATATATATATATTTGCTTTATATATTTAGGATGCCTTATCCCTTCTTTCATTTGTCTTGTCTTTTTTCTCACTTTCTATAATATTTTTGCCCTTTATTTCACTGATGTCTTTCTCCCTTGTGTCTTTTTGTAAGGTTTCTTTATATCTTCTATCAGGTCATTTTCTTGCTACTATCATTAATTTCTTTCTTTCTTTCTTTCTTTCTTTCTTTCCTTCCTTCTTTCTTTCTTTCCTTCTTTCTTTCTTTTTAGTGCCCCTTTCTTTCTTGTATCACCTCTTTTTTAAAATTATTTTTCTATCACTTCTAAATAATGTCTTTCTTTCCTCTTCGACTTTCTTTCTTTCTTTCTTTCTTGTCTATTTTCATTTATTCTATCGCTTCTTTCTTTATGTTTCTTTCTTTTTTCTATCATCTTTCTTTCTTTCTTTTTCTTTCTTTCTTTTTTTCTTCGATTGAGCTTTTGTTCCTTCTTTTTTCCATCACATTTTTCATTCTTTTTGCTCTTTTTCCTGTTTCTTTCTTTTTGAAACGTTTTCTTTCTATTTTTATTATATGGCCTTGTTCTTTGTTTGTTTCTCTTTATTCTATCGCTTCTTTCTTCCTTTCTTCTATTGTTTTTTACTCTTTCTCCTCCCACTGCCTCTTTCTTCATTTTCTTCTTTCTTCTGTTACCCCTTCTTTCTTTCTTCTTTCTTTCTTTCTTTTCTTCTTCTTTCTATCTTGTTTCGTTCTTTTATCTCTTTTTCTTTTTTCTTTATTTCCTTCTTCTATAGTTTATTTCATTCTTTCTTCCTTTCTCCTATTGTTTTTATTCTTTCTTCTCCCACTGCCTCTTTCTTCATTTCCTTCTTTTTTTCTGTTTCCCTTCTTTCTTTCTTTCTTTCTTTCTTTCTTTCTTTCTTTCTTTCTTTTTCTTTTTTCTTTTATCACTTTTTTCTTTTTTCTTTATTTCCTTCTCTATAGTTTATTTCATTCTTTCTTCCTTTCTTCTATTGTCTTTATTCTTTCTCCCCACTGCCTCTTTCTCATTTCCTTCTTTCTTCTGTTACCCCTTCATTCTTTCTTTCTTTCCTTTCTTGTTTCGTTCTTTTATCTCTTTTTCTTTTTCTTTATTTCCCTCTTCTATAGTTTATTTCATTCTTTCTTTCATTCTTCTCTAGCCTTTTGTTTATCTTCTTCTAACTTTCCTTTTCTTTTCTTTTGCATGCCATGAAACATGGCATTCCCCACCATATCGTCGTCTTTATCTGCAGTTGCTTTTTTTTTCTTCTAATATTCCAGCATTTCAGCCTCTTGCACCAAACCCAAACCTCAACCCTCTTTCTTCGATCTTTCTTTTTCCAAAGCGAGTAAACTTTTCCCGACAAATCACTTTCGAGGTTATTTGAGCCCGGTTGATCGACGCGACCGGGCGAACGGCTGGGTCTCGACAGAGCTCAGCGTCAGGTCAGGGGGTAACGTGGGTCAGTGCTTGCTTTATTAAACGTCGAGGATGATGACGAGGCGGGGGAGAACTGACAGAGAAACTTCATTAAAGTAGGTGTTGAATTATCGATTATATGATGTTTCGCTTTCTCTCATTCACCTCCTTACCCTTGAATGGGCCATCCGCACCCCCCCCCCGGTGACACCACCATCTCCACTCTTTTTTTACTGATCCGGGTAGAAAGGCTAGGGTGTGTATGGGGGTGTGTGGACAATAACGAAAGTTCAGTGGCCGTATAGATTTATGTGGCGCCTCTGTCTGTGTGTCTACACAAACGGTGGACTGGAATCCTAAAAGAGTTTGAAGACCAGACCGATTGAAGCGGAAGAGGGTGAGGCAAAAAATAATAAGTGGGTAAACCATGGGACAAATAAGAGTTAGAACACACACACACACATACACACATATATTATTATTATGGCGATTATGTAACTGTTTATCTGTAACCGAAACTACGTCATCTCTCACGTCACGATTTTCTTAGTTATTTAAGTTATATTCTGAAATATTCATTATCTTATCGTAATTAGAATCTTATCTATTAACAAAGATTTCTATCAAAGTCAAGCTGATTTAGATTTGCCGCAAAACCGTCAATTTTTATTAATGCTTTTAAAATTCTGGATTATATTTGTATATCTCTAAGAAATAAATATTTACATTAGCTCAGTCGGTAGAGCGTTCTGCTAGAAACCACAAGGTTCCTAGTTCGAAACCGGTCCTCGCCAACTCAGCGAATGAGTAGCACAGGGATATGTGCGGTAAAGTAAGGAGCTGATGGTAGGTTTGGCGCTCCACCTCAGACGCAAAAACAATCTCCTTGGTCTAGCGCTAGTAAAAAGGGGATAGACTCCCTCGCTGATTTGCTGATACCGACTTCAGGCCACCGCGACGACTTTACTTTACTTATATGGTTGGAATAATTTGCATAATGATATTAGGAAAACTAGATTTAATAAATAATTATTTGCTGTTACTGATTCCTAATACTTTTATGTTATTCTCAAACGTATTTAAAGCCATCCTATATGTAATTCTATATAGAAATCAATTAAAATAACATGAGAATAAGTGCAATATTTTTATATTTGCTCTTATTCAGTTCTTTTAGATTTTGTAATTCAATAGAAACTGTTGCTGCTATATATAATGATCTACAAAGACACACAAGCAATGGTAAGCTCACCCGATGGCGACACAGATTTCTTCGACATCGGAACTGGAGTCCTACAAGGAGATACACTAGCACCATATATATTTATCATAGGCTTAGACTATGTACTCCGAACATCATTAGATATGATAAAAGAAGAAGGCTTCACACTAAAAAAGGCAAGAAGCAGGCGATATCACGCGGAGAAACTCACAGATGCAGACTACGCTGATGACCTTGCACTCCTTGCAGATACGCTACCACAGGCCGAGTCACTACTGCATAGCCTAGAGAAGGCAGCAAATAATATTGGCCTTTATGTAAACTCCGATAAAACCGAGTACATATGTTTCAAAAGAAAAAGAGACATAACCACACTCAACGGTAAGCCCCTTAAGCCAGTAGAACAATTCACATACCTAGGTAGTAATATCTCATCCACAGAAACCGATGTAAATACACGAATAGGAAAAGCGTGGTCGGCCACAAACAAATTATCAGTAATATGGAAATCCGATCTCACTGACAAGCTAAAGCGACATTTCTTCCAAGCGGTGGTTGTATCAGTGTTGCTGTTACGGATGCACCACTTGGACCCTAACGAGGCGCCCCTGAGAATAAGCTGGACGGGAGCTGCACAAGAATGCTGCGTGCAGTCCTGAACAAATCGTGGAAGCACCCCACGAGGAAACAGCTATATGTCCACCTGCCCCCCATCTCACAAACCATTCGAGTCAGACGAACAAGGCATGCCGAGCACTGCTGGAGAAACAAGGATAAGCTCATAAGTGACGTTCTCCTGTGGAAGCCAACACACGGACATGCTAGTGTGGGCCGCCCATCAAGGACTTACATTGACCAACTAAGCAAAGATGCAGGTTGTTGCGCAGAAGACCTCCCTGGGAAAATGAATGATAGGAAAGGTTGGCGAGAGATTGTCATGGATATGCGTGCTAATAGCGCGACATGATGATGATGATGATTACATTAAAGCATAAATACTTGCACTCAGTGGGCTCATACATTTGCTAGTATATTTAAAGGGCCCATAAATACCCCCAACTTATAAAGACGTCGAGGTCACCTAAAGTCGGTGACAGCCAAACAGCGAGGGAGTATATCCCCTTTGCACTAGCAAAGATTGTTTTTGTCTGAGGTGGAGCGTCATACCTACCATCAGCTCCTTACTTTACCACACAGATCCCCTTGCTACTCATATGCTGAGTTGGCTTGGGCTGGTATCGAACCAGGAACCTTGCGGTTCCTAGGCGGAAGCTCTCTCTATATACATTATAATTCAAAAAGTGAAAGAATATATCAAAACTATTGATAATGTACAAAAATGCTTCAGCTAGAAAGCATAAACAAACAAAAAACAGAAAAAGATAACATATTTAAAAATACGCATTACCCGTGTGTAATAATAATGACAACAAACTATTGACAATTTTTACCATGGCAGAGAAGTGAAAAGGAAGCAGAGGAGTGATAGTTACTACTAGCTAAAGGGGTGTTAAATAGAGATTTCTCTCGACTGCTAGTTTGGTGATGGGAGCAAAGGTCTAATAACTGCCAGCAATCGGCTATGGGTTTGAAGTAGTAACAATTAAAGCGAATGGGTGAATCGTCCTCTTGAAATTAATATTTCTTATTACTCTCACAGATCTGCTAAACTAAATAAGGAGTAGTTGAGATAAACCAGAGAATAAGTTATATGTGTGATTTAGGCTCTTGTAGCTTAGTTGATAAAGCAGTGATAACAACTAGGTTTTCCAGAGAATTTTTTTAGACTCGCGTGTGGACCGCAATAAATCATGTTGAAAAGAAAAACCTTGTTTGTTCACATTCAAGGAGAGTATCTAGGTTATCCTATGAACACAGATACACTAACACACACACACACACACACACCACACACACAACACACACACATATATATATATATATATTATATATATATATATATATATATTTATACGAATTATGACCTCTTGATTTCCGTTACTTAAAGTTTCATGGGGATCGCATAATCATTGGATGGAAATATGCTTTCCTAGCATCAATCACTTTATTATATAAAAGCTTTTTTGATTTGAATTCCTTATATATATATATATATATATATATATATATATATATATATATATATATATAATTTGATAAAAAGATAAAAACAAATAAGCATTTTTATAATAATGTAATTTTCTCACTTGTTTCGATCAATGGAGAAAAATCTAATCTATCTTTTCAATTAACTTTTTAAAAGAAAAAAATTGATATACTATAAAAAAGATATACAATGAAAATGTAATAAAAGAACAA
>CM042147.1:109639474-109644474 GCA_023376005.1 Doryteuthis pealeii | reverse complement strand
AAAAAATCAAACAAATATACAGCAGATGTGTTTATTCATGAATGTATAAATAGTTTTGCCTAACAAGTATTATTTGGATTATTCGGACTATTGTCCTCATCGTCATTGTTATCTGTCATAACAATGAAGATGGGGACAATAGTCCGAATAATCCAAATAATACTAATTATCAAGCCTCATCTCAAAAATTCCGAGAAATAGTTCTGCCTAATTTCTGCTTCTCTAAGTTATATATATTATATATATATATATATATATATATATATATATATATATATATATATATATATATATATATATGTATTGGATAGATTAACCATCATCAGGACGAATATTAACCATGGCTACTTAGTATTGCCTTGTAATGGTTAATATATCCAATATATATGATAACCAAAACGATCTAACGGGGTGAGAGAGAGAGAGAGGAGAGAGAGAGAGAGAGAGAGAGAGAGAGAGCAGTGGCAGAGTAAGAGGGAGGCGAAAGAAAATAAAATAAAAAGATTATACCTATCGTTGATAGTAAAAATATGAAAATTCTTTTTTGTCTGAATTTTTGAGATGAGGCTAGATAATTTTTATTATTTGGGGTTTTCGGACTATTGTCCTCATCTTTATTGGTATATACACAACGTTCGACAAGAAACACCCGAAGAAAGCCGGAGGGCACATCAGCCGAAACCTTGTGTACATAACAATAAAGATGAGGAAAACAGTCCGAAAACCCAAATAATACAAATTCTATTTTGTATTTCGATTTGAATTTCATTTTTCCCCTGCTGTCCCGGCCTCGATATACGTCGGTTTTTATTAAATCCAGAATTAATGACCCCTACAAATGGAGACGAATTGGCCAAGTCACAGTAATAGACATTGTTTGTTTCATTGATCCCCCTCCCCCGCCTCCTGGAAAATAATTGAAGCAAATCGATGCTTATGTAATAAACATCGAAACGAGACGAAAAATGATAAAGACGAAGAAAGAAGCGAAATGGACAAGAGGAATCTTTATCGGATTTATTAACTGTCATAAAGACAATCGCATCGACAAGAAATATTGAGAGCGATAATAATAAAAGTCATTGTGTTTATTACAGATTCTGTGATCTTTCATCCATTTTTAATGCTTTAGTTAAGCTTATCAAAAATATTTTCGCTTTTTAATAAGCCGAGAATTCACGATTCTTTGGTGATTATATATATATATATATATATATATATATATATATATATATATATACAAAGTGTGTAAAAAAAGTGCCGAGTTTGAACCTGTATTTACCAAGATCCAATTGGACACATGGCCTAGTGGATAAAGGAGTTAGTTTAAGACAGTTCTAAGTGACAGTTATGTCTAGACTGCAGGTTCAGTCATGGTCGGGGCCAGCAGTAACATAGAATATTATTTAACACAGCTCACCGCCTCTATCACAGCTATGGTTAGCTGAATGAGATAGGATACCCCCATTGACTGAATAAAGGGTTAGGTTCAAAGTTCCGTGATGGCTCCCGATTACGACAAGATGGTTCCCGATTACGACAAGAAGGTACCCGAGTTCGAAAAGAAGGTGCCCGAGTCTGACAAGAGATACCTGAAGAAGGCCGGGGGGCACATCTACCGAAACGTTGTACATATAACAATGAAGATGAGGACAATAGTCCGAATAATACTTAACATTTTTAATAAAAAGTTAATTTTCTAAACTAAAGTGACCAATTGTTGGTATCAGCCGGATAGCGAGGGAATCTATTCTCTTTTGACCAGGAAGATTGTTTTTACATCTGTAGCGGAGTGCCACACCTACAATCAGCCCCCACTATACCGTATATATTCAAGCAGTGCTACTTCATGTGCGGAGTTGGTGAGGAACCGGTATACAACCGGGAATTTTGTGGTTCCTAGGCGAATGCTAAGCTGGTTGGTTGGTTGATTGATTTTAACGGGTTATATCAACCCGCCTGGGGTTATGTCATGCCTAACGCTTAGGAAGTAATATATGTTGTGTATTTATATTTGTACTTTTGTAGTAATTGGTTTTAACAATGTGTTAGTATCATTGGGGATCATGTTGTATGTTATTGATTAAGTTCATGTTTATATTCTATGGTATAATTTTATTTCCCTCAAAAAGGACAGAATGTCCTGCATGTTGATATTTTCAAATAGATCTTTCATATTGTTTGCATTATAATAACAGTTATTGATGTGAGAAAAAAACCTGCATTCCATGAATAAGTGTTTAACAGTCAAAGGTGTTTAACACGTTTCACACTGTGGTTGTTGTTTTTGTTTGAGTATATAGGAGTGCATTAGTCTTGTGTAACCAATGCGTAATCGGGACACAATGACTTGTTCCTTTCTAGACTTTCTGAAAGTTGGTCTCCAGTCTCCCAAAATGGGTTTGATTAGAAAAAGTTTATTGTGGATGTTGTTATTCCAGAGTTGTTGCCATTTTGTATGAAGGAATCTATTAATTTTAAGTTTCAAGTCAGTATATGGAATCTTGAACTTATCGGGGATCAACTCTTACCATGTTTTTATTATTACTAGAGGGACATTATACAATCAAAACGTATATTGTGAGTTATTATTTATTTACAAACTCCTCAGTATTGAAACTCTGTAACCCCTGTGAAATATGAATATACAGCAGTCCAAAATTAAAAACACTCCTTATGTATTTATAAAGTTTTATTTTTGATCGCTGAGGTGTTGCAATTTTATTTTTGATTGTAGTGTTTAGAAGTTATCGTCCTCCAATCAATGAACTGTACCGCGTAATGGCCAGTGGGGAGGGGGTAATATACCAAGAGACCTACTGAGGTCATGAGGAGTGCATAGATGGTTCTTTGATAATTTCCTATAGAGTTCTCTGAAGAGTGTGTGAATGAGAGTAACCGACAAGAGTTATCGAGAATGATTTGGTTCATTTATTTAATGGCATATAAACATTTTATGGGTTATTTAATGCCAACTTTAGATTAATTTTCTAGTCTTTTTTTTTTTTCTTCCATTTTCCCGTTGGATAATAAAGTATAATCCCCCTCATTAAAATAATTGTGTTTATTTGATATGTTTTTAATTAAACAATACTAAATATTGGTAAAAAGCATCTCTCTGTCTCTCTCGTATATTATATATATATATATATAATATATATAATATATATATATATATATATATATATATATATATATATGGAGGATATGTGCTTAATTGAAGTCGTACCTAATTTTGAAATTAATTAGTTAATAATTAATGAATTTTAAAAATTAGTTACGACTTCAATTAAGCACATATCCTCCCAAAATTGTCGGCTTAAAGCCATATAAAAATAAACACATTTGTTTGTTTACTTAACCTCATATGAAAAATAGATGGAAATTAATCCGACAGTATGAAATTTAACATTATGAAAAAACATATGATGTTTGTTATGTAATAGCTGACAGTACTGTTTCGACCAAATCGATAAGTTGGTCTTCATCAAAGAGCGACATAGATAGGAAGAGAAGATATCCGTTAAAAAAAGACTGTTTACAGAAACGAACGCTGAGTTCAACCGCTGAAGTTTTTGAAAAATCAAAAAAGAGACTGTGAGGGCGTGGGTAGAAAGAGAGAAAGAAGGGGAGAGAAAAGAGAGAGAAGGAAGTATTCCTATTAATATATATATATTAGACGAAACAAGAGAGAGAGAGAGAGAGAGAGAGAGAGAGAGAGAGAGAGAGAGAGAGGAGAGAGGGAGGGGGGAGACGTTAAATATTTAAGAGAGTGAAGTGAAAATTGTACTTTAAATGTCGACAATTCTGCACAATGTAGGTGAATCAAATCACGTGCAACTTTTCTTCCAATTTTTCTTCTTTTTTTCTTAAAAAATAAATTGATGGAATTTCTTGAATGGAGAGCAACAACAACTCCAAACTTTATTCAAGGCTCGCACAGATTTGATCATTTTTATTTCACTGTTTCATTTTTGTATTTTCTAAGTCTAGTAGCATTTTCCTTGCCGCTATTGCAGTGTTCGCTAGAACAAGACGATTGGTTGAAATGTTCACAGGCTGAAAAAAATTCATATGATGACGTCATATATTCTGTTGTTGACTTTTTCGACCAATAGATCCAAGAACATCATCAGGAACGTAAGAAGTGTGTGAGCGCAAAGGGGAACTATGATGAAAAATAAACCTTGTTTTGTAACATTCCATTATAATATCTCAGTAAGTTTATGAACTTTTCAGCCGACCACCGTAAGTAACTCAACATCTCACCTTTTGTCTGTTGGTAAAAGTCGACCCTAAATTCTTGGTAAGCAGCTTTTTAAAAAAAATCATTAGACGATGAGATAAATAGAAAAAAAAACGCTTGATTTTTTTTCTCAAGTTTTTTTAGGCATTTTAACCAGTGAGATCCTATTGCATACTCCTTATTATTCTTATTATACTTATCTTGTACATATCTTCTATGGGGTCGGTTTAGCTCAGTCAGTAGAGCGTCCGCTAAGGAATCATAAGGTTCCGTGTTCGAACGCTAAACCGACCCTATAGAAGATATGTACAAGATAAGTATAATAAGAATACAGGGATCTGTGCAGTAAGTAAGGAGTAGGTGTGGCGCTTCATCACAGAGGCAAAAACAATCTATTTGAAAAGATCATAGACTCCCTTGCTGTCTGGCTGATACTGACTTTAGGCCACCCCGACGACTACATTATATATTCTATGTTCTTTCAAACTTTCAATGCTGGCTAGATTGGGTTAACTTGAATTCTTAAACTTGGGTTGTCTTGGATTGGTTTGGGTCTGTCTTGGGTCCTGTCTTCGTGCCCATGTTCTGTTGGTTCTTATTTATGAAGACAAAGACATGGTTAAAACTTTACGCCTTTTATTTGCCCAAGACCCTTAAGATCACGCGTGGAGGATAACCATATGCGTCTGTTAGCTTCGATGTCTGGGACCTATCTGATTAACTAATTAAATCGTTTTCACGGACTGGGTAGTCA
>CM042147.1:109629474-109634474 GCA_023376005.1 Doryteuthis pealeii | reverse complement strand
CCCCCAACTGCAGGCGGTCCAAGCCTGCTTGGGGTCTGGGAAGAACAGGTTTCGTATGTTTTATACGAATACAACTTTATCAAAACTGACATATAGTAGAGTGGGGCCAGCGTATCATAAATACGGGGTGGGTATGAGACCCTTGCAATAGCTGTACCTGCTTGATTTAGATATGCCTCAAAAACAGCCCCATGTTATCGATGCATTTAGAATCCTGCAATGTCTTATCGAGAAACCAACGTTTCCATAAAAATTGGCGTAGATATCTTTACAAAATCGGGTTTAATAAATAATTACTTGTTGTTATTGATTTCTACTATCAATTCACAACATTAAAAACAATCCAACCAATGATTTGATATAGAAATCAATTAGAATTTAAATAAGTATAATCTTTTTATTGCGTTCTTACTTCTTCGTTAGTATTTCTAATCTAATCTAAATAAAATTATACCATAGAATATAGACATGAAACAAATCAATGCCATACAATATAATTTCCAATGATACTAGCACGTTGTTGGAGCCAATTACTGGAAGTATATATATGAATACACAAATGTATACACCCCAACCGCTAGGCATGATATAACCCTGGACGTTGATATGCCGTTAAAATTAATAAACCATAAACCAACTAATCTAATATATTTTATTACATTAAAACTTAATATTTTGCGTTTTGCGGAGGAAGCATATTTTTGCGAGTACTTATAACAATGTTTTGTGAAACCACACATAAAAAGATTGATGTGCACGTGTGTGAAGATGCTTAGTGTAATAGAACAAATCTATTTTACCTTCTAGGCAAAACTATTCTTTGGATATATAATCTGCTATAGAATGAAGTGACATTGTGCTTGTACCACTGACACAAGAATTTGGGCCATTTGAAGGACGAAAAATCTAGTTTTCCTCCTCCTACGGCATACGAGTATAAGAGAGCTACTTTTCGACATTTGCCTAGTGGTTACTACTGATATCGCCTCCGAGCAATTATTCGAGAATTCTCCCTGCAGACAAGAGCAGATAACCCAACACCATTATTAATCATCGTACAGCTTTCTGTCTCAAAATCCTTACGGTTTGGTTTGGTTTGTTTTGTTTTACGGCATATCAACCTCAGTGGGTTAATCAATGCCGACAAAGTTTTGAAATAAATTCATTCTTAATGGATGCTCAATTCTTTTTATAAACAGATTTATCTATTTAACCCATAGATGGGACCTTAACAGGTACTACCACAATAGGGTTGGAGCAATCATATAGAAGCTAGGGCCGGACGTGACCAGCTGATTGATCGGAGTGGGTCTCTCCGACCGTCCGTCTAGCCCAAGTAAGGGCCTAAGTGTAGTGTTGCGACTGCTCAGCCACCTGGGTTCCAACCTTAAACATCACGGTCGCACATCTCTCACGGCCTACAGGTGGCCTCATTGGATGAGGTCTTACTTGTCTGCAGAGTTGCAATCGTGTATTCTAAGAACGCCCCCAGCCGACAGGGCGGAAATCCTTACGGTATCAGATGATGTTTCTACACTTGTTCTAATGACAGCCAGCAATTGCTCTTGCTAAAGTGGCTGCTGTCCCCGAAACTTAAAAAAAATCATCTATTGATTAGACATCATACTTGTTTTGTCTTTAGAATTATTTAGCTTTGATATTCTTTTGCCAACTTGACTAAGGAAGACCGATTCTTAAAGATCAAAAAGTCGTGTTGGGAAAAATCGATCATCATCGGTGAAAAAAAAATCAATATTTCTACCCGAGATTATTAATTAGTGAAAAAAAAAGGGGCACTTCTTTTATTCATTAATCTTATTAACCTTTCTGTTTTCTATTTTTTTACTTTCTAATTACTCTTTTATTTTTCTGTCCTTTTTAGAATGATTGGTATCAGCTGAACACAAGTCCTCATTTTTTCTTCCAGCAATTTGAAACGTCTACAATAACGTTTCTCTCCTCTAATGGAGTAGCGATTTTTAATATTATTATTTTTGTTTTGTTTTACAACTTCCTTGCAAAAGATTATAAGTAATGTTTAATAAATCATCCTAATTAATCTTACGTATTTAATTTAAAATATCGCCAGTCCAACTTCTATAACATTATTTATAGTGTTATGATCTTAAGACAACAAGCTCCCCAATTCTTCTTCAGAATGTTTAACGTCTACAATAACGCTTCTCTCATAAATGGGTAGATGCAATGTTAAACATTTCCTCATAGAATGTTTAGTTTCGCTCATACCAGCAAACATTTTTCAGACGCAGATACATAAAGATCTATTTGATATTTTAACATAGACTGCCATCTTATCCTTCTTGCAGAGAGAATAAAAATAATCGAAAATTATAAATAGATATAAAATCATCACGCCTAAGGAACTAACAAACAATGATGCTTGGCGGGGTTCGAGTTGTCTCGCCCTTTATTCTTGTCCTCTCTTTGCTGTAAGCGGAATTCTTTCCCTCCGTTTTTCACTCCTTCTTCATGCGCATATCATATAATATATATAATATATATATATATATATATATATATAATATATACTATATATAATTACGCAAGATGTAAAACCAAACTTTAGCTATTTCAGCCGACAGTGTATTTGGGTAGAGATTGTGCTTTTAATTTTAGTCAGACCCTAATTTTTGAAAGTTAATTCAATGTCTATCTGTTTGAAAGTTAATTTCATTTATGCTTTAGACATCCATTAAGTAGTTAAATCCTTTCTAATTAACCATAAATGAATCTTAAAAACTTTCAAAATTAGTGTCTGACTAAAATTAAAAGCACATATCTCCCAATATAATATAACTATAGGACGATCTGAAGGGATGTGATTAAGAAGTGAGATATGCTGAGAGTAGTAGTCAGATCTACAGGTTGATGAGCTGAATAATATTTGAGGAAGTTAAAGAATAATAAGAAAGTTAAGCTAGGGAAGAGCCAGGGAGACCGTGAGAGCCCGGGTGTGAGACAATTTGGCTTTACCACTGCCGTGTCGTAGTGATTTAAAGGCGAGACAAATCGTATAGTGCTGATAGTTGATCAGTGACTCTGCGAAGCATAGTACAATTACAGTAAGAGATGTAGAAGGCACTGATACAGTGAGATAAATTCATTCATCTCTGCCGTTACGAGATTGCCTCCAGACGAGTCACTGATGGCGTTCTATCGTCGCTAGTAGACCGCGGTGACGCTGACGTACGATGCGAGATCGATGACGAATAGAGTCATGAGAAGTGAGTAAGGAACAGTAGTATAACATCAGAGAGATTCAGCAAAGCTCGAGAGATAGTTAGACGAAACGCTGAGTTATTATTGTACTTGATGGCTGTGACGAGCGCCTGTCGCTAGAGGACCATCGATATCTTAGCGAGACCATGCTCTAAGGTGAGCATCTGCGGTAGAAGTGGACATTTAGACTGGCGGCATAATGACGTCGCTTAGTTTGCAGAGTGTCATAAGACTGATAGTAAAAGAAATTCAAAACCATCGAGACACAGACAATGTTAAGGAATCTGCTAGAATATAATATATATAAGTTTATGGGAATTGAGGAGCTGTGCAGTAGAAATAATATAATAATAATAATAATATACTAATAATAATAATAATAATAAGAGGAAGATACAAAGTGCTAGAATGCAAAAACAAGACCCTGCCTAGAAAATGACCTATAGATTCTCTGGAACATTGAGATACAAACCGGATACCGCAATCTCGACCAGAAGACGAAAACTAGTCTTAATTAAGAAAAAAAAAGAAGAAACTGCCAGAGAGCTGAAAAAGATGAGTGACAATTATACTAACTGTAGTTATTGCCCTTGGAATGGACTCCAAAGCCTGGCAAAGATGCGTTCAAAAGAAGAATGGAGACGATCTAAACCACTGCAGTGTTAAGATACTCTTGAATACTTAGAAGAGTACTGGTGATCTGAGGAAACTTACTTTCATTTAGACTTCAGTAAAAAAGATATCAAGTTCAACTTGGTGGGCGAAAAAAACTCAACTATGAAGCAAATTGATAAATGTTATATGAATCTGTTCCTACACGAGCGTCGAGCATTCACACCATGACGGGAGCCATTGAAACTTCTACTACCGGGCAAACACCTGCCCCCCTCGATCTAAAGGGTGGGGCTGGGTCTCTCATTTGACCTCAGTGCCGTGAGCGGAGCCCTCGCCTTGAGGGGGAATTGCCGAAGGGGATAGACACAATTTTTTAACCCGCTGCCACTAATGAGTCCTCGCTTGTTGTGGTCCACGTTAATAGGGCATTGTGCTAACTAGTAAATATGGGTTGATGGACAGTAATACTCTGGTCTCCAAGAAAACATGTTCTTGAAGATGGAAGGGCTTTGAGATAAATGATGGATCATACCATCCAGAAAAAAACGTATCAAGTTTAAATTAACAGAAGAGAGGGAGAGCGTTCGGCTTGAAAACACAAGGTTTCTAGTCTCGATACCGGCCCTCGTCAACTCAGCGTATGAAGTAGCACCGGGATTGCGCGTAATGTAAGGAGCTGAGTGTAGGTGGCGCTCCATCTCAGACGCAAAAACAATAACTCCTCGGTGCTATGCAGAGATTTGAGTAGACGCACAAAGAGTGAGGTGGGGAAGAAGGGGATATACTCCCGTCCATGAGTTGGCTGGTACTAGGAAGATGGACATGAACTGTATAGGAGCACCTGACTGCTCGATGACCTTTACTTCTGTTACAGTAAGGATGATAATAGAAAGTGATAAAATAAACAAATGCTTGTACCTTTCCAGAGAATGAGAAAAAAAGAAGAAAACAATGGAAGATAAAGTAACAGTGATATCGATCATAGATGGAATCCCTCACCCAAATATCTGAATACATACTGTTAAATTCAGCTGAGAATAACTGCAGAGTAGTAAGTGAAGTAAGTATTAGAATGATATTATTTAAATATGTATAAATACTCAGAGGGGGTAATGTGAAGACAGTTCATAGTATTTGTAACTAGG
>CM042147.1:109618078-109629374 GCA_023376005.1 Doryteuthis pealeii | reverse complement strand
GGGGCATCACGTGAAGTTTTTGAAAAGTCAAAAAGAGATGTGGAGGGCGTGGGTAGAAAGAGAGAAAGAAGGGAGAAGAAAGAGAGAGAAGGAAGTATATCTATTATTATTATATAGACAGAAACCAAGAGAGAGAGAGAGAGAGAGAGTGGAGAGAGAGGAGAGAGAGGAGAGGGAGGGAGGAGGGGGGAGAAGTTTAATATTTAAGAGAGTGAAGTGAAATTGTACTTTAAATGTCGCAATGTCTGCACAATGTAGGTGAAATCAAATCACGTGCAACTTTTCTTCCAATTTTTCTTCTTTTTTTTCTTAAAAAATAAATTGATGGTAATTTCTTGATGGGAGGCAACAACAACTCGAAACTTTATTCAGGCTCGCACAGAATTGATCATTTTTATTTCACTGTTTCATTTTTTGTAATTTTCTAAGTCTAGTAGCATTTTCCTTGCCGACTATTGCAGTGTTCGCTAAGAACACAGAGATTGGTTGTAAATGTTCCCAGGCTGAAAGTTCATATGATGAGCGTCACTATATTCGCTGTTGTTGCCTTTTTTCGACCAATAAGATCCAAGAACATCATCAGGAGTAAGAAGTGTGTGGGCTGCAAAGGGGAACTATGATGAAAAATAACCTTGTTTTGTACTTCCATTATAATATTCAGTGTTATTGAACTTTTAAGCCGACCACCGTAAGTAACTCAACATGCTTTCACCTTTTTGTCTGTTGGTAAAAAGTCACCCTAAATCTTGGGTAAGCGCTTTTGTAAAAAATCATTAGACGATGAGATAAAATAGAAAAAAAAACGCTTGATTTTTTTTCTCAAGTTTTTTAGGCATTTTAACCAGTGAGATCCTATTGCATACTCCTTATTATTTCTTATTATTATCTTGTACATATCTTCTATGGGGTCGGTTTACTCAGTCAGTAGAGCGTCCGCTAAGGAATCATAAGGTTCCGTGTTCGAACGCTAAACCGACCTATAGAAGATATGTAAAGATAAGTATAAATAGAATAACAGGATCTGTGCAGTTAAGTAAGGGCTATGGTAGGTGTGGCGCTTCACCACAGAGGCAAAAACATCTATTTGAAAGATATAGACTCCCTTGCTGTTGGCCTGATACTGTTTCGGCCACCGCCGACGACTACATTACATCAATAATTCTATGTTTCTTTTCAAACTTTTCAATGCTGGCTAGATTGGGTACTTGATTCTTAAACTTGGGTTGGTCTTGGATTGTTTGGGTGTGTCTTGGTTCCTGTCTTCGTGCCCATGTTCTGTTGGTTCTTATTTATGAAGACAAGACATGGTTAATTTCGCCTTTTATTTTGCCCAAAGACCCTTAAGATCACGCGTGGAGGATAACCATATGTTCTCTGTTAGCTTCGATGTCTGGGACCTATCTGATTACTAATTAAATCGTTTTCACGGACTGGGTTTCATATGACTAAACCAACCATCTGTTTCCCCGTCAATCATAGATCAAATACTTCTCTAATTATATGTGTATATATACAATCCTCCGCACGAAACAGGCATGTGACAGAAGGTCATTTTCTTAAAGCAGAGTTTTAATAGGTTTGGTTTTAGAGTTTTTTCTCTCTTCGACTGATTACCTAGCCGACGTTTAAAAAGACCCCAGTTTGTCCTACTATATAACATGTCTTGATTTATACCTTTTCGCAATGTATTTAGCGCCGATGTGAAATGTTAAATATGTCTCATTAAGGATTTGAAATCGGGTTTGATTAGTTCCTATGCGCTTTCCACGCGCCTCTATACTTGTCTTATTATATCCTATTCTTTCTGATGAGTTTCTTAACACTTTAAAACCGTATTGTGCTTCTAACACTTCATTACAAAAGGAATAGGCAAACCTATTAATTATGAAAACAAAAAACAAAATAAAGTAAAATTCCATCAAAATCCAAGCGCTGCAACACAAATGATAGAAGCTCGCACAAATTTGAAAAATTGTGTATTTTATTCTTTAAATTTTTTGGGTTTTCTAAGTCTATTAGCATTCTCCTGATGCTATTGCAGTCATTACCAGAATACGGGGTGGGCTGAAAGTTCATAGTCTGATAATTCATACGTCTGAAAATGCACATGATAACGTCATACTTCTGTGATGATTTTTTGACAATGGGATCCAAGCACTCAACACGGATGGAAAAAGTGTGGGTGCCAAGGGGGCCATGATGAAAATAAACCTAATTTAGGTTTATATTCCTCGAAATATTCCACACGAGAGTTCTTTTTCAGCTAACGAATTCTTCAGCCCACCTCGTAACGACTTTAAATATCTTTTGTCTCAATCGAAAAAGTCGACCCCAGATTCTTTGTGAGTAGCTTTTCTTTTCTTTCTTTTTCTTTTCTTCTTTTTTAAAAAAATCTGTGAAACAAAGATTGCAGAGGTGGATAGAAAACAAGTCACTTGATTTTCTTTGATATTCTCTCGTTTTATTTTTTGTTGTTTTTTTCCTTCCTCAAGTCTTTTAGTGATTTTGTAGCGAGTAGATATCGGTTATGACCTCATTATGCGATCACACTCCATTGCCACATTATGTTTCCATTCATTTTATTATGCCTGGGCAGGTGGCATTCTCTAACGTCTATTCTGATCTTTAAAATAATGTCTGCCTTAAACCAATTTGCATTCGAAATTTTTTAGGTTATCTCCACGGGAGGCTAGCTGCACATGAACGAAAAAAAAAAAAAAGAAAAAAAGAACAAACAAACAACTAATAAAAAACAAAATAAAAAATAAATAAAAAAAAAAAAATAACATAAAAATAAACAGAAGCTAAGAGATGGCACCATATATATATATATATATATATATATTATATATCTATATATATATATATATGCATTTTTCCAATTTTTGTTTTAGTGCGTTAATGTTATTCTGATAATAAATAACTGAGCCTCACCACGAGATATAGTTTAGTGTTATACCCAGAACACCCCGGGTATTTTTGCGTGCGCAGTTCTGCAAGACGATTATCTTTACGTCAATTGCTTTTCCATACAACGATATATATATATATATATATATATATATATATATATATATATATATATATGTGTGTGTGTGTGTGTGTGTGTGTGTGTGTGTGTGTGTGTGTGTGATAAAAGGAAGTGAATCCGACGGTATGTAGTATAATAAAAAAATTGAAAAAAACACAGGTTTAAATGAATTAAGTGGTGAGTTTATTGGCCAACGCTGCAGTGTTTCGATCTATTAATTAGATCATCTTCAGAACTTTTGTTGGTATGTGGAAGGCGATAACAAATTTCTTTTTATCTCAGAATAAGGAGAAAGGCGAGTAATAGTCCTTGTTTGTTTCTATTACTCGCCTTTCTCCTTATTCTGAGATAAAAACATTTTTTATCACCTTCCACATACCAACAAAAGCCCTGAAGATGATATAATTAATACATCGAAACACTGCAGAGTCGGTCAATAAACTCACCACTTAACTCATTTAAACCTGTGTGTTTTAATTTGTTATTATACTACATATATATATATATTATATATATATATATATATATATATATATATATATCTGTGCGTGTGTGTGTGTGTGGTGTGTGACACAAGGTCATTTTTAACATTAACAGGTTTAATTCAGATTTTTCCATCTAGACTGGTTTCCAACCAAGGTTAAAAATCTACTATTTACCCATAGTTGGAGGAAGAATAGTTCAATGCATACCTTTCCCACGGGTATTAGCGTTATCTGAAATGCAAACAGCCTCGTCCAGTATTTAAACACGGGACCTTGTAGTTCCTAGGTGGATGCTCTGCGACTGAGTTAAAATTACGAATAATTTTTAACAGATCTGTTGAGCCCAGATATGTAACATATACATGCTCCGGTTCACAGTGGACCTGGGAGTAATGGTAACACAAGATTCAGAGCTCTAGAACTAGACTCTAGCCACCAGAATTTTTTATTAATCTATGATTTTAGTTGTCCAAAAAATTTTTTTCGAAAACGTATTCAATTCAAATTTTGCCTATGGAATCTGTAAAATATCTAAACATGCACTGTCGTAATACTAACCTTTATGGAATGGTCCGTCATGTTATAAGCGAAGAATGGTCCATTGGCAAACGTACAATTTTACTTAACTTTTAATTAATTTGAAGAGTTCCAGAAATTGATTGATTTTTGTTTAATTTCTGAATTATATCACGTAATCAGTAAAAATCAATATCTTAATTTAGTGTGTTTCTTAATTGTAAACATATTAAGTTGTATGCAAGATTTGAATGTTGAACGACATCTCTTTTCTGAGTTATAAGACGACACGCATGTACAACGATAGTCTTTATATATATATATATATATATATATATATATATATATATATATATATATATTATATATTATGTGTGTGTGTGTGTGTGTGTGTAATTTTGGTAATTATTTTCGATGAATTAATGAAAATTAGACCGTGCCAATAATTGTAAATATTGATATTTTTCGTCACTTTCTATGCTCTTGATTAAATAGAAAAATATCTATCTATCTATCTATCTATCTATCTATCTATCTCTAGCTGACAAAACATTTTTTATAAAATGAAGTTCATAATGAATCTGTATTTTCTGTAATAAAACATTCATGTTAAATATTAAACAGTTATTTTTGTAATCCCTGCCGAAACTATAAAAGTTAAAAGCACGAGCAAGTAACCAGGGGAAAATTAAATTTTCACTCACGTCAAAATACCCTTTGTTATTAACGTTATATTTTCAACTAGAAGCGGCTACCCAGCTTCGTCTGGGTAGAGGGGGATTTTAAAAAAACTTAGTCTCATAGATCCATTATTACTGAATCGGGAGTTGCTTTCCCACAGGATGTCACATTAAAATCCCCACGTAAAAAAGACCTTGTGCTAATCCAGCCACTCTGAAAAGAAAAATTAATGTCTGCTATTTGCAACATTAAATACAAAAAAAAAAAAATTCCATGCTGCTTTCATTTAATTTTATTCTTTAATTATCTTCACGAATATAGATCAAATCTTCATTATTTTTGCTCAAAAACCAAGATATACTAATAGTGAATGTTTATATATATTTACTTTGTCGTTAATTGTTTTATTTTCATAGTTTCCTCTGGACATACATACATACCAACTGCCCTTTATATATAGACTAGAAGTGGCTACCCGGCGTCGCCTGGGTAGAGGAGGATTTTTAAAAAGTTAATCTCGCAGATCCATTATTACTTATCACAAGTTAGATCCTCACTGGATGCCCCATAAAACCCCCACGTAAATATATAATAATATAGTAAGAAATTGTAATTCAATAATTTACAATAAAAAAAAATACAATATAAATGAGGCGATTAATTCAATCAATCAACATCATATTTCAATTACCTTCTGTTACTATAAAAATTTTAATTTTCAAATATCTTCCCTAATATAAATAAAATCTTCATTATTTTTGTTCAAAAACCAAACCCTCGTGATATTTAATGCGTATATATATTTACTTTGTCATTAATTGTTTTATTTTCAGAGTTTCCTCCGGACATACATACGTACATACATACCAACTGCGCTTTATATATATATATATATATATATATTATATATATATATATAAATATATATATATAACGTAAAATCTTATTCAATGAACATACGTGTGATCAGCTGCATTAATCGGTAACTCGATTAATTCAGTGGATCTATCCCTGATGATTCTAGCGATGAAACTCGAGTAGGTTTCTATTGTATCCATTTCTTCAATAAATTTGCTCTACTTTGTATTGAGCACTTTGTATTTGTTTTATCACGGACTTAACCCTGGATCCTGTGCACCCCCAACGATCGTGCCCATATTCACCGGTAAGCCACCCTTTATATATATATATATATATATATATATATATATATATATATATATATAGATAGATAGATAGATAGATAGATAGATGAATATTAAATAACAATTATGTAAACTTAATTATTTACTCATGCTATTAAGATTTTATATATATATATATATATATATATATATATATATATATATGTATGTATGTATATATATATATATATATAATATATAGATAGATAGATAGATAGATAGATAGATATAGAGATAGATAGATGATAGATGAATATTAATAACAATTATGTAGACTTAATTATTTACTCATGTCTATTAAGATCTTTATAATATATATATATATATATATATATATATATATATATATATATGTATGTATATATATATATATATATATATATGTATGTTATATATATATATATATATATATATATATATATATATATATATATATATATATATATGTATTATATATATATATATATATATATATATATATATATATATATAGATAGATAGATAGATAGATAGATAGATAGATGAATTTAATAACAATTATGTAAACTTAATTATTTACTAATGTCTATTAAGATCTTTTATTATATTAATATATATATATATATATATATTATATATATATATATATTATATAGATAGATAGATAGATAGATAGATAGATGAATATTAAATAACAATTATGTAAACTTAATTATTTACTCATATCTATTAAGATCTACCTGCAGGACCGACGCTTATTAACCCCGAATCCCCCGCCTGCAGGCGGTCCAAACCTGCTTGGGGTCCGGGAAGAACAGGTTTCGTATGTTTTATACGAATACAACTTTATCAAAACTGACATATAGTGGAGTGGGGCCAGCGTATCATAAATACGGGGTGGGTATGAGACCCTTGCAATAGCTGTACCTGCTTGATTTAGATATGCCTCAAAACAGCCCATGTTATCGATGCATTTAGAATCCTGCAATGTCTTAATCGAGAAACCAACGTTTCCATAAAAATTGGCGTAGATATCTTTACAAAATCGGGTTTAATAAATAATTACTTGTTGTTATTGATTTCTACTATCAATTCACAAACATTAAAAACAATCCAATCAATGATTTGATATAGAAATCAATTAGAATTTGAATAAGTATAATCTTTTTATATGTGTTCTAACTTACTTTCGTTAGTATTTCTAATCTAATCTAAATAAAATTATACCATAGAATATAGACATGAAACAAATCAATGCCATACAATATAATTCCCAGTAATACTAGCACGTTGTTGGAGCCAATTACTGGAAGTATATATATGAATACACAATATGTATAACACCCCAACCGCTAGGCATGATATAACCCTGGACGGGTTGATATGCCGTTAAAATTAATAAACCATAAACCAACTAATCTAATATATTTTATTACATTAAAACTTAAATATTTGCGTTTTGCGGAGGAAGCATATTTTTGCGAGTACTTATAACAATGTTTTTGTGAAACCACACATAAAAAAGATTGATGTGCACGTGTGTGAAGATGTTTAGTGTAATAGAACAAATCTATTTTACCTACTAGGCAAAAATATTCTTTGGATATATAATCTGTTAATAGAATGAAGTGACATTGTGCTTGTACCACTGACACAAGAATTTGGGCCCTTTGAAGGACGAAAAATCTAGTTTTCCTCCTACGGCATACCGAGTATAAGAGAGCTACTTTTCGACATTTGCCTAGTGGTTACTACTGATATCGCCTCCGAGCAATTATTCGAGAAATTCTCCCTGCAGACAAGAGCAGATAATCCAACACCATTATTAATCATCGTACAGCTTTCTGTCTCAAAAATCCTTACGGTTTGGTTTGGTTTGGTTTGTTTTACGGCATATCAACCTCAGTGGGTCATTTAATTCCGACAAAGTTTTGAAATAAATTCATTCTTAATGGATGCTTAATTCTTTTTATAAACACATTTATCTATTTAACCCATAGATTGGACCTTAATAGGTACTACCACAATAGGGTTGGAGCAATCATATAGGTGCTAGGGCTGGACGTGACCAGCTGATTGATCGTAGGGGGTCTTTCCGACCGTCCGTCTAGCCCAAGTAAGGGCAAAGTGGAGTGTTGCGACTACTCAGCCACCTGGGTTCCAACCTTAAACATCACGGGTCGCCACTCACGGCCTACGGGTGGCCTCATTGGATGAGTCTTACTTCTCTGCAGAGATGTAGTCGGTGTATTCTAACGCCCCAGCCGACAGGGCGGAAATCCTTACGGTATCAGATGATGTTCTACACTTGTTCTAATGACAGCAGCAATTGCTCTTGCTAATAGTGCTGCTGTCCTCAACTTAAAAAAAAAATCATCTATTGATTAGAACATCATACTTTGTTTTTGTCTTTAAAAATTATTTAGCTTTGATTTTTTTGCCAACTTGACTAAGGAAGACCGATTTCTTAAAGATCAAAAAGTCGTGTTGGGAAAAATCGATCATCATCGGTGAAAAAAAAATCAATATTTTCTACCGAGATTATTAATTATGTGAAAAAAAGGGCACTTTCTTTATTCATTAATCTTTATTACCTTTCTGTTTTTCTATTTTTACTTTCTAATTACTCTTTTATGCTGTCCTTTTTAGAATGATTGGTATCATGTGACAACAAGTTCCTCAATTTTTCTTCAGCATTTTTATCGTCTACAATAACGTTTCTCTCTAAATGGTTAGTGCGATATTTAATATTATTATTTTTGTTTTGTTTTACATTTCCTTACAAAAGATTATAACTAATTGTTAATAAATCATCCCAATTAATCTTACGTATTTAATTTAATATCGCCAGTCAACTTTATAACATTATTATAGTGTTATGATATTAAGACAACAAGCTCCTCAATTCTTCTTCAGAATTTTATCGTCTACAATAACGCTTCTCTCTAAATGGGTAGATGCCATGTTCAACATTTCCTCATAGAATGTTTAGTTTTCGCTCATACCAGAAAACGTTTTTTTCAGCGCAGATAACATGAAAGATCTATTTGAAAATTTTAACATAGATGCCATCTTATCCTTCTTAAGAGAAATAAAAATATATCGAAAATTATAAATCAGATATAAAATACGCCTAGGAAACTACAAACAATGATGCTTGGCGGGGTTGTAGTTGTCTCTCCTTCATTCTGTCTCTCTTTGCTGTAGCGGCTTCTTTTCTCTCTTTTTCACTCCTTTTCGTGCACATAAGGGACCGGGTTAGCTCAGTCGGTAGAGCGTTCGGCTAGAAACCACAAGGTTCCTCGTTCGATACCGGTCCTCGCCAACTCAGCGTATGAGTAGCACAGGGATCTGTGCAGTAAAGTAAGGAGTTGATGGTAGGTGTGGCGCTCCGCCTCAGACGCCAAAACAACGACTTTACTTACTTACATAAGGATGATAATAGAAAGTGATAAAAATAAACAAATGTTTGTACCTTGCCAGAGAATTGAAAAAATAGAAGAAAATATGGAAGATAAAAGTAACAGTGATATCGATCATAGATGGAATCCTCACTCCAAATATCCTGATTACATCACAATAAATTCAGCTAGAATATCAGAGTAGTAATGTGAAGATAGTATTAATATATTATTAAATACTCAGAGGAGTAATGTGAAGACAGTATTAATATATTTATTAAATATATTATCAAATACTCAGAGGGGTAATGTGAAGACAGTATTAATATATTATTAAACATATTATTAAATACTCAGAGGGTAATGTGAAGACAGTATTAAATATATTATTAAATACTCAGAGGAGTAATGTGAAGACAGTATTAAATATATCATTAAATATATTATCAAATACTCAGAGGAGTAATATGAAGACAGTATTAAATATAATATTAAATACCAGAGGAGTAATGTGAAGACAGTATTAATATATTATTAAATACTCAGATGGGTAATGTGAAGACAGTATTAAATATTCATTAAATATATTATCAAATACTCAGAGGAGTAAATGTGAAGACAGTATTAAATATAATATTAAATACCCAGAGGAGTAATGTGAAGACAGTATTAAATATATTATTAAATACTCAGATGGGTAATGTGAAGACAGTATTAAATATATTATTAAAATACTCAGATGGGTAATGTGAAGACAGTATTAAATATATCATTAAATTATTATCAAATACTCAGAGGAGTAATGTGAAGACAGTATTAAATATAATATTAATACCCAGAGGAGTAATGTGAAGACAGTATTAAATATATTATTAAATACTCAGATGGGTAATGTGAAGACAGTATTAAATTCATTATTAAATATATTATTAAATGCTCAGAGGAGTACTGGGGTAACTTGAAGTCATTCAAGAGGAAAAAAACAGTTGAAATTAGTGTGAAAAACTAGCAAAGAGGGAAAATAATAATAATAATAATAATAAATTAACATCAATATTTTCTATTTAATAGTCAATAACATCTGTTTCATATTCTATCCAATTATTCAAGTGGAATTTTTGGCCTTTTTTTCCGTTACTCTGGAGTTTGGCATTTTTTTTTTGTTTTATGATAGAGTCATGAAAATTGTCAGAGGAACATTACGTAAAAGAATACATATGCTCGGAATAACGAAGAATAAACAAAGCCATCTACTTGAATAATTTCATTGAATATAAAACATCTGTCTCAGATTATTAAATAAAAGATTTGATTATATGTATTCTATTTCATACATCATCATCATCATCATCATCATCATCATGTTGCACTGTTAGCATGGATCTCCATGACTCTCTCTCTCTCTCTCACACACACACACACACTCTCTCACTCACTCACTCTCTCTCTCTCTCTCTCTCTCTCTCGCCAACCGTGCCTATCGGTTATCGCCCCTTGCTAAGGTCTTCAGCACGGTATTCACAATCCGTACAGTGCTGATTGATGAAGGTTTTTTGCTGGTGTGTCCATGCGCAAGTGCCCATAGGATAACATCACCTATGAGCTCGTCGCTGTTTCACCAACAGTGTCCAGCATGTATAATTCGCCTCACCTGGATAGTTTGTGTAATAAAAGGAAAGTAACCATCCAGCTATTTTCTTGCGGGGTGCTATTTCCAGGATTTGTTCAAAACAGCACGCAACTTTCTAGATTTTTCTCCAAGTGCTTCATTTGAGTCCATGTGGTGCTAATAGCACTGATACGGCTATATCTATAAAAATAATAAGATTATAAGATATTAGTAATAATATATTATTGATACTATGGCAAATTCCATAAAGGAAGTTGAGCGCTTTTAAAAGAAAATAAAACGCTGCCAAAACAGGATCTTTCGGCCTCCTACCTCCATCGTGGCCACAGTTAATATCTACCCATCTGAAGAGTGAATTAGCGTGAAATTCAGAGTTGCGGGGATACAGT
>CM042147.1:109595578-109610578 GCA_023376005.1 Doryteuthis pealeii | reverse complement strand
AAGCAAAATCCTCATATATTTATTAAAGGAGTAAAACAAAATTCTTTTGAAATAAAACAATTTGAAATGGTAACTTAGTCCTGTCCCCATCAAATAAAATGTTTTGTGCATCTATTAATACTTAATCAAACAATTATTTTGAATATTTTCCACATAGATTTTCCACAAAACCGTAAGTATTTAATAATTTGTAAACTTTTTTGTTAACTTCTTGTTATTGAAAAAAAATAGACGAGAGTAAAAAACAATTCTTAAAATTGCTTACTCAAATTTTGAGTGTATATAACGCAAGAATATTGTGACGTAAGCTGTGACGTAAGCTGTGATGTAGTTTTTGTTACAGACAGAAATACACACAATATCCATTATTAATAGACTAGCAAGTATATGCAACCTCTGGGCGTAAGTATTTACGTTTTAATGTAATGGAATATATTAAATTAGAAAGAATGACGAAATTAAATAAGAACGCAATAAAAAGATTACACTTATTTTAATTATATTTTAACTGGTTTCTATATAAAAATCATTGGCTTGATTTTAATACATTGGAGAATAAAACAATAATATCTGATATCAATAACACTAAGTAATTATTTATTAAATCCGGTTTTGTTAAAACCAGTTTGCAAATTAACCAAATCTTATATTATGTAAACCTTCATTTCTTAGTGATATATAAGACACATTGCAGGATTTTAAATGCGCTAATAACATGAGTTGTTTTGAGGCAAATCTAACTCTGATTTTCATAAACGTTGTTAATAAATAAGATTTATTCTATGTATCAATGATTTTGAGTATATATTAAATACTCATGGATAAACTTACGCATTTCCTGAGGGTATTGTGAAATAGTTTCGGTTACAGATTGACACCGAACCTCCATTATAATAAGATATGTATTGATAAGTTGGTTGAATTAAGAAAATGGTGGTGAAACCTCAGTTGGGACAATCATTTACATGCTAGAGCTTGACATGACCAGCTGATTGATCGGAGGGGTCTCTCTGACCGCCCATCTAGCTCAATTAAGGACCGAAGAGGAAGAAAGAAAAACAAAAAGGAAAAGAAGAAAGACGGAATGAAAGAGAAAAGAAGGAGCAAAGAAATGGGAAGGAAAGAAAGATTAAAGAATAGAGAAGGAAAAAAAAGTGCGAAGGAAAGATAAGGGAATTAAACAGAGAAGAAGGAAAGTGAAAGAATATAAAAAGAAAAAAAGGAAAGAAACGTGGGGGTGGTGTTAGTAAAGATAAAGAGAGTAGGAAGGAAAGTGTAAGGAGGAGGGAGAGAAAAACCCAAGAAGAAGCAAAAACAGATCAAAGAAGGAAAAAAGAATAAGGAATAAGGAAGGAAAGACAAAGCGGGAGTGAAGGAAACATCAGAAAAAAGAAGCATAGGAAAAGAAGGAAAAAAGAAGGAAAGAAAGAAAGACTAATAAAGAGAGAAGGAAACAAACGAGAAAAAAGAAAGACAGATGGATATTTCTATGTTAAATCATCCAGAAAAAAGTAAAATTGTTACCCAACCCCTTTCAATTCTTCTGGATTTTTTTTCAGGTATGGACTATGTTAACGTTAGACAATCCCAAAAATTTGCGCTTCCAATTCCAAAAATTGTCCGAGTTGTGTCTATTTTTAGCTCTCTAAATTTGGTTGGGTTCGCGAAAAATATCAACTTTTTGTAATTTATTTTTATCTGTAGAATGAGTTCTAGAGCTTCCCTACTATTAAAAATTGGTTTATAAAAGCATTTTGCCCAAGGAATCCAGAAATGATATAAAAAAGTTTTTAAATTAACCAATTTTAGATTAATGATGATTTCTGATTTTTGGATAGCAAGATCCATATCCCGATGTGGCACTGCATCTATGACAGTTTTTTTAAAATTATTATTTCTGATATATTGAACATTATTTGGTATTGAACGCTCAAATTTTGTGGATTGTCTAACTTTAACATCTGGACAAAATTTCAGAAAAATTGAAGGGGTTGGGTTACATGGCCTAGATGATTTTACATGGAATTACCCAGATGAAAGAAGGAAGAATGAAAGACAAAAGAAGGAGGAATTAAACAGTCAAGAAGAATAGCGGATGCGAGTTAGAAAAAAAAAAAAGTGAGACTTGGGAGTTTGATATTTTTGTCTGAGGCGGAGCGCCACATCTACCAGATCAAAGTTCTCCTACTCATGTGCTGAGTTGGTGTGGGTCGATATCGAACCCGGAACCTTGTCGTTCCTATGCAGATGCTCTACCTACAGCTTAGCCGGCCCATTCAATTGAGCGATACATTTCAGGGCTTCGGTAAAGTGTCCAGCTGGGAACCCCAAGTTTCCTGGTTCGATACTGACCCTTGCCTACTCAGTGTATGAGTAGCACAGGGATCTGGGCAGTAAAGTGAGGGGCTGATGTTAGGTGTGGCACACGGCCTTAGAAGCTAAAAACAATCTCCTTCGTCTAGCGCTAGTGGAAAGGGGATAGACTCCCTCGCTATCTGGCCGATAGCGACTTTAGGCTATCCCGACGACTTTACTTAGCCGTGAAGCTGGGAAACAATCCAAGATGGCCATTACGAATGAGGTAACTTTAATGCGCGCTTCCTAGATATCGCCTTGTGCCAAACTTGGGAATGGTTAGTCAATACTGACAGAAGATCTGTTGTTTACTCAACGCAAGGATAAAAGAAAGGTAAGCGCATAATTGCGATCAATTTGACGGATATTTTTTGTGTGTGTGTGTGTGTGTGTGTGTGTGTGTGTGTAATATATATGTGTGTGTGTGTGTGTAATATATATATATGTTGTGTGTGTATATATGTGTAATATATATGTGTGTGTGTAATATATATATATATATATATTATATATGTGTGTGTGTGTGTGTGTGTGCGCGATTTTTTTTCTTCATCCCTTCTGGCCCCAATGAAAGCATTTCCCCGCCAGGAGGCGCATTATTGTCGGTCTTGCGCAAAGGAAGCATGAGAGAAGAGAAGCAATTTATCGCCATTTTTTCCTCTTTTTTTTTTTTATACCGGCTTTGTTATTAACACTTCTTTGATTTCCATCTTTTAAATATTTTTTTTTCATTCTTTCTCCTCTTTAATGCTTTTCTTCTGATCTCATCATTCCCCTCCCACCACCACCTGCTTTTGTTTCTACCATTGAGGGTAATTACATTCATCCTATTCACATCATTCATTTTATTTTATTTTCCACCGGAGGTCGCCTACTCTAGAGCAAACTTATCTCGTCTACAAGTTCTATTGTCCAGTAAAAAAGCAACCTCTATCTGCTCTGTCGGCGGGGATTAACATACGTTGACTATTTCCCCTGCAGAGAGGTACACACCCTGGTTCTGATACGAATCTGCATCTGGTGTTGAGGTTCCAATTCCCGACATCTGGGAAATGTGATATATTACTGCCATTACTCCTAGGTCCATATGTAGAGGTGCAGTCGGTGTAGAGGTGCAGTCGTTGTATTCTGCAGCCCTAGTCAACAGAGTTGAGTATTAGACAGGAATACTTTAAGCCATATAATTACGGTAAAACATCACTGTTATTGATAACTAGGAACAGTTGCTTGAAGCCATGTTGTTTGATGATTGTTTTGTTTTACGGCATATTAACCCTTTTCGGGTCATTTAATGTCAAATCAAATCATTTTGATATCAGGTCGCTTATAGTACCTGCTGTTGCTTAAATGGTCACCCATCTAAATAGTGAACAGGCTTATTGCTACTTAGCGGAGGTGCGTGGTGTAATGGTTAGTGTCGTGGGAAACGATACGGTGAGACAAATATAAATCCTGTGCGTGGCTGTTTGCATTTCACATAGAGCTAATACTCTTTGGAAAGGTACGGATCCAGCTATTCATCGTTCAGCTATAGGTAAAAAGCAAGCTAGACTGGGTTCTTTAATCTTGGTATATCTAGGATAAGGAAAAATCTGAATTCAAACCAAAGACTGTTTTCGTTCATCAAAAACACTGTGAGCTCCGCATTTCTTCCTACATATACATACAGGGTTCCACATTTATATATATATTTACCAACCCCTCCGCACGAGCAGGATGTGACACAAGGTCAATTTCTTAAGCGAAGTTCGACAAGTTTGAATTCAGAGTTTTCCTTCTCCTTGACCGGTTGTCTAACCAAGGTTAAAGAGCCCAGTCTGTCCTACTATTTATCCATAACTGGAGGGAGAGTAGGATTCATACCTTTCCCAAGAGTATTAGCGCTAAGTGAAATGCAATTACCATATCCATGTTTTTAACTCGGGGTTACGAGCCCATTTCCCATGACTTTAACCATTACACCACGCGCTTCAGGGTCCCACATTCAACTTCATTGATCTAACGGGAACCGGTGCTTTCAGCGTGACTTGATCATAAGCCAGTGTAGTTGCGTGTAAAAACAATGACTTCGATATTGAATAAACTAAGAAAAGACATGCCGTAAAACCAACCAACCTACCAGCCGAGCAAATAACCAGCCAACAAATATATATATATATACGAATAGTTTGTCAAACTCTTGCTGGGCACGCAACTATTTTGACCATGTGTCAGACTAGTCTCAACGTTTTCTTCAGGATTTTGATGACGTTTGAATGCCAATAAAATCTCTGATTCTGCGACTTTAAATGTTTTTGAATGTCTATCGTTGTGCAATAGTTAATAAGCTCGTATATCAATTATCCAATGTAACGCATTCGATTCTCACTAGGCACACAGAATAACGTATCCATGTGCCAGACTACAAATTGTAAATATTGGTTTGTGTCTATCATACAAGAGTCGACATAAAATGTATTATTTCATATTCTATTTCTCTCTCTTTCTCTCTGTCTGTCTGTCTGTCTGTCTCTCATATTCTCTCTCTAACTTTAGAATGTTTTGAACAGTTTAATTTATTATAGTAAATTGATGATATCAATTCACTCTCTGTCATATATTTATCCAGCCACTACACCAAAATTACACAATGTAATCTTTAAGCGGGGGAATTCAGGATTTTATTTCTTCTAGATGGTCTGCCTAATCAAGACCAAATAACTCAGTCTATCCTACTATTTACTCGGATTATAGACCCTATTGGTTCTAATTGATAAACATGGTTAAAATATCTTCTCCATTCTCCAAATATGCGGAGATCCTCCAGACTGTTTGCATTTCAAGTAGTGCTAAAACCTCAACAACACTTTTATTACTGCACCTCCTATTGCTTAAGTGGTCACCCAACTAAGAATTAACAAGGTCATCGCTGCTTACCTTCAGTGTTGTAGCGGGAACTACTTGACCGTAAGTCTAAATGTATTAGTCTTAAAGGGAATGTAATAGCATGACTGGAGTTTGAACCCGCTTACTACGATGTTGCAGTTGAACATGTTATCCAATACTCCATGGGGATTCCCCTTTCATTCAAAACAAAAGATAAAATCCTGTCAAAATGTGTGATTAGATATGTCTTATTTGCCTTGAACAGTGAAAAATAAAAAAAAATCTTTTGTTTATCAAAATGGCTACATGAAAATGTAAATGATCCATGGTGATGATATGATAAAGGTCTTACTTGGTACACTTCTGCTTCTGGTTGTTCATCTAGGTCGGCTGCCATCTCAGGTTGGACTTACCTCTATGCTGGGGGTTGATTCTTCTTTGTTAATTTCTTCTTCATACTGGGCTGGTCATTGTTTTTGATATCCAATTAACAAACAATGTCCAACATATCGGACTTCCGGTTTCGACCGGGGGTCCAGTGAGCTTCGGCCGCTGGACCTTACAAGTTAATAGCGTCGATCCCAGGGGGCTATCCCCCCAGGCTACACCTGCCCCCTTGACTTAAAGAGGCAGGGCTGGGTTTATTGCCCAGCGCCTGAGGCTCCCCATTGAGGGGGAATGCCGAAGGGATCGACGCAATATTTGTTCTTTCCCGCCCATAAACTTCGGCTTGTTGGTGGGCCCACGTTAAAACGAGGCCGTGTGCCCAGCTCATACAAGTGGGGTATGAGGCAAATACATCCAATTAACAAACAAGCCTTGGTTGTTTTCTTGATCAAGCTTAATTTGGCAACCTTGCCCACTTGATTCCAACGCAGAGGTGGGAGAGATCTTAATATAAACTACTTTACTGCTACAATAGTTTGGGTCCCCAATGAGCTGAAACCATTGCTATTTCGAAATAAATGTTAATTCCTTTGAGATGCCCAACACCGACCCAATTAATGCTCACTTATCCGTCGACCTGCCATTATCATATCATTTACATCATCCTTTTCCTATAACCTCTTGTGTATATAAAAGCCATCCTTGTGCCAGACTTATGATGATTAAAAAAAATTCGTGTCTGTTAAATAAGCATTTTTTCATCGATCCCTTGTCTGGTTCACAACGTTTTTTGCCTCTCATTAATTTTTTTCTTCCGTTTCTGAACTTTCATCCATTTTCCCAATGGTCGATTTCCCCATATTTCATTCATCTTCCCTAATGTCCACCCTTCCTTCTTCTTTTACACAGCCACCTCTTCTCTTTTCACTTCCACCACTCGTGTATAAGTCGAGTGTTCAAGTAAAAAAAAGTCAGGCAAACAAAAAATAAATCGGTATTGATCTATACGCCAGTAGATTGAATTAGATCGAAATCTGTGTAAAAATGAGAACGGCTTGAAACCAGCTTTATACTAGACATGGAAATTATCGAGTCTTAAGCATAAAAAAGAAAAGATCGTATTGCAATTCACTTAAAAGCCACCGAAGGCTACCGTTAAGCTAACTAGTTATTTATTAAGCTTAACTTAGTTATGATACAATGCCAGTAGTATGAGACACCCAGTGAGAATCAAACTCCCTGCAATGGTCTGCTAGTCGGTCTTGCTAACTACGTGAGTTACCCAGTTATTTACTGATCTTAACTTAGTTGTGATACAAGGCCTGAATTATGAGGCATCTGATGAGGATCGAACTTGCAAACAATGTTCTGCAAGTCTATCTTCCTAAACACATAAGGAATCTAGCTATTTACTGAGCTTGATTTAGTTATGATACAAGCTCAGAAGTATGGGGCACCCGGTGAGAATCGAACTCATCAACAATGTCCTGCTACTTTACCATGCTAACCACGTGAAGTGGTCAGTTATTTACCGATCTTAGCTTATTTGTGGCACAAGGCCAGAAGTATGGGTCACCCAGTGAGAATAGAACTCACTAACAATGGTCTTCTAGTTTATCTTCCTAACCACATGAGGTGCCCCAGTTATTTAATGATCTTAGATTAGTAGTGACACAAGGCCAGAAGTATAGGTCACCCAGTGAGAATCGAACTCACTAACAATGGTCTACCAAACTAGCAATGGCGTCCTGGGTATGACACTAAACTTCATCTGATGGTGAGTCTCTAGTTCTGGAGCTCTGGGTTGTGTGGAGTACCCCTTCATTGTCATTACGCACAGGTCGACTTTTATGTGGAAACGTAGTACCTGTTAGGGTCACATCTATGAGTCACATACATTAGTTTAGAAACATCTATCAGTTTAGAACATATTCGTATTCCATATGACCATGTACTCCCTTTTCCTAAAAAAAACTTAACCCCCACTCCAAAAAAAAATGTAAATATAAACTGCAAATTATTATTACTAGTACAAAATAAAAAACGCTCTCCGGGCGATGTAAAAATAGATTTTTGAAACATATTGCCTGAGGGATGGGAGTAAAAAATTCAATGTCAGCGAGTTTGTACCCTAAGTAAGTAAAATCATCAAATTCATTAAAGGATTAAAAAATAAAATAATTTGAAATGTAAACTTTAAATATGTATTAAAATAAAACAAACTATATATAGATATATAATACCAGTCATGTATTTATTAAAACTTGTTTTAAAAAACAATGAGGACTGTCTAATGTTGCATGTTCAAATTTTGAATGTATTCTATGTTATGACAACTTTGGGTAATGTTGACGTAAGCAGTGACGTAATTTTTGTTACAGACAAAAACCGGAAGCGAATCTCCATTATTAATAGAGATGTATTAAGAATACTTATTTCAATCAATAGAGCATCGACCAAGGAACCACAAGGGTCGCATAAGTAACACGGCAAGGATTTGTGCATTTGAGTAGGGAGCAGATAGTAGGTGTGGCTCTCCATCTCAGACGCAAACAGAATGTCCCTGATCTAGCGCTAGTGAAAAGGTAATAGACTCCTTCGTTGTCCGCTCGATACCGACAATTAGCCATTCTGTCGACTTTACTTACTTAGTTACTTAAAGCTATAATTGTTTACTAAGCTAGAATAATTTTAGTTACTTGAAACCATATAACTGTTTGTAAATGGAGGCGCGTGGTCTAATGGTTAGAGTCGTGGGAAACGGACTCGTCAACCCGAGTTCAATTCCTGGACACAGCTGTTGGCTTTTCACATTGCGCTAATACCCTTGGGAAAGGTATGAATCCAATTCTTCCTCCAGCTATGGGTAAATAGCAGGGCAGACTGGGCTCTTTAACCATGGCTAGGTAACCAGTCTAGGAGAAGGAAAACTCTGAATTCAAACCTGTTAAACTCCGCTTAAAAAATTGACCTTGTGTTGCTTCCTGCTCGTGCGGAGGGGTTGGTAAATATATATAACTGTTTGTAAACAAATGTCTATTATTACATACAAATAATTAGTTGAAACCATATAATTGTATATGAATTATTAGTATTAGATAGGAATACTTGAAACTACTAAAATCATTCATTAGATATGAACACTTGATATTGTAGGGGATTATCTTCCCTTTGACGGAAGAGTTATCTTCTCGCTGCGTTGCTGTTTGTTTCCACTAGAGGACCTCTGGTATTTAAGCGTCTGGTTAGAACTTGTCTTCCTCTTAGCTGGATCTTCTCAAGAACTGCTATGGGCTAGAGTCTATCTACGCCCTTCTCGGTGGGGCTTTTGTCCCCCCTTACGTTACTGTAAGTCCTTTATACAGCATGGACTATCCTTTAGTTCCATGTCTGTAACATTTATATGTTAGGTACATTTGGGTATCTTGTTTATACCTAAATATTGTATATGTATTTACATGTTCTATTCTCCTGTACATTATGTATCTTATCGTTTCCATGTGCTGTTATATATATTAATATTTTTGTCTCACAACGTGTCGGAATTGTATGTTCATTAATTAACATTGAATCTTACAATATCATTTAACCATGTGCAAAAAAAATCAGAAGAAACAACTACACAAAAATGTAGATATAAATATACAGTTAACGCGATTCTCTAATCTCTAGCACTAACACCATAGGAAAAGGTACGAATCAAACTATTCTCCCTCAAGCTATGGGTAAACAGTAGGGCAGACTGGCCTCTTAAACCTTGGTATGGCAGTCGGTCTAGGAGAAGGAAAACTCTGAATTCAAACCAAAGTGGCTCTCTTCTCGTTAGTCAAAACCTTCCTTCCTTTCTCTAGGTATTAAATAACTCTTGACGGGTTGACAAACCGTTTAAATAAATGAATAAATGAATTCATCTTATTGACAACTATGATCCTTTTTTTGTTTAAAGAATCGTTCGTGTTGCATACCCTTCTTCACTTCACTTACTTCTTGTCGTATTTTCTATTCTGGCCAGCTGCTATTCTGATCGTCTTTGGTATATCTTCTAAGGCCTAGCGTCTGGAGTTGACTTGGGGACTTCGGTCTGGTCTTCTATTGGGGATTTCTCTTTGTCAGAAGCCCTATGTCATTGTTAGTTTTTTAGGTAATAACACAAGACTTCGATTTACTTTGATCTTCCTTTATTTTTAAATCCCCAAACCAGACATCTGCGCAGGTGAGACTTACATCCTACGAGCTCGGCTCCTACCTTCTAACTGACTGAGACTTACTTACTATCCTTAAACCGGAAGACAGGGTCTTCTATGCCTTCCGGTTCTCACGATTTATCCCCGGAAGGCAAGGTGAGAGTGAGGTCAAGCGCCGTTACACACTCTCAAGGCCTAATAATTATGTAACATTCGTTCATTAGTTAAAAACTACTTTGAGAGCATATCCTCCCGATTCTTCTTCTTCTTCTTCTTCTTCTTCTTCTTCTTCTTCTTCTTCTTCTTCTTTCACTGGGCATAAAATAACTCTACACGGGTTGACAAACCGTTTAAATAAACAAATAAATATAGATAAATAAATTCATTTTATTAGCAGCAATGATGTTTTTTTTTGTTTAAAGAATCCTTCCTTCATTAGTCAAAAACTACTTTGAGAGCACCTTATCCTCCTCCTCCCTCTCCTTCTCCTCCTTCTTCTTCTTCTACTTCGTATAAAATAACTCTACTCGGGTTGACAAACCGTTTAAATAAACAAATAAATAAATAGATAAATAAATTAATTTTATTGGCAACAATGATGTTTTATTTTGTTTAAAGAATCCTTCCTTCATTAGTCAAAAACTACTTTGAGAGCACCTTATCCTCCTCCTCCCTCTCCCCCTCCTTCTTCTTCTTCTTCTCTTCTTCTTCTTCTTCTTCTTCTTCTTCTACTTCGTATAAAATAACTCTACTCGGGTTGACAAACCGTTTAAATAAACAAATAAATAAATAGATAAATAAATTCATTTTATTGGCAACAATGATGTTTTTTTTGTTTAAAGAATCCTTCCTTCATTAGTCAAAAACTACTTTGAGAGCACCCTATCCTCCTCCTCCTCCCCCTCCTCCTCCCCATTCTTCTTCTTCTTCTTCGTATAAAATAATTCTACACGGATTGACAAATTGTTTAAAGAATCCTTCCCCTAAAAGTTGTTTCTCGTCTTCAGTTTTATCCTATTAATAATGATCAATTGATTGAACGCCTACCAGTTAAAGAATATCGCATTATGTCTGTTAACTTCGTAACTCTATTCCATAGAAAACGAACACCGGATTCCTCGCTACGTGTCTTATTGATTCGCTATAGTCTTGAGCGGTACGACCAATAAAAGACGTGTTTTCTACCGGAAATGCTCTTTTCCCGCGCAAATTATTCATTCCATTAATGTTGTTGTTGTTGTTGTTGTTTCTTTGCATTTATTTATTTCGTTCAACTTCGGAGCTGCTGTCTTTAATCCCTTTTGAAGTCTTATGCAAGATGAATCGAATTGCAACGCATCAGACTGACATCGGTGACCTCTGTCGATGCAATATAGGAATGCAGCTGCAATGGCGAGATGTTCGATTAGAAAATTTCACCCTCCCCCCCTCTATTTTCGATATCGACAATTGCTTTCGAGTCACAAATGTGTATCGATCTTATCATCGTCGCGTATTTTTCTTTTCTGTTTTATGCCAATATAAACGTTGACAAATGTTTTGAAGGTTCTGGAAATAGTTTAATGAACACGGTATATATATATATATATATATATATATATATATATATATATATATATTTATCAAGACAACCCTAATAAAAAAGAAATAAAAAAGTTATAAAACTCAGCTAATGAATTTATTAGCAAGCCACCCAAAAAAACAAAAACACCTGTTTAAAAGACTAATGTTAAAAATGAAATTCCTTTCCACTCTCACAAAAACAGGAAGAGGGGTGAAATACTCATGTATATATATATACAGGCATGCAAGAATTCATTTTCATATTATCAATCAAAGCCTGAAGAAGATACCAGAAGATCTGAAACACGTGTTGCATATGTAAAACAAAATAATTAAACAATTTTTTTCTGAGAACAAAATACATTTTGCGGACCTTTTTTTTTATAATATATATATATATATATATATATATATATATATATATATATAAAATGTTGTTCTGGTTCCAACGGGAGAAAATTTAATATTTTATAAAAAAGAAGAAGGTCCGCAAAATGTATTATGTTCTCAGAAAAAATGTTAAAATTCTTTTTATCTTACATATGCGACACGTGTTTCTGATCTGTTGTCTTCTTCAGGCATTGAGTTATTATTTAGGTAGAATATGTCCGATATTTGATAGGTTGTGTGTGTTTCTGCAACTTTTCTATTATATATATATATATATATATATATATATATATATATATATATATATATATATGTGTGTGTGTGTGTGTGTGTGTGAGTGTGTGTGTGAGTGAAAATTAAAAAACAAACACGGGATATTATAATGGATGGAAATTTATAGTCGATGTTCGAACATTTCGGTTTACAATGGAAACCTTCTTCAGGACTGTGAAATTAAAAAGAAACAAGTATTTATGTGTATAAAAGACGATGAATGCTTTGTATGCGTTGAATTTAAAAAATGTGCTGAAAAAAGGTTTGTTACTGTTCGTTGATTGGCGTTTATAGTTGAATATTGATGACGTGATTACTGCGTGCGAAAGTGAGAATTAATGATAGGAACACGTGAAATCGAAAAGCCAAACGTGATTGGCTCACGTTGACATGTTGAAAAGGCGTGACGTATTCCATATAAATATTAATGTATAAAAACGTCGTCGCGTATTTTTTCATTTTATGCCCAGATAAACGTTAACCAATGTTTTAAAGGTTTTTAAAACAGATTAATTAGAGAGAGAGAGAGAGAGAGAGAGAGAGAGAGAGAGAGAGAGAGAGAGAGAGAGAGAGAGATGACATGTTTATCTGTTAACAGCTGACATTATAATTATATAGTTAAAGATGGTCATGTTGAAAAGTAATTTAAGAATAATTAAAAATCGAATATATATATATATATATATATATATATATATATATATATATATATATACTTGGTTTTAGGACTACTCATTGTTTAAAAAAATCAGTTTAATTGGTTTTAATTAGCCGTAATTAGCAATTATGTCAACAATAGAACAATCCCTGTCTTATATTATATACGATTCTCTTCTTCCCCTGTATACAGAGTTAACGTGAGTGGGGGAGTTAACGGGAGTAATCGAGTTAACAGGAGTAGGAGGGCCCACAGCCTGTAATGGTTTTATTACTAAAAAAATCAGCACTCAAACCCCCCTTCTAGCATCTCCTAACTCTTGGTAGATTCGCCCCTCCCTTTCTCCAGACCAAAGAGAAATTTTGGTTTGTTTTAATAAAACAAAACAAAAGTATCTTTTTACGGCATGATTTCAATTTTAGTTGAGCGTAAATTTTACGAAATTGAAATCATGCTTTAAAATAGATTTTTTAAATTACTTTAATTATTAATTTATAGAGTCTTGTTTAATATGATTATTAAACTTACTTTAAAAAATATTTCATGTTGGGTAAAAAAAATAGTTATATATTTAAATATTATGGAATTTAAATGAGCAAACATTGACTACCCCCACTGTTTAAGTGAAAGTTTTCTTCGGGCTTAAAAGTTTGTTTTAGTTAAAACTAAAACAAACTAGACTGACTTCTGATTTAGGTCGGTAAAATTAAAACGGAAAGTTTTTTGCTGGTACCAAATGACAGTTTAACTGCAAGTCTATGAATTAACTTTTTGCGAATTTGGTTACGGTTTTAGGGGATTATGGTTGGTTTTTCTTACGTATTGCTTAAAAAAAAATAAACAAAAAACACAAATTACTATACATTTAATGTTGAAAAATATTTTTAAACTAAGTTTAATTAAAAATATACATTGCTATATTAACACAAACAACTGTCACAATAATAGATTCAATAATTAATTTCAATGGTTAATTAAATGTATAGTAATTTGGGTTTTTTGTTGTTTATTTTTTTAAAGCAATACGTAATTAAAAACAACCTTAATCCCCTAAAACCGTAACCCAATTCGCAAAATGTTAATTCATAGAATGTAGGGCTGACTTCTGACTTAGGTTGGAAAATTAAAACGGAAATTTTTTTGCTGGTACCCAATGACAGTTTAACTACAGCCTATGAATTAACATTTTGCGAATTGGGTTACGGTTTTAGGGGATTAAGGTTGTTTTTAATTACGTATGGCTTTAAAAAAAATAAACTCTGTCTTTAGTCTTTTTATTTATGCAGAAAATAGTATCAATCAAATATATACCACTCCGATATTACAGTCTGAATAATACAAATAATTGTAATCTTTGTGGAGTTACGTCCTGGCCTCTTGCCTCAAAACCTGCTTGCTGGTGACTGCTGAAAAAAACAAAAAAAACAACAAAAAAACACCAGCTACGATTGAAGTCCTTAGCGGAAGCGGTGTGAAAAAAACAAAAACAACTAGGGTTTAGGGTTTAGGATTTGGGGTTGGGGTTTAGGTTTAGTTTAATGGAAAATAAATAAATAATTTGGGCTCTGTTTTTTCTGAGTCACCCTGTATACAGGGTGACCCAGAAAAAACAGAACTTTGTAATAAAACAGTTAATTTTAACTAGAGGGGTTTAGGGTTAGGGTTGGGTTTTCAGTGGAAAATGCCCTAAGTTGGTTCTTTTTTTTTTTTTTTTCAAGTGATACCGCTTCGGATTACAGACTTCAATCATAGCTGGTGTTTTTCCACCAGTCAGCAGCTAGCAGTTTTTGAGGCAGGAAGCTAGGACGGAACTCCGCAAAGATTACCATTATTTGTATTATTCAGACTATTGTCCTCGTCTTCATTGTTATCTGTACAAAGTTTCGGCTGATGTGCCCTCTGGCCTTCTTCGGGTATTTCTTGTCGGACTCGGGAACCTTCTTGTAATTGGGAGCCATCACGGAACTTTGAACCCAACCCTTTATTAGGTCCACGGGGGTATCCTGTTCTCATTCCACTAACCATAGCTGGGGTACAGGTGTTAAGCTGTGTTAATTATTATTCTATGTTACTGCTGTCCCTGATCAGGATTGAACCTGCAGTCTAGAGATAACTGGCATTTAGAACTGTCTTAATCTAACTCCTTTATCTAATAGGATATGTGTTCAATTGGACAATCCAGTGTGAATTTTTTCAATTGCAAAAGTTACAATTTATTTTGTAAAAACGGATTTTAAGTAGCCTCTTGGCAGGCATCTTGATCAAAATGGACGAAAAAAACGTTTTAAATATATCATAAATAAATTATATGGATAATATTATTTT
>CM042147.1:109585578-109590578 GCA_023376005.1 Doryteuthis pealeii | reverse complement strand
AGTATTTCTTTTCATATACGTTTGGTTTGAATTTGATGTGATAAATTTGCTCCGTTTAATCGAACGCAATATTTAAAGCTGCAAGCGATATCGATTAACTACTGATAACTAAATAAACAAACAAGTAAATGAAACAAATAAATAATAAGATAAATAAGCACACATTTTTTTTATTAACCGGTACATTTCAACTGAACCGTACACAATATCCAGAAGTATTCTAAAAGAGAGAAGAAAAAAAAAACTTTGAATGTTTACTGAATTTATTGAGGTGATATAAACTTTTTAGACGATCTGTTAAAAAAAGGTTAATCGAAATATTTAGATAAATATAAAAACTCACATAATCTGTTACTGTCCTGTCTGTTGGGTCTGTAGAATTCACTGACTGCACCTCTGCAGAGTGGTCAGACCCACCCCCATGGAGCCACCGGTTGGTCGTGGGTGGCGACATGTGATGGAATCCTGGATGCTGAGCAGTCCATGACGTACAATACTTCACTAGGAATGAATACTTCAAATTATTTCTAAATTTTAAATAAAGTATCTTATTATTATTCATTATTAGCTTAACTGCCTCCCTATCGGGCGACAATTAAGCGAGCTTTCTTTTCCTTGTAGCCTTAACTCTTTTAATTGGAATCTCATCCATGGGGATTTCCTTTTGCTGGGCATACTACTGCCGATTGGGATACGCAATAATAAACTAAAAAAAAAAGAACTCAAAATTGATCACTGCATCTAAGTATTGCATTAATGTTCAAGTTTATCTTTTAAAAGTTCGATTATAATTCTTCTGCTGTCACTTAATTTAAATGAAATTTGATATACGTAAGTCATTACTTTTCGTACAAACAATTATTTCTATTTCATGGGTGACTTTCGCATGATTTCACAATTGATTTCGAATAATACCGAGTTTATTTCCAAATTATAAAAATTGTTATCGTAAAAAAAAAAAAGAAAACAAATTCGAAAAAAAAAATCGTAGTAATTAAAACATGGGAATCCAAATTTTCAGGATTGCAGGGTCCTGATTCGAACCGGGATATTTTTAATTTGGCCTGATTCCAAAATGGTATGGTAAGTTGGGCCATAGCCTCTAGGAGTAAAGTTGATAAGATGTGACACACGCACATTCTGACATTTGCATTTATTATCTGAAATTTATTGAATAATATTATTGTCATTCAATTCCGGCTAAATAAGATGGAATATTTAGAGTATTACTGATTGTGATTGATTGATTGATTCAGTTCAATAGCATGTCAACCTGTATATGATTATTTCATGCCTAGAGGTTAGGGAATCGCTTTCATTGTATATTCATATTTACATTTTTTGTGTAGTTGTTTCTACAAATGATTTTTAAACAGATCTATTTGATTCATAGTCGAGACCCTAACAGGTACTACCACTCCAGATCAAGTTTAGCGCTAATAGAAAGGTGATAGACTCCCTCGTCGTCCGGCTGGTATTGACAATAGACCACTCCACCGACTTTACTTTATTACTGTTCATTTAGAACTTATTTGGCTTAAATAGCCCTCAAAGGTTGATATACCGTTAAACAAACAAAATAATAAAAAATACAAAAAACAAAAACAAAAACATAACAAACTAGATTAGAGTCGACCTGGGAGTAATGATGTAGAAAAATTCTACAGACTACCAGAATCGGAGTCTTACCATTAGATGAAGGTTAATGAGCACTGACAGTATTTTCGTGGTGTGTATACTACTGACATTTAAATGCTGTTAACAAAGACTCTATTCGCGTGCTGAGAGGGTGATATTCCATAAGAAGTACAAGAAGAGTTCCTGGAGCTGGTTTCACGATTCCTTTACAAAAGATACATTCCGTGTTTGTGACCTCCAAGTTTTTTTTTTTTTCTTTTTGTTCTTTTCTTTTTTTTTTGTTAATTTGCATTGATGCCACTCACTAATGAATAGCAATGCATTGGAATCAATACAAATAAAACCATCTATTGCTGGGTCGTCTGCGATTTATGTGCGGACAAACACTTGGACTCTAGCGGCTGAAAATTACTCTATAGGTGAAGCTGGCATATAAACATGGGGAAAAATAGTGTTAATCTCTGAGGCCACTAGAGGTCGCCACCGGTCAATGTAGGGCCAAAACGGCCAAATGAAAAGAGATAACGAGTTTATTATGGAATACTTAAGTAGTTCTTAAACTCAACAATAGTGAGGATGTATTAATTCTGACATACAAGGTCACTTGAGATTGCTACATATCAATTGAAAGTAAAAATGTTATTTCCAACCAAAAGGAAAGAAATAATTATGATACAAATATCAGCCCTATTGGCTGGGGATGTAGAATACATCGACTGCACAGAGTAAACACCCCTGTAACGTAGGTTTAAAGTTCAACATACTTTGGATACAAATAACTCCGACGAAGGTTAATAGACAAACATTTAATAACACAGCACATGGATAACAGTTGAATACAACGTTCATAATAAAGAGTACATAAAAAGGGTACACAAATCAAGATAAGACACATTCATGAATGATACAGATATACAATAAAAGGCACAGACATGAGACTAGGAATAGTCCATACTGTGAGGACTTACAGTAATGTAAGGGGGGGGCGGAGCCCCACGAGCGGGTTTAGATAGAATCTACCCCATGTGGCTCGTAGTTGCTGAAACTATAAAGAGAGAGCGAAAGTGTTTGAAACTGGCGCTTAAATACTGGTGCCCTAGCGGGCATCATCAAACTAAAAGGGGCAGACAACTCCACCAGGCGAATACAAACAAACGCTACACCCCCATCTTTTGGCTGTGGGTGACGACCTGCGGTATCTAAGGACGGGATGCTGGTAGCTAAGCAGTCCATAACATGCAACACTCCTTACTTAGGGTAGTCGGGCGGTCGAAAAGACCCCTCCGATCAATCGGCTGGTTACGTCAAGCCCTATCACCTAATTAATTGTCCCGATCCTATTGCCTTACATATATTACGTGCTAGAAGGTCGTGGTTGAGGATATTAGTGTCCTGGGTATGAGTTAAACTGCATTTGGTGCTGAGGTTCCAATTCTAGGGCTTTAGGGTATATGGAGTACCTCTTCATCGCATTACTTCCAGGTCACCTTTGACCAGGAGTGATAGTCCCTGTAATGGTCATCTCTATGCGTTAAATAGATTAAAAATGAGTTTTAAAGATGTTTTTAAAATAATAAAAAAATGATATAAAAATTAAATATCCAACAAGAATAATAAAACAAAAACATCTTCGGCATAAAATAACCCTAGATTTGTTGACATGCCGTAAAATCCAACAGACCCACCAACAAACCAAGATTTTAAAAAATGAGTTTTAAAGATGTGTTTAAAATAATAAAAAATGATATAAAAATTGAATATCCAACAAGAATAAATAAAACAAAAACATCTTGGGCATAAAATAACCCTAGATTTGTTGACATGCGTAAAATCCAACAGACCCACCAACAAACTAACCAACCAATACAAATATGTGACAGGGTCTCATAAATGTTGCTGATGTATTATATTTGTCCTAAACTCTGAAGTCACTGGAATTCATGAAGATATATAATGCGCACTCATTATTTTTTCTAGAAAATTTATCAACATACGAAGGTAAACCCAAATGTAAATTCCCAAAAATATTTAGAAATCACAGAAACGTTTATTGTTTATTGTCAATGAAGTTTATATCATTTTTAAAGTTTTAAAACATATCTATTTTTTATACACGATCACCTTTTTGGTCGATGCATATTTGTAGGTGCAGTGTCATTTTTTGTGTGCCCATGTCATTACAGCCGCCATGTCGTTGAGAAAGCGTTGAGACTCGTCGTCATAGACTTTCGTTAATTGATAAATATCAATCGGTTTAATACCGTTTACGTCCAAAAACCAAATAACTACGGGAACTGTTGTCAATAGCTGCACGAACAGTTTCCCTGTGTCTCCAGTATCAGCATCCGAAAAGAAGGTACTCCAGTCACAATTGATTCAATATGAGAATCGGAATAAAGGTACCGTCATCGCAATTTACTCACTAATTTGATTACATTTTTCCTGAACAGTACCGGCAACCTAGATATCGAACAAAAACGTACTTTAATTAGTGATACTGACTTCCTTAGATAGTACTAAATATGTGCATAAGAAAAGGTACTCTAGTTGCAATTTACTCAATACGAGCATCGGAAAAAGGTACTCTGGTTGCAATGTAGTCTATATGAGCATCAGAAAAAAGGTAACTTAGACGCAATTTATTCGATATAAGTATCGGGAAAATGGCACTCTTGTCGCAATTTACATTATATGAGCATAAGAAAAAAAGTACTCTATATCGCAATTTACTCTATATGAACAGAAGAAAAAAGGTGCACTCGTCGTAATTTACTCTATATGAACAGAACAAAAAAAGGTACTATAGTCGAAATTTACTCTATAAGAACTGAAGAAAAAAGGTACACTCAACGCAATTTACTCTATATGAACCAAAAAAGATACTCTCGTTGCAATTTACTTTATATGAACAGAACAAAAAAGGTACTACAGTCGCGATTTACTCTATATGAACAAAAAAGGTACTCTCTTCGCAATTTAATTTATATGAACAGAACAAAAAAGGTACTATAGTCGCAATTTACTCTATATGAACAAAAAAAGGTACTCTCGTCGCAATTTAACTCTATATGAACTGAAGAAAAAAGGTACACTCGACACAATTTACTCAATATGAACCAAACAAGGTACTCTCGTCGCAATTTACTTATATAAACAGAACAAAAAAGGTACTCTAGTCGCAATTTACTCTATATGAACAAAAAAAACTACTCCCATCGCAATTTACTCTATATGAACAGAACAAAAAAGGGACTAAAATCGCAATTTACTCTATTTGAGACCAAAAAAAGGTACTCTCGTCACAATTTACTCTATATGAACAGAAGGAAAAAGGTACTCTTGCTCCAATTTACTCTATACGA
>CM042147.1:109575578-109580578 GCA_023376005.1 Doryteuthis pealeii | reverse complement strand
GTATTATTTGGATTATTCGGACTATTGTACTCATCTTTATTGTTATCTGTACAACGTTTCGGTGGATGTGCCCTCCGGCCTTTTCAGGTATTTCTTGTAGGACGCGGGAACCTTCTTTTCGAACTCGGGAACCTTCTTGTCGTAATCAAGAGCCCTCACGGAATCACTGTGTTAATTATTATTCTATGTTAATATGTCGATCCTGGCCAACGCCGGGGATCCAGTGGCTTCGGCCCTGGATCTTTACAAGTTAATAGCGTCGATCCCAGGTGGCTTTCCTCCCAGGCAATACCTGCCCCCTTGACTTAAAGGGGCAGGGCTGGGTTTATTGCCCTGCGACTGAGGCGCCCCTCTTGAGGGGAATGCCGAAGGGATCGACGCGATTTTTGTTCTTTCCCACCCATGAGCTTCGGCTTGTGGGTGGGCCCACGTTAAAACGAGGCCTTGTGCCCAGCCCATACAAGTGGGGTATGAGGCAAATATCTATTATTCTATGTTACTGATGGCCCTGACCAGGAATGAACCAACAGCCTAGAGATAACTGTCACTTAGAATTGTTTAAAAATAACGCCTTTATACACTATACTATGTGTCCAATTTATATTACATAAATATCTTATCATAACGCCTTTATATTTGACATAATTTATATTACATAAATATCTTAAAATAACGCCTTTATCCACTATGCTATGTGTCCAATTTATATTACATTGGAGCTTTTAAACGATCTAGTCTTTAAGACTACAAATGCTTTAAAGATGCTTTAAGACTACAAATGCTTTAAAGCTTTTAAACGATCTAGTCTTTAAGACTACAAATGCTTTAAAGATCTAGTCTTCAAGACTACAAATACTTTAAAGCTTTTAAACTATCTAGTCTTCAAGACTACAAATGCTTTAAAGATGCTTTAAGACTACAAATGCTTTAAAGATCTAGTCTTTAAGACTACTACTTTAAAGCTTTTAAAACTATCTAGTCTTCAAGACTACAAATGCTTTAAAGCTTTAAACTATCTAGTCTTCAAGACTACAAATGCTTTAAAGCTTTTAAACTATCTAGTCTTCAAGACTACAAAGCTTTAAAGCTTTTAAACTATCTAGTCTTCAAGACTACAAATGCTTTAAAGCTTTTAAACTATCTAGTCTTCAAGACTACAAATGCTTTAAAGCTTTTAAACTATCTAGTCTTCAAGACTACAAATGCTTTAAAGCTTTTAAACTATCTAGTCTTCAAGACTACAAATGCTTTAAAGCTCTTTAAACTATCTAGTCTTCAAGACTACAAATGCTTTAAAGCTTTTAAACTATCTAGTCTTCAAGACTACAAATGCTTTAAAGCTTTTAAACTATCTAGTCTTCAAGACTACAAATGCTTTAAAGCTTTTAAACTATCTAGTCTTCAAGACTTTACAAATGCTTTAAAGCTTTTAAACTATCTAGTCTTCAAGACTACAAATGCTTTAAAGCTTTTAAACTATCTAGTCTCAAGACTACAAATGCTTTAAAGCTTTTAAACTATCTAGTCTTCAAGACTACAAATGCTTTAAAGCTTTTAAACTATCTAGTCTTCAAGACTTTAAAGCTTTTAAAATACTTTAAAGCTTTTAAACTATCTAGTCTTCAAGACTACAAATGCTTTAAAGCTTTTAAACTATCTTAGTCTTCAAGACTACAAATGCTTTAAAGCTTTTAAACTATCTAGTCTTCAAGACTACAAATGCTTTAAAGCTTTTAAACTATCTAGTCTTCAAGACTACAAATGCTTTAAAGCTTTTAAACTATCTAGTCTCCAAGACTACAAATGCTTTAAAGCTTTTAAACTATCTAGTCTTTAAGACTACAAATGCCAAAAGCATGGCGTCTAAATCACAACGCATAATCAGTGTTTGTCCAGGTGCCAACAATTGACAAGAAAATATTTCTATTGAACCCCACAAAATACAGGAAGTACATTTTCCCACCTGCCGATTGCGGTGAAGTAAAGATGGAACGCTGTTCCGGATCGAACCATGGCGTTTCCCTTTTCGATTCACGCAATGGAATCCATTGAACCCCCTTCATAAGTCGTAAGAAAAGCACATTTCCGGTAGATCAATATACATTTTGATATACGAAATAACTCGGTGATATGAGAAATTCTAAGAACAGCCTATAAAATGGCTCATATATTGGCCATAAGATACAAAGAATACATTTCGATAATTGTTTTATTGGCTCTGTTCTAAAACTATTTATCTTTGTGAACACCAAAACTCTACAAAAAAATATCAAGATACGCTCCTTATCAATAATCTTCAACAAAGCACACAGACAGCTGCAAACACGCATATATATATATATATATATATATATATATATATATATATCCATTTATATAATGGATAGAAGTAACCTACTTGAGTTTCATCGATTGATTCTTCAGGGTTACATTACTTATGTAACCCTGAAGAATCAATCGATGAAACTCGAGTAGGTTACTTCTATCCATTATATAAATACATTTTAGCTCTACATTGTATTGAGCACTTTGGATTTGTTTTTTCTCAGTCTTAACCCCTGGATACTGTGCGCTTCCAACGATCGTACTCATACCCACCGGTAAGCTACTACTCATACATTAACACACACACACACACACACACACACACATATTATATATATATATATATATATAATATATTGGTACAGAAGAACTTATATAACACAAAGTGGAGAAATCATATGTATGTAGGGAGATAATATTTTATTATGAAATAAAATATAAAATAAAGGGGAAGCGAAGGCCTTTTCGACCGTTACTTTTTCAAGTATATACACCGGCGACGAATAAAAGTCAGATTGTATAAGAAATTCATAAGAACGAATGAATTTCTTATACAATCTGACTTTTATTCGTCGCCGGTGTATATACTTGAAAAAGTATATATATATATATATATATATATATATATATATAAAATAAAAAAAATAACATACTTTATTGATCAGCAATTTTGAATAGTAAAAAGAAAAGGGAGTGAAAGAAAAAAAAGGAGAAACTTAAGGACCCTTTCGACCGGTATTTTTTTCAAAAGTAACGACCAGTAGATCGTTTAAAAGTCCCATTGTAAATGAATTGGGTAAAAGAGGGAGATTAAACCATACAAAATGGTGGGGCAATATGAAGGCAATGGGGGGGGGGACATTTTTTGTATATTATAACTTTATGTAACCCCTACATCAGCTGTCACATCCCCAACAAAAATTGCCAGGGAGTGTTTCAAATGTCTTTGTCTACACAGGGACGGGCAGTAAAAAACAATGGTGACTTTTAAACGATCTACCGGTCGTTACTTTTGAAAAAGCACCGGTCGAAAGGGCCCTTAAGTTTCTCCTTTTTTACTTTCGCTCCCTTTTCTTTTTACTATTCAAATTTGCTTTTCAATAAAGTATGTTATTTAAAAAAATTATATATAAATTCAGCCGTACCAAAATTTGTATATATATATATATAGGGTCATCCACAGACACGTGTTTCGACTTATCAAGTCTCTTCAGTGTGGCTAGACATTTTATAAGCTACCTACAGCCGGAATTGTACTCCGGTCGGTCGGGTGTCAGTCCGGCACCTTAACCATTAAGCTGTCTTCACTTACAGAATGGGAAGGGGATTTTAACTGTTTTAATACACACATCGCTTTGTGTGTAAAGGCCGTCACAGAGTGCTCCATTCAGAGAAGAGCGTTGCGTTTACGCTTGAGTTGGTGGCCGTCAGCGAGATCCCCCCGAGAGTGCTCAACCCTAGGGGATGGGGAGCATATATAGGGTCATATATATATATATATATATATATATATATATATATATGGTGTGTAATAAAATATGGAAATAGATACGACTATGTAAAAATAAAAAAAATCTATAAAAATATACATAAGATGAACAAAAAGTGATAAGACAAACAGGAATATTTATTTTGTGTTATCTATTTTTGAATTGTTCTCAACTAGTTTCGATTTTAGGTCATCGTTAGAAGAAAATCTAGTGTGGAAGTCATTGTTATTAGAAAGATTAAAAAATGATTTTCTAGTATTTGACAAGCCACAAAAATACGGCGGAAAACTGTACTGGTGAATGGTTGGTTGGTTGGTTGGTTGATTTTAACGGCATATCAACCCGCCTGGGGTTATGTCATGCCTAACGGCTAGGAAGTAATATATGTTCTGTATTTATATTCATACTTTTGTAGTAATTGTTTTTAACAATGTATTAGCACCATTGAGGATCATATTGTATGTTATAGATTTAGTTCATGTCTATATTCTTGGTATAATTTCATTTCCTTCAAAAAGGACAGAATGTCTTCTATGTTGACATTTTCAAATAGATCTTTCATATTGTTTCCATTAAAATAACGCTTTCTGATGTAAGCAAAAAAACTTGCATTCCATGAATAAGTGTTTAACAGTCAAAGGTGTTTGACATGTTTCACTCTGTGATTGTTGTTCTTGTTTGAGTATATAGGAGTGCGTCAGTCTTGTGTGACCAATGCGTAATCAGGACACAATGACTTTCTAGACTATCTTAAAGCTGGTCTCTAGTCTCCCAATGTGGGTTTGATTAGGAAGAGTTTATTGTGGATGTTGTTATTCCAGCGTTGTTGTCATTTTGTATGAAGGAATCTATCAATTTTAGGTTTCACGTCAGTAAATGGAATCTTGAACTTGTCGGGGATCAAATCTAGAGCCGGTTTAGCTGTAGAGTCAGCACTTTTCTTCCCCCTCACTCCTATATTGCTTGGGATCCAGCATATCAGAATCTCCTTAGAGTTAGACATCGAGTCTAATCTATGCAAAAGTTTAATGATAAGAAAGTTTTCTATTTTTTAAATTATTTCTTAATGATATTAGGACAGAGAGCGAGTCTGAGAAGATGATAAATTTTTTGTGCTTGTTTTCAGAGATGTTATCAAGTGTTAGATCTATTGCACGGGCTTCAGCTGAAAAAATGGAGCTTTCA
>CM042147.1:109543078-109563078 GCA_023376005.1 Doryteuthis pealeii | reverse complement strand
TTTGAAAATTAATTAGTTAATAATTAATGAATTTAGGCGGGCATATATGTTCAAATGTAAGGCTACGAATCGAGAAAATGTCAATCCCTGAATGTACATTTCGACCTATTGACATTGTCTCGATTCGTTTAGCCTTACAATTGAACATATATTCCCGCGTAAATTCATTAATTATTAACTAATTAATTTTCGAAATCAGGTATGACTTCAATTAAGCACATATCCTCCAAAAATTGTCGGCTTAAAGCCATAAAAAAATAAACACATTTGTTTGTTTACTTAACTTCATATGCAACTATATACGACTATATATCTGCATCTCTGTAGAGGGCTAATATCCCCTTAATGGGGCCACCTATTGGCCGTGCGTTGCGACACGTGATGCTTAAAGACGAAATCCTGGTGGCTGAGCAGCTCATGACACTTCACTTTGGTTTTACATAGGCTAGCCTGTCGGTCGGAGAAGCCCCCTCAAATCAATCGGTTGGTCCCGTCTAGCCGTAGCACCTATATGATTGTCCCAACCAAATTGCTCTTATTGCAAACCTCCAACTCTTTTTTATCATATATGTGCTAGAAAGCGGTGACTGAGGGTTTTGATGTACTGGCTATGACGCCAAAACTGCATCTAATGGTGAAGTTCTAATTCTGGATATTTGGGGAGTGTGGAGTACCCCTTCAAGACTATTACTTCCAGGTCGACTCTGACTCAGACTAGTAGGATCTGTTATGATCAGACCTATGGGTTAAATGTGGTTAAAATCGAATTAAAGAATGTATATACACCCAGAATGAATTAAACAAAATGTGTTCAGCATAAAATAACCCTAGGGTTGACATGCTGTAAAATCCAACCTACCAGCAAACCAACCAACCATTTTCAAACACATTTTTTCTGTCAATTATTGTGGCATGCCAGTAATGAGCTATTCAGATATCCAGGATGGAAAGCTGATTCCCGCTCTTTTTTCAATTTTAAGCGGATTTACTTTTAAATTGAATTAAAACAACATAATTCCAACCCTGGCAGTGTAGATTTTTAAAATTTCATAAGCTGATTAAAGATACGCCATCCCACAATGCAACAGACCTGCTTTTTACAGAAATTGCCTTGTTGACGAAAAAGTTTTGAGAGGAGGGCAACCACCATGTTTTTCTTTCAAATTGTTGTTAAAAAACAGAACGCCGGAATAATACCATGTCTGACGCCACTAACAGTTAATTTAAATAACAATATTTTCGTATATTTTCGAATGCGCGAGAAAATCACACGAGTTTTCTGGCGTTTTCTTCAACTATTTTTCCTTTCTTTATCCTAAAGTGATACAATTATTTTCGGGAGAAATGCCAGTATCGAGTCAGTAAATTATATATGTTGATAACCAGGAGGCGCCCACTAAGATATCATCACTTACTAATCAGTTTCAATTTCAAATGATACAACAACAATAAAAAAGTGTGTTGAAATATAATAAAGAATAGATAATAATAAATAATAATAATAAATAAATAAATAAATAAAGACATTGTGGAAACATCGCCATTTTTTTTTTTTAATTCGGAGATTATTTATTTTTTATTGTCAGATTGAGATTTTTTAAATAAATGCGTTATTTACATCATCATCATCATCATCATCATCATCATCATCACCACCACCACCACCACCACCACCACCCAACAACAACAACAACAAAATATCATCATCATCACCACCACCACCACCACCAACAACAACAACAACAACAACAACAACAACAACATCATCATCATCATCATCATCATCATACTCCTTAATTAAGGATTCAACTAGTGTTACACACTGGACCAGTCAAAGAACACGAACACTTGTATTTAGGAAAACATAAGATTATATGTTTATTCCCTCGGTTGTGTACAGACTGAGAGTCGTTGGCAAGGGTTACGCAAACGTGTAGCCTTCGGGAGTTCTCTTTAAAGGATCTCGAACCTGATCGTTGTCTATCCAATCGATCTACACGGGGTTCTTTTATTGTAGTCTGACCCCCGGTGTCACGCCTCTTTGATCGTGACACCTATGCAGTTTTTCTGTAGACATACCTCTTCACCCACGCAGCCTGTTTTCATTGGCTATGGGCTGCGCCTACAGATTTCTGCGCCTAAACCGTGTCAAATGTACACCTGTATCTTCAGGTGCAAAATTCCAGCTCAGGGCCACATCCTATTTCCGTTTCCAGCCTGCATCTGACATCCACGCATTTCCTGTAGCTGCCTGGTCCCCAGGTACAACTGATCAGGTAATATATTACACTAGTGTTGGAGCTTTTGGGAGTAATGAATACTTCTTAATTGCCATTACTCTCAGTTCCAATTAGTCTTGGAGTGGTAGGGCCTGTTAGGTTTCAATATATGGGTCAAATAGAGCTTTAGGCCTGTTAGGGTTCATCTATGGATCAAATAGAGCTTTAGGCCTGTTAGGTTTCAATCTATGGATCAAATAGAGCTGGGCCTGTAAGGGTTCAATCTATGAATCAAATAGAGCTTTGGCCTGTTGGGTTCAATCTATGGATCAAATAGAGCTTTGGGACTGGTAGGGTTCAATCTATGGATCAAATAGAGCTTTGGTCTGTTAGGGTTCAATCTATGGATCAAATAGAGCTTTGGGTCTGTTAGGGTTCAATCTATGGGTCAAATAGAGCTTTGGGTCTGTTAGGGTTCAATCTATGGATCAAATAGAGCTTTGTGTATGTGGGTAAAATGTTGAATACCCAAATAAGGAATAAATAAAACAAACGTCTTTGGAATCAAATAAACCAAGGACTGACATGCTCTAAAATCCAACCAACCAACCAACCAACCAACCAACCGACCGACCGACCGAACATATTTAACTGGTGTTCTCCAGGACTCCTCTGAGTATTCTGTCCGATCTTAACAATGCTGTGGTCTGTATGGCCTCGATTCTTCCTCTGGTCGTCAATTCCCCCAGTCTTTTTCCTGGTGTTTGGAGACCGTTCCAAGCGCGCCAATACACTTCATATCACCGTAAAATATTATCATTATTATCTCCTTTTGAGTTTTCACATCAGTGTTAGCTGATGGTCTTTCACTGGAATCTGAGTGACAGCAAGTCTCCTCAGGTCTCCAGGACTCTTCTGGCAGATTGCAGCAGTGCAGTGTTCTGAATGGTTTCAATCCTTCCTCTGATTTCCAAACTTTCCAAACCCTTTTCCAATCCTTTTGGGACCGTTCGAAGTGCACCAACTACAATTGGTATGACTTTCACTTTCATATTCCATAACTTTTTCAGTTCTCTGGCAAGGTCCAGATATTTGTCCATTTTTTCATTTTCCTTTAGCTTTACCCTGTGATCTGCTGGAACTGCAAAATCCACCAGTTGACAAGTTCTTTCTTTTTTGTTTATCAACATTATTATTATTATTATTATTATTATTATTATTATTATTATTATTATTATATGCGCGTTTTTCACGCCCGTTATAAATGGTTTTATTTTAACTGAAGACTGAGTGTCAGCAAGTTCGTTCATGTATCCCAAACTACTCCAAGTATCCTAAATAGTTTTTGTAGTGCTGTGGTCTATGATCAATAATAGATTAATGATATCTTTTATTTTGCATGTAGTGTAATTATTTTCAAAAATATTTTAACAGCTGTCCCATGAATGTTAACTGACGAATGATGATCCCGAGATCATTTGTAAAATCTATGTTCTTACATGACTTTCTCTTGCAATGAAAGCCAATTTCATTGCAAGAGAAAGTCATGTGAGAACATAGATTTTACTTAAGAATCAATTACTCAGAAGCAGTTGAAGGCTTCACTTAGATTTCCATCTAATGAAAAACAGTGAGCACAAAGTTTAATAGGTTTGAATTCAGTTTACCTTTTAAACTGCCTGCCTAACCAAAATCTTCAATGGACATAATTGTTTTCTTTGTGTATTTTCGGACAATTAGTAATAGGATAAGAGTGTCAGTTAGACAGGGGCTGATATTCTGGCAACATGTTTTCCGGTTTAGCCCAGTGAGTTTAGCACAAGGTTTCTGGTTAATATCGACCCTCGTCAACTCAGCACATTAAGAGCGCAGCTTGGATCTGTGCGGTAAAGTGGGGAGCTGATGGTAGGTGAGGGCTGCACCTCAGATGGAAAAACAATCTCTTTAGTCTAGCGCTGCCTAGCTGCTACCGGCCGTTCCACCTACTTTATTTATGACTTTCGTAGAAATATTATCATCAAAATTACACAGATATTTATAACAATAAGCAAGTGTTATTGCGTTTTATTGAAAAAAATTTTCCAAAGAATATTTAAAAAAAAAAATTAGATATTTGATAATAGAGGAATATGTTTTTGGAACAAATAGGCTTATCACATCAAAAACAACAATAGGATACAGAAATTTAAGATTAATTTGAATGATTTCAGTAGAAATTGTACTAAGAAGAATTTAAGGGGGTATTTTTGTAAACTATCGGAAGAATTAACTATTTGATCTATATATATATATATTATATTAATAGTAAATGTGTTCTGTGCAAAGATTTTTATCTCATTAAAGGTTGATATGAGAAGGTAGAAAAAAAGGGAAGATGCCCAAGGAGGCATAACAAATAAATAAATGAATGAATAAACGGAGTTTTTGTGATACTATGGTAAATAGAAAGTTTTACAATATTTTAGTAATTTAAGACAAAATTCGGCGACTCCAAATGCTTTGGTTGATATCGTGAAGGTGACGAACCACCCTAGACTGTGATATGCAGAACTCGCTAGATACTCTCCGAGTACTACTCGCTGGATTTGCCTCTATGGTTTCGAGCACGGCATCAGAATCTACGGTTTCCGGCCCCTACTAACCTTGACTGATCGTCGAGATTTTTCCAAACCGAGCAAAATTACTAGAACAATCGTTGTACTGTGACCAATGACAACTTCACATTTTGCACAAAAAATGTTTTTATTTGCTTCCGCGGCGATATGGTCCAGTTCGAACTCGTAAAGCATAAGTTCCGAAATTAGATTACTTTACATGCTCATGTGTGCGGCTTTCAAATCACACACTTAGGGAAACATTGCACAGCATCAAAGCACCAACTACCACGATACTACCAACCACAGAAAGTAACTACCAAGGCTTGAACTGCTTCGCTCATGATATATACGTGCTGCAAATATAAGTAAGATCATTTTTGTTTAGTTTAGTAAGATCAACAATACAAACTAGATTATAATACTAATATCTATATATTAATAGTTGTGGTCTATAATCTTCCGACTGATATCATCGGGCAACGCCCTCTGATTAAAAATAATAAAACTAATTTATATATTAATACTCGTGTTCCTTTACGGTTGTTAGCATATTTGCAATACTTTCTGGTTAAAAATGAGACCATGCAAATCGTCCAAGATTAAATGCAAAAATGTAAAGTCTGATTATCTGCTGTTGCTTATCCGCCTAATTCTTATTTCTTATGAGTATTGTCACCTCAGCTAAATAATGGAGCATTATGTTTTTATTATAAAGAAAGAAAGGATAGAAAAGGACATGTTACACATGCTAACAATCTAGTGCGAAACATTTGACTCATCCTCGTTATTGAAGTCAGTTAGTCTACTGTTGGTTTTAATAACAGCAGCTAAGTAGAATTCAAGCAGTGTCCAAGACAGCTGGTATAAATAGGAATCAAGAATGATCAATTCATGAATCTGAGTGATTTGAGTCATTCCATTCCTTGAGTTCTGATTGGCTGCTTTACTGCTTGATTTGAATGACATTGTGGAGTCTTATATATACTTTGTCATTTTGCAGTGGACTTTGTAGCATTCGAGTTTGTATTTAAGTTACACTCGCTTGCTGCCTTGTCTTCCCAGTTCGACGGTAATTGGAACTTATTCTTCACTCGTATTAATTATAGTGTTGGAAACTTCTGAGATAGCATCAATAAGAGCTGAGTCTTTTGCGTTCTTAGTCTAGGTGTCCTTGCCCTTCCTCTTAATCAACCCTTCAGCAATGAAAATCCCGTAAATTTCAAATCAGTCAATTGAAACAAACATATTTAAATAATAAAATATCTAAATTGGAAAAAAATCAACTATGCTTGAAAACAAATGTTGGCGTTTTGTCAGCAAGGACAACGGCCAATCATTTTCAAGATATTTAAATTGGAAAGCCAATCAGGATCAAGATACTTAACTTGGCAACCAGCCAATCGCATCCAAGGAAAGACATTTTATTTGGAACTTAGCCAATATCTCTCGAACTATTTAACTAATGATTAGACTTGTCGTGTTGATGTAGAGCTTCTCTAAGCTCAAGGGTAATGTTCAAGATATTTCTTGGTTAATGCTACAACGTTTGATTTGTTAAATCTTAAAAGCCTCTTTCGTTGAAGTGTCAACAAAAAAAACAACAATGATCACAAAACAAAATATAAAACAACTACACATTTTCAGTTACGTTTGGTTGAAAGGTTTTTTTTTGGTTATTTTTAATGGCATATTAACCTTCGTGGGTTATTTAATGACAATACTTTTAGAAGAACAGTAGCGGTACTATTGTCACCAAAGCCTAAAGTGGTGAAGGAGTTTAAACCTTTCCCGAGGGTATTAGTCCGAAAGTGAAAGTTATATCGGGACTGAATTTCGAACTTGCCAACTTCAATGTCGCAGTCCAGCACTTTAGCGGTGTTTAATGACATATCAACATGTGTGTGTTATTTAATGCCAAATCCTTTTTTATATGATTTGTGTAACTTCATGTGTATTAATAAATCAGTAGAAATAATTATGTTTACTAGTACAAAATAAAAAACACTCTCCGGGCGATGTAAAAATAGATTTTTGAAACATATTGCCTGAGGGGTGGGAGTTAAAAATTCAATGTCAGCGAGTTTGTACCCTAAGTAAGTAAAATCATCAAATTCATTAAAGATTTAAAAAATAAAACAATTTTAAATGTAAACGTTAAATATGTATTAAAATAAAACAAACTATATATAGATATATAATACCAGTCATGTATTTATTAAAACTTGTTTTAGAAAACAATGAGTACTGTCTAATGTTGCATGTTCACATTTTGAGTGTATTTATTCTATGTTATGACGATTTGGAGTAATGTGACGTAGGCAGTGACGTAATTTTTGTTACAGACAAAAACCGGAAACGAATCTCCATTATTAATAGATTGGAAGAAATAATTTTACTGGTTGGTTGTTATGGTTTATGGCATATCATACACTTCTGTGATTTTTAATGATATATCTTGATTTTTGTAGGTATTTAGCCAACTTTTTCACCAAGGTCGCAAATATGGAGCATCCAGCGAGGACCGAACTCGCTATTTAGTAGTAAGGGATCTGCGAGACGAGCTTGCTAACCATTACACTACGATGAGATGCGAAAAATCTGGGTTTTTTTTGTATATATGATTTGTAAACAAATAGTTTGTAGGTAAATGTTTGTTTGTGTGGTGTGTGTGTGTGTGGTATGTTTGCATATATATCTATGTGTATATATATGTGTGTATGTCTATACATATATGTGTGTATATGTATAATATATATGTGTGTGTGTGTGTGTGTGTAGCTAATACAACAAATTAAAGAAATGTCATAATTTGCAGGGCGTTGTCACTCCAATGAGCGTATATATAATATATATATATATATATATATATATATGTGTGTGTGTGTGTGTGTGTGTGTGTGTGTTTATGTATGTATATACATGTATATATATATATTTGATTATATATATATATATGTGAATATATATATACATGAAAGTGTACGTGTATGTATACATACATACATATATATATATATATATATATATATATATATATATATATGGGTGTGTTGTTGTTGCACTGTATACATTAATGTTATATGTATATGTTAAAGCCATTATGGAGGAAAACAATTATGAAATTCATTGACCAAAGTAAAAAAGAATTAACGCTTAGTTGCCTCACTCCGTTCTTTATGCGGACCTTACTTCTTTTAGGCATGGATTTTACTAAATTATAGCATTAATTTTAATAGTTTAATCCAGTTAATTTAACGTATATCTTATTCACATAGAAATCTGATCTCTGATAAAATAGAGCAGGAATTCTTCCAAGCTTTAGCCGTGTTATATACCCCTATACTTATCGGGTATATAAATGGCGAGAGGAAAGATGAGACGAGATGTGTCCTTACTGGTTATGCTTCGTCGGTGGTCATCTTCATTTGGGCTGATTCCTTCTTTCTGCTGGGCTGGCTTGTCTGTATTTATTTCGTTGTTGGTAAAACGTTTGGTAATAAATAAGCATGACTGGATTGTTTTACAAGACGTCTTTATTCTTTATCAAAAACGCGAAGCCCAAATCTGTTTTCAACCGCGCGATGAAAAGTTAGCATCTTGGGAGCAAAACGGACAAAATCTAACTAAATAAACTTAACTTCCGTTCTCACGTGTTCCTATTGGTGGAAGCTGGGGGTCAACTAAAGGTGATTACATATCAATTATATAAACGCCCTCCCGATCTTGAATTCTAACGAATCTTAATTCAAAATCTAACTACATTTACTGAAATAATTTGTAGGCTACACACGAATTATGTAATAGCCGTATCAGTACTACTGTATGCTGCACCACTTGGATTTGATAAAACCTTGGAAAAAAAGTTAGATGAGAACTACCCAAGGATGCTGCGTGCTGACTTGAATAAATACAGGAGCACCACCTCACGAAACAGTAGCTATACGGCTATTTACATCCTTTCACACAAACCATTCAAATAAGATGAACAAGACATGCTAGACACTGCTGAAGAAGTAAGGACGAACTCTTAAGAGCCGTTCTCCTGTGGATACGTACACATGTACACACAATAGTTGTCCGATCAGCAAAGATTTACGTACAACAGCCATGTACGGACACTGGATGCATAGTTGAGGACCTGCTGGGAGTGATGACCAATAGAGACAGATGACGAGAAAATCCGTGCTTATCAGCACGACTTGGTGATGGTAATATTTCATGAAGTTAGAATGTTCAACTATTTGATAAACTCTGTTTTGCGTCTTATTTGTTATTAGTGTATTTACTGCTAAATAATGGAGAAAAAAACTAGTTGAACACCATATAAGTTCACTAATTTCATAATGATTGCCAGGGTTATGAGACAAAGTATAACAACACCCAGGCATAAGTAATAGTCCTTACGCCTCTGTCCGAGTGTATAGAGCTGGGTTTCTGGCAAAGCTGAACAATAGATCTAAGGATTTAATTACTCTATGTTGGCAATTTGGCACTCTGCCTTAACACGGACTTAAGACCAGTAGCACCCCCTACACACCAAGGAACAAGATAGGGGTACATCATTTTTTCTTATATCGGAGGAGGACACGACATATATATATTTACCAACCCCTCCGCACGAGCAGGATGCGACACAAGGTCAATTTCTTAAGCGGAGTTTAACAGGTTTGAATTCAGTTTTCCTTCTCCTAGACTGGTTGCCTAACCAAGGTTAAAGAGCCAAGTCTGCCCTACTATTTACCCATTGCTGGAGGGAGAGTAGGATTCATACCTTTCCCAAGGGTATTAGCGCTAAGTGAAATGCAATTAGCACGTCCAGGATTTGAACTCGGGGCGACGAGTCCATTTCCCTTGATTTTAACCATTACACCACGCGCTTCCTACACGACACGACATATAAAGGAGATGTTAATGAGGTCCCACAGATAAGGGCCGGTTTAGCTCAGACGGTAGTGTTCGGCTAGGAATCACAAGGTACTTGGTTCGATACCGAACCCCGCCAACTCAGCGTATGAGTAGCATAGGAATCTGTGCGGTGAAGTGAAGAGCTGATGGGAGGTGTGGCGCTCCACCTCAGATGCTAAAATAATCTCCTTGGTTTAGCGCTAGTGAAAAGGGGATAGACTCCCTCGCTGTCTGGCTGATACCGACATTAGGCCGCCTCGACGACTTACAGATAAGGAGATTCAGACGGATGACGAGACCCTCCGATCTTTATAGATGGTGACGCCACAATTATCCAAAGAAAATTTGTACGAGCAATAAACTCGCCTGTGAATTACATCCTCCCTCGTTTTGTTACTACGTTTTGTTTAGCTAAATGAGTTTTGCTAAGTAAAAAAAAACTCAGACCAGAAGTAAAAGTACAAAGCTTTATTCGTCTGAAATCTTTTTAGATGAGGCTTGATGAGTATTATATTGTATCATCTTTATTGTGGTGTAAAAGCACGACGTTTCGGCTGCAGTATCCTCCGTACTTCTTCACGTGCTCCCTGTCTATCAGAACATAGCAATGAGCCAATCTGTGAAATCATTTGGAATAGTTTGATCAAACAAGGCGTTGAATAACTATAAAAGAGATCATTCAAATAAAAACGTTATTGTTTTTACACGCCTATCAATCCAATGTTTATAAAGCTGAGACATGCCATCCACTGAAAGTAAATCTAGAAGAACATTGGAAAGCAGTGGTACGAGGGGAAATTGAAAAGTAGGATGTGGTATGGATAAAATTTATTATTTCTCTGATTTTTTTTAATGATAAGGCTTGATAATTAGTATTATTTGGATTACTCGGACTATTTCTCTGAATGTTTGAGATGAGGCTTGATGATTAGTATTATTTGGATTACTCGGACTATTTCTCTGAATGTTTGAGATGAGGCTTGATAATTAGTATTATTTAGATTACTCGGACTATTTCTCTGAATGTTTGAGATGACGCTTGATGATTAGTATAAATTGCGTTATTCGGACTATTGTCCCCATCTTCATTGTCATCTGTCAACGTTTCGGTCGATATGCCTAAAGAGGGCGTATCGGCCGAAACGTTGTACAGATGACAATGAAAATGGGGACAATAGTCTGAATAACGCAGATAATACTACTCGGAGTATTGTCCTCATTTATATTCTTAAATGTACAGTTAACAATAAAGATGAAGACAATAGTCCGAATAATCCAAATAATATGAAATTTATTATTGTTATTTTCCAAAACTTGCTCATACACTGTATTCTGTTTAAAATTATTTTAAACATGAAATAAAATAAAATGATAAGAAAATATTGTATTTTGTTTTATTTTATATTTGAAATGATTTTAAATAGTATACTGAGTATGTAAGCGAATTTTGGTCAAAACACTTGTTGACAAATTACAATTATAAAATTCATCCATATCAAAATATTTTTCTTCCAATCATCTTTTCAACATATCTGTCACATTCATTAACATGAAAATAAAAGGACGCTTATGGGATAAAGTTAATATAATAGTGCAACGTTATGGTAATTATTTCCGAATTGAGTGATGATATGTTGACATAGAAATAATTGTATACTTATCTCACGTCTGGTATTACATTGGAGAGGCTCAAATCTTAGTTGCTGGGTCGATGTTGGAGTTGGCTGACAATTTCTGGATGTTTGGGATTTGGGAAACCAACTTGGGATGCTGGGGGACATCTTTCTTGTGCCATTTAGAGATTTTAGTAATACAAGGCCACTTCTTTTTCTCATGAGATTTTTATTTTCCCCAAGCCAAAACTGCCATAGAGCAAGAGCCCATGTCTCACTCTCGACGCATAATTCCAAACTCACTCAACATTCTCACCTCTCACTTCTTCTCTCTCCAATTTCGTCACGTCTCACGGCTCGTCCAATAGAAACAATGCAATGTGGCTTTATGAGGATTCATCCTTAAACTTTTCCATTCTCATCTAACACGTAATTATTGCTATGAAAATCTTTCCGCGCTAATTCACACGCCAGTATTACATTCAAGCCCCCTCCCATTATGTTACAATTGGCAGGGAAGGACATTAGAAAAGAAGGCGTCGCAAAGAAGCAGTGTATATGTTAGATTACAATGACCTCTTGAGTAGACCAAGTATAGAGATGAACAAAATATGGGAACCCATAAATGAAAAGGCTAGATCAAATATCTTTTTAAAATAAATTACTTTAAGACTAACGCATAATAGCTGATGCAACTGGATTTTACGTTTCGAGTTGTGTAAGAAACGCCAATAAACTATTGAATCATTTTTAATGATTCTTGTGATGCATCTCGGATTGATAGGCGTGTAAAAAAAACGACATCATTATTTGAATGAGTTCTTCGACGCCTTGTTTGATCAACAGTCAAACTATTCAAAAGGATTTTCCATGTTGAGCTATTGCTGAGCCCGGATAGTCAGGAAACGCCCGAAGCAGACCGGAGAATAGAGCGACCGAAATGTCATGTTCTTACATACCAAAATAAAAATTAGGACAACAGCCCAAAAATCAAAATTATACTAAGCTTTATTTAGCTAAAAGAAATGCAGGAGTGGGGGTAAATCACAGCTTATTTGGTCTGCATGTTCTAGTCTATTGCTCGTACAGCGCGAGCATAGGATGCCACAAGGAGTATTAATAATAGAATTTACTTTAATATGAATTTCCAGAAATATTTTTAATGTAGATGTCCGGCATCATTGAATTCTCAAATAAAATGCCATTTATTCGAGAAATTTATTTACGTATTTTAAAATCATTGAAGACTAGTCAGTTTAATCTTTTTCTTACACAAGGTAAGACAGAAATAACTTCCATATTTTAAACTATCAGCTGCGTGATGCAAAGGTAAGTTGCAATAGTAGCTAACGTATTATCATTTTTCTTTCAGATCTGGTCAGTTGCGATCATTGCTGGGACTGGTGCATACAGTGCGTTTGCTGTTGAAACATTCTTTTAAGGCTGTAATTGCTACTCAGAAAGTTTGAATTGTCATAATCGAACTCAAACTTTCCGAGAATATAAAGAATGGCAGATGATATATATATATATATATATATATATATATATATATATATATATATATAATAAAGATTGTGTATGTCTGTATGTCTGTATGTATGTTTGTACAACGACCATGCACCCGTGTTTCTATAAATGATAGTTGGGGAAAACCAGCAACAAACAAAGTTCAATAAAATCTACGTCCTACTTTAGTTAAAAAAGGCATTATCCATAAGAAAAACTGAATAAAAATATAAGAGTAGAAATAAGTGATATTTTAAAAATCAATTAAAAAGTATTAAGAAATGAAACAGATTAATAAAACATAAAACATAATAAAAAGAATAATAACAAAAGAAGAAAAGACCAAGAAGAAGAAGAATAGCTCAAAACAAAACTTTATAAAGAATAAAAGATGATACAAATATCGCACATCGGAAGACTTTGACATGGTTAAAAAAATGAGAAACCTAAACTGGATCCCTCATAATTGCAGCACAAGACCATACCATAAGAACAAACTATATCAAAACAAAAATCGATAAGACGCAGCATGATAGCATGTGTAAAATGTGTGGAGACAAAGACGAAACGGTTAATAATATATGTACAAGACTGGGCACGACTGGGCTGGAAAGGTTCATCACAAGGAATTGAGCAAGAAATCAAATTTCCCCCCAAGATGGTATATGCATTAACCAGAAAAATGATTTTTTTTACGGCATATCAACTTCAGTGGGTCATTTAATGCCGATAAAGTTTTGAAATAAATCAATTCTTAATGGATAATACAATTTTTTTATAAATACATTTTTCTATTTAACCCATAGATTTAAATTTTTCATTTTTCTGCCAAAAATGAAAAATTTAAATTCATTTTTGGAAACAGATTTTCTATTTACCTCATAGATGGAACCCTAACAGGTACTACCACTCCGGGTAAGAGTGAACATGGGAGCAATGGGGATCAAGGTGTGTTCCACATTCCAAACCTCCAGAACTGGAACCTCACCATAAAAGAGTTTAACATCATACCCAGGACATAGACCCTCAGTCACCGCCTTCTAGCACCCATATGATAAAAAGCTGGAGCTTGCCATAGGTTTGGGATAATCATATAGATCCAAGGGCTTGACATGACCAACTGATTAATTGGAGGAGGCCTCTCCGACTGACCGTCTAGCCCAAGTAAGGGCCAAAGTGGAGTGTTGCATGTCATGGACTACTCAGCCACCAGGGTTCCATCCTTAAGCATCACGGGTAGCCACCCACGGCCAATTAGCACATTCAGTAGAGGGTCCGGCCCTCGCCAACTCAGCGTATGAGTAGCACATGGGTTCCATCCTTAAGCATCATGGGTCGCCACCCACGGCCAATTAGCTCAGTCAGTAGAGTGTCCGGCCCTCGCCAACTCAGCGTATGAGTAGCACATGGACATGTGCGGTAAAGTGAGGAGTTAATAGTAGGAGTGGCGCTCGCCTCAGACGCCCAAACAATCTCCTCGGTCTAGCGCTTGTGTAAGGGGGATAGACTCCCTCGCTGTCTGGCTGATTCCGACTTTAGGCCTCCCCGACGATTTTACTTACTTACCCTTCTGCAGAGGTGCAGTCGGTGTATTCTAACGCCCCAGATGACAGGGCTAAATCAACGACATAACAATATAATAAAACAACATTTTGTGGCTGAAAATTAGGGGTCGTTCATTACTTGAGTATTTGTACTTTCTTGTTTCAGAACTGAATCTCGACACACAAACAGACACTTACTGTGTTTTACTAAGACACGGTATGTCTACCGTTAATAACCTTGCGTGCAATTCTTTAGATATTAGTCGTGTCTAATTTATACTAGCCATTTAAATAAGAACTAAAACCTTTACCAACTGACTAACACCCTAGGCATTGCTTCTTTTTTCTTTTCTTTCTCTCTTCTGAGTTGGTTATTTGTGGGCTGGTTGGATGAAAGGAATGAAAGGTTATAGCGAGTTCTGTCCCCTGAGGATGGTTGCACAGCGGCGAAGTGGCCTGAAATAAAGACGTGGCTTTCTCATCAAAAACGCAATAGGCAAATAATGTGCAATATATTTGGGTAGACTATTCCAATCAAAGAGAATTTATGAGATCAGAAGAGACAGCGAAAAGAAGCGGGGAGAAAAGTGGGGTGGTTAAATGAGAGATATTGGCGGTAAAGGCGAGAAGAGAGAGAGGAGAAGACGGGGGAAAGGGTGTTATGAATAAGTGATGAAAGAAAATGAAGAAATAGAACAGTAAACTAAAGAAAAAAAAAACAAGATTACAAAAGAGGAAAGTAAGGAAAAAAAACAGAAAGAAGAATATATGAATGATTAATGAAGAAGTTACTAGAGAAAGGAACAGATTGAAAGAATACTTTATAAGAAGTGAAAATAAAGAGTGAAAGAAATTATTGTAAAGAAAAATTAGACAAATGAAATTGTAAGAATTTGACTTTTTCGGTAAAGAAGAGAAATGAAAAGAAAGAAAGAAGAAAGAAGAAAATTGAGGATAAAGTTATAAATAAAAGAGGAGAACAAATAGTGAAGAAATCTGTACAAGAAAGAAAAATAAGGAGCGAAGGAAATTGTAAAGAAGTAACGAAAGAAAATGGTATCATACGAATCAGACTATTTCGTTAAAGAAAGATAGTAAAAGAAAGAAAAAAAGAAAGAAGACAAAATGAAGAAAAAAAGAAACAAAAAAAAATTCCCAAAGAAAATGAATGAATAAGGAATGAAAAGTGTATTACTAAATCAAGAGAATAAAGAATGAAATATGTATTTCCAAGAAAGATAAATAAATAATGAAAGAGTAAAAAACAAAAACAAAAAAAAAAAAACAAAGAAAAATGGTATTGTTCGAATCAGACTATTTCGGTAAAGAAGTTAATGAAAAGAAGAAAAAAAAGAAAGGAAAAGAGAGAAAAAGAAAGAGAAAAAGAAATACAAAAAAGAATGAATGAAAAATTAATTACTAAAAAGAAAGAGAACAATAAGCAAAATAAATCATTACATGAAAGAAAAATAAATAGTGAAACAAATCCTGATAAATAAGAAATGAAAGAAATTGTATGAAAAAATTGAACTATTTTGTAAAGAGGATAGAGAAAAGAAAAGAAAAAAGAAAGAAGAAAAGAAAGAAAAGGCCGTAGAAAAGTAAAAAAAAAGGAAAAACGGTTTTGTAAGAAAAAGAAAAAGAGAAACGAACGAAATAAGGAAAATCATATAATAGAAAAGTAATTAAAAAAACAAAAGAAAGAATGAAAGAATGAAAGACATTAAAAGAAATCAGAAAAGATGAAAAAGAAAGAAAAAGCCCATCTTACACTGCCTCTCTCCTTTAGGGTGTCTGGTTTCTGCCTCATTGTAAGTTCCTTGGCCATCAGATCTGTACGAATTTGGCAAAGTTTATCTATGTGGAAGAGATATATTAAGGGCCAGATGCTCTTACTAACGCTCATCTCAAATTCTTTTAACCGAACTTGGGACTTTAAAACCTGCTGGGAAAATTTGTTTGTATGACTTTTCCTTTTCTTATACCTGTTACTCTAAAAGTAAAGTAAAGTCGACGGGGCGGCCAAAAGTCGGTATCAGCCAGTCAGCGAGGGAGTCTATCCATTTTCAATAGCGCTAGACAAGGAGATTGTTTTGTAGCATCTGAGGTGGAGCGCCACACCTACCATCATCTCCTTACTTTACCGCACAGATCCCTGTGCTACTCTTACGCTGAGTTGGCGGGGACCGGTATCGAACTAGGAACCTTGTGGTTCCTAGCCGAACGCTCTAAGAAACAATATATAGTAAGTAAAGTCGTCCGGGTGGCCTAAGGTCGGTATCAGCCAATCAGCGAGGGAGTAGAGCGCCACACCTACCATCAGCTCCTTACTTTACCGCACAGATCCATGTGCTACTCAAAACGCTGAGTTGGCGAGGGCCGGTATCGAACTAAGAACCTTGCGATTTCTAGCCGAACGCTCAACCGACTGAGCTAAACCGGCCTTGTGTGGTCCTGTGCTACTCATACGCTGAGTTGGCGAGGGCCGGTATCGAACTAGGAAAGTTGTTTTAGCCGACGTTCTACCGACTGAGCTAACCCGGGCATCCTCAATCAGCGAGGGAGTCTATCCCCTTTTCACTAGCACTAGACCAAGGAGATTGTTTTTTGCCTCTGAGGTGGAGCGCCACACCTACCACAGCTCCTTACTTTACCGCAATATATAGTACTGTTTATTAATTGCTGAAAAATGGGTTCATGCCTTTCCGAAGAGAACTAGTAGAAACTAGTATGGTGGAACTTGAAATACACTGTGGAGTTATGTAGTGTAATGGTTATCGTCGTAGGAAATGAAGACGAGGAAATGAGTTCAAATCCTGGACGCGGCTGTTCACGTTTAATATCGTGCTGGTTAGCTCAGTCGGTAGAGCGTTCGGCTAGAAACCACAAGGTTCCTAGTTCGATACCAGTCCCTGCCAACTCAGCGTATGAGTAGCATAGGGATCTGTGCAGTAAAGTAAGGAGCTGATGGTAGGTGTGGCGCCCCACCTCAGATGCTAAAACAATCTCCTTGGTCTAGCGCTATTGAAAAGGGGATAGACTCCCTCGCTGTCTGGCTGATACCGACTTTAGGCCGCCCTGACGACTTTACTTACTTACTTACTTACTCTTGGGAAAGGTACGAATCCAACAATTCTCCCTCCAGTTATGGATAGATAGCTGGGCAGACCGGGCTCTTTAATCTTGTTATGGTAACCAGCCTAGGAGAAGGAAAATTCTGAATTCAAAACAAACGTTAGTTAATAGTACTTTGAGAGCTCCTCCCCACTCCTACGAGTGCTCCAACTTACGAGATTTTTTATTTACTACCGAGGGGTAAGACCTCTAAAAAGGAGTGTCCTGGTTATGACACAACACTACATCTGATTGTGAGGCTCCAGTTCTAGAGATCTGGAGGCCTGGAGAATACCTGTCATTGCCATTATTCTCAGGTTTGGTTTGGTTTGTTTTACGGCGTATCAACTTCAGTGGGTCATTTAATGCCGACTAAGTTTTGAAATAAATTCATTCTTAAATAATGTTCAATTTTTTTATAAACTCATATTATTCCATAGATATAACCCTAACAGGTACTACCACTCCGAGTCAGAGTGGACCTGGGAGCAATGGGGATGAAGGCTTGCTCCACATTCCACAGACTTCCAGAACTGGAACCTCACCATCAGATAGAGTTTAACGTAATTCCCAGGACATGAACACCCTCATCCACCGCCCTCTAGCACCCATATGATAAAAAGGGTTGGGTCTTGCAATAAGTGCAATAGGGTTGGGACAATCATATAAGTGCCAGGGCTTGACGTGACCAGCTGATTCTTCGGGATGGGGGGCTCTTCGACCATCCGTCTAGACCGGTGGTTCTCAACCGGGGTTCATATGGACCCCCGGGGACCATATAACATTTTTTGGGACCCAGGCAAGTAAAATGTATTTAACTATAAAAATACAATGGGATTTTTAAACAACGAATGGCTATGGGGAGGGGTCTATCAGAGTAAAATAGGATTAAAAGGGGGTCAATAGGTAAAAAAGGTTGAGAACCATTGGTCTAGACTAGGTAAGGGTCTAAGTGGAGTGTTGCATGTCATTGACTGCTCATCAACCAGGATTACATCCATAAGCATCACGGGTCACCACCCACAGGTAGCCCCATTAATCTCAGGTAAGTCTTTGTCTAAGTTTATCTAGTCTTCACTCTTCAAGAAGAGAGAAATCACAGCACATCGTTCTCATTACTATGAGATTTAGAAGCTATGTATGCTAAACGAATGAAGACAGATTGGTCGCCCCCAGCTGCGATTCAAAGATGTCTGCAAGAATGATCTCAGGTGCTTTGGCATTGCCCCTTCCAGCTGGAAAAATTTGGCACAGGACCGCCCACGGCGGCGGCAGAATCTCCGTAGAGGTCTGTTCATGTCAGAAGTCACCCTGACGCAACACCATGAAGCTAAGAGGTCTAAAAGAAAGCAGCGGCAACAAAGCATCGGCACATCAACATCTTCAGGGACAGCCTTCAAATGCGAAATCTGTGGTCGAGAATGTTTTTCAAACATCGGACTTCACAGTCACAGGAGGCGCTGTAACTTCAGGGGCACAAAAACTTTATTATAGTCTTCCGAGACTGAAATGCCAATACAATACATACAATGTTAAACGAATGAAACAATCTTTCGGAAAACCTGTCTGAAATTGGAATCTATTAGATGTCACTGGCAGAGTCACAATATAAATTGAAATATAAAACTTTAAAGAATTGGTTTGAGAAATGCCAAATAGAATTTACAGGGCGTCGTCGGAGTGAACCTGAATTAAATGTATTTTTATTGTTCGGAAATTTCTATTAAACTCGTTGCTTTTGGTCCAAAAGGTTTGAAGCTCTGTAAATGACTGAATTTGAAGGGAAATATATTGAAAAACAGATTTTCGGGCCTTTAAAGCTGTTGAAACAAGATAAAAGACGAAAGCAATAAATTGATGCAACGAGGTGACGAAGTTTAATCACAAGGGGATTATTAAAATAAAACTCTTTTTTCCCGCCTTTTAATTCATTATTCTTCGTTTTATTCTTCTTTTTTTGTTTCTTTTGTTTTCTTTCTTGTTCTCTTCATTATTCATTTTGTATAATCTTTTCTCTCCTAAAATGCATTGTTTTTTTTTATTACTTTTTCACACCTTTATTTTTTACATTTTCATTTTTTGTTATCAGCAACTAGCAGAGCTACTCGGCGTTGACTGGGTTTTTTAAAAAGCTAGAAAAAAATCTCTTATCTATATTTATGTATAGATTTAAAAAAATGACTTTCTGTATATTTGTTTTGTTATTATTAATTCTTTATATATTCTGGGTTTTAAGTTGTTAATTTTTATTATTCATCTTTACCTATCTTAAACACCTTCATTTCTTACATTTGAATTCTTCCTTATTAGCAACTAGCAGAGTTACTCGGTGTCGCCCGGGTTTAACAAATAAGTTAAAATAAATCTCTTATATATATATATATATATATATATATATATATTATATATATATATATTTGGGAGAATATGTGCTTTATTAAAGTCATACCTAATTTTGTGCGGTCTTCCTGTCTATAGCTCTGCTGATGAGGCCTAATA
>CM042147.1:109485578-109538078 GCA_023376005.1 Doryteuthis pealeii | reverse complement strand
AATGAAGACAGTTTACGCAAATATTCACCTTTCATTTGTTATTTAGAATAAATAACTGTTGCTCATTCCTAATAACTAGTTACTAGGATTGAGAAGCAGTTATTTATGAATAATAACTGTTTATTTATAAATGAATAACTGTTTCTCATTCCTAATAATTAGTTATTTGGAATGAGAAACAATTATTTATGAATAATAACTGTTTATTTATCAATAAATAACTGTTTCTCATTCATAATAATTAGTTATTAGGAGTGAGAAACAGTTATTTATAAATAATAACTGTTTATTTATCAATAAATAACTGTTTCTCATTCATAAAAATTAGTTATTAGGAATAAGAAACAGTTATTTATGAATAATAACTGTTTATTTATAAATGAATAACTGTTTCTCATTCCTAATAATTAGTTACTAGAAATGATAAGAAGTTATTTATAAATATTAACTGTTTATTTATAAATGAATAACTGTTTCTCATTCCTAATAATTAGTTACTAGGAATGAGAAACAGTTATTTATAAATATTAACTGTTCTTTTATAAATAAATAACTGTTTCTCATTCTTAATGATTAGTTATTAGGAATGAGAAACAGTTATTCACGACTCAGAGGTTGCGAGTTCAATATCTGTAGTCACTCGCTACACTCCCCATCTCGCCCAGGCCAGATACATACGGACGCGCTTAATTCTTGGCGGTAGGGAATATTCTTGTCCACAATAACTTTTCACATTTCATACTAATTTGACACATTCCTAATAACTTTTTCCCATTTCTAATATTTTTTCTCCATTCATAATAAAATTTTCACGTTCTTAATAACTTTTGCTCATTCCTTATAATTCATATATATTGATAACTCGTTTGTATGAAGTGACGACCGAAAACAACCACAGTAATCAATTTCCACAGAAAAAGTATTTTGCCTGCAACAATATCACAGTAGTCCTAGCTCAATCCGCCAAAAGTTCACTCGTTCAACACACGCCTCTCTTCACGTTAAGAAGATCAAAATACAACCCTCCGTAATGTGAGAAGGTATGCCTTAAATAGTAAGTCACTGCCCTCCCCAAGATCTTACATCCGGGCTAATTACACTCACCGCTGCCCGACCCGTGCAAAATTTGCATATTCAACAGGAGTGACAGTAGTCTGACTACGAGCCACTACTCACGACGAGGAGACTGCGAGGTTCAATATCTGTAGTCCCCACCTCGCACAGGCCAGACATATACGGACGCGCTTAGTTCTTGGAGGTTGGGTATCTTCTAGTCCACAATAACTGTTCACAATTCATACAAATTTGACACATTCCTAATAACTTTTGCCCATTTCTAATAATTTTTTCTCCATTTCCAATAAATTTTTCACATTCTTAATAACTTTTGCTAATTCCTTATAATTTACTAGCAAATATATGCACCCTCCGGGTGCAAGTATTTAAGTTTTAATATAATAAAATATCATGTTAAATTAGAAAGGCTAATGAAACTGAATAAGAATTCAGATAAAAATATTTGGAACAGAGGGGGTATAATCGGAAAATAGAACAACTTTGAAACTAACTGTTCCACCATTTTCCCTTACTCCCGTCTTTCAGTGGTAAATTTCCCTAATTTAACTATTTAGTTAAAATAGGAAGAAAAGAATAAAATTACAGCTATTTCTTCGTGTTAATGGATTTCTTTTAAGATTTATCCCCGAGATTTTTGCTCATATTTATTAAGATAAAACCAAACAATTAGAAATCAATAATACTAAGCATATATTTATTAAAATCAAATTTTTTAAGATCAATATGCAAATTAGCCTTTCCATTCACACTGTAAACCGCTATTTTGTTGAATATATAAATACAATTGCATGTTATTCATATGTAGATATTGTTAACATTCTTAATGATGTAAAACAATTTTATTAATAATTGAGGTTTAAATATAAATAAAATCCTGTAGAAGGTGACGTAAATAACTAAGGTAATTGTTACTTGAATAGTAATATAGTTTCGGTTACAGACAGAAAAACACACAATCTCCATTATAATAAGATGTATATTGATAACTTTTGCTTATTTCTAATAATTTTTACCAATTTAAGAAAATTTCCCAATTCATAATAGCTTTTGTTTGGTTTGGTTTGTTTTGTTTTACGGCATATCAACCTCAGTGGGTCATTTAATGCCGATAAAGTTTTGAAATAAATCAATTCTTAATGGATAATAGAATGTTTTTATAAATACATTTTTCTATTTAACCCATAGATGGGACCCTAACAGGTACTACCACTTCGGGTCAGAGTGGACCAGGGGGCAATGGTGATGAAGGGGTGCTCCACATTCCCCAAACCTCCAAAACTGGAACCTCACCATCAGATAGAGTTTAACGTCATTCCCAGGACATGTAGACCCGCAGCCACGCCTTCTAGCACCCATATGATAAAAAGGGGTTGGGGCTTGCCATTAGGGCAATAGGGTTGGGAAAATCATATAGGTGCTAGGGCTTGACGTGACCAGCCGATTGATCGACGGACCGTCTAGCCCAAGATAGGACCAAAGTGGAGTATTGCATGTCATGAACTGCTCAGCCACCTGGGCTCTATCCTTAAGCATCACGGGTCGCCACCCAGGCCAACAGGTGGCCCTATTGGGGGAGTCTTACCCCCTGCAGAGGTGCAGTCGGTGCATTCTAACACCCCAGCCGACAGGGCGGAATAGCTTTTGTACATTCCTAATAACTTTTTCACATTGCTAATAATTGCTGATCATCGTAATAACTTTATAAATTCCTTATATTTTTGACACATTCCTAATAACTTTTGCACGTATCTGTTACTCATTTCTAATAACGTCCTGTCTGCTGGAGCTGTAGAATACGCCGACTGCACCTCTATAGAGGGATAAGACCCCCCACCAAATGGGACTACTTGTTGGCCGTGGGTGGCAACCCATGATGCTTAAGGACGGTATCCTGGTGGATAAGCAGTGCAAGACATGCAACACTCCACTTAGGCCCTTACTTAGACTAGACTGGCGGTTGGAGAGGCCTCTTCCAATCAACCCGCTGGTCACGCCAAGCCCTAGCACCTATATGATTGTTTTAACTCTGTTGCAAGGTCCAAACCTTTTTATCATATATGTGCTAGATGACGGTGGCTGAGGGTCTTCATGTATTGGAAAGGACGTTAAACTCTATCTGATGCTGAGGTTCCAATTCTTGAGAATGTGCAGTATACCTTCATCACCATTGCTCCCTGGTCCACTCTGACCCGGGGTCGTAGTACCTGTTAAAGTTCCGTCAATGGGTTAGATAGAAAAATGTGTTTATAAAAAAATTGAGTACCCATTTAGAATGAATTTATTTCAAAACTTTGTCGGCATTAAATAACCCACTGAGGTAGTTATGCCGTAAAACAAAGAATAAGAAATTAGAATAAGAAATTTATTTATCAATAGTAGGTACAAGTTATAAAGAATAAGTAAAAGAAAAACTTTATTTTTGTTAAACTACTATTGAAGGGAGGCCATACCTAATAGCGTGAAGCTAAGCCCATGGACATGACCACCCTTGGACGCTCACAGGAAACGATACAAGACACACCAGACAACACAAACATATAGATATAAATCATGAGACAAATTAGCCGTGTGAGAATCTAATTGCAAATCTGTTGTTTATAAGAGGCAATAAAATGCTTTTTCAAAAGATTTTTAAGGACAAAATAATTTACCGAAACAGGCTTCACCTTTACTTCCTTTTCTTCATCAAACAATACCGACTGAACAGTGTTCCAAGAATTAAGTGCATTAAAACAAATCGAATTATGTCAAAAAACAAAACAAAACAAAACAATCATTTATGATGAATTTTACACATCTCTAAATTCTTTTGTACATTCCTTATGAATTTTAAACATTCTTAAATAACATCCCTAATAACTTTATCAAATTCCTAATAATATTTGCATATTCCCAATGAATTTGGCCTTTTACTAATAGCAGATTCCTAGTATATTTGTTAGAATCTTGATAAATTCGGCATATTCCTAATAACATTTACCGTCAATTTCTTTTTGGATTTGTAATGTCTGGTGAAATTCGATATTCATACCATCCTGATTTAAGACATTGATTTGTTAAGGTCCGATTTAGTAACAGTGCGTTTTTCTCTTACTTAACGTTTATCGGTCATTTTTTCAGATGAAACATTTAGTTACAACAATCATAACTGACCTCCATATTTGACTCGATAATTGTGAGCCATCTATCACATTAATTTCAGCAGCATCCTTATAACTGCTGCTGCTACTTCCTTATTTTCATGTTTGGTACTATTAGCACACTTCTCTCGCCAGATTGTAACTATAGTGCGGATTAATGAATTAATAAAGTTTAGATAAATATAAAACAAACAACCTCCTGAACAAGTGATGATAAAATACGAATAAAGAAAACAAAATGAAACAAAATAAATATTGAAATCAAATAGAAAATATCCCGTAATTCAAAAGTTCAATTTTCAGCGCCACATACAAGATAACATTTAAAGAAAGAAAGAAAGAAAGAAAAGAAAAAAGAGAGGAAGAAAGAGGAGAAAGAAAGGGTGGAAGCAGAAAGAAGTTAGAAAAAACGTAACAAAGAAAGCCTAAAGTGGGGGAGGAAAAAAAGAAAGAGTGGAAAAACGAAAAGAAGAACGAAAAAAGAAAGAAGAAAGAAAGAAGAAAAAGGAAGACAATAAGGAAGAAAGAAAGAACGGAAAAAAGAAAGAAAGATGAAATGAAGGAAGAAGTAAGAAAATCAGAAAGAATGAAATGTATAAAGAGGAAAAGAAAGACAAGAACGAAGGAGGAAACGAAGAAAGGTAGAAAGAAAGGACGGAAGGAATAAAGAAGAATAAGAAGAAAGAAAGACAAGAAAGAAAGAAAGAAAGAAAGGAAAGATGTAAGAAACAAAGTAAGAAACAAAGAAAGAAAAAGAGAAAGTAATAAGTAAAAGAAGAAACAAAGAAGAATGGAAGAAAAGAAGAAATAAAGAAAAGAAAGGAAGAAAGAAAGAAATCATAGAAGAACGGAATAAAGGAAGGAACAAGGGCATAAAGAAAGAAAGAAAGAAAGGTAGATATCAAGTAAGAGAGAAAGGAGTTACAGTAGTAAAAACAAATAAAAGAAGTTAGAAGGCAACAACAACAAAAAGAATTAAGAAAGTAGTAAAAAAAGAGAGCAGGAAAGAAAAGAAAAAGGAAGTTAGAAAAAGATAGAAAAAAAAGGAAGGAAGAAAGAATTTTTTAAAATGAAAGAAAGAAGAAATCAATTTTTAGTGAACTATTTTTGCAATGTATTTGATGCATAGTCTTCTTATTTTAATTCACTCAAAACTTTTATCACTTAATAAATCTGTTGATTGTTACGACATTCAGAGACGTTGAGTAGTGTTGATTCTGAATGCCGAGGCTTCGGCATAAAAGGAGGAAATATTGTTTGTAATAACAAAATAGAAAGCGAGTTTTGAGTAAGTCACCGTTGAATAATGATTGGTTTGAAATTAGTAGAAATTGATTTGTTATGAAGTAAAACAAATAAAGGATTAAGTTGATTGGTTGGTTTTCTGAACACGCGAAAGAATTAAAGGAAATGAGATGAAATGAGATGGTAACGTGAAGAGGAAGTCTCGAGTGTGATTTGCCTGTTGCGAAGCTTTTAACAACAATAAGATGCCACATTTTTTTGCTTTTCTTTAAAACATGCTGCCATGAAGAAAGTTTCGTATTGTTATGTTCAACTGTTAAAGAGATGAGAATAGAATGGGGGGAAAAACGTGGTATAAAATTTTAAAAAAGATGAAGTAGGAAAACCAGAAAGAATGAAAGGTATATAAGAAAAAATAGTGGAAAGAAGGAAAGAAGAAAGAAAGAAAGAAGAAAATAAGAAAGAAAGGAAGAAAGAAGTAAGAGAATTAAGAAAAATAATTATGAATGTAATAAGAAAAAGAAGAGAGAAAGAAAGAAGAACAGAAAGAAGTTAGAAAAAAGAAAGGAAGAAAGAAAGCAGAAAGAAGTTTGAAAAAACATAACAAAGAAAGCGGAAGGTGGGGGAGGAAAAAAAAGAAAGAGTGGAAAAACGAAAAGAAGAACGAAGAAAGAAAGAAGAAGGAAAGAAGATAAAGGAAGACAATAAGGAAGAAAGAAAGAACGGAAAAAAAGAAAGAAAGATGAAATGAAGAAAGAAGTAGGAAAATAAGAAAGAATGAAAGGTATAAAGGAAGAAAAAATGGAAGGAAAGAAAAAAGAAGGAAAACATAAAAGAAAAGGAAGGAAGAAGAGAAGTAAGAAGTAAGAAAAAGGAATTAAGAATGTAATAAGAAAAAGAAGAACGAAAGAAAGGAGAACAGAAAGAAGTTAGAAAAAAGAAAGGAAGAAAGAAAGCAGAAAGAAGTTAGAAAAAAATGTAACAAAGGAAGCGGAAGGGGTGGAGGAAAAAATAAAGGAAGGAAAAACAAAAAGAAGAGCGAAGAAAGAAAGAAGAAAGAAAGAAGAAAAGGGAAGGCAATAAAGAAGAAAGAAAAAATGAAATAAAGAAAGAAAGGGTTAAGGAAAGAAGACAGAAATGAAGAAATTAAGAAAATACGTGTTGTATCACGATGGGGAAAGATACACAAAAGAATGGCGTGCTTAATATGTTTATTAAGCACCAGCATCCGGTGACAAACGGATACATACAAACACAGAACAAATAAGTACAAACAATTAACAAGAAAAAATTGCATTAAATAGAGGAGAGTCAATTCGGTATAGCCAACTCAGCAAAGCCAGTCTGTATATCATTCAGCAAGTTAATCCACTTTAATCGTAGGCTATTTTATGGCTATGAGCCAGTTCATCTGGTAGAGTGTTGAAGGGGTGTTAGCTACTCTACCACAATAAATAAGAAAAATAAGTAAGAAAGTAGTAAGAAATAAGGGACAGAGAGAAAAAGAAAAGAAAGAAGTTAAAAAAAGAAAGAATAAATACAGGAAGAAATTAATAAAGAATGAAAACATTTAACAAAAAAGAAAGAAAGGGGGGAAGAAGTAATTGAAGAAAGAACAAAGAAGAGAAGTAAGAAAAGTAGTACGAAAAGAGGAAAAGAGAAGGAAAGAAAAAAGAAAGAAAGAAGGTAGAGAAAAGAAAGATTGACAGAAAGAAGAAACAAGGCAAGAAAGAAAGAAATAAGTAAGAAAAAATGTAACAAAGAAAGAAGAAGGAAAAGGAGGAGGAAAAAGAAAGAAAGGAAAAAGAGAGAACGAAGAAAGATTAAGGTAATAAAAAGAAAAAAAAACGGTAAGACGAAATAAAGATGAAATGAAGAAAGAAAGAAAAAGTAAGTAAGAAAGAAAGAAAAGAAGTAAAGAAGAATAAAACTAACAAAGAAGAAGAAGAAGGAGGAGGAGGGGAGGAGGAGGTAGAGAAAAAGAAAGAAAAACAAGAAGAAAGACAGCAAAAAAGAAGGAAGAAATATGAATGAAAGAAAGTGTGAAGAAACAGGTTGAATTCAATTGCCTTCTATTAATCTAGTTGCCTTACCAATACTAAAGAACCCAGTCGGTTCCAGTACTTAATAATAATAATAATCTTATTATAATGGAGATTGTGGGTTTTTATGTCTGTAACCGAAACTACATTATTATTCAAGTCACAATTTCCTTAGTTATTTACATCACATTCTTCATGGTTTTATTTTTATTTAAACTTCAATTATTAACAAAATTCTTTGACATCATTAAGACTGTTGACCATATCTACATACTAATAATATGCAATTGTATTTATATATACAAGAAAATAGCGGTTTACAGTGTGAATGGGAAGGCTAATTTGCATATTGATCTTAAAAATTTGATTTTAATAAATATATGCTTAGTATTATTGATTTCTAATTGTTTGGTTTTATATCAATGAATATGAGCAAAAATCTCGGGGATAAATCTTAAAAAAATCCATTAAAACGAAGAAATAACTGTAATTTCATTCTTTACTTCTTATTTTAACTAAATAGTTAATTAGGAAAATTTACCAATGAAAGACGGGAGTAAGGGAAAATGATGGAAGAGTTAGTTTCAAAGTTGTTCTTTTAAATATACCCCCTCTGTTCAAATATTTTTATCTGAATTCTTATTCATTTCTTTGGCTTTTCTAATTTAACATGATATTTTTATTAAAACTTAAATACTTGCACCCGGAGGGTGCATATATTTGCTAGTAATAATAATAATAATAATAATAAATAATAATAATCGTCATCATCATATCGCACCAGAAGCGCAGATATTTATGACAATCTCTCGCCAACAATCCCTATCATTCATTGACCCCAGGAGGTCCTCCACACAGTATGTAGTATCCCCACAGCGCTGGTCTATGTAGCTCTTTGCTGGACTACCTGCACTAGCATTAATAGTTAGAGGGTTAACTGATGGATTCCTACCTTTCCCAAGAATATTAGGATTTGAATTCGGGTTACCGATTCCATTTACTTTGACCATAACCGTTACGCAATGAATAGTTTAAATACATTTTTTAATTTCTTATTTCATTTATTTTTTGAAGTTCTGTCACAAGTCTCCTATTTCTCCTATTTTTTTAATGTTGCGCTTGCACAATCTTGTGTTTCGCGGCCAAAACTTTCGTTTAAAATTCGTTTTGTTTTCAATTGGTCAGTGTTGCATAGTCTCTGTATAATTTTTGTTATACTTATCTCGTATAAATTATTACAAAAGTGTAAATATATATTACTTCCTAACCGCTATGCCTGACATAACCCCGGATGTGTTTATATGCCGTAAAAATCAATTAACCAACCAACCATTATCTCGTATATATCTCTGCTTTTTCACATAGCGCTAATACCCTTGGGAAAGGTATGAATCCAATTCTCCCTCCAGCTATGTGCAAATAGCAGGGCAGATTGGACTCTTTAACCATGGCTAGGTAATCAGTCTAGGAGAAGGAAAACTCGGAATTCAAACCTGTTAAACTCCGCTTAAGAAATTGACCTTGTGTCGCATCCTGCTCGTGCGGAGGGGTTGGTATATATGTATATATCTGTTTATGTTGTCTTCTCTGGTCTGATCGTCGTCTTGGGTTGGGTCTCTTTTTTTTGGGTACACATTGGGTTGACGCGATTTCCATCTTCAACTTAGTTTTTATTAATGAACACGGAAACTGGATATATTTTCATAGAACCACAACATCACGCTAGTGAGACGCTCGAGACTAATCTTATTAACTGAATCATTCTCATGAACTGGGTGGTCACATGACCAAACAAACCAACGAGAAAACTGCTCCCGGGTCAATCATGGATCAAATACTCGTATATCACACTTATATGAAATCTTGATGAGTTCTTACATTTGACAATTATTTTAAATTCTCCTCTTACAGTACAAAATGAATAGACCAACCTATTGATTATACAACAACGTAATATCAACTTTTAATGAAAACCACGTTTTCAAGTGACTCCAGGGTCATCATATATTAATTAAACCCAACAGTCTTTCGCAACTATTTTAATCTACTACACTACATGTCAATAGTAAACCTCGCCAACCTATTGTTTAAAAAGAATACCAGTTAATAAGACAATATGTTTATTTACTAAGCTTCAATGCTTGGGGCATCCAGTGAGACTCAAACTCACTAGTATTGATTTGCCAGTATAGCCTAGATTCATTCTGTCTAAACCTAGACCCTTTCCCACCGATTTCAGTCATGTGATATTCTAAACCAGTGGTTCTCAATCATTTTTTTAACCTATGGACCCTTTGATTCCTACTTTAGTATAGTGAATCCCCTATAACCGTTCGATGATTAAAAATTCTATTTTATTTTTATTATCAAATTTTCTTAACTTGACACGAAAAAGTTATATGCTCACGGGGGCGGAGGGGGTATATAATTTCCGGTTTAGAACCACTCTAATCTAAACGAACCAGAACATCACGTCCGGATCAATAGGGGATCAAATACTTGTCTATCATACTTATATGAACTTCTGTCGGAGGTGCGTGGTGTAATGGTTATAGTCATAGGAAATGGACTCGTCGACCCGAGTTCAAATCCTGGACAATGCTTTTTGCATTCAACGTAGTGCAAATATCCTTGGAAAAGGTATAAATCCACCTACTCTCTCTTCAGCTATGGGTAAATAGTAGGGTAGACTGGGCTCTTTAACATTGGCTTGGTAACCAGTCTAGAAGGAAAACTGTGAATTCAAACCTGTTAAACTCCGATTAAGAAATTGACCTTGTGTCGCATTCTGCTCATGTGGAGCGGTTGGTATATATATATATATATATATATATATATATATATATATTATATGAATAAATGGTTTAGTTTATATTTATTTGCATTGGAGCAATTTTAAATATAAATTAAAACATTTATTTATTAATTTATCTATTAATGCTCTATCACAGATATTGAGCACTCTTCTAATAACACTGTATGTTGAATTACTGCCACTTTTTCAAGTATAATAGTGCCAACCATACACATTGATATATATATATATATATATATATATATATATATATATATATATATAATAATTTGATAATTTGCTTTTGAAGCATTGTTAAGTAAAGTATATTATTATTTATATTTTCGTAGGCAATTACAATACGGATACGTATATCGTATAAGATTCGATAATTATTGAAAATAATCATGACAAGCAAACTTGGCAAATAACGCGTGTGACGTGGAACACCGTACAGCTGTTTCAACTTTATTTTATTTATTGCACGCCGAGTTTGCTTATCATGATTATATTCAATAATTATCGAATTTTATACGATATACGCATTGTAATTGCCTTCAAAAATATAAATAATATATATATATATGAACCACTGTTGAGTTTTTACATTTAAACGTTATTTTAAAATACTACGTTTCATTACAAAATGAATAACCCGACCTATTCATTATGCGACACCGTAACTAATCAAGATTTTCCTCTAGATATCATCGTTTTCTGATATCACTTTCTCAGCTGTGTACACGTCTTTATTGAAATCTAAAATTTAAAAGTAAAAAAAACAAAAAAACAAAACAAAAAAAAACGCATAATTTCGTACCCGATAACTTTTGATTACATTTTGTATGTCAATTTTCCGTATGCATTTAAAAAAAATATAAAAGAAAATATATAGATGAATTAATTCTTTAACAAATGCCTAGCAGCGAAAATTGCAAATATCGTTGAAAGTTCATAGCCTAAAAATGATTTAAAAAAAAACACCTTATTATATTAGAGATTGTGTATCTGTTTGGCTGTAACAGAAACTACGTCGTCACCACCGTCACATATCCCTTAGTAACTTATGTTATATTCTTAATATTTATTACATAATCATTATCTAATCTTATTAACATCTTATTTATTAACAATGCCTCTATTAAGGTCTAGCTGAAATAGATTTGCCTCAAAACAGCCCATATTATTAAGGTATTTGCCTCTCATCCCACTTATGAGGCCTGACACAAGGACATTTTTATGTGGACCCACACACAAACCGAAGCTCATGGATGGTATGCTCAAACATTCGTCGATCCCATCGGCATTCTCCCGCAAGGGGGCGCCTCAGGTGCTGGGCAATAAACCCAGCCCTGTCTCTTTAAATCAAGGGGGCAGGTATTGCCTGGCGGGGGGGGGGATAGGCCCTGGATCGACGCTATTAATTTCATTAATAAACACAGTCTCTGAAGAGCCCATATTATTAATGTATTTAAAATCCTGCTATGAATGTTATATATTATTAAGATATTAATGTTTACATAGTATATGATGTGAATAATTTGCATACCGGTTTTAATAAAACCGTGTTTGATAAATAAGTAGTTGGTGTTATTGATTTCTAATACTATAGTTTTATTCTCAAACGTATTAAAAGAAATCCTATGTATGAATTTATATTGTGTTCATATTTGATTTCATTAATCTTTATAATTCAATGTTATATTTGATTCTATTAAAACGTATATTCTTGTGCTTTCAGGGCGCATTTGTTGCTAGCGATAATAAAAAACTTTTTTTTTGTTTCTTTGCATACTTTCGTCGGGTATTTAATGTCAAAGCCATCCTTGTAGAAGAACAGTAATATTTAACCCATAGTTGCGAGGATAGGGCGTTCATCCTTTTCCCAATGGTATTATAAGAATAAGATGTGTGATTCCTATAATACGTTAGAAGGTCCAGAGTAACTTTCCAACGTAGGTACATATATACATAAAATAATTCGAACAAAGAGTTACATATAATAACAAATACAGACTTTATTGTCTGAGCATGTGAACATGACATTATACATGACAACGATACAATATAGATACTGAAACAGATAGGACTAAAGTCCTAAAGAAGTGGGAAAGTTCATGAAGAAATAGGTGAGTCACTTACTGATAGTTGGGGGGGGGGCAAAGCACCTCACTTAAGGAACACAGATACCACGCGTCTAGCCCATGTTTAGTGGTTGCTAGACCAAGAGAAAGAGAGTGAGAATTCCTGAGCTGCGGATTAAATACACAGCCACCTATTGGTAAAACCCTCACAGTAAGGGAAGATGATCCTTTTGAACACAAGTTCATCCCAACAGGAGCAGACAATCGGTACACTATTAATCCGAAAGTGAATGTAATACAGACACCGGAATTCAAACTCGCTTAAAGGATGTCGCAGTCGAGCTCGTTAACGTATATATACTCTCGGAGACAGTTTTTTTTTCTTTGCAATATTAGGACTGATCACTGTAGACCTCCAGGGAAAACAAACGCACTGTTTCAAACACACTCACACGCGTACACATATATACACACATACAGGTATATATCAATAACCACTACATGCATACGTAATATTTTCGTTGTTGTGTAGAAGTAGCAAGATGGTATGTAGTGGATTATTACTTTTGAGTAGTGAGTTCGAACCCCTATAGTCGTGTTTCAAAATTAATCTTTGTAAATAAGACATAACGTTTTTGGTTATGTATTTAAAGAAAAAAATGTGATGAAATTGTAAGTCAAGTCTGTGAACTTCGTGTCATGTTTTTTCTTTTGATATGTTAACGTATCTTATTGAAATATTGTGATGCATTTAAAATTTTCGGTTTTGTAGTATTATAAGAACGTTGCTGATTTGTTATTTTTTAAATAATTTTTTGTTTATCAAATATATATATATATATATATTATATTATATATATATAAAGATAAATCTAATGAGTCAGACGAACCTACTATTAGTTTCGCTTAATGCTCTTCAGGGCTAAGATCTGACTCTTAGCCCTGAAGAGCATTAAGTGAAACTAATAGCAGGTTCGTCTGACTCATTAGATTTATCTTTATTATTTGTTCTACTTAGGTATTGAGCACTTTTTACTTATTAGCTTATTCTCCTAGCGGTTATATGAATATATATATATATCTTATATACATATATATACATATAAATTGTTTTTTTCTTTTGGCCAAACCAATAGATTACTTTTTTTGGTACGATTATCTTGGTCTTTTCTTTTTTCCAAAATGTTTTTTTCTCCCCGGTTGATGTTTGTTAATATATTTTTACAATCAAACTATTTGCTTGTTTTTTTCTCACCGCGAGGATTTACCAACACGCTTGGTATATTATATATATATATATATATATATATATCTGTGTGTGTATAATGTAGTTTGCTATATATATATATATATATATATATATATATATATGAATAAAGAGGGCTCACTATTGTGATAGAACACATTTAGATCTAAGTGAGAATATAGACGTAAACACACTAAGATAAATTGATTGCTTGATCGATATATATGAACATGTTGACATACCGTGATGGATAGATGAATATATATATAAACAGAGATAAAATGATCGCTAGATATCAACATACTGAGATAAATAAATAGATAGATAAATAGATTGATAGATATCAATAGAAAATGACATTCACCAAGCGCCGTTGAATCTGTGTAACTATGCTCTACGAACTATACACACACACACACACGCACACACACACACACACACACACATATATATATATATATATATATATATATATATGTGTGTGTGTGTGTGTGTGTCTGTGTGTGTGTGTACCTTTTTCTCTCATTTCTTCTTCCTCCAAATACTTTTAAGCTGCTCATGGACCGTGTACTTCTGCTAATATATAGATATATCTGTGCGGTAAAGTGACGTGATGATGATAGGTGTGACGCTCCGCGTCAGGCGTCACAACACTCTCTTAGGTCTCGCGCTAGTGAAAAGGGGATAGACTCCCTCGCTGTCTGGCTGATACCAACCTTACGCCACCCGCGACTTTACTTTAATATATGTATATATATATATATATATATATATATATATATATATATATATATATAAAGTAATTGGTAATTTGCTTGAAGCATTTTTAAGTATGTTATAATATATTAATACTTTGAAGGCAATACAATGCGTATAAAAAATAAAAACAAAAACAAAAAAAACATATTTTTGTTTTAATTTTTCATACGCATTGTATTGCCTTCAAATTATTAATATATAATAATCAAGAAACTAAATTGCCTTCACATTATTATTATATAACAATCAGAAACTAAATGGATTCTAAAATTTCAAACGCACGTGAAGGGATTAAACGCAGATATCGGAATTCTCCGTTATTACAAATATTACACAGATGCTGCCACTGTCGATAACAACAGAGACAAAGAAACCGTTAAACAGTAATAACATTTGACAAAGGGTATGTAACGAACCTGAAAATTTATGATAAAAAATAATTAAAAAAATTAAAAAATAAGTGAATCCAATACTCCATAGTATCGAGTTCATTCATTTATACATTTTTAATGCTTCATGATAACGCCCAATTTAAAAAAACAACATTTTTTGAATATATATATATATATATATATATATATATATATATGTGTGTGTGTGTGTGTGTGTGTGTGTGTGTGTGTTAAAGTACAGATAAGCCTTATTCCACTCCGCTATTCTTTTCGTACTGTTTTTATTCCATTATCTCTTTCGTATTGTAGCAGTGTACTAATTTAAGCTGCGTGGATTTTCTAAATCAGTTGAAGTGAACTCATTAATCCCAATCTTCTACAACATATCTGCATTACGATACACGAATCCAGTATAAAATCGGCAGAAGACAACAATAAAAAAAAACAACCTTTCTACCCGAAACATTGTCTATTAATAAGGGTGGCTCTGTTGAGAGAACCTCGGGGTCGGATGTCCTTTGCTTTAACCCCCCGCTACCCAGCCTGCACAAGTACATCACATTAACATCTATTTTTATTGCTGAGTGCGCATGCGTCCTTTCCAACGTACTTTAAGATCGATAAATCTTAAGATTTTTTTAGATTTTTTCTTCTTTTTTTTTTCACGACAAAGAAAATTAGATTTTTCTCAATTTGTTTCTGAATTGACTGAAATTCTTAGTCGATGATGGTTTATGTTTTTTTATTTTTTATTTTATCATTTTTTTTTTTTTACTTCATTCTTTAGAATTTTCTATTCCCCACTACCCGCTAGGATTTACTTCTTCTATGTATGTATGTATGTATGTATGTATGTATCTATCTATCTATCTACCTATCTATCTATCTATCTATCTTTACTTAGATCTGTATGTGCCATCACTAATATCGAGACTCTTTATTTATAGACATAGCAAACGATATTATATATACAAGGTGTGTAAAAAAAGTATCAAGATTTTTGTACTTTTTGACACACCTTGTATTCTGAAAAGAATAACGTTCCATTCATTATTTTCTTTCAGAATACAAGGTGTGTCAAAAGAGTACCAAGTTCAAAGCTGTATTTACCAAGATAGAAATGAAGAAAGAATGGACGTTATTTTTTTTTCAGAATACATGGTGCGTCAAAAAGTACTTTTTTGACACACCTTATATGATTTTATGTGAAAATAGTGACTTACCGGTGAAATTGGTCACAATGGTTAGTTGAAACAAATTTCACAATGATAAGACAGCGATATAACAAATATAAAGTGCTCAATACGTAAGTAGAGCAAATTTATTATTATAATGGTATACACAGGAATAACCTACTCGAGTTTCACCATAAGGAGATCCTTAATGAAGATCACCATAATGAAGATCCTTATGGTGAAACTCGAGTAGGTTATTCCTGTGAATACTATTATAATATATATATATATATATAATATATATATATATATATATATATACGTATGGTTAACTAATGTAATATTTTAGATAAGATCTGGAACGATAGCAACAGCAATACAATTTTCTATAGCATATAAGAAAAGACCCCAAAAATCATGACCTTTTTTTCCCGAGTCAAATCTATTTCCCCTCCGTTCTGAGATTTAATTAGTTAGGACTCTAAAAAAGGAAGAAGAAAAAGAAGAAAAAAAACAAAAGAAAACTCGATATTTAAAAAAAAATGTAAAGGTTCAATATTTTACAGTAAAAAAACAAAAAAGTTATGCGTCTTTTTCTAATTATATTTGAATTATTTATTTTTATTCGTTTTGTGTATTTTTATAGACATTTCTTCTGTACAAACTTTTTAATTTCATTTGCACAAGATTTTACTTTTTATTTTTTTGTACAGGATTTCTTATTCCTATGTCTGTTATTTCTGTTGTATAATATTTTGTGGTGACAAGCTAACTTGGCACATCGTTACCCGCTTCCTAGAGATAAAAATCTTACTTGGTCTTGCTGCGGTTAACAGCAACCGGCTATTCAATTAGTGACGTAGGCTGGACGTACGACGTACGACGTCACTCACCCAAGACGAAATTCCTGATACTCTCTCTCTCTTTATATATCCCTCTACCCCCCTCTCTCTCACTTTGTCTCTCTTTGTGGCTGGGGTACAAGAGACACACTTTTGCGTGAACAAGAAAAGATTCAAAGAAGGATAAAAGACAGTCCCTTAAAAGAACGAAGGAATGAAAAAAAAAAGAAAGTTTCAAAGAAGGAAAGAAAGATTAAAAAAAGAAAGAAAAAAGGGAAGATTCAAAGAAGGAAATAAAGATTAAAAGAAAGAATGAATGAACGAATGAAAATTGAAAGAGGGGTTCAAAGGATAGAAAAAAAGAATGATTAAAAAAAGGAAGGACAGATTGTTAGCATAAATGAAGAAGGAAAGAAAGATTATTGAAAAGGAAAAAAGAAACAAGAACCTGCAGGCCATAGAGAATTTGTACCTGGAAAAAAAGGAAGAAAAAAGAAAGATAGAAAAAGGAAGGAAATAAATATTGAAATGAAAGAATTATGAGAAAAAAAAAGCAATAAAGAAGAAACCTGCTACCTTTAAACCCATATTTAAAAAGAATTTGTACCTAGAATAACTGATGAAGAAAAAGAAAGAAAAAAGAAGACAGGAAAGAAAGATTGAAAGAAAAAAGAAAAATGAAAGAAAGAAGGAAAAAAACTTGTTTCTGTTGATCTCAACAAGCAGTCTTAAAGGTGATGTGTAGGTGGATTAACTGAGAAATTAAAAAGAAGAATTAAGATTGAATGAAAGAAAGAACAAACAAAGAAGGAAAGAAACTAAAAAAATGGAAGGAAAATTGAACGAAAAAAAAAAGAACACGGCAGGAAAGAAAATAAGATTGAAACAAAAAAGGAAGGAAGAAAGATTGAAAGAAAGAAAAAAATGAAAAGAATTCTTTTCTTCTTGCATTCAGAGGCTTTGACTGAATGAAGTCCTTACGCGTATATGAATTGTGTTGATATTCACAGAAAAACATCACTCATGAGTTCGTTCTTACTTCTCCAGCCGTGTCCAGAATAAATTGTTCGTTTTACTCTGATGGTTTGGTAACAATTTGGAAATATCGTAAATGCAGAAATTCATTTCTCTATCATAATTAACTGTAGCGTAGTCTCCGAAGACTGTATCAGCGATGGTTAATCGTTGGATGAGGGAGGAGAAACACAAAAATAAAACTCGTCTTAAGCGTTACGACATCCGTTGCTTTATTCTCCCCGTTCAGTATCTGTGACAATGGATAATAGACACAAAGTACGGAGTAGTTTCTTCGTTCAGGTTAGAACTGGTTCTTTTCGTATCTTTGAATCGTTTCTCGTTCTGTTTACGCTTATCTCCTCGTACCCCAACCACCAGAAAGGGTGAATTAAGAAATTCCATCGTTTTTTTTATTGGGGTTCACAGAACATGCTACTTTCCAATTTCGATTCATGTCGGTGAAATCATCAGAACGAGCAAGATGGCCGATCGCTTGTGACCTTTGCTCACTAGACGAGATGATGAACTTTATAAACTTGTCTTCTGGCTTGTCTTGCTTTATTTTAATTTTATTTATTTATTTTTGTGACCTCTACTGTTTATTTATTTATTTTTATGTATTTATTTATTTTTGTGATCTCTACTGTTTTCGGTCCGGGGTGCTGGGACAAGCATACCTTACACATAGCCCACTGGATGAGAAGTTGAACATTGTCAACTCCTTTTCTGGCTGCTGTTTTTTTTCTTTCTTTTTTTAAAATAACTTATCCATCTAGATATCTTGACAAAACGTCTTATCCCTAACGTGCCACAATATTGATAAAGAAATTGGATAACCAAGCATTTAAGTAAATCATTCTTATGTTTTATATTAGTTCTTTCATACAGATAACTGAAGTCATACACACCTGTCATTCAGCTGGAATCTTATGTTATTAATGCATTCAAATATACTTTTTTCTCTTTAATGTGCTTTCTATGTTTTATCTGTTGGTTTGCAGATAGAAAAAAAGATTAAGTCGCCAATTTAGCGCAGATAATGGGTAATCTGAACATTAGTTACATAAACGAGAGTAACCTCCCCTTGTTTGTTTCCCTTTGAGAAACCGTTTGTTTTGGTCGGCCATTTTCATTTCACCGTAAATCTACACTGAAAATACGATTTTTTCGAATCAATACAACTGTATGTTTTAAACACTAAATATCATAACAATGTTCTTAATTGTGCTTGCGCATTATTTGAAATGAACTTACTTGTTATTAAGAACACATCTTATGATATTTTCGTGCTAAAACATGCAGTTGTGTTGATTCGAACAAATTCGTATTTTCAGTGTAGATTTACGGTGAAATGAAAATGGCCGACCAAAACAAACGGCTTCCTCAAAGTGAAAGAAAACAAGGGGAAGTTACTCTCATTTATGTAGCTAATGTTCAGATTACCAGATAATGTCAGGCAACCCAACTCCAGGTATCTCCCAAAAAGTAATGAAGAATACAGTTGAAATTACTTCAAGTGCTTTCCCTCGTTTAACTTCATTTATAATGCAATGCTATAAAAAACACTCCTAACCTTTCTATTTCAAATTGTTTTGGTTAATCATGAGATTTTGAATAAATATAATTAAACGTAAGCCATCAGCATTACTCCTATCTCCGACCGACCAGCACATCACAAAAGGAATATAATCTATTCAATATAAATGATAGAATTCTTTTAATTAGTCAAGTTCTGTTTGGGTCACTATTCACTTTGATAAAAATCAGAGTGTGGGTAATTAATTTACAACACTCAATTGGCAGGTGATTTTGCTCAGGAATATCAATTATAATATTATAAGAATTACACAACTCACGTGAGTTAAATTGAAATAAACAAAACAAATTCAGCTGTTTGGAGGGGCTGTTGGTCAACGAAAAAGTCCGCGAAGTGGCAATATAAACAACAACAACAACATACACAGGCCAAACGTACACTTTTTTCCATTCGGCTGGGTGATGCCTGGCGTTCCGTCTTCATTCTTATGACTCACCAGAAACAAACAGTCACATGAATCTATTTTCACCTTTACTTGCGCCAGCTTATTGAAAAATCATACAAATTTTCTCTGTATTTCCTGTAAAGAGGTAATACCCTCCTACCCCCCAAAATAAATGGGTATCCTGGATATGACACTTGATAGCATATGGTGGTTAGGCTCGAACTCAGGAACTCTGGGGAGTTTCTACTCTCTCTTCATTGCTATTATTTCCAGTTATCCTCTCGTAAGGGGCGGTAGTACATGCTACAGTCACATCTATGGATCACACTTGGCTATTTGCTCGGGAACAAGTCCCCTAAAAAAGTGTCCAGGCACTAGACTGCTTTTGATTGGGAGGGTCCATCGTGATTGTGTAGTATAATATACTATATACCATAGTATAGAAATATTAGGTTGTTACGAAAAATAATGGCCGATTGAAGTGCTCGGTTTTGAAATGTCATTTTTAACAGAATTTGTTGTTTATTTCAGGTGAATTTTTGCATATATAATATTCAATGTGTGCTCAAAACTAAAATTTAATTTATTTTCAGATAGAAAGTATTTTTGAAAAATAAGAATACTTGATATTATGTACCGTGTACATTATTCATAGATACTTGAAACAATAAGTGTTTACTACGGACTATTATTAGTTTTTTAAAACCATATAACTGTGTACAAAAAAGTGATTATTATTAAATAGAAATAATTACATGAAATCGTACAATTATGAATGAATTACTATCAGATAGGAATACTTGAAATTATGCAACTGTGTGCGAATTATTCATACTTTATATACTTTATAATAATAGTACTATTGATGGATTATCAATCATATGGAATCTGATCTGTCTGATAAGATAAAACGACAATTCTTCCAAGGTGTAGCCGTATCAGCAGCATCACTTGAACCTTAACGAAACTCTTCGAGAAAAGGCTAGATTGTAACTACAAAGGATGCTACGTGGTGTCCTGAATAAATACGGGAAGGAACACGCCACAAAAAGCAGTCGGACACCTTCACCAGTCGCACAGTCACTTACGTTCAAACAAACTTGATGATATATATATATATATATATATATATATATATATATAAGAAAGAGAGAGAGATAGAGAGAGAGAGAGAGAGAGTGAGAGAGAGAGAGAGAGAGAGAGAGAGAGAGAGAGAGAGAGAGGGGTGCGTGGGTAATGGTTATCGTCGTAGGAAATAGACACGGCGGACGAGTTCAAATTCTGGACAAGGCTGTTGTATTTCATGTGGCGCTATTAACATTGGAAAAACTGAGCTCTTTAACCTTGGTTAGGCAGCTAGTCTAGCAGAAGGAAACTCTGAATTCAAATCTGTTAAACTCCGCTTAAGAAATTGACCTTGTAGCACATCATGCTAAGGAGTTAGTTAATATATACATATATGTGTGTGTGTGTGTGTTTGTGTGTGTGTGTGTGTGTGTTGCCATAACCCCCCGGTTCGTTTTGTGTTTTTCCCGTTGTACTTCATCATGCTTTTAGTGATGTTGATTCAGATGAAGAATTAGTTGTGGTCTCTTTAATCACAACGGTTACATGCTAAAATCTTGACCAAAACCAGCATCCTTCGTGATCTCTTATTTGCAGACGATACAGCTCCCGTTGCTACATCAATCGAGGAGACACATCAACTTGTCAATCGTTTCTATCACGCGAGAAAAGCTTTAGGCCTTATTGTCAGTATTAGAGTAACGGAAGTCATTCTTCAGCCCACTTCAGCAAGCACATAAGAGGTGTAAAACAGCAATCATTGGTTCAATAGTCTCCAAATATCCCTATTTCCATCAATGAAAAAATAATGTTATCAAAAATCAATTTGTACACATATTTGAGCAGCAAGGTGAATCTCTTGATAACAAAATAGTCAACCAAGTAGATAAATCTATATGTTTTGGAAAACATTATTATCGTCTTTTGAATAAAAGTATTGATGACTGATTGATTTTAACGGACTGTCAACTCATCTAGGGTTATTGAATGCTTAACATTTTATTTCTGTGAATGCTTGAGATGAGGCCTGATAATTAGTGATATTTGTGTTATTCGGACTATTGTCTTATCTTCATTTTTATCTGGGTCATCACAGAACTTTGAACCTAACCCTTTATTCAGTCCTCGGGGTATCCTGTTCCATCCCGTTAACCATAGCTGGGGTAGAGGAGTTAAGCCGTGTTAATTATCATTCTATGTTACTGCTTGCCCCTGACCATGATTGAACCCGCAGTCTAAAGATAACTGTCTCTAGAACTGTCTTAACCTAAATCCTTTATCCACCAGGCTATGTGTCCACAAGGTTCCCGATTACGACAAGAAGGTTCCCGGGTTCGAAAAGAAGGTTTCCGAATCCGAGAAGGTTACTGAGTCCACAATAAGTACCTGAAGAAGGTCGGAGAATACATCGGCTGAAACGTTGTACAGATAACAATGAAGTTGAGGACAATAGTTCGAATAATACAAATAATGCTTAAAATTTGTTGTATACCCACATCTCGGGTATATAATGGAGAGAGAGAGAGAGAGAGAGAGAGAGAGAGAGAGAGAGAGGAGAGAGAGAGAGAGAGAGACAGACAGACAGACAATTAGAGTAGTGATGATGGATAAGATGAGGGTTCTTACTTGTTACTCTTTTTCTATTGCTGCTAATTCGACCGGCTGCCATGTTCTTCAGTTTTATTTATTGGGCTGATCATTTGGGTTGCTTTTACTTCTTGTTGGTTTCTTGGGCTGATTCTTTCTTGTTTAATAACTTAACAAACAAGATTTTTTTTGTTTTCTTTAAAGTTTTATTTTAACAATCCAGCCCATCTTTCAACCGCCGCGGGGTGAGACCGACTCTCAGAGCGAGAGACTTCGAGTTCACATGCTCTGAAATCTCTGGTCTATCTGAACAGCTAATTCTCACGCGTCTAATCGCGCGTTTTTCAAGGGGTCAAGTAAAAGTTACCGTGAGGTAACTTTTCACTGGACCCCATTATTCTGAATTTAACGGACCTTGATTCAAATATTCTTACTACAGGTACGTACACAAATCATAAGCTGCTTATGAATTATGTAACAATTTATGAATGTACGTTCTTAGTACATTTCAATTTTTTGTGTAGTTGTTTCTATTGATATAAGTATTCCTGTCTAATACAAATGATTTTCACACTGTTGTATGGTTTCAAGTATTCCTATCTTATACTAATAATTATATTTTTAAAGTAATTATTTCTATCTAATAATTCATTTGTTTGCCCATAGTTATATAGTTACAAATAACTAATGACAATCCTTAGTAAACAATGATACCTTCAAGTAATTATTCATAATATGAATAATATACTGTTATAAAATATTCTAATCTAATACAGATTTTCCGAAGTTGTATGATTGCAAATATTCCTATCTTATACTAATATTCAATGCAAAATTATATAGTTTCAAGTAATTATTTCTTTCACAGTTATATGGTTTCAAGTAACTAGTAATAATCGTTAGTAACCGATTATAGTTTCAAGTAACTATTCTTAATACAAATAATTTACAGTTATATGGCACCAAGTATTCCTATCGAATATGACTATTTTGAACAGACATTTTGACCACAGATGGGACCCTGCAAGGTACTACCATTCCTGGCCAGAGTGGATCTGGGAGTAATGACAACGAATTGGTAATCCACACTCCACAAATCTCCAGAACTGGAGCCTCAAATTTAGATACAATTTCGTGTCAGATCCTGAACCTCTTTTATAGGGGAGGGGTATCAAACCTCACTCAGAGGCGATGAATAAAAGGGGCGTAAAGCGAGAGAGAGAGAGAGAGAGAGAGAGAGAGAGAGAGAGAGAGAGAGAGAGAGAGAAAGAGAGAGAGAGAAAAAGAGAGAGAGAGATTGCAGTTTACTCACCAGTCTTTTCGATGGATTTAAGTCCATAAGTACAGTAGTAGTACTGTTGTATTAGTATAACATTTATTCTAAGACTTATAACAACAAATAGATAAATTAAAACTTTGTTCAGTTCTAATGGTTTATCAAAGAATAAAACAATGACTAACAATATAAACATCCTTTCCAAGTATAGAGTAAAGTTTGAGAGACGTTCTAGTCTGATGGAGAAAGAAATTGATGATATCTTGTATATTCTATTTGAGCAAATCCCTCTGAGATAATTTCTCGTCGACTGGTAAGGAACTGGTCAAACGATGTCTATTGGGCACCAAAGCTTCTGGGCACGTCACGTATTTGCCATGTCCAATCCCATAAAGGATAGCCCTCACTTAAATCCATACAAAGAAACATATTTTACTGACCCAACAATCCCTATCGTTTGCAGATGTATCCATTTAATAGTTTCCACAAGATTTGCCTTCATTCGATTTGTGGATACACACTACAAGACAGAATGTTTTTCCTAAGTGCAATATTGATGACACTGAATGTTACGATTTTAAGGGCCATTCTTTGACCTTAAAGCAAAAGCGCTTATCCAGTGGAATTGGATCCTTGATAAATATTTTGTTACTCTGGTAAAGAGTTCTCAGTTCTTGGTAAAGAGTCCTTCGATAATGAATCCTTTGGTTACTCTGGTAAAGATTTCTCAGTTCTTGGTAAAGAGTCCTTCGATGATGAATCCTTTGGTTACTCTGGTAAAGAGTTCTCAGTTCCTGTTAAAGAGTCCTTCGATAATGAATCCTTTGGTTACTCTGGTAAAGAGTTCTCAGTTCTTGGTAAAGAGTCCTTCGATAATGAATCCTTTGGTTACTCTGGTAAAGAGTTCTCAGTTCTTGTAAAGAGTCCTTCGATAATGAATCCTTTGGTTACTCTGGTAAAGAGTTCTCAGTTCTTGGTAAAGAGTCCTTCGATAATGAATCCTTTGGTTACTCTGGTAAAGATTTCTCAGTTCTTGGTAAAGAGTCCTTCGATAATGAATCCTTTGGTTACTCTGGTAAAGATTTCTCAGTTCTTGGTAAAGAGTCCTTCGATAATGAATCCTTTGGTTACTCTGGTAATCGTATAAGTCCTGCCTGGGTATTGGTAAAGGTCCGGTAATCTTATGTCCGTCTTCAGTGAGCTCATTTGTAATTATGACCACTGGGGGCTTTAAATAGTGTGTCTTCCACGCAGTATGTTTAGTGATTGGCTACATGAGTCAATCACGTGACCTTGGAGTGTCTATAAATCCAGATGGGTAATTAGAGCACATCTTATATCAGAATAATTCCAACACTGAAACCTTCTTCCTTACAATCTCAACTGAGATAGTCGGGTCGTGTCATTCGAATGAGAGATGACAGACACCAAAGATCCTCTTCTATAACCAGCTTCATAGTGAGAAACATAAATTTTGGACGACCACATTTCAGGTACAAACTTAAAACACAAACAATTTGATATCTCTCAGTACATTCGAGCAATTTGCTTTAATTTACAAAGATTAGGGAAAAATGTGTCACAAAGTCATTAACAAGTTTAACTTACACAGAAGAATTTTATGAGTTAAGTAAAAAATAAAATTTAACAAATAAAAAGTTATGCATTACTTTTGAGCGGGTGTATATATTAAAGAACACCCTTCTTAGATTAGATTTATTTGTTTAATAACATTTCAACCTTCGTGGATTATTTGATGCCAAAGCCTTCCTTGTAGAAGAACAGTAGTATCGTGTGCCACACCCTTCCCGTACTGGAGGGGTTGGGTAAATACATAAATATATAGTTAGAATTTATATATATATATATATATATATACCAAGATTGCCAAGTAAATTCTGCATTAATTCAAGCATTCAACCAACAGTTAAGCTAAGCTACAACACAACATTGAGGATGGCCAATACGTTGATCGCGATCGACCAGTACATTGCCAAGCTAGAACCGATAAATCGCAATGGTAGTATAGGTAGATCCCATACTATTAAAAAGATTCTTACGTCTCCAAGTCATCTGAGTAAGATAGTGACTGTAAATATATTCAAATGTATTGTGCCGTTAGGTTTCATGCAGAGATGCAAGTTACACGAACTTATATTGTATATATAGATAAATACATCTACTACATAGATGACAATTTCTGTTTGTTAGTGTATAACCAGTTGGCGCCTACACCAGATATTTAATTCTAATGAAACTTTGAAAATATGTTAAGCTAATATCCGGGAACAGGACTGGCTAGCTGGAGTCCAATAAAACATATCTGGGGACATCTTCATAATGAAAGGAGAAAGAGGAGCCGTTACAATGGGTGAGGGGAAAGAGTAGTTGTAGCAGTAGTACTAGTAACTCCTCTTGCCCCTCTTTCCCTGTTTACCGTAAGCATTGAATGTTTCAATTACTACTACTACTACTACTACTACTGGCACTCCTACTACATCTTTGTAATCTAACTGTTTTTGAAAATACTCTTACGATATAAAAATAGAATAATCTATATATACATATATATATAAGTAATTTATATCTAACTTTTAAAATCCCGGGCAACACCGAGAAGCTCTGCTAGTTTGTAATACAGATGGATTATTTTAAGTTGGTCATTTTAAAATTAGATCGCAAGCCAAAAACGTTGTGGGTATCATTGCAAATCAACATTTCGATGTTTGGATCACACGGTAATATAGACATTATAAATTAGGTGGAACCCACTAATCTTGGAAAAAGGGTAACCTAACCTGTCACAAGTAAGGTCATTTCAATGCGTGGTTTCCATCGGCATTCCCCTTTTAGACAGCCTCAGGCACCGGAAAATAAACCCAGCCCTGTCCCTCTAAATCGAGTGGCAGCTGTTACCAGGGAGACGATCCCCATTAGAACACCCAGTTAATTTTCCCTGGATTTTCGGTTCAGTAGCCGAAGCCACTGATGATCGGCAGGCCTTTGATCCTAGACAGGGAATATATAGATACTCTAATTCTGGAGAGAAGTGCCGATTTTGGAATTTTTGACGGGCACTTTGTTAGTAAATGTTATTAAAAAACAAAACTACGACAAGGTCAAAGGTTATAGGATATTAACAATAACTCATCCTCACTTCTCAGACAAAAACTAATTCAGAATTTAATCGATAAAAATACAATCAAAATTTCTAATTGTCGGTTCTGCGGGTGACATAGTTGAATTTATGATAATTAATTGTGTTTTGTTTCAGGAAATATATTTTTTGTTGTTTTTGGTGTGTTTATCTAATCGAATGAAACTTGTTTTCCTGACAGTAGAATCGGGTAGTTTAATAAAGATGCTAATTTGTAATAATAATAATAATAATAATAATAATAATAATAATAATAATAATTTTATTTTATTTTGTTGAAATGAATACTTTCAATTTTATTTGCAAGACAAACAAACAAGCAAATACGAACCTGCTTAGCCAATGAGGAATCTGCGTTTTTTCTCGCTAGCTACAGAAGTCTGTGTTTAAGCATCAAATCGCTAAACTACTAGAGTCATGAAAGCAGTTTTCCCTAGCAGGTAAGGTCTCTCTAATTAAAATACATTCACAGCAAAACCCGCTTGTCAAAGATACTAATTTGATGTCAGCCCTAGTGTTAATTAACAAGAATAAAAGAACTTGTTAATTGAGAAATGTGCTGTTCCACTGGACCACAGAGCGAAAATGAAAGAAAGCGAAAAACGAAAAGAAAACAAAAAAATAGACAAATACTTGGAACTTACCAGAGGATTGATAAAACTGTGGAACATGGAGTTAAAAGTTATAACAATTGTAGGCTGTGTCCTTGGAATGGTCCCCAAGGGTTTGGAAAGACACCTATTGAGTAAATGACCAGTTCTCCTCTCTTCAGCTAAGCGGTTTCTTTTATCCCCAACCACTCACCCACAATGAATTGCATTTCCTATGAGAATCTCTTCTATCTACCTTCTGGCTTCTAATTATTTCCAGCACGTTAGTAAGTACTTGTCAACCACAATATAGCATTCCAATCAAATTAAGATATACTTCTAAAGTACAAGTAAATTTAAATATGGATTTTATTTTTTTAGGAAAGGATCTAATTAGTTTTTTAAAGAAATAATGTATCAAAATATTGGAGTATATTAGCTTCGAAATGGATTCGAATATTTTTTAAATGTAAAGTAAGTAAGTAGAGTCGTCGGGTAGCCTAAAGTCGGTATCAACCAAGAGAGGGAGTCTATCCCCTTTTCAATAGCACTAGACCAAAGCGATTTTTTTAGCGTCTGAGGTGGAGCGCCACACCTACCATCATCTCCTCACTTTACCGCACAGGTTCATGTGGTCCTCATATGCTGAGTTGGCGAGAGACGGTATCGAACGAGGAACCTTGTGATTCCTAGCCGAACGCCCTAAATGGAACAATGTATTTTGGATTTTTTTTTAGAAATGGATCTGGTATTTTATTTAAATATGATTTTAAAAATGGAAAAATCTGTTTGGGATTTTATTTTTTATTTTTTTTTTAGAAATAGACCTCAATGCTGTAAACGAGAATTGTTGAAATTATTAGATTACGAAATGATACAAATAGTTTTCAAACAGAATATACATCTCAAATGCGATCATATTTTTTATGAAACACTATGCATAAAAAATGAACTTTTATCGGTTATTTCCTAAAACTCCAACATAAACAAAGGGGAACCACTCTGGACTGATAAATTATTTATTTATTGAGTTACTAGGAAAAACCAAGACGGGGTTAGGGTTAGGGTTAGAGTTAGGGTTAGGGTTTATGGTTAGGGTTAGGGTTAAGGTTTAGGGTTAGTTTAAGGGGAAAATAAATAAATAATTTATCAGTCAAGAGTGGTTCCCCTTTGTTTATGTTAGAGTTATGGGAAATAATCCTTTTATCGGTTATTTCCTATAACTCCAACATAAACAAAGGGGAACCACTCTGGACTGATAAATTATTTATTTATTGGTCTACTAGAAGAAAACAAGACGGGGTTAGCGTTAGGATTAGGGTTAGAGTGAGGGTTAATGTTTATGGTTATGGTTAAGGTTAGGGTTAGGGTTTAGGGTGAGTTTAATGGTAAAAATGATTTATCAATCAAGCGGTTCCCCTTTGTTTATGTTAGAGTTATAGGAAATAACCCTTTTATCGGTTATTGTTTATTTCCGAACAAAGCCGGGTACCCTTGCTAGTTCAATTCCACCCTTAAATACGTCAAAACGTTCAAGACGAAAAGAAGGCAAACTGGCTTTAAAAAGGAGGACTTTACGCTGCGATCAATACGCGAACAGTTGGTGTAGGTCACAACACTAGGAATTGCTTTTCTGTTATTAAAGTAACGCTAACGGCTTCGAAAAGAGAAGAAGATGAAAGATGAGAAGCTGTAAATAAATATAAATGGGAAATAATCCTTCCGAAATGTCAAAGAGAAGCACTTAACGAAGGGTGGCTTTTTAAAAGATGGCGCTGGATGCAAAAGGAAAAGGCATGTCAAGTTTCGACTGATGGACGGCACGTCGAAGCTGGGTAGGGGTGTGTGCGTGTGGAGGGAGTTAGTAAAACGTGAAACGCCGGCATATTTTCAATGCCCACCCCCTCTCTTCTCGTTCCATCTTCAAAACCGTCTGTTTTATTTCTGTCATATTGACACGTTTCCCGAGATTATTCTAATCCCGTGAAACAAATAAATTCAAAGAATTGTGTGGCGTTCGGAGGCGGATGAAGAGAGAGAGAGAGAGAGAGAGAGAGAGAGAGAGAGAGAGAGGGGGGTTAAGTGTGTGTGTGAGAGAGAGAGAGAGAGAGAGAGAGAAGAGAGAGAAGAGAGAGAGAGAGAGAGAGGAGAGGGGGAGGGCAAAGCGTTCAAATTGAGTCTGCATTCTGAGAAATTCAATCATGGAAGAGAGATTAAGAATTCATGCGAATCACGTGATTCTGACAGCTACAACAACCACCACCCAAACAACAGATACTACTACTGCTACTACTTATAATAATAATAGAACTACCACTTCTACCATTTCTATTGCTGTTATTGCAGTTGACCTGATGAACACATTAATTGTTGGATCAGTGGGAGAGCACAGCCTGAATCAAAAAGAGGCCACCAAAACTTCCGTCAAGGTTAAGAATGTAGTATCTGTTAAAGCGAGAGTTATTCCAAGCTGTAGCCGTGTCAGTACTACTTCATGGCTGCACCACTAGGACTCCAACGAAGCACATAGAGCAAAAACTAGATGGGAAAGCTCCAAGATTATCCATCACAATAAAATCTGATCTCTATGATAAGATAAAGCGAGATGGTTTCCAAATTGTTACCCTGTCAGTGTTACTGTAAGGTTGCACCACTTGAAATCTAACGAAACGTTTGAAAAATTAGATTAAAACTGCACAAGGATGCTGCGTACTGTCTTGAACAAATTCTGGAAGCAGCATGCCACAAAAAAAGCAACTGTACGGCCACTTACCCTCTATCACACAAACCATCCGTGAAAGACGAACAAGAAAAGCTGGATACTGCTGGAGAACAAGGACGAACTCATAAGTGACGTTTTCTCGCGGACTACTACACATATACACACCGGTGTTGGGCGACCAGCACAAACTTAATCAATCAGCTCTATGCGATTCTAGATGCTATGTGGATGACCTCCCAGAGGCTATGACAGGGACGGGCGCCAAGATAGAGAGAGAGAGAGAGGTGGGGGAGTGTCATGGGTATCTGTCAGCCTGACCTAATGATGATGATGATGATGATGATATCTGTTCATCACACTCAGTTGTTTCTTGAGTTTTCCCATGATACAAGCAATGTATATGTATTAACCTGGCCACTTCTCCGGGTATATGATGCAACATAAGTTCAGTTTTATTTAAAAGCGGTTATAGCTGGTTTGAATTCAATTTTCTTGTGTCCTTACAGAATCTGAAAGAAATAGTCTGTCCTATTATTTACCTATAGCTGGACGGAGAAGAAAAGGATCCATACTTTCCCAAGGGTATTAGCGTGAAGCGAAACGCCAACATCATCACCCAAGGTTTGAACTCGGGTCACCGAGCCCATTTACAACGACAATAATCGTTATACGAAAACGCCTCCACAATAGATATATATGTTTCATCTGGCGATTTTTTTAATGCGTAAAGCATTTAGTAATGAAGCAAATATGACGAGGTGAGATAATAAATTATTTTAGGTGTTATCCTGTTCTACTGGCCGTATTAAGGAAAACACACACACACACACACACACACACACACACACACACACATATATATATATATATATATATATATATATATATATAATTTGCTCACAGTTTTATGGTTTCAAATATTCCTATCTAATACCAATAATTATATGGTTTCAAGTAATTATTTGTATTTAATTTATTATAGACATTTTTCTGCACATAATTATATGGTTTCAAGTAACTAATAACAAAAAATAGATAAAAATAGTTATAGCTTAAATAAACTATTCTTAATGATTTACAGTAATATGGCACCAAGTATTCCTATCAAATACAAATAATTGTTAAACATATCAATATGATCCATAGGTGAGATCTTACAAGTAATACCACTCCGTGTCAGATTGGATTTGAGAGCCATGACAATGAATCATCAGCAATTTGCACGGATATCCATGACGATCTCTCGCCAAACTTCTCTATCATTCATCGACTCTGGGAGCCTCTCCATGCAGCATCCAGGATCCCTACATAGTTGGTCAATGTAGGTCCTGGCTGGGCGGCCCACATTAGCGTGCCCATGTGCTGGCTTCCACAGTAGTACGTCGCTTACGAGCTCGTTCCTTGCTTCTCCAGCAGTGTCCTGCATGTCTAGCCTGTCTTACTCGTATGGTTTGTGAGATGGGGGGCAGGTGGCCATACAGTTGTTTTTTTATGGGGGTGCTGCTTCCACGACTTATTCAGGACCGCTTGCAGCATTCTTGTGCAGCTCCTATCTAGCTTATCAGATCTCCAGAACCTGAGCCTTACCATTTTAAGATTTTTTAAAGATAGAATAACTATCATAAACATTTTGTAACTTTTCCCATTATGTGTATATTTATCACACACATTTTATTAAGCGTTCCTTTGGTGGTACCTAATTCATACTATATTCATAAAATTATCCATTAAATTTGAAATCAAAGATATTAATATAGAATTCACTATAAATATTTATATAGATATTGAAATAAATCATGATTAACATTTACATTAAAAACTGTTTGATTAATACATTAGAAAAAATCCTTTGTTATTTCCTTTTAATTATTTATTTATTTAAAAATTGATTTCTTGCATTCATAATAAAAATAACGTCATTTATATTTTTCATTAAATCAGTGTTGTTATTTTTAACCTTACTTGCCTTCATAATTAAAAAAAATATTTACATCGACAGTAAAATAAATAAAACTAGAATACCCAAAATATCGGCTGCTATTAATTTTAAAAAATGAATTAAAATGAATAAAATTATATTATTTAAAGTCAAACTTTTGTCTAAAATGATAATTTCATAATGACCATCATTAAAAAAAAATTATTACATATACAATTCATTTTTAATAGATTTAAAATGATTTTTTCTGTGAATTTCTATCGCTTTCAGTCTGCGTAAAACCATTTTTGGCACTCAACTGTTTTGACACCTTTAGCATATGTTGAATAAATTCTAAAGAGCAGCTAAATAGTGATATTTAAAAAACGATTTGGATGTATTTCTTACAATAATACAAATATCAAATAGATAAAATGAATATCAATGATTTAATGCACTTCATAGTAATGCACCGAACCACGCAAATATTCCACTGGAGCACGTGAATAAAACTATTTTACGAAATTTAAGATGCACTCATCGCCCCTAATACATTCCAAACGTTTTTTGAAAATCTATTGCTTTTCTTCCTTTCTCATTACTTTGGCCGTTGCGTTTGCCTGTCGGTTAATATTCGTCACCCGTTTTAACTAAAAAAAATATCATTAACAATGGGAATTATTTCTACGAGGGTAATCCCAAAGGAAAGGTCTTCAAAATATTTAGAAATCGTAGAAATCTTTATTGTTTATTGTCAATAATGTTTATGTTTTAAAGTTTGAATATGTATCTATTTTTCTACATAAACGCCATTTCGGTCGATACATATTTGTAGGCGCTGTGGCAGTATGGTATGTTTATGTCATACCGGCCCGCGCCATATAATTGAAGAAGCGTTGAACCTCATCTTTGTTGCCAACCCCCTACACCATTTGCGGGCGTTTTTCACATTCGCCATAAGCTTCGTTCATTTGGCGATGAATTCAAACACGTTTATGCTTTTGTGTTCAAAAGCCGAATAACTGTGCGAATTTCACACTCGGTGGTATGGTCAATCGGGAGATCCATCAGAAACCACTGTCAAGCCAAAATTGAATGTGACAGCAAGACGCTCTCAGGTGCAGGTGCAGGTGTAGTGCAGGTACAGCAATCTCGTATTACAAATAGTCGCGAAAACAGTTTCCCAGTGGCCCAGTCATTCTGAATTGGCGCCAAAACAGTTCAGCACCAAAACGACGATGCCAATTTAATTGGAAATGTGTGGTTCTTATAATACGTTAAAAGGCTCAGAGTAACCTTCCAATGTAGGTGAATATATACATGAATAAATCCGAACAAAGAAGTAAAACATAACAACAATACAGACTTTATTGCCTGAGCGCATGGAGATGACATACATAAAAACAGATAGGACAAAGGTCATTTAGAAGTCAGAAAGGTTCACAAAGAATATGGGAGACACTTACTGATAGTTGGACAGAGACGCCAAGCGTCTTGCCCATGTTTTGTGGATGCTAGACCAAGAGAGAGAGAGAGAGAGAGAGAGAGAGAGAGAGAGAGAGAGAGAGAGAGAAATTCGCGGGCTGCTGTTTAAATACCCAGCTAGTAGTGTCACCTAGTGGCGAAAAACCCTATCGGCAAAGGAAGATAACCCAGCAGGGACAGACAATCGCTACACCAAAATGGTGGCTCCGAAATATCGGTACCGAACAGTCCCATTTCTTCTTAGGCACCATCTTTTTGGAGGAAGGGGTATTATCTCTCTGGGATACAGTCAGGGTAATCCTTCCATAAGGAGATAGTGACAAGGGCATATGAATTGTGTAAAGGTCAGTCGATTTAACTCAGCTGGTAGGTCATGCACCTATGAATCAGACCGTTCCGGTTTCTGTTCCTCCGAAGCTCAGCGCATGAGTAGTACAGCTTGGTAATCTGGTCTGAGCGGCAGACTGAAGAGCTGATGGTAGGTGTGGTGCTCTACCTCAGCAAAAACAATCTCACTAGTCTAGCGAAAAATGGATAGACTCACTCGCTGTCCGGCTTATATCGATAATAGGAAGCGCGTGATGTAATGGTTAAAGTCATGGGAAATGGACTCGTCGCCCGAGTTCAAATCCTGGACGTGTTAATTGCATTTCCCTTAGCGCTAATACCCTTGGGAAAGGTATGCATCCTACTCTCCCTCCAGCTATGGATAAATAGTAGGGCAGACTGGCTCTTTAACCTTGGTTAGGCAACCGGTCTAGGAGAAGGAAAACTCCGAATTCAAACCTGTTAAACTCCGCTTAAGAAATTGACCTTGTGTCGCATCCTGCTCGTGTGGAGGGGTTGGTAAATATATATATATATCAATAATAATTCACTCCGCCTTTACTTACTATGTTGTATGTAACCTTATGTTAGGATTAGCCTGTTTAAAATATCGGCACCAAACAGTCTCATTCGCCCTAAGACACCACTTTTTGGGGAGAGGGTCTTATTTCTCTTCAGGTGATACAGGAAACCATTGACATGGTGACCCATCCATAAAAAATAGTGATTTGAGGGTTGAGGAATTGTTCTGATAAAGATCACCATAAAAATCTAATTAATGATATTTTTTCATGTTGCCTTAAAGAAAATAATGTTATGATTGGAATATCTCTAGGTTTTCGTATGAGCATAAACTAATTTATAGACAATGTTTTTTTTAGAACAAAAGCAAAATACACGCTTTTATAGGCTTATGCACTTGGCAGAGATAAAAAAGAGGGAGAAAGATATATATATATATATATATATACGTAGAGAGAGAGAGAGAGAGAGAGAGAGAGAGAGAGAGAGAGGGGGTGAAGAGGGGATTACGAACTTGACCTCTCAATAGAAAGCAATAGAAATTCGCACGTTTCACTTGAAACACTCAATGTCTATCGGCTTAGAACGTGTCCATCAAAATTCCCCGCAAAATTGCTTACGCGCAACTACTTGAACGGGGAAAGAAATAATTGACACGTTTACCGATTGCAGATCCCATAACGCGCACTTGTTTTTATAATTAAATTTAGCGCCTAAAAAAATTCACTTACGCATTATACGCAATTGTTTCATTTCTATCGCGGTACCTGAACCATATCTTTGGGAATCTTCCTTTTTGTAATAGTACATTTACCGCGCGTGCTGGCTATAACACCAAACTGCATCCGATAGGGAGGCTTTACGTCTGATATTCTGAGGGAGTATGAAGTCCCCTCTTTGTTTCCATTACTCCCAGGTCCACTCTGATCCGGAATGGTAGTATTATGAAACGAATAGATCTGTTAAAAATATTAGTATTGGATAAGAATATGACTATTAATTATATGTATAAAGAATAGTTACCATTTGCGGACATTTTTCACATTCGCCATAAGCTTCGTTCATTTGGCGATGAATTTCAAACATGTTTATGCCTTTTGCGTTCAAAAGCCGAATAACTGTGCGAATTTCATAGTCGGTGGTATGGTCAATCGGGAGATCCATCAGAAACCAATGCCAAGCCAAAATTGAATGTGACAGCAAGACGCTCTCAGGTGCAGGTGCAGGTATAGCAATCTCGTATTACAAATAGTCGCGAAAACAGTTTCCCAGTGGCCCAGTGAACCTTACCCATTGCTGTCGGCGGGACTTAGAATACGATGACTGTATCCAGTTATGGAGATCTGGGATGTGTGTGTACTCGATCATTGCCATTACTACCAGGTCCGATCTACTATGGGTAAAATATATCTGTTTAAACATTCATTTGTATTTTATATGAATACTTGATGCCATAGAACAATAAATCATTTGGAAGTATTATTTGTATTATTTGGACTATTGTCCCCATCTTCATTGTTATCTGTTCAACGTTTTGGCCGATGTGCCCTCCGGCCTTCTTCAGGTATTTCTTGTTGGACTCAGGAACCTTCTCGCACTTGGAAACCTTCTCGGACTCGGGAACCTTCTTTTCGAACTCGGGAACCTTCTTGTCTTAATCGGGAGCCATCACGGAACTTTGAACCTAATCAAGTCTGATAAGAAATACCCGAAGAAGGCCGGAGGGCACATCGTCTGAAACGTGGTACAGATAACAATGAAGATGAGGACAATAGTCCAAATAATATAAATAAAACTAATTATCAATCCTCATCTAAAAAAATTCACAGAGATTATTTGTATTAAGAATAGTTACTTGAAAATGTAATTGTTTAATTATGATTATTGTTAGTTATGTGAAACCATAGAATTGTGCACAAAAATGATAATTATTTGATGGAAATAATTACTTAAAACCATATAATTACTAGTATCGCATTGGAATACTTGAAACCAGATGTGAAAAGTATTTGCATTAGATAAGAATACTTGATATCGGTATCTCAATTAATTATTTCAGTAATTTTTAATCTATACTTCGGGGTTTATGTTCGAAAAAAAAAAAAAGGATTGAGAAATATTTTTGGAATGAAAGCAAAACGAGTGTCAACGTGTTGTTTACAAATAAAAGAGACTAAAGAATGCGGGAATTCACATAAATGTTTCTTACATCATACTAAGGGCAGGAATCACCTGATAAAAGAATCAGGTGATATTTTGGGGACAGCTGACGCGGCACGAGCCGATTAGTTAAAAATATTATTTAATTAAAATCATTAGGATATTTAGAAAACCGAATTCTGAGAGAACGCGGAAGGAGGGAGTCCACCAGGCAAAGGAGAACACACACGACCGATGGGGACGAGCGATTAGCCACCTGTCGTCCGGTCATGGTGGAGTGGTTGGGCAAATACATAAAAAGTAATTGGTAAATCTCTTTTCCTTTTATGTGGATTTAATCTTTAAGTGATACCGCTTCGGCTACGGACTTCAATCGTAGCTGTGTTGTTTTTTCAGCAGTCTGCGGCTAGCAGTTTTTGAGGCAGGAGACCAGGACGGAACTCTGCAAAGATTACCATTATTTGTATTATTCAGACTATTGTCCTCGTCTTCATTGTTATCTGTACAGTGTTTCGGCTGATGTGCCCTCCGGCCTTCTACAGGTATTTCTTGTCGGACACAGGAACCTTCTTGTAATAGGGAGCCATTACGGAACTTTGAACCTAACCCTTTATTCAGCCCACGGGGGTGTCCTGTTCTCATTCCACTAACCATAGCTGGGGTACAGGTGTTAAGCTATGTTAATTATTATTCTATGTTACTGCTGCCCCTGACCAGGATTAAACCTTTTGTTTTGGCTGGTATAGATTTTTAATAAAAAAAAAAGATTACCTATGGATTTTGATGGCGATGAACAAGAGTCTGCTACTTAGTTTGTAAAAGATCTTCCCTCCTTAAGAAACTTCTATTTTTTCTGGCTTGTACTTGTGACTATACATGTCATCGCCGCCGATAAAGCTGTCCGGAAACTGTCATCTTCAGCCTTGCTGCAGTTCAGAAGGTTCTAACAGACACGCATTGGTCACACAAGAATAACGCACTCCTTCATACTCAAACAAGAACAACAACCACAGTGTGAAACATGTCAAACACCTTTGATTGTTAAAAACTTATTCATGAAATGGTTTTTTGCTCACATCTGAAACCGTTAATTTAATGCAAACAATATGAAATATCAATTTAAAATGTCAACATGGAGGACATTCTGTCCTTTTTGAGGGAAATAAAATTATACCATAGAATATAGACACGAACCTAATCAATACCATACAACATGATCCCTATTGGTGCTAACACATTGTTGAAACCAATTACTAAAAAAGTATAAATGTGGATGTGCAACATATATTACTTCCTAACCGTTAGGCATGATATAACTCCAGACGGGTTGATACACCATTAAAACCAACCACCAACCAACCAACCAACCAACCAACATTTATTGTTTTTTTCTTTTCATTTTGTTTTGTGTGTGTGTCTGTAGAACTCGCCAGATGCAAATCCTGGGATATATCAACGTTGCTAAACATCATCTCCATCGAGACTGGGAACTAAATATCCGAGGAAGAATTGAGATTGTCTAGATTACAAAAACTGATGAGATTAGCTTGAATACTAAGAAGAGTCCTGGAGAGCAGATGAAAAATGATATCACTTAGACTTCCATCAAAACCACCAACTTAGAGCTGACTTTCATTTTAATGGCATAACCTTCGCAGGTTATATAATGCTAAAACCCTCCTTGTAGAAGAACAGTAGTGGTACCCTGTAATCAATAACTGGAGGAATAAATGATTCATACCGTTCCTAAGGATAATAGTCCGAAAGTGAATGTGATAGCGCCAATGGAGTTCCCACTCGCTAACTACAATATCACAGTCCAGCATTTTAGAGACTACACCAGGGGTACACTGTTACAATTCATGGTGTCATGAATTGTTCACAGACCCTGTTGCTGAATAAGGGGCCGTTGGCTTTGAGATCAGGGAGTGGAAAACTACCAGGATGGTTATGCCATCAGTGATCCCTGGAAAACGCGTCACGAGAAACACGTGACTAGTTTTAGAGATTAGATTCAACCAGACATTGCAGCAAGACAGACGTGTCACTGCTAAGGTCGAACTCTCATCCGCGCGATGAATAAGAACATGGGCTAAATAAAAGCATGATAAAAATGTGTTGTTAATTTAATCAATTGCAATGACAAAAATTAATCCAAAAGAAATCCTTAGTTAAGAAAAATAAGAAGCAGTTAGAAGACAGCAACTAGACGAAATGTCGACCAGAGAAGAAGAAGACAGGAACATGGCGACTAGAAACAGTAATGAAGTAACCAAGAAGTAACCAAGTAAGTCACTAATATCTAATGTGTCTCTCTCTAATATATCTCTCTTAATCACCGAAGAACTCACTCTGAACACTCTCTCACACTCTCGTTTATATACACGAGGAGGCGCGTGGTCTAATGGTTAGAGTAGTAGGAAATGGACTCGTCAACGCGAGTTCAATTCCTGGACGAAGCTGTTGGAATTTCACATAGCGCTAATACCCTTGGGAAAGGTATGAATCCGATTCTCCCTCCAGCTATGGGTAAATAGCAGGGCAGACTGGACTTTTTAACCATGACTAGGTAACCAGTCTAGGAGAAGGAAAACTCTGAATTCAAACCTGTTAAACTCCGCTTAAGAAATTGACCCTGTGTCACATCCTGCTCGGGCGGAGGGATTGGTATATATATATATATACACGATGTTCGACGTACGATATTATAAGGGGTATACAACAACCCCTCCTGTAGTTAATAACTCCTAAAGAATAAAGTAATAATAACCATAAACATAATAATCATTATAAAAGTAAGTAAAGTTGGCGGAGTGGCCTTTTTTCTGTATCAGCCGCTCAGTGAGGGAGTCTGTTTCCTATTCACTACTGCTAGACCAGGGAGGTTTTTTTTTTTATATAGAACCCGGAACCTTGTGATTCCTAAGCGAGTGCTCTACCGACTTAGCCAGTGAAACAAAAATAGGAATAAAAACTACTGCTAGACCAGGGATTTTTTTGTTTAGGTGGAGCGACACACCTACCGCCAGCTCCCCACTTTACCGCACAGATCATATTACCAAATCTGTGCTACTCATTCACTGAGTTGGCGGGGACCGATATCGAACCCCGAACCTTGCGATTCCGAGGCGGGTGCTCTACCGACTGAGCTAGCGAAACAAAAATATGAATAAAAACGAATTGTTCGTACACGGTGACAAATGCGTTGTTTCGGAAAGTTGATAGCTCCGCGGATGGATTTCTATATATAAAAAAAGGAGCATTTATCGTTCGTGACTCATGCATTTCTATTACCATTTATCCGCGGGAACCTGCGTAAGGTCAAAGGTCACATTCTTCATCGATAAAATAGCGACAGCATTTAACAAGTAAATCGGATTCTGTCCATTTAAAATGAAGATCGTCCCATTAGATTTTGTATTACGTTCACGATTTTCATTAGGAGCGAAGCCCCGAGGTCCGCAGAAAATCAACAGCTGCTAAAGAAAATCACTTGGTAGAGGAAATTGAAAATGAAGGAAAATACAAACAAACAAACAAAACACGAAAGAGAAGAGGAAGGAGAGAAGGAGAGGAAGGAGATGACATAAAGGGATGTCATAAGGAGAGCTGAGATGAAAGAAAGAACATTGTGACAAGAAACAGAACGAGCAAAGACGAAGAAGAAGAAGAAGAAGAAGAAGAAGAAGAAGAAGAAGAAGAAGAAGAAGAAGAAGAAGATACTGGGAAGAAGGGAAGGGTGAGAAATGAATAATAATAATAATAATAATAATAATAATAATAATAATAATAATAAAAGAAGAAGAAGAAGAAGAAGAAGAAGAAGATACTGGGAAGGAGGGAAGGGTGAATAATAATAATAATAATAATAATAATAATAATAATAATAAAAAGAAGAAGAAGAAGAAGAAGAAGAAGAAGAAGAAGAAGAAGAAGAAGAAGAAAGAAGAAAAAGAAGAACTCGTTAAGATTGTAAAAATGAAAGAAAAGCAAAAGAAAAAGACAAAAAAAAGCCCCCCCCCGAATAAAAAGAAATGAAAAGAAAAAGGATAATCGAGTAATAAAAGAAAGAGTATAGATAAATAAACGCATTAATAAAAAGAATCCCTGCAAAATTACTTAAAGCCTCGAAAATTCATCGATTATAAAATAAAGCAGCAACACACAAGATCAATCGTATAGGTAACAGAACCGAATTATTGTAAATTATCTCATATACAGATAAATACGTGTACAGGTTCCGAATTAAGAAGTATACTCCCTTTGACAAAACCTACAGATTTTTTTCTATTTAGCAATAAATAACCTAATTACAGATAAGACGCAAAACATTTTTATTTAAAAGCTAAACATTCTGGATTCATGAAATATACCATAAAGAAACTAGATTGAATTGTTAAAATTGAAACAGTATAATTTTGTACAAACCATGCAGACAAAAATATCATGGAATAAAGCCAGTATTAAGGAAAGAAGGAAAGGAATTCATTTGTATAAAAGGTGCAATTAATACTTAGTTTCTCCTGCTCAAGCTTTTATGACATCCTTAATTCTTTCAAGTAGAGATTTCACTAATTTAAGTGATTTAGTAGTATCGTGATAGTTGATGCGCTGACATATTGTGCATTGCTTAACTCCGTGTGAGATTTAACAGCTGCACAGATGAACGTGTAACGTAGTCTAATTCTGGAACTTATACATTAAAACTTCGAACTGGGCTATAAGACCGTGGAAGTAATGTAAAATATTTGTGGAGCAAAAGGTGAAGGCGCAGTTGATCACAATATAGTAACCAGATGGTACAAGAAATTCCGCCCGGGTTTCAAGAAACTCGACGATTAGACAAGGTCAGCTAGGTCAGAACCCGTGGATTCTGAGGCCATGCTTCAACTCGCAATCGAATCTGGCCAGTTGCATTCGTGCTGGGCATTTCACAGTTCAGTATGGTTCGTCACATTCACGACCCCGGTAAAAGCACCTAGAGCTGCCGTTTTGTCTTCCACGTTACTAAGATATTGCAAAACTTTTGACTCACCTTAAAAATTCTGAAATTCAAAATAAAAGTGTTCCATCATACAGATACACATAAAAATACAGTAAATGATGGTTACATTGTTTTACGGCATATCAACCCTTTTCGGGTAAGTTCATGCCAAATCATGCCACTTTGACAAATGATTTGTTTAACATCATGGGTATTTAGTTTTTCAAATTATTTTTTTTTATCAAAAACATTTCAAACTAAATTTTAATCAAATTTTTTAAACGAAATTCTTTTTATTAAATTTTTCAACCAAATTATTTTTAATTTTAAAAAACCAAATTCGTTTTAACTAACAATTTTTAACATAATTTTTTTATTGAATTTGTTTTCATAATAACTAAATTCTATAATTTTCATTAATTAATGTGTATCAATAAGTTGGTAGAAATAATTTTTATTTGAGATTTATCATTAACTTTATGTGTATCGATTGTTAGACAGGTAGAAATAATTTACATAAGATTGATGATCTATTTGACCCAGAGATAGGACCCTAACAGGTACTACCACTGAGGGTAAGATTGGACCTAGGAGTAATGCTAATGAAAAGGTACTCCACCCCCACCCCTCAGAGTTCAAAGATTGCAATCTCTCCATAAAGTAAATGAATACGTCGAATAAGATATAGGGGAATGCATAGAGTGTAGTATCTGTTTGGTGCGATTGGCATTGGTAGAATAATCAGTCTATAGTTATGCTTTAATGCCAACGTTCAACCTCTTTTATCGATCGCCGTTTCTGACACCCTAGGCCTTTATCAATCTCTTATCCATACTGACTCCCAGAAGTCGATATCTGCCACTCTAGCGATCTAGAGATTATCTAGAGTACCTCTACTTGTGACATTGTACAAGATTAAATTAAGCTTAGTAAATAATGAATAAAGTCCTTATCTCAAGGCGATGGAACAAGTTCGTCACGTAGACTAATTCACTCGAGTCCTGAGTTCGATCCTTACTATTGTCACTTTATATCAACAATATCATAGTCATTCAGTGAAATACCATCAGCTTACGCTAATGTAAAAAAAAAACAACTAAAAAGGAGCGAAAATAATAATAATAATAATAATAATAATAATAATAATAATAAAAACTGGAAATCAGAGGAAGAATAAAGACCATCCAGAAAAAAGCATTGCTGAAATCAGCTAGAATACTCAGAAGAGTCCTGGAGACCTGAGGAGACTTGTCTCTCATACTCCAGCGAAGGACCATCAGCTAACGTTGGTGTGAAAAACTAATAATAATAATAATAATAATTTGTCAGCTGGTGGATTTTGCAGTGCCAGCAGATCACAGGGTGATGCTAAAGGAAAATGAAAAAATGGACAAATATCTGGACCTTGTCAGAGAACTGAAAAAGTTATGGAATATGAAAGTCAAAGTGATACCAACTGTAGTTGGTGGACTCGGAACAGTCACAAAAGGATTGGAAAATGGTCTGGAATGTTTGGAAATCAGAGGAAGGGTTGAAACCATTCAGAACACTGCACTGATGCAATCTGCCAGAATACTCAGAAGAGTCCTGGAGACCCGAGGAGACTTGCTGTCACTCACACTCCAGTGAAAGAACATCAGCTAATGCTATGTGAAGGAGCAAATAATAATAATGGAATTGGGTAAGAAATTGAATTTTGTATATTCTCCTAAATCCAAAATCCGTTCTAAGAGAATAATGGTTTCTTGGCGTGGTTTCTTCGTTTAATGGCATATCTAAATTCCTGGATTATCTAATGCCAAATCTATTCTTGTAGAATAGAAGTAGTGGTACTATTTAATCCATAGATGGGAGTATGAGAATATTCATACCTTTCCTAAGGGTATCCTAGAGAATTAGACGCATAAAATTATTTGCGATAAAAACAAATCACCTAATCTCGGGCCAGAAAATCAGACCCAGTGTTGAATAACAAAACCATAACTTGTCATCTTGTGGATTCTGACGTTCTGGTGAGCCACAGAATGAAAATGAATAAAAACGATAAGATAAACAAATACTTAGACCTTGCCAGAGAACTGAAAAAAAAAATGTTGAACAGATGATACCATCAAGGCAAAAAATCAACAAATGCAAGAAAATTTGCTTCTCTCAGTCGAGTGAAATTCTTGTACTCAGCCGAGTGTATTCTTGTTCTAAGTCGAGGGAGATCGTTCGCTTAGTCGAGCAAAGTGCTTGCACTCAGTCGAGTGTATTTTTATACTCAATCAAAAGTTCCTTTGTACATATTCCCAAGGACTGTCTCAATGCTGAACTTCGTAAAATGCCTCAATTAAGTCCTTTACTTACTCGCGTGAGCTTTTGCGCCAAGTCGAGTAAAATGGTTCACTCGTCTAGGGAATCCTTGCAATCATTAGAGTGTAATCTTGCACTCATTGTTTCTCTGTCTAAATTCTATTGAATGCCTCAAATAAGTTCTTTATAACGCGTGTTAGCTCTTTCAAGTCGGGTTAGATGATTCACTGTCTTGCACTCAGTCGAGTGAGAAAGTTAACTTAAGCGAATGAAATTGTTGACTCAGTCGAGTGAAATGGTCCACTCAGTTCAGAAAAAGAATCGAAACAATCCAAACTTGTACGTGTGGAAACATCCAATCATATAAAAACAATTAAAAATCTTCTGGCACACCGAGGACCATGATAATAACCATTTCACTGTTCACTCTCTATGTCTAAATGCCTCAACTAAGTCTTTTACTTACTTGAGTGAGCGCTTGCACTAACCCGAGTTAGATAGTTTACTCAGTCGAATGTTATCTTGCACTCACTTGATGGCTTTTTGTGTAAATTCTATATAATGTCTCAAATAAGCCCGGTACTAGCTACGTGAGCTCTTGCAAGTTGAGTTAAATGGTTTTTACTTAGACTACAATAAAAGACCACCAGCTCACGCTTGGTGCGAACAAATTGCCAGGAATAATAATAATAATAATAATAATAATAATAATAATAATAATAATAATGATAATAGTGTGAAGATGAAGGAAAAGAAGTTGTGGAATATGAGGGTGAAAGTGATACCAATTGTAGTTGGTGCACTAGGAATGGTCCCAAAATGCTTAGAAAAAAAGATTGGAGGAAGTGGCAGGAAATCAGATGAAGAATTGAGACCAACCAGACCACTGAACTGATAAAATCCGCCAGAATACTCAGAAGAGTCCTGGAGACATGAGGAGACTTATTGTCACTCGGACTCTAGGGAAATAACACCAGCTCACGCTGCTGTGAAAAAACTCATATAATAATAATAATAATAATAATAATAATAATAATAATACATAACGCTAGTGTGAAAACTATTAATAAAAGAGATACAGGAGCAGTCACAATAGAGTGGGGACAGCGATATACTTTTAATTGAGAAAGAGTGTCAAAATGACTATGCTAACAAATGGTATATACCTAAACCAGAATTTGTTCAAGAAATTTAGACGCATATAATTCTCTGGGGATTTAAGTTCCAAATGGACGGTCCTATTCCACCTAGTTAACAAGTGTATTCGGATTTACTTAACCATATTTCCTCCTCGACGCTGAAACAGCATTCATCGCCAAAAGCCCCCAAATATTAACGACTATCAAGCCGTCATGCATGGAAACAAACTCGCATATAAAAACAATTAAAACCTTCTGGCACACCGAGCATCGTGATAATGACCATTTCCCTGTTCAATTTTCCCCAAAAAACTGCATTTATAATTGCTCAACTTGAACTTGCATAATATAGCATTTCAAATGGGTTGGAAAAATAGGAAATCCGGGTAAAAATCATAGCCATTCAGATGACAGAATTATTTTTAAAAAGCTGGAACCATGGAAATTCCATGGTAGCTGATAATGAAAAGTATCCATCATCTTATGCTCTCCATTCCACCTCATTCATTTATTTCACTGAAATAAAATTGTAGATTTCTATTTGTATTTAACAATTTCTGGCGTAGTTGACATTCTCTTTATTGTTATTTGATTTCTTTCTTTCACTTTTCTCTTCTCTTTCTTTCTCCTGTTCCTTTTCTTACACTCTTCTCTTTCTTTCACTCTTTTCTTCTCTTCCCTTCATTTAAATCTTCTTTCCCTTTCACTCTTCTGATCTTGATTTAACTCTCTCTCTCTCTCTCTCTCTCTCTCTTCCCCTTTCTCTCTCTCGCTTATCCTTTCATACAAATCTATTGAAACAGTTTCGCGTTTTCACCTCCGCTAGCGCCTTCACTACCTTCTATCTCCCCTTCGAGTTGTTCTATTTGAGCTGCTCCGAACAACACCCCCATCCTATTCTTCGTCCCAAACTGATTCCTCTACCAACTTCCCAGCTACGAAGCTTCTCCGGATCGGGTGTGTGTGTGTTAAAGTGTGACACACGTAGGTAGATACTAGAGTATTAATATATAGATAAGTTAGAATATAGAGGAGTATTGGTGATACTTAATACCATTTGATCTCCGGTGAAAGCCACCATTTATTGTCGTTGTGAAAACTCAGTGAGTATAATATGATACTGTTACTCTCAGAATTCTTCAACGCTACACAGCAACTCCTGCGACACTGCCGTTGCCAAACTGCATTAGTATCTTACCTTTACTATGGACCACAGCGGCAGTGTGGAGAGGAGGGATCTGCTGCTTTGGCAACAGCACATCCTCTATATAAACCCGCATAGGCTACGTAGTTAAAAAAAACCTTTTTGGACACTACTCCATCGTCTTTTGCAGACGGAAGGATACCAACAACAACTCTCAGAAATCAGAATGCAAACGATTTTCAGATATGGAAATACACGTGTCAAAAAAGAATATTTAAAAAATAGTACAACAGTGGAGGCATTTTTGTTGTAGTAGTAAGTTATCATTTTAAAAAGGTGTATCTACAGAACGCGATGCAGGTGACGAGCTGAACAAGGAAGGTGTTGATAGACTGTCTTGAAAGTGTTAAAAGATTGGTTAGGCTCTTCTTCACTTTTTGCTTTGTTTATCAGAAGACTGACTGACGCCTCTGATTGGTTTGTGACTTGTAAAATCATTTCCAATATTTTCGTTATGAAGACATTGAAACAAACATAAATATAACGTAATCTGGCACAAGAAGGTGCCAAAACTTTTTGCTTGTTGGTTCTCTGTTTTGCATATTCAGTTGTATTGACACACACACACACACACACACACACACACACACACACACACACCACACACATATATATATATATATATATATATATTATATATATATGAGATAAGAGAGAAAGGCAGATGGATGCAGAGGGAAAGATAGATCGAATCTAGTTGAGAATAATTAAACATTTTGAAAAGTAATTACAAATAGATATTCTTGTTTGCCTTATCGATTTTCTAATCTCTCTCTCTCTCTCTCTCCTCTCTCTCTCTCTCTCTCTCTCTCTCTATATATTATATATATATATATATATATATATATATATTCATGATTACAGTGTTTAAAATTGTAGTACCCTTTGTAATTTTTCAAAATGTAGAATTTTCTCGTAACAGTGAAAACGTGAAATAATTGTACGTGTCTACTTATAACTACTTATAACACAGAAAAATGTCATTGAACAATAAAAATGGTTTATACCTTTTGACGTGTTTATAAGAAGACGTACAAAATTTAGTCTTTGATTTTTATATATTAAATGATATAATTCAATGAATAAAAATCAATTGAATTGTCGGACCCTTCACAGTTCTTTATAAATAAGTACAAAAACAGTTATTCAAACCCTGTGTAGTATAATCTTATTGTAACCGTCCAGGCGAATATAGTTCACCATACTCTTCTTTCAGTTTCCTAGATCCATTACTACTGAATAGCATCTTTGATCCATGTTGAATGCACTATACTTGTGACATTATGACCTTATGAACCATTCTACCTGAGTTGAATGGGTTGGGTAAATATCTGCTTTGCCTTCAGTTTGAAAAGTCTTAGCCGTGAGACAATTGTTGTCAAAGACAATGTTATTACACCTGCCATGTTTCGTTGGCGAAATTTGAATTTAATGCTCTTTCGAAAATTATTCTGCAATTTAGTACTAATACTTTTTGGAGAACTAAAAGAATAATAAAAATGTTTCAAAAAAAGGGGTACCTTTATACAAAACAATTTTAAATGTTAACCAAAAAGAAATTTTACAACGAAGAATCTTACATTTTTTATTCTTATCTTATTCTTATTGTAAGAACCAATCTTTTTTTCCTAGCTTCTTTTTATTGTATCTACGCAATATGTTACATACCTAAAAATAATGACACATTTTAATTCTTAGCTTCTTTGTAAAAACGAATACATTTTTTTAGTGTAACTCAACGGGCAAGAAAAAACTTAATGTAAACCTTTAAAATATAAAGACTTATTTCTTAGTACAATATATATTAATCTTTAATCGGTTAACTAAAAAAAAAAAATTTAAAAAGGAAATAAAAGATTCATAGAATAAACGAATAATTTTCATTTGAATTAATACGCGAAATATTACACCACGAAATAACAACATTTAACTTCTTTTTATTGTTACAAATTTAAGTGCAGAAAAAGAAAATCAATAAAATCCTATAACTCAACAAGCAATTAAGAACTGAATTAAAATTTTTGTCATGTATAAAAATACATTTTTTGAAAATAAATTTCTTTCAAAACACTCACGATTTTGGGGTAAAATTTTTAAAAAATGTTTAAAGAGAAAAAACCAACGATGAACAATTCATAAATTACATCCCCCCCATATATATATATATATATATATATATATATATATATATATATTGCTACTAATATTGCTACTATTATTGCTACTAATATTCTGCTTTTTCAATCAACAGAGAATATTACAAGTGTTACAGTTGAATGTCGCATGGAATACATGGATTATATTCAAAAGAAAGTTCGTTTTTACATTTACAGTTACCAGGAAACCCATTGAACAGTAAACCAAACAAAGATATCTACAAAAATTAATTAAGGTTTATTGTCTGACTGATCTTTTTGAAATTTAACCTGATTCTATGTTTTCTCCCATGTTACTTGAGATTGCTCAGAGACCCCTAAAACTATTGGTTACAATATCTGCTTTATAAATTAAGTGTTGTACTGCCTATTTTCCTGATGTAATACCTTCTACCTATAGATATTGCAACTTTAAATACAGTAATGATATATATTATATATATAACACACACACACACACAATATATATATATATATGTGTGTGTGTGTGTGTGTGTGTGTGTGTTTGTGTGTGTGTGCATTCCAGTGGACCATAGAGTAAGAATAAAGAAAAGCGAGAATGTAGACAAATACCTGAATCTTGCCAGAGATCCGAAAAAGCTGTAGAACCTGGAGGTGACGGTGATACCAATTGCAGTTCCTGTCCTTGGAACGGTCCACACATTAGACTAGGGGAACAGGAAATCAGAGCCAGAATCAAGACCATCCAGACCACAGCACTATTAAAATCAGTTAGAATACTTTGAAGAGCTCCGGACACCTTGGGAGACTTGCTGTCACTCAGACAGAGTCTTTTTACACATAGTTATATGATATCAAATATTCTTATCAAATACCACTACAGAATTGTATGGTTACAAGTATTCATATCTAATGTTGATAATTATATGGTTTCAAGTAATCATTTTAATTTTATAATAAACATGTTTGTGCATATTTATATAGTTTCAAGTAAGTAATAATAATTCTTTGTAAAGAATTATGACTTCAATATAACTATTCTTAATTGGTATCAAGTATTCATATCTAATACAATTTTTAAAAAACAAATTTAGTTGACCTATTGATTTGACCCTAACAGATACTACCTCTCCGGCTCAGAGAGGGTCTAGGAGAAATGCCAATGAAGGAATTGTTAAGTATCTGGCCGCCATCCTTGGCCAGTTGTAAAAGAACTTAAAGTAAATAAGTAAGTAAGTCAATAAGTCCGGTGGTATTGTTTCCTTTAGGTCCGACGTCCAAGAAGATCCAAGTATCAATGAGCTAAGATTAGAATCGGCCAGTAGAAATACACCACCACCAGCAGCAGCAGCATTGCCAGTGATTGGATAAGAAGGCTGGTCACATGGTAGTCGACGAGTCTATAAGTAGAAGTGACCATTTGCCTCACGCCTTATATCCCAAAATTCCAACTGGGGTACTCTACACTCCCCAGATCTCCAGAACCAGAGCCTCACCATCAAATTCAGTTCAGTGTCCCACCCAGATAACTCCTTTTTGTGTATAGGGAGCAGGTTATATCCCCAAGCAGGGGATAAAGCTAAAGTTCTTGAGTAATTGTCTCAAAATCCCGCGTGTTATATTTTATGATGCGAAAATCGAATCCTGTCTGCTGACATCGACTGTCTTTATAATAGTCGAGAAGAAAGAGAAGGGAAAATTATGCATTAAAACATGTACAGCAAAAAAAAAGTGGAAAAAAAGAAAAAACAAAACAAAAAAGAAACAAAAAGAAACAAAAAGCAGAAAAAAAAGCCAAAACGTAATGTTCCCATGTGAAATCAATTAACCGATAAAATATCAGAGTTAAAAATGAGAATAAAACAATTTAGCAACAATTGTGGTAATGCTGATTGACATATTGCTGAACAGACTGAAAAGAAAAGATATATATATATATATATATATATATATATATATATATATATATATATATATTCTTTTAAGTCCGTTCAGAAATGCCATATATATATATATATATATATATATATATATATATATATATATATATATATATATATATAGTAGGGTCGTTCAATAAATAATGGAAATCTTTTCAAAACTATATTTCTTCCATAAATGTAAACTCAACTCTAATGTCACATTCAATCAAACTGGATATAGTTTAGTATTACTTATTACCAAACTCTACAGTATTGATATCTTGTAATACAAAATATGAATATGTGTTAGTTCAAAAATCAGTACATCTCTTGTATTCAAAATTACGCAATTTTATTTTTGATATCAGACATGCTGCAATTTTAGTGTTATGAACTCCTGTTATATTTTAATCTGAAGATAATTAACTTTTTACAGAATATTATATATATATATATATATTCTTTTCTTTTAAGTCACGCACACACACACACACACACACACACACACACACATATATATATATATATATATATATATATATTGGTTTGGAGGTTGATTTGAAGGCTATCACAATGCAGGTGTAAAGAAAAAAAAAATAATACGGTAACAATGGTGTTGTGTGTTAATCTGTATTTTATTCTTGAATTTTCGAGATAAAATCTCTTTTTCAAAATGCCATAACAAGACAACTTCAGTTCCAGTGATCTTTTGAAAAAAAGATTTTATCTCGAAAATTCAAGAATAAAATACAGGTTAACACACTACACCATTGTTACCGTATTATCATTATTTCTTTACACCTGCAAAATCAACCTGCAAACCAATATATACAAAATGCTTCAAGCAAATTATAAAACTCTCTTATATATATATATATATATATATATATATATATATATATATATATATATATATATATGAGGGTCGTTCAATAAATAGGGGGATTTTTTAAAACTATATTTGTTCCATAAATGTAAACCCAACATTGTTTGGAATTAGTTTAATTTAAATCTATTTTAATGTCTCAAAATATATTCATTTTGAAGATATGGTGGCAAATTAAGCAGAGTACTCCAGGCTTGAACAGAGGTTCTTTAGCTTTGGTTAGGTAAAGAAACACTATGAATGGCCCGTTTAAAAATGATCTTGTGTCACATTCTGCCCGTAGTGGAAGGGGTGAATATATATATATAATATATATATATATATATATATATATATTATTATAATGGAGATTGTGTATTTGTCTGTCTGTAACCGAAACTAAATCACTACTCAAGTCACAATTCCCTTAGTTATTGACATCACATTTACCATGAATTTATATCTATTTAGACATCAATTATTGATAAAATTGTTATATCTTATTAATATTGTTGGATTAATCTACATACTAACAACAAGCAAGTATATTATATATTCAACAAAATAGCAGTTTACAGTGTGAATGAGAAGGCTAATTTGCATATTGATATTAAGAATTTGATTTTAATAAATATATGCTAAGTATTATTGATTTCTAATTGTTTGGTTTTCTCTTAACGAATCTGAGCAAAAATCTCGGGGATAAATCTTAAAAGAAATCCATAAACAAGACGAAAGAACTGTAATTTTATTAAATACTTCATAATCTAACTAAATAGATAAATTAAGAAAAATGAAAGACGGGGGTGATGGAAAATGATGGAAGAGTTAGATTTAAAGCTGTTCTATTTTTCGATCATACCCCCTCAGTTTATCATTTTCTAAATAGTTTCTAATTTGATATGATATTTTATTACATCAAAACCTAAATACTTGCACCCGAAGGGTGCATATATTTGCTAGTATAATTAAATCCTAAAAATGCTAGAAGGCGATGGTGGAGAGTCAGCCACCAGTTTATTAATACTTATGAAGTTATTCCTGTATATCTATATACATAAATTTAGCTTATTTCAAGCATTCCATTATATAGCATTTCAATATGTACCTAAACTTTTTATTTGGTTTGGTAAACCTAAACCAAACAAAAATATTTAGCTACAAACTATATGTTTACAAATCATATATATAAAATTATTTGACATTAAATAACCCACAGGGGTTGATATTGCCATTAAGCAATAACCAAGCCATATCAAATACGATGAGCGTAAATAAGTATTAATTAAGTAAAAACAAAAAAAAACGGCAATATGAATATTTATCAGATAAAGTGTGATATCAGTGTTATTTTCATTTTTTGTGCAATT
>CM042147.1:109473078-109480578 GCA_023376005.1 Doryteuthis pealeii | reverse complement strand
ATTTATATTACATAAATATCTTATCATAACGCCTTTATATTTGACATAATTTATATTACATAAATATCTTAAAATAACGCCTTTATCCACTATGCTATGTGTCCAATTTATATTACATTGGTGCTTTTAAACGATCTAGTCTTTAAGACTACAAATGCTTTAAAGATGCTTTAAGACTACAAATGCTTTAAAGCTTTTAAACGATCTAGTCTTTAAGACTACAAATGCTTTAAAGATCTAGTCTTCAAGACTACAAATACTTTAAAGCTTTTAAACTATCTAGTCTTCAAGACTACAAATGCTTTAAAAGATGCTTTAAGACTACAAATGCTTTAAAGATCTAGTCTTTAAGACTACAAATACTTTAAAGCTTTTAAACTATCTAGTCTTCAGACTACAAATGCTTTAAAGCTTTAAACTATCTAGTCTTCAAGACTACAAATGCTTTAAAGCTTTTAAACTATCTAGTCTTCAAGACTACAAATGCTTTAAAGCTTTTAAACTATCTAGTCTTCAAGACTACAAATGCTTTAAAGCTTTTAAACTATCTAGTCTTCAAGACTACAAATGCTTTAAAGCTTTTAAACTATCTAGTCTTCAAGACTACAAATGCTTTAAAGCTTTTAAGCTATCTAGTCTTCAAGACTACAAATGCTTTAAAGCTTTTTAAACTATCTAGTCTTCAAGACTACAAATGCTTTAAAGCTTTTAAAACTAGCCAAGACTACAAATTTTAAAGCTTTAAACTATCTAGTCTTCAAGACTACAAATGCTTTAAAGCTTTTTAAACTATCTAGTCTCCAAGACTACAAATGCTTTAAAGCTTTTAAACTATAGTCTTCAAACTACAAATCTTTAAAGCTTTTAAACTATCTAGTTTCTTGCTTTAAAGCTTTAAACTATTAGTCTTCAAGACTACAAATGCTTTAAAGCTTTTAAACTATCTAGTCTCAAGACTACAAATGCTTTAAAGCTTTTAAACTATCTAGTCTCCAAGACTACAAATGCTTTAAAGCTTTTAAACTATTAGTCTTTAAGACTACAGCTTTTAAACTAGTCTTAAAGACTACAAATGCTTTAAAGCTTTTAAACTATCTAGTCTTCAAGACTACAAAATGCTTTAAAGCTTTTAAACTATCTAGTCTCCAGACTACAAATGCTTTAAAGCTTTTAAATATCTAGTCTTCTTTAAAAGCTTTTAAACTATCTAGTCTTCAAGACTACAATGCTTTAAAGCTTTTAAACTATCTAGTCTTCAAGACTACAAATGCTTTAAAGCTTTTAAACTATCTAGTCTCAAGACTACAAATGCTTTAAAGCTTTTAAACTAATCTAGTGACTACAAATGCTTTAAAGCTTTAGCTTTAAAGCTTTTAAACTATCTAGTCTTCAAGACTACAAAATGCTTTAAGCTTTTAAACTATCTAGTCTTCAAGACTACAAATGCTTTAAAGCTTTAAACTATCTAGTCTCAAGACTACAAATGCTTTAAGCTTTTAAACTTCTACAAATGCTTTAAGCTTTTAACTATCTAGTCTTTTTAAAGCTTTTAAACTACTAGTCTTCAAGACTACAAATGCTTTAAAGCTTTTAAACTATAGTCTTCTTAAAGACTACAAAGCTTTAAACTTTTAAACTATCTAGTCTTTAAGACTACAAATGCCAAAAGCATGGCGTCTAAATCACAACGCATAATCAGTGTTTGTCCAGGTGCCAACAATTGACAAGAAAATATTTCTATTGAACCCCACAAAATACAGGAAGTACATTTTCCCACCTGCCGATTGCGGGGAAGTAAAGATGGGACGCCGTTCCGGATCGAACCATGGCGTTTCCCTTTTCGATTCACGCAATGGAATCCATTGAAACCCTTTCATAAGTCGTAAGAAAAGCACATTTCCGGTAGATCAATATAAATTTTGATATACGAAATAACTCGGTGATATGAGAAATTCTAAGAACAGCCTATAAAATGGCTCATATATTGGCCATAAGATACAAAGAATACATTTCGATAATTGTTTTATTGGCTCTGTTCTAAAACTATTTATCTTTGTGAACACAAAACTCTACAAAAAAAATATCAAGATACGCTCCTTATCAATAATCTTCAACAAAGCACACAGACAGCTGCAAACACGCATATATATATATATATATATATTATATATAATATATATATATATATAATTTAAAAAAAATAACATACTTTATTGATCAGCAATTTTGAATAGTAAAAAGAAAAGGGAGTGAAAGAAAAGAAAGGAGAAACTTAAGGGCCATTTCGACCGGTGTTTTTTTCAAAAGTAACCACCGGTAGATCGTTAAAAAGTCCCACTGTATATGAATTGGGTAAAAGAGGGAGATTAAACCATACAAAATGGTGGGGCAACATGAAGGCAATGGGGGGGGGACATTTTTTTGTATATTATACCTTTATGTAACCCCTACATCAGCTGTCACATCCCCAACAAAAATTGTCAGGGAGTGTTTCAAATGTCTTTGTCTACACAGTAAAAAATAATGGTGACTTTTAAACGATCTATCGGTCGTTACTTTTGAAAAAGCACCGGTCGAAAGGGCCCTTAAGTTTCTCCTTTTTTAATTTCGCTCCCTTTTCTTTTTACTATTCAAATTTGCTGATCAATAAAGTAAGTTATTTTTAAAAATTATATATAAATTCAGCCGTACCAAAATTTGTATATATATATAGGGTCATCCACAGACACGTGTTTCGACTTATCAAGTCTCTTCAGTGTGGCTAGACATTTTATAAGCTACCTACAGCCGGAATTGTACTCCGGTCGGTCGGGTGTCAGTCCGGCACCTTAACCATTAGGCTGTCTTCACTTACAGAATGGGAAGGGGATTTTAACTGTTTTAATACACACATCGCTTTGTGTGTCAAGGCCGTCACAGAGTGCTCCATTCAGAGAAGAGCGTTGCGTTTACGAGAGTGCTCAACCCTAGGGATGGGGAGCATATATAGGGTCATATATATATATATATATATATATATATATATATATATATATATATATATATATATATATGGTGTGTAATAAAATATGGAAATAGATACGACTATGTAAAAATTAAAAAAATCTATAAAAATATACATAAGATGAATAAAAAGTGATAAGACAAACAGGAATATTTATTTTGTGTTATCTATTTTTGAATTGTTCTCAACTAGTTTCGATTTTAGGTCATCGTTAGAAGAAAATCTAGTGTGAAAGTCATTGTTATTAGAAAGATTTTAAAAAATACTAGTATTTGACAAGCCACAAAAATACGGCGGAAAACTGTACTGGTGAATGGTTGGTTGGTTGATTGATTTTAACGGCATATCAACCCGCCTGGGGTTGTCATGCCTAACAGTTAGGAAGTAATATATGTTCTGTATTTATATTCATACTTTTGTAGTAATTGGTTTTAACAATGTATTAGCACCATTGAGGATCATGTTGTATGGTAAAGATTTGGTTCATGTCTATATTCTATGGTATAATTTCATTTCCTTCAAAAAGGACAGAATGTCTTCTATGTTGACATTTTCAAATAGATCTTTCATATTATTTGCATTAAAATAACACTTTCTGATGTGAGCAAAAATCATGCATTCCATGAATAAGTGTTTAACAGTCAAAGGTGTTTGACATGTTTCACTCTGTAATTGTTGTTCTTGTTTGAGTATATAGGAGTGCGTCAGTTTTGTGTGACCAATGCGTAATCAGGACACAATGACTTTCTAGACTTTCTTAAAGCTGGTCTCCAGTCTCCCAATGTGGGTTTGATTAGGAAGAGTTTATTGTGGATGTTGTTATTCCAGCGTTGTTGTCATTTTGTATGAAGGAATCTATCAATTTTAGGTTTCACGTCAGTAAATGGAATCTTGAACTTGTCGGGGATCAAATCTAGAGCCGATTTAGCTGTAGAGTCAGCTCTTTTCTTCCCCCTCACTCCTATATTGCTTGGGATCCAGCATATCAGAATCTCCTTAGAGTTAGACATCGAGTCTAATCTATGCAAAAGTTTAATGATAAGAAAGTTTTCTATTTTTTAAATTATTTCTTCATGATAAGTAGGACAGAGAGCGAGTCTGAGAAGATGATACATTTTTTGTGCTTGTTTTCAGAGATGATATCAAGTGTTAGATCTATTGCACGGGCTTCAGCTGAAAAAATGGAGCTTTCATTTGGGAGAGCTTTTCTTACAAGTTTTTTTTTAAATTTAAAAAAGCTGCACATGCTGTTCTGTCATTGTCCTTAGAGCCATAAAGATGTGCAGGTGGTTGGGGTAGTGTTCGAGAAGTGAAAATCATCTTCTGGTTAAATTCACATGAATTTTTTTTATTTTATTTATATGCGAGTGTACTGTTTTTTGCGAAGCATGGTAAAATAAACAAACAAACAAACGCATATATATATATATATATATATATATTATATATATATATATATATATATATATATATATATATATGAAGTAAAAAAAAACAAACGATGTGTTTTTGATATGGCTTTTTTAGACGACAATTTTGGGGAGAATTCAATTAAGCACATATTCTCCCAATATATATATATATATATATATATATATATATATATATATATATATATATATATATATATATATTTGTATATGTATAAGTATTAACTTACCGGTGGGTATAAGAACGATCGTTGGAAGCGCACATTATCCAGAGGTTAAGGTTGAGAAAAAACAAATACAAAGTGCTCAATACAATGTAGAGCATAAATTTATTTTAAGAATGGAAAGGAGTAACCTACTCGAGTTTCATCGATAGATTCTTCAGGGTTACTTTAAATTAATCGAGTTTACGATTAATCTTAGGTGTTATAAACATGCCCGTTGGAATGGGACTTAAATTTAGTAGAGGAACGCTTGTTTATAAACAAGCGTTCCTCTACTAAATTTAAGTCCATTCCAACGGGCATGTTTATAACACCTAAGATTAATCGTAAACTCGATTAATTTAAAGTAACCCTGAAGAATCTATCGATGAAACTCGAGTAGGTTACTCCTTTCCATTCTTAAAATATATATATATATATATATGTGTGTGTGTGTGTGTGTGTGTGTGTGTGAATGTCTGTGTGTGTGTGTGTGTTGTGTGTGTGTGTGTGTATAAAAATAGCTTTCATCAATACTCTCATTTTTTGCTTTTATTTTAAAAATAATTATAATTCAGTTTAGAAAACACCATATTCCTAACGTCCTGATGAAGGTCTTATAACAAACCGAACCGTTTTTACATCGACTTCTCCATCCACAAATACATTTATCTTTCGGATACTTTGTTTTTTTTTCTTCTAATTTATAGACACAGACATAAACACATACACATATGCAAACACGCACGCATATATACAGGCACATTCACACACACATAAATATTGATAAAATGATTAGTTTCCTCGAGAAAATGTAGCACTATTGCTACCGGTATAGATAGTTGTCAGCTAAATTCACTTCTATAGCTGACAAAAATCACTATATATATATATATATATATATATATATATATATATGAGTAAGAAAAGGTGGAATGAAAACATCACACAATGCTGTTAAAGAAGAAAACAATAAAATCGAAATATTGATCAGTATCAGCTATGAATATATTATAAATTGTTTTCTTCTTTAACAGCATTGTGTGATGTTTTCATTCCACCTTTTCTTACTCATATTGTCGGATTCATTTCCTTTCTTTTAACTTATATATATATATATATATATATATATACATATATACATATATATATATATATGTATACACACACACGCGCACACACACACACACACACACACACACATATATATATATATATATATATATATATATATATATATATATATAGAGAGAGAGAGAGAGAGAGAGAGAGTGACAGAGAGAGAGAGAGATATATTGCCGTGGCGATCAAGAAGAGGAATATAAATCCTTAAACGTGACCTGTGGTTGTTACAATAAATTCATATACGTTTTCTCGAAGTAGTTTATACGACACACAACACTAAGGAAAGAGGTTTACATTGAATAATTCATAAAACCATATCCAAAAATACATATGTTTTTCTTTTTTTTTTTTTTTAAGGTTAACGGATAAATGTAAATCTAGATCTGGTAATTTTTTTCCTCGGGATCAAATATTTCTCTTTCTCTTCTGAATCCGACACTGATTTTGGTTGGTTGGCTGGTTGTTTTGTTTTAAGATATATCATTCCTTCCGGGTCATTTAAAGCAGAATCAAGTAATTTTGATTCGGGGGGGGGTTATAGTACCTGTTCATGCTGAATTTGTCATTATTGAACAGGCTCATCGCTGCTTAAATTCGTTGATCTAGCTGTTACCGGTTATTTCAGCGTGACTTTCAGCGTAGTAAGCCTAATCTGAGGTGAACATCATCAAGTATCAAATTACCCAACATAGGTCAATGAAACTTGTATTTTTTCAATTTGTTAATAACATTACATAGGTCTTTTAGTCATTTCGATTGAGTGATGGTAATATAGTTTAACTGATTACAGAAGATATATATATATATATATATATATATATATATATATATATATATATATATATATATGTACTCATTGAGTGCCCTACTAAAGAGTTTTCTTTTATAACTATGAAATGGAAAAACTATATATATATATATATATATATATATATAATATAATATATAAATAAAAATTTGTTGAACTGTAGAGATAATTCTTGTCGGACGAGTTTTTGGTTGATCCTTTCTAATTTTCGGTCCATCTTTTTAGTGTCAGGGTGTAACTGGTGTAACAGTCCACCAAAGGTTTAGATACCAGCGCTTTCGGCAATACAGTTTGCCATCATCAGGTAGGAAACGATGGTAAGTTTTTAAGGAGAACGAGTAGTAGCAAGGAATTGGAAGTGGGAGGTAATAACAATTGGTAGTGAATCACTACTGCATCGTTCGTTCGAACCACTACCATTCCTATAACCTCCTCCTACCAATTGTTATTACCTCCTACTTCCAATTCCTTGCTACTACTCGTTCTCCTTAAAAACGAGACACGAAACTTACCATATATATATATATATATATATATATATATTTGAAGAGTACATTAGTATGATGTAGCACGAAGAGCATTTATAACATCGTTTTTTTTTGTAACCAGCTCTGCAATTTTTTGTTATATATATTTACCAACCCCTCCGCACGAGCAGGATGCGACACAAGGTCAATTTCTTAAGCGGAGTTCAACAGGTTTGAATTCAGAGTTTTCCTTCTCCTAGACCGGTTGCCTAACCAAGGTTAAAGAGCTCAGCCTGCCCTACTATTTGCCCATAGCTGGAGGGAGAGTAGGATTCATACCTTTCCCAAGGGTATTAGCGCTAAGTGAAATGCAATTAGCATGTCCAGGATTTGAACTCGGGGCGACGAGTCCATTTCCTATGACTTTAACCATTACACCACGCGCTTCCTACAATTTTTTGTT
>CM042147.1:109415578-109465578 GCA_023376005.1 Doryteuthis pealeii | reverse complement strand
AATTTTCAAATTATTCGCATTCAATAGGACCGTATAAAACCAACTCTTGACTAGACTGAAAATGTAAATATGAACGTACAATGAACGCTATTCCCTAACCTCAAGATATAGAATAACCCTAAACGATTTGACATGCCGTTAAAATCAACCAATCAATCAACAAAGCATGTATGTTTTGAGGGGAATAATCAAGACAATGCAGATTCCAATGACTCTCTTACGCCAAAAATCCTTATCGGTTATCACTCCCGGAAAGTCCTCCACACGGCGTCCAGTCTCCATACTGAGCTAATCAATGTACGTATTTGCTGGTCGGCCGATACTGGTGTGTCCATGTGTAGGTATCTACAGGAGAATGTCATTCATGAGCCCCTTCTTACTTCACCATTATATCTACAAATGTTTAAAATAATAATGAAATTGATCTTTTAATTTCAGGACCAATTAGAAGTTTAATTATGTCAAATCAGGGATTTGGGAAAGATTTATACATAACCTGTACGTAATAGACATGACTAACGAATCCTATTAATGCCCTATACAGCTGACAGTATGCATGTTTTAAGATACTACCGAATATATATCCTTGTACAAATTAATTTAGTTTAGCTTTAGTTTCCTTTTTTTTCACTATAGGGTCAGTTTCAGAACCACTGGTGTGACAAGGTGTAATAGATTTCTATTTTTCCTCACATTGCATTATTTGAAGTGGTGTGCAGTCTCTATTGTTGATTACTTGTCTTACGGCCATTGTCTGCGATGGGCGTTGCTCAAAGAAAGCGCACGAAAATTGTAATGCCGCACGAACACACGGGATTGCGTTACGGGAGATCGCGGATATGTAAATAATAACGGAATTATTCGTTTTGTTTCAATTAATTTGCACAAGGATGTAGAGTTCAAATAGGTTTCTATCTTCCATATTAGCGACACTACACGGTTAGCAGCATGACTTATCAGTCAAGCCTCCTCGAATATTTATAAGTACGGATATATTTATTGCCGTATATTCATTATCTGAACTCTGACGTACCTAACAAGTCTTATTAAAGACGTCAACGTTGACATTTTGATTATCGCAAGTGAATTCTAAAGGACAAAAAATAAGTTCACAACTATATTTTATAAATCGATATTCGCTGGTTTATTTCAAAGAGGGCAAACAGAGCGAGATATTCATCCAACGCGTTAGTCACGGGTTAGATGTGACACAAGGTCACATGTATGGAGCACCCAGCGAGGATCGAACTCGCTATTCAGAAGTAATGGATCTGCGAGACTAGCTAGCTAACCGTTATACCACGCTGGGACGCCCTGATATTACAACTAAGTATGAAGTCTTTACCAGTTAAAAATGATTGTGATCTTAATTAATACATCAAATATTGATATTGCAAGTAGATATGAACTTTTTACCTGTAGTTGTTTAATTACATTTACTCTTAAGACATTAATATTTTAAAATAAGTATGAAGTGTTAACGCTTTTAAAATGATTGTGAAGTATATTAATACATTTGCTATTAAAGAATTGATTTTGCAACTAAAAGTTTTTACGTATTTAAAACAATTGTAAACTATATTATTACACTTACTCTTAAACAATTGAAGTAAAAAGTGTAACCCTTTTTAACAGGATTGTAAACTTTATTGGCTCTAAAAACATTGATATTTTAAAGAAACAAGAGTTAGTTGGTTTTATTCTTTAAACTTCTTGGTCATTTTTTAAAATTACCCTTAAATTACCTGTGCGTGAATAAAGTAATAGATGCATAATAGATGAACATTGAAATAGCCCTGTCAACAGGGATTAAAATACGCTGGCTGTATCCCCTGCAGAGGGCAAGAGCCTCTCAAAAGGAGTTTCCAAGGAATTTACACTAAACTCAATTTCTGGAGATCTGGAGATCTGGAGTTCGTTTTGGATCCTCATCTATGGATCAAATAGATCTGTTTTAAATTTATTAATATTCAATAGGAATCTGTTAGAAATAACTTTTAGGATAAAACTATACATATACAACTATTTTTGGAGGATATGTGCTTAATTGAAGTCATACCTAATTTTGAAATTAATTAGTTAATAATTAATGAATTTAGGCGGGCATATATGTTCAAATATAAGGCTACGAATTGAGAAAATGTCAATCCCTGAATACACATTTCGACCTATTGACATTTTCTCGATTCGTTTAGCCTTAAATTTGAACATATATTCCCGCCTAAATTCATTAATTATTACCTAATTAATTTTCAAAATTAGGTATAACTTCAATTAAGCACATATCCTCCAATAATTGTCGGCTTAAAGCCATATAAAAAATAAACACATTTGTTTGTTTACTTAACTTCATATGCAACTATATACGACTATATATCTGCATCTCTGTAGAGGGCTAATATCCCCTTAATGGGGCCACCTATTGGCCGTGCGTTGCGACACGTGATACTTAAAGACGAAATCCTGGTGGCTGAGCAGCTCATGACACTTCACTTTGGTTTTACATAGGCTAGCCTCTCGGTCGGAGAAGCCCCCTCAAATCAATCGGTTGGTCCCGTCTAGCCGTAGCACCTATATGATTGTCCCAACCAAATTGCTCTTATTGCAAACCTCCAACTCTTTTTTATCATATATGTGCTAGAAAGCGGTGACTGAGGGTTTTGATGTACTGGCTATGACGCCAAAACTGCATCTAATGGTGAAGTTCTAATTCTGGATATTTGGGGAGTGTGGAGTACCCCTTCAAGACTATTACTTCCAGGTCGACTCTGACTCAGACTAGTAGGATCTGTTATGATCAGACCTATGGGTTAAATGTGGTTAAAATCGAATTAAAGAAGGTATATACACCCAGAATGAATTAAACAAAAATGTGTTCAGCATAAAATAACCCTAGGGTTGACATGCTGTAAAATCCAACCTACCAGCAAACCAACCAACCATTTTCAAACACATTTTTTCTGTCAATTATTGTGGCATGCCAGTAATGAGCTATTCAGATATCCAGGATGGAAAGCTGATTCCCGCTCTTTTTTCAATTTTAAGCGGATTTACTTTTAAATTGAATTAAAACAACATAATTCCAACCCTGGCAGTGTAGATTTTTTAAAATTTCATAAGCTGATTAAAGATACGCCATCCCACAATGCAACAGACCTGCTTTTTACAGAAATTGCCTTGTTGACGAAAAAGTTTTGAGAGGAGGGCAACCACCATGTTTTTCTTTCAAATTGGTGTTAAAAAACAGAACGCCGGAATAATACCATGTCTGACGCCACTAACAGTTAATTTAAATAACAATATTTTCGTATATTTTCGAATGCGCGAGAAAATCACACGAGTTTTCTGGCGTTTTCTTCAACTATTTTTCCTTTCTTTATCCTAAAGTGATACAATTATTTTCGGGAGAAATGCCAGTATCGAGTCAGTAAATTATATATGTTGATAACCAGGAGGCGCCCACTAAGATATCATCACTTACTAATCAGTTTCAATTTCAAATGATACAACAACAATAAAAAAGTGAGTGTTGAAATATAATAAAGAATAGATAATAATAAATAATAATAAATAAATAAATAAATAAAGACATTGTGGAAACATCGCCATTCTTTTTTTTAATTCGGAGATTATTTATTTTTTATTGCCAGATTGAGATTTTTTTAAATAAATGCGTTATTTACATCATTATCATCATCATCATCATCATCATCACCACCACCACCACCAACACCACCACCACCACCAACAACAACAACAACAAAATATCATCATCATCATTACCAACAACAACAACAACAACAACAACATCATCATCATCATCATCATCATCATCATCATCATCCTCCTTAATTAAGGATTCAACTAGTGTTACACACTGGACCAGTCAAAGAACACGAACACTTGTATTTAGGAAAATATAAGATGGTATGTTTATTCCCTCGGTTGTGTACAGACTGAGAGTCATTGGCAGGGGTTACGCAAACGTGTAGCCTTCGGGAGTTCTCTTCAAGTGATCTCGAACCTGATCGTTGTCTATCCAATCGATCTCCACGGGCTTTTTTTTTTATTGTAGTCTGACCCCCGGTGTCACGCCTCTTTGATCGTGACACCTCGCAGTTTTTCTGTAGACACACCTCTTCGCCCACGCAGCCTGTTTTCAATGGCTATTGGCTGCGCCTACAGATTTCTGCGCCTAAACCGTGTCAAATGTACACCTGCATCTTCATGTGCAAAATTCCAGCTCAGGGCCACATCCTGTTTCCGTTTCCAGCCTGCATCTGACATCCACGCATTTCCTGTAGCTGCCCGGTCCCCAGGTACAACTGATCAGGTAATATATTACACTAGTGTTGGAGCTTTTGGGAGTAATGAATACTTCTTAATTGCCATTACTCTCAGTTCCAATTAGTCTTGGAGTGGTAGGGCCTGTTAGGTTTCAATCTATGGGTCAAATAGAGCTTTAGGCCTGTTAGGTTTCAATCTATGGGTCAAATAGAGCTTTAGGCCTGTTAGGGTTCAATCTATGGATCAAATAGAGCTTTAGGCCTGTTAGGGTTCAATCTATGGATCAAATAGAGCTTTGGGCCTGTAAGGATTCAATCTATGGATCAAATAGAGCTTTGGGCCTGTAAGGGTTCAATCTATGGGTCAAATAGAGCTTTGGGTCTGTTAGGGTTCAATCTATGGATCAAATAGAGCTTTGGGTCTGTTAGGTTCAATCTATGGATTAAATAGAGCGTTGGGCCTGTTAGGGTTCAATCTATGGATCAAATAGAGCTTTGGGTCTGTTAGGGCCCAATCTATGGATCAAATAGAGCTTTGGGTCTGTTAGGGTTCAATCTATGGATCAAATAGAGCTTTGGGTCTGTTAGGGTTCAATCTATGGATCAAATAGAGCTTTGGGTCTGTTAGGGTTCAATCTATGGATCAAATAGAGCTTTGTGTATGTGGGTAAAATGTTGACTACCCAAATAAGGAATAAATAAAACAAACGTCTTTGGAATCAAATAAAACAAGGACTGACATGCTCAAAAATCCAACCAACCAACCAACCAGCCAACCGACCGACCGAATATATTTAACTGGTGTTCTCCAGGACTCCTCTGAGTATTCTGTCCGATCTTAACAATGCTGTGGTCTGTATGGCCTCGATTCTTCCTCTGGTCGTCAATTCCCCCAGTCTCTTTTCCTGGTGTTTGGAGACCGTTCCAAGCGCGCCAATTACACTTCATATCACCGTAAAATATTATCATTATTATCTCCTTTTGAGTTTTCACATCAGTGTTAGCTGATGGTCTTTCACTGGAATCTGAGTGACAGCAAGTCTCCTCAGGTCTCCAGGACTCTTCTGGCAGATTGCAGCAGTGCAGTGTTCTGAATGGTTTCAATCCTTCCTCTGATTTCCAAACTTTCCAAACCCTTTTCCAATCCTTTTAGGACCGTTCCAAGTGCACCAACTACAATTGGTATGACTTTCACTTTCATATTCCATAACTTTTTCAGTTCTCTGGCAAGGTCCAGATATTTGTCCATTTTTTCATTTTCCTTTAGCTTTACCCTGTGATCTGCTGGAACTGCAAAATCCACCAGTTGACAAGTTCTTTCTTTTTTGTTTATCAACATTATTATTATTATTATTTTAAATAAATAAATAGTTTTTGTAGTGCTGTGGTCTATGATCAATAATAGATTAATGATACCTTTTATTTTGCATGTAGTGTAATTATTTTCAAAAATATTTTTAACAGCTGTCCCCATGAATGTTAACTGACGAATGATGATCTCGAGATCATTTGTAAAATCTATGTTCTTACATGACTTTCTCTTGCAATGAAAGCCAATTTCATTGCAAAGAGAAATCATGTGAGAATAGATTTTACTTAAGAATAAATTAGTCAGAAGCAGTTGAAGGCTTCACTTAGATTTCCATCTAATGAAAACTAGTGAGCACAAAGTTTAATAGGTTTAAATTCAGTTTACCTTTAAACTGCTTGCCTAACAAATCTTCAATGGACATAATTGTTTTCTTTGTGTATTTTCGGACAATTAGTAATAGGATAAGAGTGTCAGTTAGACAGGGGCTGATATTCTGGCAACATGTTTTCCGGTTTAGCCCAGTCAGTTTAGCACAAGGTTTCAGGTTAATATCGGCTCTCGTCAACTCAGCACATTACGAGCGCAGCTTGGATATATGTGGTAAAGTTGGGAGCTGATGGTAGGTGAGGGATGCACCTCAGATGGAAAAACAATCTCTTTAGTCTAACGCTGCCTGGCTGCTACCGTCAATAGGCCGTTCCACCTACTTTATTTATGACTTTCGTAGAAATATTATCATCAAAATTACACAGATGTTTATAACAATAAGCAAGTGTTATGCGTATTGGAAAATTTTTCCAAGCATATTTAAAAAAAAAAATGTATTAACCAATAGATATTTGATAATAGTAAGAATATGTTTTTGAGTGATATCAAATAAGATACAGAAATTTTAAGATTGATTTGAATGATTTCAGTAGAAATTGTAAAAAAGGGTATTTTTGTAAACTATCGGAAGAATTAATTATTTGATCTTATACAAGTGGGAAATATATGGGGGGAAATAGATGTTCGTATCCCGCCGAGAGGGGGGGGGGCAAAACAAGCGAGTCCACAGCCTTCCCAGCAAGCCAAACTTCCCCTGGTCAACATGTTTCTTTCGTTTTCGTTTAGCAGCTGCAAAATCCGTCACCGTAGTCCGAAATAATTTTTAGCAGTTCAAAATCACATTTCTTTACTCGGTCGTTCGCGTCAGTCAACCTGCTACTTGCTGATCCTGACTGCCAGCACTTGACTCACATGTTATTCATGTACGTATTCATCGAAACATCCTGGCACTTCGCGTCCGTCCAGTGCCTAAATCGCATCTGTTTTTGCATGCAGGAAGACGCGGTCGATCCCGGAGGCAAGACAAATGTCTTGCTCTTTTCGTTCTCCGTCATAGATCTAATTATAGATATTATATTAACAGTAAATGTGTTCTGTGAAAATATTATCTTATTAAAGTTGATATGAGAGGTAAAAAAAAGGAAGATGCACACATAAATAAATGAATGAACAAACGGGTTTTTGTAATACTATGTGAATAGAAAGTTTTACAATATTTAGTAATTTAAAGACACACAATTCGGCGACTCCAAATGCTTTGGTGATATCGTGAAGCTCCACACACATATACACAGAAAACTCTGCTTATACTCTCCGAGTACACTGCACTGGATTTGCCTCTATGGTTTCGAGCACGGGCAATCAGAATCTACGGTTTTAGGCCCCTAAATAACCTTGACTGATCGTCGAGATTTCCAAACCGAGCAAAATTACTAGAAGAATCGTGCTATTGTACTGTGACAAAGACAACTTACATTTTGCACAAAAAATTATTTGCTTCCGCGCGATATGGTCCAGTTCGAACTCGTAAAGCATAAGTTCCGAAATTAGATTACTTTACATGCTCATGTGTGCGGCTTTCAAATCACATATACATATACACACATATATGTAATGTATACACACACATATATACACACAGATATGCAAACCTACACACACACACACACACACACACACCACACACACACACAAAACATTTACTCATACTATTCGTTTACAAATCATAAATTACAACAAAAAAAAAAAAACCCAGATTTTTCGCATCTCATCGTGGTGTAATGGTTACATTACATATCACATATACATATACACACATATATGTAATGTATACACACACATATATATACGCATAGATATATATGCAAACCTACACACACACACACACACACACAAACATTTACCTACAAACTATTCGTTTACAAATCATATATACAAAAAACAGATTTTTAGCATCTCATCGTGTGTATGGTTAGCAAGCTCGTCTCGCAGATCCCTTACTACTAAATAGTGAGTTCGATCCTCGCTGGATGCTCCATATTTGCGACCTTGGTGAAAAAGTTAGGTAAATACCTACAAAAATCAAGATATATCATTAAAAAGCCCAGGAGTGATGATATGCCATAAACCAAAATACCAACCAGTAAAATTATTTCTACTAATTTATTAATACACATGAAGTTACACAAATCATATAACAAAAGGACGAGATTTGGCATTAGATAACACACACATGTTGATATGTCATTAAACACCGCTAAAGTACTGGACTGCGACATTGAAGTTGGCAAGTTCGAAATTCAGTCCCGATATAACGTTCACTTTCGGACTAAAACCCTCGGGAAAGGTTTAAACTCCTTCACCACTTTAGACTTTGGTAACAATAGTACCGCTACCGTTCTTCTAAAAGTATTGTCATTAAATAACCCACGAAGGTTAATATGCCATTAAAATAACCAAAAAAAAACTTTCAACCAAACGTAACTGAAAATGTGTAGTTGTTTTATATTTTGTTTTGTGATCATTGTTGTTTTTTTTTGTTGACACTTCAACGAAAGAGGCTTTTAAGATTTAACAAATCAAACGTTGTAGCACTAACCAAGAAATATCTTGAACATTACCCTTGAGCTTAGAGAAGCTCTACATCAACACGACAAGTCTAATCATTAGTTAAATAGTTCGAGAGATATTGGCTAAGTTCCAAATAAAATGTCTTTCCTTGGATGCGATTGGCTGGTTGCCAAGTTAAGTATCTTGATCCTGATTGGCTGCTTTCCAATTTAAATATCTTGAAAATGATTGGCCGTTGTCCTTGCTGACAAATCGCCAACATTTGTTTTCAAGCATAGTTGATTTTTTTCCAATTTAGATATTTTATTATTTAAATATGTTTGTTTCAATTGACTGATTTGAAATTTACGGGATTTTCATTGCTGAAGGGTTGATTAAGAGGAAGGGCAAGGACACCTAAACTAAGAACGCAAAAGACTCAGCTCTTATTGATGCTATCTCAGAAGTTTCCAATACTATAATTAATACGAGGATGAGTCAAATTTTTCGCACTAGTTTGGTAGCATGTGTAACATGTCCTTTTCTATCCTTTCTTTCTTTATAATAAAAACATAATGCTCCATTATTTAGCTGAGGTGACAATACTCATAAGAAATAAGAATTAGGCGGATAAGCAACAGCAGATAATCAGATTTTACATTTTTGCATTTAATCTTGGACGATTTGCATGGTCTCATTTTTAACCAGAAAGTATTGCAAATATGCTAACAACCGTAAAGAAACACGAGTATTAATATATAAATTAGTTTTATTATTTTTAATCAGAGGGCGTTGCCCAATGATAGCAGTCGAAAGATTATGGACCACGACTATCAATATATAGATATTAGTATTATAATCTAGTTTGTATTGTTGATCTTACTAAACTAAACAAAAATGATCTTACTTATATTTGCAGCACGTATATATCATGAGCGAAGCAGTTCAAGCCTTGGTAGTTACTTTGCTGTGGTTGGTAGTCGTGGAGTTGTGTTGATGGTGTGCAATGTTTTCCCTAAGTGTGTGATTTGAAAGCCGCAACATGAGCATGTAAAGTAATCTAATTTCGGAACTTATGCTTTACGAGTTCGAACTGGACCATATCGCCGCGGAAGCAAATAAAAACATTTTTTGTGCAAAATGTGAAGTTGTCATTGGTCACAGTACAACGATTGTTCTAGTAATTTTGCTCGGTTTGGAAAAATCTCGCCGATCAGTCAAGGTTAGTAGGGGCCGGAAACCGTAGATTCTGATGCCGTGCTCGAAACCATAGAGGCAAATCCAGCGAGTAGTACTCGGAGAGTATCTAGCGAGTTCTGCATATTACAATCTAGGGTGGTTCGTCACCTTCACGATATCAACCAAAGCATCTGGAGTCGCCGAATTGTGTCTTAAATTACTAAAATATTGTAAAACTTTCTATTCACACATAGTATCACAAAAGACTCCGTTTATTCATTCATTATTTATTGTAATGCCTTCTTGGGCATCTTCCTTTTTTTTCTACCTTCCAATATATATATATATATATATATAATATTATATATATATATATGTAAACACGTTTTGTTTTGGAATGGCTTTTTTGCCGATAATTTTGGGAGAAATAAGTGCTTAATTGGAGTCGTACCTAATTTTGAAAATTAATTAATTAATAATGAATTAGGCGGGAATACCTATTAAATGTATGCTAAACAAATCGAGAAAAATCAATCTCTGTATGTACATTTCGGCCTATTAGGCCTCATCAGCAGAGCTATATCGGCAAAAAGCCATTCCAAAACAAATTGGTGTTTACAACTTATCATATCGTCCGTGTAATAAAAGTCACTAGAAGTGGAATGTTAACACTACTCTAAACAAATCATAAATCTTAAGAAGTCCGTTTAGTGTAGGGGTATGGATCGGCCTGTCAGCTTGGCAGTCCGGTTTCAAATCAACGCACAGGGCGTCTTCCGATCTATAGCTGCTGATGGCCTAATAGGCCGAAATGTACATACAGAGATTGATTTTTCTCGATTTGTTTAGCCATACATTTAAAATAGGTATTCCCACCTAAATTCATTATTAATTACTTAATTTCAAAATTAGGTTACGACTCCAATTAAGCACTTATATATATAATGTGTTTGGTGTGTGTGTGTGTGTGTGTGTGTGTGTGTGGCTAATACAAACAAATTAAAGAAATGTCAGAATTTGCAGGCGTTATCACTCCCAATATGCGTAATATATATATATATACTATATAAGCAGATATATATGTGTGTGGTGTGTGGTGTGTTTTATGTATGTATAACATGTATTATTATATTTGATTATATATAATATATATGTGAATATATATATACATGAAAGTGTACGTGTAGTATACATACATACATATATATATTATATATATATATATATATATATATTATATATAATATATATATGGGTGTGTTGTTGTTGCAACTATACATTAATGTTATATGTATATGTTAAAGCCATTATGGAGGAAAACAATTATGAAATTCATTGACCAAAAGTAAAAAGAATTAACGCTTAGTTGCCTCACTCCGTTCTTTATGAGGACCTTACTTTCTTTAGGCAATAGATTTTACTAAATTATAGCATTAATTTTAATAGTTTAATCCAGTTAATTTAACGTATATCTTATTCACATAGAAATCTGATCTCTGATAAAATAGAGCGGGAATTCTTCCAAGCTTTAGCCGTGTTATATACCCTTATACTTATCGGGTATATAAATGGCGACAGGAAAGATGATAGGAGATGTGTCCTTACTGGTTATGCTTCGTCGGTGGCCATCGTCCTTTGGGCTGATTCCTTCTTTCTGCTGGGCTGGCTTGTCTGTATTTATTTCGTTGTTGGTAAAACGTTTGGTAATAAATAAGCATGACTGAATTGTTTTACAAGACGTCTTTATTCTTTATCAAAAACGCGAAGCCCAAATCTGTTTTCAACCGCGCGATGAAAAGTTAGCATCTTGGGGGCAAAAGACCTTCGGGATTCCTCCTTTCTACTAACGGACAAAATCTAACTAAATAAACTTAACTTCCGTTCTCACGTGTTCCTATTGGTGGAAGCTAGGGGTCAACTAAAGGTGATTACATATCAATTATATAAACGCCCTCCTGATCTTGAATTCTAACGAATCTTAATTCAAAATCTAACTACATTTACTGAAATAATTTGTAGGCTACACACGAATTATGTAACAGCCGTATCAGTACTACTGTATGCTGCACCACTTGGATTTGATAAAACCTTGGAAAAAAGGTTAGATGAGAACTACCCAAAGATGCTGCGTGCTGACTTGAATAAATACAAGAAACACCACCTCACGAAACAGTAGCTATACGGCTATTTACATCCTTTCACACAAACCATTCAAATAAGATGAACAAGACATGCTAGACACTGCTGAAGAAGTAAAGGACGAACTCTTAGGAGCCGTTCTCCTGTGGATACCTACGCATGTACACACAATAAGTTCCGATCAGCAAAGATTTACGTACAACAGCCATGTACGGACACTGGATGCATAGTTGAGGACCTGCTGGGAGTGATGACCAATAGAGACAGATGACGAGAAAATCCGTGCTTATCAGCACGACTTGGTGATGGTAATATTTCATGAAGTTAGAATGTTCAACTATTTGATAAACACTGTTTTGCGTCTTATTTGTTATTAGTGTATTTACTGCTAAATAATGGAGAAAAAAAAACTAGTTGAACACCATATAAGTTCACTAATTTCATAATGATTGCCAGGGTTATGAGACAAAGTATAACAACACTCAGGCATAAGTAATAGTCCTTACGCCTCTGTCCGAGTGTATAGAGCTGGGTTTCTGGCAAAGCTGAACAATAGATCTAAGGATTTAATTACTCTATGTTGGCAATTTGGCACTCTGCCTTAACACGGACTTAAGACCAGTAGCACCCCCTACACACCAATGAACAAGATAGGGGTACATCATTTTTTCTTATATCGGAGGAGGACACGACATATATATATTTACCAACCCCTCCGCACGAGCAGGATGCGACACAAGGTCAATTTCTTAAGCGGAGTTTAACAGGTTTGAATTCAGAGTTTTCCTTTCTCCTAGACTGGTTGCCTAACCAAGGTTAAAGAGCCAAGTCTGCCCTACTATTACCCATTGCTGAGGAGAGTAGGATTCCATACCTTTCCCAAGGGTATTAGCGCTAAGTGAAATGCAATTAGCACGTCCAGGATTTGAACTCGGGCGACGAGTCCATTTCCCTTGACTTTAACCATTACACCACACGCTTCCTACACGACACGACATATAAAGGAGATGTTAATGAGGTCCCACAGATAAGGGCCGGTTAGCTCAGACGGTAGTGTTCGGCTAGGAATCACAAGATACTTGGTTCGATACAAACCTCGTCAACTCAGCGTATGAGTAGCATAGAAATCTGTGCGGTGAAGTGAAGAGCTGATGGGAGATGTGTCGCTCCACCTCAGATGCTAAAATAATTCGATACCGGCCCTCACCAACTCAGCGTTATGAGTAGCACATGGATCTGTGCGGTAAAGTAAGGAGCTGATGGTAGGTGTGGCGCTCCACCTCAGATGCTAAAAACAATCTCCTTGGTTTAGCGCTAGTGAAAAGGGGATAGACCCCATCGCTGTCTGGCTGATACCGACATTAGGCCGCCTCGACGACTTACAGATAAGGAGATTCAGACGGATGACGAAACCCTCCGATCTTTATATATGGTGACGCCACAATTATCCAAAGAAAATTTGTACGAGCAATAAACTCGCCTGTGAATTACCTCCTCCCTCGTTTTGTTACTACGTTTTGTTTAGCTAAATGAGTTTTGTTAAGTAAACAAAAAAAAACAAAAACAAAAAAAAAACTCAGACCAGAAGTAAAAGTAATAAGCTTTATTCGTCTGAAATTTTTTTAGGTGAGGCTTGATGAGTATTATATTGTATCATCTTTATTGTGGTGTAAAAGCACGACGTTTCGGCTGCTGTGTCCTCCGTACTTTTACACGTGTTTACTGTCAATCTGAACACAGCAATGAGCCAACCAGTGAAATCATTTTGAATACTTTAACTGTTGATCAAACAAGGCGTTGAAGAACTATAAAAGAGATCATTCAAATAAAAACGTCATTGTTTTTACACGCCTATCAGTCCAATGTTTATAAAGCTGAGACATGCCATCCACTGAAAGTAAATCTAGAAGAACATTGGAAAGCAGTGGTACGAGGGGAAACAGAAAAGTAGGATGTGGTATGGATAAAATTTATTATTTCTCTGATTTTTTTTAATGATAAGGCTTGATAATTAGTATTATTTGGATTACTCGGACTATTTCTCTGAATGTTTGAGATGACGCTTGATGATTAGTATAAATTGCGTTATTCGGACTATTGTCCCCATCTTCATTGTCATCTGTACAACGTTTCGGCCGATATGCCTAAAGAGGGCATATCGGCCGAAACGTTGTACAGATGACAATGAAGATAGGAACAATAGTCCGAATAACGCAGATAATACTACTCGGAGTATTGTCCTTATTTATATTCTTAAATGTACAGTTAACAATAAAGATGAGGACAATAGTCCGAATAATCCAAATAATATGAAATTTATTATTGTTATTTTCCAAAACTTGCTCATACACTGTATTCTGTTTAAAATTATTTTAAACATGAAATAAAATAAAATGATAAGAAAATATTCTATTTTGTTTTATTTTATATTTGAAATGATTTTAAATAGTATACTGAGTATGTAAGCGAATTTTGGTCAAAACACTTGTTGACAAATTACAATTATAAAATTCATCCATATTAAAATATTTTTCTTCCAATCATCTTTTCAACATATCTGTCACATTCATTAACATGAAAATAAAAGGACGCTTATGGGATAAAGTTAATATAATAGTGCAACGTTATGGTAATTATTTCCGAATTGAGTGATGATATGTTGACATAGAAATAATTGTATACTTATCTCACGTCTGGTATTACATTGGAGAGGCTCAAATCTTAGTTGCTGGGTCGATGTTGGAGTTGGCTGACAATTTCTGGATGTTTGGGATTTGGAAACCAACTTGGGATGCTGGGGAACATCTTGCCTTGTGCCATTTAGAGATTTTAGTAATAATACAAGGCCACTTCTTTTTCTTATGAGATTTTTATTTTCCCCAAGCCAAAACTGCCATAGAGAAAAAACCCATGTCTCACTCTCGACGCATAATTCCAAACTCACTCAACATTCTCACCTCTCACTTCTCCTCTCTCTCACTTCGTCACGTTTAACGGCTCGTCCAATAGAAACAATGCTATGTGGCTTTATGAGGATTCATTCTTAAACTTTTCCATTCTCATCTAACATGTAATTATTGCTATGAAAATCTCTCCACGCTAATTCACACGCCAGTGTTACATTCGTGCCCCCCCTCCCACCATTATATTACAATTGGCAGGGAAGGACATTAGAAAAGAAGGCGTGTCAAAGAAGCAGTGCATATGTTAGATTACAGTGACCTCTTGTGTAGACCAAGTATAGAGATGAACAAAATATGGTAACCCATAATTGAAAAGGCTAGATCAAATATTTTTTTTTTAAATAAATTACTTTAAGACTAACGGATAATAGATGATGCAACTGGATTTTACGTTTCGAGTTGTGTAAGAAACGCCAATAAACTATTGAATCATTTTTAATGATTCTCGTGATGCATCTCGGATTGATAGGCGTGTAAAAAATCTACATCTTTATTTGAATGAGACCTTCAAGAGTTCTTCGACGCCTTGTTTGATCAACAGTCAAACTATTCAAAATGATTTTCCATGTTGAGCTATTGCTGAGCCCGGATAGTTAGGAAACGCCCAAAGCAGGCCGGAGAATAGAGCGACCGAAATGTCATGTTCTTATATACCAAAATAAAAATAAGGACAACAGTAAAAAAAATCAAAATTATACTAAGCTTTATTTAGCTAAACAAAATGCAAGAGTGGAGGTAAATCACAGCTTATTTAGTCTGCATGTTCTAGTCTATTGCTCGTACAGCGCGAGCGAAAGATACCACAAGGAATATTAATAATAGAATTTACTTTAATATGAATTTCCAGAAATATTTTTAATGTACATGTCCGGCATCATTGAATTCTCAAATAAAATGCCATTTATTTGAGAAATTTATTTACGTATTTTAAAATCATGGAAGACTAGTCAGTTTAATCTTTTTCTTGCACAAGGTGCGACAGAAATAACTGCCATATTTTAAACTATCAGCTGCGTGATGCAAAGGTAAGTTGCAATAGTCGCTAACGTCTTACCATTTTTCTTTCAGATCTGGTCAGTTGCGATCATAGATGGGACCGGTGCATATAATGTGTTTACTATTGAAACATTCTTTTAAAGGCTGTAATTGCTACTCAGAAAGTTTGAATTGTCATAATCGAACTCAAACTTTCCGAGAATATAAAGAATGGCAGATGATATATATATATATATATATATATATATATATATATATTATTATAATGGAGATTGTGTGTTTTTCTGTCTGTAACCGAAACTATATTACTAATCGAGTCACAATTAACATACTTATTTTCATCACATTCTTCATGATTTTATTTATATTTAAACCTGAATTATTAATAAAATTGCTTCACCTTTTTATTAGTGTTGTCCATATCTACATACTAATAACATGCTATTGTATTTATATATACAAAAAATAGCGGTTTGCAGTGTGAACGGGAAGGCTAATTTGCATATTGATATTAAAAATGTGATTTTATTAAATGTGTGCTTAGTATTATTGATTTCTAACTGTTTGGTTTTTTTAATGAATATAAGCAAAATCTCTCCAATGAATCTTAAATGAAATCCATTAACAAGAAAAAATAAGTGTAATTTTATTCTTTTATTTCCTAATTTAACTAAATAGTTAAATAAGTAAATTCAGCAATGAAAGACGGCAGTGATGGAAGAGTAAGTTTCATTTCTATTTTTCTATTATAACCCCACTCTGTTTCAAATCTTTTTATCTGCATTCTTATTAGACTTTCTAATTTAATACGATATTTCATTACATTAAAACTTAAATACTTGCACACGGAGGGTGCATATAATTGCTAGTATATATAATAAAGAGTGTGTATGTCTGTATGTTTGTTTGTACAACGACCGTGCACCCGTGTTTCTATAAATGATAATTGGGGAAAACCAGCAACGAACAATCTACATCCTACTTTAGCCCAGGTTAAAAAAGGCATTATCCATAAGAAAAACTGAATGAAAATATAAGAGTAGAAATCAGTGATATTTTAAAAATCAATTAAAAAGGATTAAAAAATGAAACAGATTAATAAAACATAAAACATAATAAAAAGAATAATAACAAAAGAAGAAAACACCAAGAAGAAGAATAGAGATAGCCAACTAAAAACAAGACTTTATAAAGAATAAAAGATGATAAAACAAATATCGCACATCGGAAGACTTTGACATGATTGAAAAATGAGAAACCTAAACTGGATCCCTCATAATTGCAGCACAAGACCATACTATAAGAACAAACTATATCAAAACAAAAATAGATAAGACGCAGCATGTGTAAAATGTGTGGTGACAAAGACGAAACGCTTAATAGTATATGTACAAGACTGGGCACGACTGGGTTGGAAAGGTTCATCACTGGGAATTGAGCAAGAAATCAAATTCTCCCCAAAGATGGTATATGCATTAACCGGAAAAATGAAAATTTAAATTCGTTTTTGTAAACAGATTTTCTATTTACCCCATAGATGGAACCCTAACATGTATTACCACTCCGGGTAAGAGTGAACATGGGAGCAATGGGGATCAAGGGGTGTTCCACATTCAAAACCTACAGAACTTGAACCTCACCATAAAAGAGTTTAACATCATACCCAGGACATATACCCTCAGTCACCGCCTTCTAGCACCCATATGATAAAAGAGCTGGGGCTTGCCATAGGTTTGGGATAATCATATAGGTCCAAGGACTTGACATGACCAACTGATTAATTGGAGGAGGCCTCTCCGACCGAACGTCTAGCCCAAGTAAGGGCCAAAGTGGAGTGTTGCATGTCAAGGGTTCCATCCTTAAGCATCACAGGTCGCCAACCAAGGCCAATTAGCTCAGTCAGTAGAGTGTCCGGCCCTCGCCAACTCAGCGCATGAGTAGCACATGGGTTCCATCCTTTAGCATCACACGGGTCGCCACACACAGCCAATTAGCTCAGTCAGTAGAGTGTCCGGCCCTCGCCAACTCAGCGTATGAGTAGCACATGGATATGTGTGGTAAAGTAGGAGTGGCGCTCGCCTCAGACGCCCAAACAATCTCCTTGATTTAGCGCTTGTATAAAGGGGATAGACTCCCTCGCTGTCTGGCTGATTCCGACTTTAGGCCTCCCCGACGATTTTACTTACTTACCCTTCTGCAGAGGTGCAGTCGGTGTATTCTAACGCCCCAGCTGACAGGGCTAAATCAACGACATAACAATATAATACAAACAACATTTTGTGGCTGAAAATTAGGGGTCGTTCATTACTTGAGTATTTGTGCTTTCTTGTTTCAGAACTGAATCTCGACACACAAACAGACACTTACTGTGTTTTACTAAGACACGGTATGTCTACCGTTAATAACCTTGCGTGCAATTCTTTAGATATTAGTCGTGTCTAATTTATACTAGCCATTTAAATAAGAACTAAAACCTTTACCAACTGACTAACACCCTAGGCATTGCTTCTTTTTTCTTTTCTTTCTCTCTTCTGAGTTGGTTATTTGTGGGCTGGTTGGATGAAAGGAATGAAAGGTTATAGCGAGTTCTGTCCCCTGAGGATGGTTGCACAGCGGCGAAGTGGCCTGAAATAAAGACGTGGCTTTCTCATCAAAAACGCAATAGGCAAATAATGTGCAATATATTTGGGTAGACTATTCCAATCAAAGAGAATTTATGAGATCAGAAGAGACAGCGAAAAGAAGCGGGGAGAAAAGTGGGGTGGTTAAATGAGAGATATATTGGCGGTAAAGGCGAGAAAGAGAGAGAGGAGAAGACGGGGGAAAGGGTGTTATGAATAAGTGATGAAAGAAAATGAAGAAAATAGAACAGTAAACCCAAGAAAAAACAAGATTACAAAAGAAGGAAAGTAAGGAAAAAAAAACAGAAAGAAAGAATATATGAATGAATTAATGAAGAAGCTATTACTAAGAGAAGAGGAACAAAGATTGAAAGAATACTTTATAAAAAATGAAAAATAAAGAGTGAAAGAAATTATTGTAAAGAAAAATTAGACAAATGAAATTGTAAGAATTTGACTTTTTCGGTAAAGAAGAGAATGAAAAGAAAGAAAGAAAGAAAGAAAGAAATATTTGAGGATAAAGTTATAAATAAAAGAGGAGAACAAATAGTGAAAGAAATCTGTACAAGAAAGAAAAATAAGGAGCGAAGGAAATTGTAAAGAAGTAACGAAAGAAAAATGGTATCATACGAATCAGACTATTTCGTTAAAGAAGATAGTGAAAAGAAAGAAAAAAAAAGAAAGAAAGAAAGACAAAAATGAAAGAAAGACAAAAAAGAAACAAAAAAAAAATTCCCAAAGAAAATGAATGAATAAATGAATGAAAAATTTATTACTAAAATCAAAGAGAACAAAGAATGAAATATGTATTTCCAAGAAAGATAAATAAATAATGAAAGAGTAAAAAAAAACAAAAACAAAAAAAAAAAAAAAAACAAAGAAAAATGGTATTGTTCGAATCAGACTATTTCGGTAAAGAAGTTAATGAAAAGAAGAAAAAAGGGAAAGGAAAAGAGAAAAGAAAAAAAAGAAAGAGAAAAAAGAAATACAAAAAGAAAGAATGAATGAAAAATTAATTACTAAAAAGAAAGAGAACAAATAACAAAATAAATCATTACATGAAAGAAAAATAAATAGTGAAAGAAATCATGATAAAGAAGAAATGAAAGAAAAATGGTATGGAACAAATGAGACTATTTCTGTAAAGAGGATAGAGAAAAGAAAGAAAGAAAGAAAGAAAGAAAGAAAGAAAAGGCCGTAGAAAATTCAAAAAAGGGAAGAAAAACGGTTTTGTAAGAAAGAAGAAAAAGAGAAAACGAACGAAATAAGGAAAATCATATAATAGAAAAGCAATTAAAAAACAAAACAAAAGAAAGAATGAAAGACATTAAAAGAAATCAGAAAAGATAAAAAAAAAGAAAGAAAACTCGTAGAATAGACAAAGAAAAAAGCCCATCCTACACTGCCTCTCTCCTTTAGGGTGTCTGGTTTCTGCCTCATTGTAAGTTCCTTGGCCATCAGATCTGTACGAATTTGGCAAAGTTTATCTATGTGGAAGAGATAGATTAAGGGCCAGATGCTCTTACTAACGCTCATCTCAAATTCTTTTATCCGAACTTGGGACTTTAAAACCTGCTGGGAAAATTTGTTTGTATGACTTTTCCTTTTCTTATACCTGTTACTCTAAAAGTAAAGTAAAGTCGACGGGGCGGCCTAAAGTCGGTATCAGCCAGTCAGCGAGGGAGTCTATCCCATTTTCAATAGCGCTAGACCAAGGAGATTGTTTTTAGCATCTGAGGTGGGGCGCCACACCTACCATCAGCTCCTTACTTTACCGCACAGATCCCTGTGCTACTCATACGCTGAGTTGGCGGGGGCCGGTATCAAACTAGGAACCTTGTGGTTTCTAGCCGAACGCTCTAAGAAACAATATATAGTAAGTAAAGTCGTCCGGGTAGCCTAAAGTCGGTATCAGCCAATCAGCGAGGGAGTCTATCCCCTTTTCAGTAGCGCTAGACCAAGGAGATTGTTTTTGCGTCTGAGGTGGAGCGCCACACCTACCATCAGCTCCTTACTTTACCGCACAGATTCATGTGCTACTCATAACGCTGAGTTGGTGAGGGCCGGTATCGAACTAAGAACCTTGCGATTTCTAGTCGAACGCTCTACCGACTGAGCTAACCCGGCCTTGTGCTACTCATACGCTGAATTGGCGAGGGCCGGTATCGAACTATGAACATTGTGGTTTTAGCCGACGTTCTACCGACTGAGCTAACCCGGGCTTCCTCAATCAGCGAGGGAGTCTATCCCCTTTTCGCTAGCACTAGACCAAGGAGATTGTTTTTTGCCTCTGAGGTGGAGCGCCACACCTACCACCAGCTCCTTACTTTACCACAATATATAGTACTGTTTATTAATTGCTGAAAAATGGGTTCATGCCTTTCCGAAGAGAACTAGTAGAAACTAGTATGGTGGAACTTGAAATACACTGTGGAGTTATGTAGTGTAATGGTTATCGTCGTAGGAAATGAAGACGAGGAAATGAGTTCAAATCCTGGACGCGGCTGTTCACGTTTAATATCGTGCTGGTTAGCTCAGTCGGTAGAGCGTTCGGCTAGAAACCACAAGGTTCCTAGTTCGATACCAGTCCCCGCCAACTCAGCGTATGAGTAGCATAGGGATCTGTGCAGTAAAGTAAGGAGCTGATGGTAGGTGTGGCGCCCCACCTCAGATTCTAAAAGAATCTCCTTGGTCTAGCGCTATTGAAAAGGGGATAGACTCCCTCGCTGTCTGGCTGATACCAACTTTAGGCCGCCCTGACGACTTTACTTACTTACTAACTTACTTACTCTTGGGAAAGGTACGAATCCAACAATTCTCCCTCCAGTTATGGATAGATAGCTGGGCAGACCGGGCTCTTTAATCTTGTTATGGTAACCAGCCTAGGAGAAGGAAAATTCTGAATTCAAAACAAACGTTAGTTAATAGTACGTTGAGAGCTCCTCCCCCAATTCCTACGAGTGGCCCAACTTACAATTTTTTTTATTCACTACCGAGGGGTAAGACCTCTAAAAAGGAGTGTCCTGGTTATGACACACACTACATCTGATTATGAGGCTCCAGTTCTAGAGATCTGGAGGCCTGGGGAATACCTCGTCATTGCCATTATTCTCAGGTTTGGTTTGGTTTGTTTTACGGCATATCAACTGCAGTGGGTCATTTAATGCCGACTAAGTTTTGAAATAAATTCATTCTTAAATAATATTCAATTTTTTTATAAACTCATATTATTCCATAGATATAACCCTAACAGGTACTACCACTCCGAGTCAGAGTGGACCTGGGAACAATGGTGATGAAGGCGTGCTCCACATTCCACAGACCTCCAGAACTGGAATCTCAGATAGAGTTTAACGTAATTCCCAGGACATGAACACCCTCAGCTACCGCCTTCTAGCACCCATACGATAAAAAAGGTTGGGTCTTGCAATAAGGGCAATAGGTGTTGGACAATCATTATAGGTGCCGGGCTTGACGTGACCAGCTGATTGATCGGGGGGGGGCTCTTCGACCATCCGTCTAGACCAGTGGTTCTCAACCGGGGTCCATATGGACCCCCGGGGACAATATAACATTTTTTGAGACCCAGGCAAGTAAAATGTATTTAACTATAAAAATACAATGGGATTTTTAAACAACGAATGGCTATGGGGGTCTCCCAGAGTAAAATAGGATTAAAAAGAACCATTGGTCTAAGTGGAGTGTTGCATGTCATTGACTGCTCATCAGCCAGGATTACATCCTTAAGCATCATGGGTCGCCACCCACGGGTAGCCCCATTAATCTCAGGTAAGTCTTTGTCTAAGTTTATCTAGTCTTCACTCTTCGAGAAGAGAGAAATCACAGCACATTGTTCTCATTACTAAGAGATTTAGAAGCTATGTATGCTAAACGAATGAAGACAGATTGGTCGCCCCCAGCTGCGATTCAAAGATGTCTGCAAGAATGATCTCAGGTGCTTTGGCATTGCCCCTTCCAGCTGGGAAAATTTGGCTCATGACCGCCCTCGGTGGCAGCAGAATTTCCGTAGAGGACTGTTCATGTCAGAAGTCACCCTGACGCAACACCAAGAAGCCAAGAGGTCCAGAAGAAAGCAGCGGCAACAAAGCATCGGCACATCAACATCTTCAGGGACAGCCTTCAAATGCGAAATCTGTGGTCGAGAATGTTTTTCAAACATCGGACTTCACAGTCACAGGAGGCGCTGTAACTTCAGGGGCACAAAAACTTTATTATAGTCTTCCGAGAACTGAAATGCCAATACAATACAGTACATGTTAAACGAATGAAACAATCTTTCGGAAACCCTGTCTGAAATTGAATCTATTAGATGTCACTGGCAGAGTCACAATATAAATTGAAATATAAAACTTTAAAGAATTGGTTTGAGAAATGCCAAATAGAATTTACAGGGCGTCGTCGGAGTGAACCTGAATTAAATGTATTTTTATTGTTCGGAAATTTCTATTAACTCGTTGCTTTTGGTCCAAAAGGTTTGAAGCTCTGTAAATGCTGAATTTGAAGGGAAAATATTGAAAACAGATTTTCGGGCCTTTAAAGCTGTTGAAACAAGATAAAAGACGAAAGCAATAAATTGATGCAACGAGGTGACGAAGTTTAATCACAAGGGGATTATTAAAATAAAACTCTTTTTTCCCGCCTTTTAATTCATTATTCTTCGTTTTATTCTTCTTTTTATTCTTTTTTTGTTTCTTTTGTTTTCTTTCTTGTTTCTCTTCATTATTCATTTTGTAATAATCTTTTCTCTCCTAAAATGCATTGTTTTTTTTTATTACTTTTTTAACACCTTTATTTTTTACATTTTCATTTTTTGTTATCAGCAACTAGCAGAGCTACTCGGCGTTGACTGGGTTTTTTAAAAAGCTAGAAAGAAATCTCTTATCTATATTTATGTATAGATTTAAAAAAATGACTTTCTGTATATTTGTTTTGTTATTATTAATTCTTTATATATTCTGGGTTTTAAGTTGTTAATTTTTAGTATTCATCTTTACCTATCTTAAACACCTTCATTTCTTACATTTGAATTCTTCCTTATTAGCAACTAGCAGAGTTACTCGGTGTCGCCCGGGTTTAATAAATAAGTTAAAATAAATCTCTATATATTAATATATATTATATAATATAATATATATATATATATATAATATTTGGAGAATATGTGCTTTATTAAAGTCATACCTAATTTTGTGCGGTCTTCCTGTCTATAGCTCTGCTGATGAGGCCTAATAGGTCTGAAATGTACATACAGAGATTGATTTTTCTCGATTTGTTTAGCCTTACATTTTAATAGGTATTCCCGCCTAATTCATTGATTATTAATTAATTAATTTTCAAATATTAGGTATAACTTCAATTAAGCACATATTCTCCCAAAAATTGTCGGCTTAAAAAAGCCATATCAAAACACATCGTTTGTTTGTTTACTTCTCATATATATTATATATATTATATATATATATATATATATATATTATTATAGTATTTAAGAATCATTTTTTCTATTTATTTGTTTTGTTATGTTCTATTCTTTATATATCCTTGTTTTGAAGTTGTTTATTTTTATTCCTTTTCTTGTTTGTATTTTTAAACTTTTATTTGTTTTTTATTTTCTTTTTGTGATGTTTTATTCTTTATCAATTTGTTTTATTTTTTGATCATTTTAATTAACTTCTTAATACATCATTGATTTATACCCTTGTTATATTTTCATTTAGCTTTTCTTGTGGAAAGTGAGGTATAAAATCCTTTAATACCTCTCTCGTATAAAAAGTAGGGAGTGAAATTTTATGGAACTTTGGTCTTTGCTGGTTTCCACCGATTTTCCTTTATAAAGCACGTGTGTTCAGTTGTTGTACAAACAAACATTCAGATACAAAGACATAATTTTTCACATATATATATATATATTATATTATATATATATAATAAATATATATGATATGATATGATATGATATATGGTAATATGATTCAAAATTATCAATTATATGTATAATTCCTCTATCAAAAAATTCAATATCAAAAATTCAATATATACCCTTTGCCCATTAGGTTGCGTTCTGAGGATTCAGGCCCTCTGTAATCCTGCGATGGGATACATGGCAATATAGGTTAGGTGGCTGCGCAATTAGAATTAATGTTACCATTGACTAGATGATTTGGCATTCTCCGTTTGTGGCATGGGCTGGTGGCCCAGTGTGTTGAGTCCCCGCTCTTCACGCTGTGGTCCGCTGGTTCAATCTCTAGTGGCGGAGATTGTGGTATGCACTGCTGATGAGACCAAAGGAGGTCGAAACAGCTGTCCAGTGCTCCGGATGTCGCAAATGGTGTTTGCCGAGTTGTCTGGTCGTGGTAATATGATTCAAAATTATCAATTATATATATAATTCCTCTATCAAAAAATTCAATATCAAAAATTCAATATATATATTATATATATATATATATATATATATATTATATATATATAGGTAATATATACAGAGAATGAAGAGAAAAGTATTGGCTTATAAGGTGCTCAATGCTAATATAGCAGAGCAGATTTAAATATAAATATAAATAAATATGTATATATATATATATATATATACATATTTATATATATATATATATATAGAGAGAGAGAGACATTTATATATCTATCTATATCTGTATCTCTCTCTCTCTCTCTCTTATATATATTATATTATATATATATATATACATATATATATATGGATATATATATAATACATATATACATATATACATATACATATACACATCATATACACTATATATAAATACATATAATATACATATATACATATATACACACACCAATATATAATATATATATATATATATATATATATATATATATATATATATATATAGGGAATAGTCATGTAACCCTATCTGAACTTTAGGTACTTTCCTATAAGTAGTTCTCCAGGCAAGTTCATTAAACTGTCTTGGGGATACCCAACACATTTATTGCGTGTAATGAACGGCCACTAACCTTTGGCTAATATTTCAAACCTTAGGCTATCGTATCTATATCAAATTTCCTCATCACTTTGACCCAGCGGGTTTCCAAATAGCCTAAATAAAAGCCTTTAGTTAAGTTATTTAAGTTTTTACGTATTTGTTTTTTTTTTGTTTTTTTTTACAATTTATAATATTTGAACGTATATGCATGGACGTTATCAATTGTTAACACTGTTAAGTAAAACTTTATTAGCTTAACTAATAGCTTTTGTATAGGCATAGGCTATGCAATTATATACCATTTTCTCACTCTTCATCATTGTACGTTTTTGTTAAAAATAAGGTATTCTTTATTTTTTAGAGTATTGCTACTTCTAATGAGGTTGTCAGTATGTATGAGAATCATTCTAAAGAAAATGTTCTAAAGAGTTTGTAAACCTTTCCTGTAAAAACATTCAAATACCCAGGGCATGAAGACCCTCAGCCACCTCTTTCTAGCACATGCATGATAAAAAGGGTTGGGCTTGCCTTAATGGAAATAGGGTTGAAGTAATCTTATAGGTGCTAGGGCTTGATGTGAACAGCCGATTGATCGTTGAGGGGCCTCTCTAACCGCCTCTCTAACCCAAGTAAGAGCAAAGGTGGAGTGTTGCATGTCATGGACTGTTCAGCCAGCTGAGTTCCACAGGTCACCACCCACGGCCAACAGGTGACCATACTAGGTGCAGTCGGTGCAGTCTAAAGCCCAGCCTAGAGGGCTGTTCAAAAAATAGATACATCTTCAAGTTAGCTCTTATTCATTCCCTTACATAGCATAAAAAATGCAACTTATAAAATTAGCAGATATGAAATACTTTTCAAGATTGGCCAGAAATCGGCATATATTTTCGGTGACTAGCATAGCCAAGAGTTAGAGGTCGTTTTTTTTACACGATAGATACAGTCTTCCCTTTGAAATGCATTTGCATGGAATGGTTTTCAAGTTCTTTAGAACATTTTTCTTTTGAATATTACCAAATAAGAATTAACAGAAAATTTAAAGAAGTCACAAGAATTATTATCCCCATAGGCTTAGTAAAATGGACTCGGTCTTCTATTGGAGTTAAGACTTCAAGCCATATTTTCAAAAGGCAATTGAAAAGTTCTATCGGAGGGGGTAAAAATATAATCATATATTAATACGATATATGCGTAGATGCTTTCAGTAAAGATGAATTGAATACAAAAAAACTGCACAATTTTTAAATGAATTTAAAAAATGTTGGTATGACGATAAATAGAAAATACATGTGTGTTACATGTGCACAAATATCATATTTTTAATAAAATATCTAAAGAATTACTGAAACAAACATTTGAACAGATAAATAAAATATCGAAGTATCTACACCCAATGATAAAAAGGAATTAGAATCCTTTTTGGGATTGAAAAAACAATTTTAAAGTAAATATCTACTAGATACACTGACATAAAAATTACTAGATAACAGTGATATATCTACAGTTTGTAGAATTAATAAAATAAAATGGCAGATTTAAACTGACTCAAAATTGCAAAATACAGCTTTTGAAAATGTGACAAAGAACACAGAGAAGATAGTAGCCAGCGAGAGGCTTGGAAGAAGAAAAGAAGAAGAAGAAGAAAGAAGAAGAAGAAGAAGAAGAAGAAGAAGAAGAAGACTGCGACAAGATCGGAAATGGAGAAGAAAAGGAAAAGAAAATTAGTCGGCCAGTAAACGTTGGACTTGATTTTTTGATCACCTCAACAAAGATTTTTTTAACTATAAATTTTATTTTCCCTCACAGAAAGTTTAAAAAATGCACTAGTAAGGAAAAACCAATAGTAAAAAAATAATTGTAAAAAATAAGGACGTAACATTGGCAACAGATGCAGGTGTGAACATGCTGTAGCCACACTATACATATAAACATGGTCATCTAATAACTACATGTTAAGAAAATTGACGTTAGCTGAGGTACTACTCAAACAGAAGAAAGCATTAGCAATAGTGTATGGCATAGAAAGATTTCGAGAGAAGAGAGAAGAGAGAGAGAGAGAGAGAGAGAGAGAGAGACAGACAGACAGACAGACAGACAGACAGACAGAAGACAGACCGACAGAAGTTACCCAGATACTAGTATCGGACAATTCTACATGCTGGCATAGAAATGTCCTCTACATTAATGGGTAGACAGATTATAGCTCCAATAAAGAATGTCAACAATTGTAAGTTGTATGGGATTAAAAAACAAAGAATCTAATCCAGAGAAAGTAAACTTTGTCGTATAAACAAACAACACATCATTAATATCAAAAGAATTGACAAATTATACAAGCCCATTCGGATCCAAATTCATAAGCAAAATGGAAACCCTAGGAAATATAAATTGATGAATAATCTGAAGGTGATGAACTTGTGGGGAAGAAGGAACTAATAAATCCAGATGTGAAACTGAACAATTTATGATGATAATGACCCAGATCCTGACGAGGAGTCGGAAAAAGAAAAGGAGGCTAAGACCTCGGTCCCTATCAGAAGAAATCAAATATACCGACGATGAAATATAGTTTTAGATTCCCAAGAATACTTAAAAGATCAACGAAAGGCATAAGCCCATTTCAGTTCAGGGATATCTAGTATCTTTTCTAAATATAAACTGCAGCATTCGCCACAGTAAAAACCAGTTGAGCTACCATCTTTGACAGGAACAACGTCTATTCCAGAGACTATCCTGCTTCACAATAACCCAACTAGATTTCTCCATTCTATTCAGTTGCATAAAAAGAAGAGTCTTGTGGATTTCAATTTCGAGAAAGAGAAGAGTAACACTTGGGTTCCAATTTGGTCAACGGAAAGAATCACATTCAAGCTAGACCGACAATAACAAGCCAGCACTCTGTTAATAAAACTCAAGAGAATAGAATACGTGGTTGGGGATATTTTACCGCTTCTCCTAAACACAATCGACTTATTTGACGTTATGGTTTCCATTTAATCAAGATCACTGTATCAATTTCTTAGTGGAAAAACCAATTAAAAGTAGAGATCAATTTAGCGCTGTCTAGAAATTGTTTTCATTCAGAATGTCTGATCTTTAAACCAATTTCGTCGGGTTCTGTCGTTGCTAAATAACGTTATATTCTTTCGAAATAGAGTTTGATTCTTATAGAGTTGAAACATTATTTTTTACTTTTAAAAAATTAGTCCATTCTTCAAAAGAACAATATTAATTTGAAAAGAAAAAAATCAGAATCATTCCGGAAATTCTGTGGAAAATGGATCATTTAATGTAGACAGTTTATTTGAATCGAAGATGACTTGGATTGTCCATTTGGAAGAATGATATGAGTTTTTGTGTTCAAATGAGACGTTCGGCAAATATTCACCTTTCATTTGTTATTTAGAAGAAGATAACTGTTGCTCATTTCCTAATAACTGTTTACTAGATGAGAAAGCAGTTTTTATGAATATAACTGGTTTTTTATAAATGCAATAACTGTTTCTCATTCCTAATATAGTTATTGGAATGCAAAACATATTTTGAATATAACTGTTTAATTTATCAATAAATAACTGTTTTCTCATTCATAATAATTAGTATTGGAGTGAGAAACAGTTATTTATAATAATAACTGTTTATTTATCAAAAATAACTGTTTTCGTCATTCATAAAAATTAGTTTTAGAATAAGAAACAGTATTTATGAAATAAATAACTGTTTTATTATAAATAATAACTGTTTCTCATTCCAATAATTATTACTAGAAAATGATAGAAGTTATTTATAAATAATTAACTGTTTATTAAATAATGAAACTGTTCCTCATATCCTAATAATTAGTTACTAGGAATAGAACAGTTAATTTATAAATATTAACTGTTCTTCTTATAAATAATAACTGTTTTCATCTTAATGATTAGTATTAGCGAATGAGAAACAGTTATTCACGAATCAAGGTTGCGAGTTCAATACTTGTAGTCATCGCTACACTCCCATCTCGCCCAGGCCAGATACATACGACGCGCTTAATTCTTGGCGGTGGGAATATTCTTGTCCAACAAATACTTTTCACATTTCATTACTAATTTTGACACATCCTAATAACTTTTTCCATTTCTAATATTTTTTCTCCATTTTCATAATAAAATTTCACGTTCTTAATAACTTTTGCTCATTCCTTTAATCAATATATTGGATAACTCGTTTGTAATGAAGTGACGACCGAAACACCACAGTAACAATTTCCCAGAAAGTATTTTGCGCACAATATCACATGGTAGTCCCCTAGCTCAATCCGCAAAAAAGTTCACTCGTCAACAGCACGCCTCTCTCACGTTTAAGAAAAGATCAAAAACAACCTCCGTAATGTGAGAAGGTATGCCTTAAATAGTAAGTCACTGCCCTCCCCAGATCTACATCCGGCTAATTACACTCACCGCTGCCCGACCCGTGCGAGTTGCATATTCAACAGGAGTGACGTGTCTGACTACGAGCCACTACTCACGACGAGGGCTGCGAGGTTCAATATGCAATTTTTGCACGGCGGGCCAGCGGTGATGTAAATTACCCGGATGTAAGACTTGGGAGGGCAGTGAATTTACTATTTAGGCATACCTCCACATACGGAGGGTTGTATTTTGATCTTCTTAAGCGGAAGAGAGGCGTGTGTGAAGCGGAGTGAACTTTGGCGATTGAGCTAGGACCTACTGTGATATTGTTGCAGGCAAAATACTTTTCTGTGAAATTGATTACTGTGGTTTGTTTTCGTCTGTCACTTCAATCAACGAGTTCATCAATATATATGCATTATAAGGAAATGAGCAAAAGTTATTAGAAGTGAAAAATTTATCTATGAATGAGAAACAAATATTAGAAATGGGAAAAGTTTATTAGGAATGTGTCAATTATAATGAAATGTGAAAAGTTATTGTGACAAGAAATATTCCCTCCGCCAAGAATTAAAGCGCGTCCGTATGTATCTGGCCTGGGCGAGATGGGAGTGTAGCGAGTGACTACAGAATGAACTCGGCAACCTGAAGTCGTGATAACTGTTTTCTCATTCCCTATTAACTATCATTAGAGAATGAGAAACATTATTTAATTAAGAACATTATATTTATAAATACTGTTTCTCATTCCTAGTAACTAATTATGGAATGAGAAACGTTATCATTTATAATAAACCAGTTAAATATTTATAATAACTTCTTATCATTTCAGTACTAAATTATTAGGAATGGAACAGTTATTCTTTATAATAAACAGTTATTATTCAATAATAACTGTTTTCTTATTCTAATAACTAATTTTTATGAATAACATAATTATTGATAAATAAATATTATTTATAAATAACTGTTCTCATCCTATAATCATTATAATGAATAGCACAGTTATTTATTGATAAATAAACAGTTATTATTCCCATAATATGTTTCCATTCCAAATAACTAACCATTTAGAAGAGAAACAGTTATTCATTTATAAATAAACAGTTATTATTCAAAATACTGCTTCTCAATCCTAGCTAACTAGTTATTCAGGAATGCGCAACGCACACACTCTAAATAACAAATGAAGTGAATATTGCGTAACGTCTTCATTTGAACCACAAAATCATATATTCTTTCAAATGACATCCACATCATCTCACCACACTTCCGTCAAATAATACATGTCTACATAAATGAATCAATTTTCCACAGAATTTCGGAATGATCTGATTTTTTTTTCAAATTAATATTGTTCTTTTGAAGAATGGACTAATTTTTTAAACAATAAAAATAATGTCAACTCTATAAAGAAATCAAACACTTATTTCGAAAGAATATAACCGTTATTAAGCAACGAACAGAACCCCGACGAAAATTGGTTTTAAAGAATCAGAATTCTGAATGAAAAACAATTCTGAACAGCGCTAAATTGATCTCTACTTTAATGGTTTTGCCACTAAGAAATTGAATACAGTGACGATTAAATGGAAACCCTAAGTCAATAAGTCGATTGTGTTAAGGAGAAAGCGGTAAATCTCCCCCAATCCTTTCTATTCTCTGAGTTTATTTAACAGAGTGCTGGCTTGTTATTGGTCGGTCTACTCGAATGTGATTCTTTCCGTTGACCAAAATTGGAAGACCCAAGGTGTTACTCTTCTCTTTTCTCGAAATGAAATCCACAAACTCTTCTTTTTATGCAACTGAAAGAATGGGAGAAATCTAGTTGGGTTTTGTGAAGCAGAGTAGTCTGCTGGAATAGACGTGTCCTGTCAAAAGATGGTAGCTCAACTGGCTTTACTGTGGCGATGCTGCAGTTTATATTTAAAAAGATATAGATATCCCTGAACTGAAATGGCCTTATGCCTTTCGTTGATCGTTTAAGTATTGCTGGAACTCTAAAACTATATTTCATCGTCGGTATATTGATTTTTCTGATAGGGAACCGAGGTCTTAGCCCTTTTCTTTTCGAACTCCTCGTCAGATTTCCTTCGTTAATCATCAATAATTGTTCAGTTTCACCTCTGGATTATAGTTCCTCTTCCCACCAAGTTCATCAACCTCAGATTATTCATCCAATTAATTCCTAGTTCCATTTTGCTATGAAATTGATCCGAATGGCTTGTAATTTTGTCCAATTTCTTTGTATTAATGATGTGTTTTTCCTGTTTAACGACAAAGTTTCCTTCTCTGGATAGCTCTTTGTCTTTAATCCCATACACTTACCATTGTTGACATCTTATTGGAGCTATAATCTGTTCTACCCATTAATGTAGAGGGACATTCTATGCCAGCAGTAGAATTGTCGCGATATCTAGTAATTTGGTAACCTCTGTCTGTCTGTCTTGTCTGTCCTGTCTGTCCTGTCTTGTCTGTCGTCTGTCTCTCTCTCTCTTCTCTCTCTCTCTCCTCTCTCTCTCTCTCGACAACTCTTTCTATGCCATACACTATTGCTAATGCTTCTTTCGTTTGGTAGTTACCCTCAGCTACGTCAATTTTCTAACATGTAGATTTATAATGACCATGTTTTTTGTAATAGTGTGGCTACAGCCATGTTCACCTGCATCTGTTGCCAAAGTTACGTCCTATTTTTACAATTATTTTTTATCTATGGTTTTCTTACTAGTATTTTTAAAACTTTCTGTTGAGGGAATAAAATTTAAGTAAAAAAATCTTTGTTGAAGGTGATCAAAAAAATCAAGTCCAACGTTTAACTGGCCGACTAATCTTTTCTTTCCGTTTCTTCTCCATTTCCGATCTTGTCGCAGTCTTCTCTTCTTCTTCTCTTCTCTTCTTCTTCTTCTCTTCTTCTCTTCTTTCTTCTTCCAAGCCTCTTCGCTGCTACTATCTTCTCTGTGTCTTTGTTCACATTTTCCAAAAAGCGTATTTTGCATTTGGCATTTAAACTCTGCATTATTTTGATTAAATTCTACAACTGTGATATTCACTGTATCTAGTAGATATTTATGTAGTGTATCTAGTAATATTACAAAATGTCATCCAAACAAGATAAGGAAAGGGAAAAAAGAACAAGGATTCTAATTCCTTTTATCATTGGTGTAGATACTTCCGCATATATTTTCTGTCAACTGTTTGTTAGTAATCTTAGATTTTGATTAAAAATATGATATTTTGTTGGCAATGTAACACCATATTCTATTTATCGTCATACCACATTTTTAAATTCATTTAAAAATTGGTGCAGTTTTTTGTTTCAATTCCATCTTACTGAAAGCATCTACGCATATATCTATTAATATATGATTATATTTTTTACCCCTCCGATGAACTTTTCAATTGCTTTTCAAAATACTGGCTTGAAGTCTTAACTCCAAATAGAAGACGAGTCCATTTTTACTAAGCCTATGGATAATAATTCTTGTGACTTTTTAAATTTTCTGTTAATTCTTATTGGTAATATTCACAGAAAATGTTCTAAAGTAAATTAAACCAATTCCTGCAAATGCATTCAAATGGAAGACTGTATCCTATTCGGTAAAAAAACGACCTCTAACCTGGCTAGCTAGTCACCGAAATAATGCCGATTTCTTTGGCCAAATCTGGAAAACGTATTTCATACTGCAATTTAATAAGTTGCAAGTTTTTAAATGAAGGAATGAATAAGAGCATACCTGAACAGATGTATCTATTTTGAACAGCCCTCTAGGCTGGGCTTTGACGCACCGACTGCACCTAGATGGTCACCTGTTGCCGTGGTGGTGACTGTGGGAACTCAGCTGGCTGAACAGTCCATGACATGCAACACTCCACCTTTGCTCTTACTTGGGGTAGAGAGCGGTTAGAGAGCCCCTCAACGATCATCTTGTTCTGTTTCACATCAAGCCTAGCAACTATAAGATTACTTCAACCTATTTCCATTAAGGCAGCCCAACCCTTTTTATCATGCATGTGCCGAAAGAGTGCTGAGGGTTTCAAATGCCCTGGGTATTTGAATGTTTACAACGGAAAGTTTACAAAACTTTAGAACATTTTCTTAGAATGATTCTCATACATAACTGACAACCTCATTAGAAATGCAATACTCTAAAAAATAAAGAATACCTTATTTAACAAAACAACGTACAAGACGAAAGAGTGAGACATGGTATATAAATGCATAGCCTATGCTATAAACAAAAGCTAATTAGTTAAGCTAAAAAGTTTACTTAACGAGTGAACAATTGATAACGTCCATGCAATATACGTTCAATAGTTAATAAATTGTAAAAAAAAACAGAAAAAAAAAAATCGTAAAACTTAATATTAACTAAGGCTTTTATTAGGCGATTTGAAACCCGCTGGTCAAAGTGATGAGGAAATTGATATAAGATACGATAGCCTGAAAGGTTTGATAATATTAGCCAAAGTATGGCGTTCATTACACGCAATAATATGTGTGGGTATCCCAAACAGTTTAATGAACTTGCCGGAGAACTACTTATGAAAAGTACCTAAAGTTCAGATAGGGTTAAATGACTTTCCCCTTATAATAATATATTATATATATAATATATATATATATATATAATAATATTTTGTGTTTGTTATATATAGTATATAGTTATATATATGTATATATATATGTATAGTCAGTGGTATAGTATTGATATGTACTTTGTAATAAATATATATCCTAATATATATATATATATTATATATATATATATAATATAGAGAGAGAGAGAAGAGAGATACAGATATAGATAATATATAATGTTCTCCTCTCTATATATATAATATATATAATATTATATATATTATATATATACATATTTATATTTATATTTATATTTAAATCTGCTCTGCTATATTGCATTGAGCACCTTTATAAGCAATACTTTTCTCTCATTCTACTGTTATATATACATATATAATATATATATATATAATATATATATATATATATATATTGAATTTTTTGATATTGAATTTTTTGATAGAGGAATTATAATATATTGATAATTTGAATCATCATTACCACGACCAGACAACTCGGCAAACACCATTTGGCGAAATCCGGACACTGGACAGCTTGTTTCGACTCCTTGGTCTCATCAGCAGGCATACCACCAACTCCGCCACTAGAGATTGAACCAGCGGACCACACGCGTGAAGAGCGGGGACTCAACACACTGGGCCACCACCCATCCACAAACGGAGAATGCCACATCATCTAGTCAATGGTAAACATTAATTCAATTGGCGCAGCCACCTAACCTATATTGCCAGTATCCCATCGCAGGATACAGAGGCCTGAATCCTCAAGAACGCAACCTAATGGGCAACGGGTATATATATTTTGATATTGAATTTTGAATAGAAGGAATTATACATATAATTGATAATTTGAATCATATTACCATATAATCATATCATATCCATATCATATATATATATATATATATATAATATATAATATATATATGTGAAAAATTATTCTTTGTTATCTATGTTTGGTTTGTCCACAACTGAACACACGTCTTTATAAAAGGAAAACGTGGAAACCAGCAAAGACCAAAGTCCATAAATTCACTCCTACTTTTATACGAGAGGGTATTAAAGGACTTTTATCCCTCACTTCCACAAAAAACTAATATGAAAATATACACAAGGGTATAAATCAATGATTAATTAAGAAGTTAATTAAATGAATCAAAAAAATAAAAACAAATTGATAAAAGAATAAACATCAACAAAAAAAGAAAATAAAAACAAATAAAAGTTTAAAATACAAAAGAAAAGGAATAAATAAACAACTTCAAAACAGGATATATAAAGAATAGAACATAACAAAACAAATAAATAGAAAAATGATTCTTATTAAATATAGTATATATATATAATAATATTTATTAGTATATAGTATATATATATATAATATGGAAGGTAAACAACAAACGATGTGTTTGAATGGCTTTTGCCACAATTTGGGAGAATATGTGCTAATTGAATTTATACCTAAAAAATTAATTAATTAATAATCAATGAATTAGCGGAATCACTATTAAAATTAAGGCTAAACAAATGAGAAAAATCAATCTCTGTATGTACATTTCAGCCTATTAAAGGCCTCATCAGCAGAGCTTATAGACAGAAGACGCACAAATAGGTATGACTTTAAAAAGCACCATACTTCTCCCAAATAATATAATATTTATATAATATAATATAAATATATATATATATAAAGAGATTTATTTAACTTATTTATTAACCCGGGCGACACCGAACTTCTAGTGCTATAAGGAAGTATTCAATGTAAGAAATGAGTGTTAAAGATAGGTAAGATGAATCTAAAAATTAAAACTTAAAAACCAGAATATAAAGAATAAAATAAAAAACAAATATACAGAAAGTCATTTTTTAAATCTTATACACTAAATATAGATAAGAGATTTCTTCTAGCTTTTTAAAAAACCCAGTCCAACGCCGAGTAGCTCTGCTAGTTGCCTGATAACAAAATAAAATTAAAAATAAAGGTGTTAAAAAGTAATAAAAAAACATCATTCGGAGAGAAAAGATTACAAATGAATATGAAGAACAAGAAAGAAAACAAAAGAAACAAAAAACAGAATAAAAAGAAGAATAAAAACGAAGAATAATGATTAAAAGGCGGGAAAAAAGAGTTTTTATTTAATATCCCTTGTTGATTAAACTTCGTCACCTCGTGGCATCATGATTGCTTTCGCGTTTATCTGTTTCAACAGCTTTAAAGCCCGACAAATCGTTTTTCAAATATATTTCCCTTCAAATCATCATTTACAGAGTCAAACCTTTTGGACCAAAAAGCAACGAGTTTAATAGAAAATTTCCGACATAAAATACATTAATTAGGTTCACTCCGCGACGCCCCTTAAATTCAGCATTTCTCAACAATTTTTTTATTCTTAAGTTTTATATTTTAATTTATATTGTGACTCTGCAGTGACTCTAATAGATCCAATTTCAAGACAGGTTTTTCCGAAAGATTGTTTCATTGGTTTAACAATGTATGTATGTATTGGCAATTTCATCTCGGAAGACTATAATAAATTTTTGTGCCCCTGAAGTTACAGCGCCTCCTGTGATGTGAAGTCCCGATGTTGAAAAACATCCGACCGCAAGATTTCGCATTTGAAGGCTGGTCCCCTGAAGATGTTGAATGTGCCGATGCTTTGTTGCCGCTGCTTTCTTCTGGACCCTTGGCTTCTTGTGTTGCGTCAGGGTGACTTCGAACATGAAACAGTCCTCTAGCGGAAAAATTCTGCTGCCACCTGAGGCGGTCTGAGCCAAATTTTCCCAGCCTGGAAGGGCAATTGCCCAGCACCTGAGATTCATTCTGCAGACATCTTTTGAATCGCAGCTGGGGGCGACATCTGTCTTCATTCGTTTAGCATACAAGTAGCTTCTAATCTCTTAGTAATGAGAACAAGTGCTGTGGATCATCTCTCTCGAAGAGTGAAGACTAGATGACCTTAGACAAAGTACCTAGATAATGGGCTACCCGTGGTGGCGACCCATGATGCTTAAGATGTAATCCTGGCTGATGAGCAGTCAATGATAACAATGCAACACTCATTAGACCAATGGTTCTTTTATTCTATTTTTACTCGGAGACCCATAAGCCATTCGTGTTAAAATCCCATTGATTTTTATAGTTAATACATTTTACTTGCCTGGGTCTCAAAAAATGTTATATTGTCTCCCGGGGTCCATAATGGACCCCGGTTGAGAACTCACTGGTCTAGACGGAATGGTCGAAGAGCCCCCCCCCGATCAATCAGCTGGTCACGTCAAGCCCTGGCACCTATATGATTTCCAAACCCTATTGCCCTTATTGCAAGACCCAACCTTTTTTATGTCGTATGGGTGCTAGGAAGGCTATGCTGATGGTGTTCATGTCCTGGGAATTACGTTAACTCTATCTGAGATCCAAGTCTGAGGGTCTGTGGATGTGGACACGCCTTCATCACCATTGTCCCAGGTCCACTCTGACCGGAAGTGTATTACTGTTAGGGTATATCTATGGAATAATATGAGTCTAAAAATTGAATATTATTAAGAATGAATTTATTTCAAATAACTTAGTCGGCATTAATGACCCACTGCAGTTGATATGCCCGTAAAACAAACCAAACAAACTAAATAAGCAATGACGAGGTATTCCCACCGCCTCCAGATCTCTAGAACTGGAGCCCCATATCAGATGTAGTGTTGTGTCATACCAGGAACTCCTTTTAGAAGGTCTTACCCTCTAGTGAATAAAAAAAATTGTAAGTTGGGCCACTCGTAGGATATGGGGGAGGAAGGCTCTCAACGTACTATTAACTAACTTGTTTTGAATTTCAGAATTTTCCTTCTCCTAGGCTGGTTACCATAACAAGATTAAAGAGCCCGGTCTGCCCAGCTACTCTATCCATAACTGGAGGGAGAATTGTTGGATCGTACCTTCCCAAAGAGTAAGTATAGTTAGTAAGTAATTAAAGTCCGCAGGCGCCTAAAGTTGGTATCACCAGAACAGGCGAGGGAGTTCTATCCCTTTCATAGCGGCTAGACCCCCAGGAGATTCTTTTTAGAATCTTGAGGTGGGCGCCAACACCTACCATCAGCTCCTTACTCTGCACGATCCCCTATGCTACTCATAACCTGAGTTGGCGGGACTGGGTATCGAACTAGGAAACCTTGTGGTTTCTAGCGACGCCTACCGACTGAGCTAACCAGCACGATATTAAACGTGAAGCCGCGTCCAGGATTTGAACTCATTCCTCGTCTTCATTTCCTACGACGATAACCATTACACCTACAAACTCACAGTAATTTCCAAGTTCCACCATACTAGTCTACTAGTTCTCTCGGAAAGCATGAACCCATTTTTCAAGCAATTAATAACAGTAACTAATATTGTGGAAAGTAAGGAGCTGGTGGTAGTGTGGCGCTCCACCTCAGAGGCAAAAAAACAACTCCCTTGGTCCTAGTGCTAGGAAAAGGGGATAGACTCCTCGCTGATTGAGGAAGCCCGGTTAGCCAGTCCGGTAGAAACGTCGGCTAAAACCACACTGTTCATTAGTTCGATACGGCCTCCGCAATTCAGCGTATGAGTAGCACAAGGCCGGTTAGCCAGTCGGTCAAGCGTTCGACTAGAAATCGCAAGGGTTCTAGTTTCGATCCCGGCCCTCACCAACTCAGCGTTATGATAGCCCACATGAATCGTGCGGTATTAAGTAAAGGAGCTGATGGTAGGTTGTGGCGTCCACCTCAGACGCAACAAACAATCTCCTTGGTCTAGGCTGACTGACAAAGGGGATAGACTCCTCGCTTGATGGCTGATACCGACTTTAGGCTACCGACGACTTTACTTCTATATATTGTTTTTAAGAGCGTTCGGCTAGAAACCACAAAGGTTCCTGTTTGATACCGGCCCCCGCCAACTCAGCGTAAAGAGTAGTCACAGGGATCTGTGCGGTAAGAGTAAAGAGCTGATGGTAGGTGCGCTCACCTCAGATGCTAAAAAAATCTCCTTGGTCTAGCGCCTATTGAAATGGGATAACTCCCTCGCTTGCTGCTGATACCGCTTTAGGCCGCCCCGTCGCTTTACTTTACTTAATTTTTTTTTTTTTTATTTTTTTTTTTTAAAAGTAAAACAGGGGGGTTTCATAAGAAAAGGAAAAGTCTACAAACAAAATTTTCCCAGCAGGTTTTAAAGCCAAGTTTCGGATAAAAAATTTGAGATGAAGCGTTTAGTAGAGCATCTGCCCTTAATCTATCTCTTCCACATAGATAAATTTGCCAAACCGTACAGACTGATGGCCAAGGAAACTTACAATGAGGCAGAAACCAAGACCCTAAAGGAAGAGAGGGCAGTGTAGGATGGGCTTTTTTTTCTTGTCTATCTACGAGTTTTCTTTCTTTTTTTTTATCTTCTGATTTCCTTTTAATGTCTTCATCTTTCTTTTGTTTTGTTTTTAATTGCTTTTCATTATATGATTCCTTATTTCGTTCGTTTCTCTTTTTCTTTTCTTACAAAACCGTTTTTCTTCCCTTTTTGAATTTTCTACGGCCTTTTCTTTCTTCTTCTTCTTTCTTTCTTCTTTTCTCTATCCTTTACAGAAATAGTCTCATTTGTTCCATACCATTTTTTCTTTCATTTCTTCTTAATCATATTTCTTCACTATTTATTTTCTTTCATGTAATGATTTATTTTGTTATTGTTCTCTTTTCTTTTAGTAATTAATTTTCCATTCATCTTTCTTTTTGTATTTCTTTTTTCTCTTCCCTTTTTTTTTTTTTTCTTTTCTCTTTTCCTTTCCTTTTTTCTTCTTTTCATTAACTTCTTTACCGAAAAGTCTGTTCGACAATACATTTTCTTTGTTTTTTTTTTTTTGTTTTTTTTTTTTTTACTCTTTCATTCCAATTATTTATCTTCTGAAATACATATTTCATTCTTTGTCCCTTTGATTAGTAATAAATTTTTCATTCATTTATTCCATTCATTTTCTTTGGGAATTTTTTTTGTTTCTTTTTTGTCTTCTTTCATTTTGTCTTCCTTTCTTTCATTTTTTTTTCTTCTTTTCAACTATCTTCGTTTAAACGAAATAGTCTGATTCGTAAATACCATTTTTTTCGTTACTTCTTTACAATTTCCTTCGCTCCTTATGTTTTCTTTCTTGTACAGATTTTCTTTCACTATTTGTCTCCTCTTTATTTATAACTTTATCCTCAAATATTTCTTTCTTTCTTTCTTTCTTCTTTCTTTCTTCATCTCTTCTTACCGAAAAGTCAAATTCTTACAATTTCCTTTGGTCTAATTTTTCTTTAACAATAATTTCTTTACTCTTTATTTTCATTTATAAAGTATTCTTCAATCTTTGTTCCTCGTTCTCTATGTAATAGCTTCTTCATTAATTCATTCATATATTCTTTCTTCTGTTTTTTTTTCCTTACTTTCCTCTTTTGTATCTTGTTTTTTTTCTTGGGTTTACTGTTCTATTTTTCTTCATTTCTTTCATCACTTATTCATAACACCCTTTCCCCCGTCTCTCCTCTCTCTTTCCTTCGCCTTTACCGCAATATATCTCTCATTTAACCACCCCACTTTCTCCCCGCCTTTCTTTTTCGCTGTCTCTTCTGATCTCATAAATTCTCTTTGTTGGAATATCCTTACCCAAATTATTGCCACATTATTGCCTATTGCGTTTTTGATGAGAAAGCCACGTCTTTATTCAGGCCTTTCGCCGCTGTGCAAACCATCCTCAGGGGACAGCATCGCTGATACCTTTCATCTCCTTTATCCAACCAGCCCACATAATAACCAACTCAGAAGAGAGAAAGAAAGAAAAAGAAGCAAGCCTAGGGGTTGTCAGTGGTAAAGGTTTTGTCTATTTAAATGCTAGTATAAATTAGACACGACTAATATCTAAGAATTGCACGCAAGGTTATTCGGTAGACATACCGTGTCTTAGTAAAACACAGTAAGTGGTTGTTGTGTGTCCGAGAATTCTAGTTCTGAAACAAGAAAGCACAAATACTCAAGTAATGAACGACCCTAAATTTTCAAGCCACAAAATGTTTGTTTGTATTATATTGTTATTCGTTGATTTAGCCTGTCAGCTGGGTCGTTTAGAATAACACCGACTGCACTCTGCAGAAGGGAATAAGTAAAATCGTCGGGAAGGCCTAAAGTCGGAATCAAGCCAGACAGCGATGGGAGTCTATCCCCTTTATACAAGCGTCTAAATCAAGGAGATGTTTGGCGTCTGAGGCGAGACGCCACTCCTATTTACCACACATTCCATGTGCTAACTCATACGGCTGAGTTGGCAGGGCCGGACAACTCGTACTGACTGAGCTAATTGGCTGTGTGTGGCACCCGTGATGCTAAAGGATGGAACCCATGTGCTACCCATGCGCTAGTTGCGAGGGCCGGAACCTCTACTTGACCTGAGCTAATTGGCCTTGGTTGGCGACCTGTATGCTTAAGCGATGGAACCCTGACTATGCAACACTCCACTTTGGCCTACTTGGGCCTAGACGTTCGTCGGAGATGGCCTCCTCCAAGTTAATCAGTTGTCATGTCAATGTCCTTGGACCTATATGATTATCCCCAAACCTATGGCAAGCCCAGCTCTTTTATCATATGGGTGCTAGAAAGCGTGAATCTGAGGTATATTCCTGGGTAGTGATTTAAACTCTTTTAATGTGGGTTCAAGTTCTGTGGTTTGAATGTGGATACACCCTTGATCCCCATTGCTCCCATGTTCACTCTTACCGGATGGTAATACAGTTTAGGGTTCCATCTTAATGGGGTAAATAAAAATCTGTTTTACAAAAAACGAATTAAAATTTTCATTTTTCCGGTAATGATAACCATCTTTGTGAGAATTTGATTTCTTGCTCAATTCCCAAGTGATGAACCTTTCCACCCAGTCCGGCCCAGTCTTGTACAATACTATTAAGTCGGGTTTCCCCGTTTTTCCTCCCCTTTGGGGCCCCACCCACACAATTTTACAACATGCTGCGTCTACACTCTATTTTTGTTTTGGATATATGTTTGTTCTTAAGGTATGTCTTGTGTGCATTTATGAGGGATCCCAGTTAAGGTTTCTCATTTTCAATCAATGTCAAAGTCTTCCGATGTCGATATTGTTTCATCCTCTTTTATTCTTATAAAGTCTTGTTTTTAGTTGGCTATCTCTATTCTTCTTCTTGGTTTTCTTCTTTGTATTATCTTTATTATGTTTTATGTTTTATAATCTGTTTCATTTTTTAATCTCTTTTAAAATTGATTTTAAAAATTATCACTGATTCTACTCTTATATTTTCATTCAGTTTTTCTTATGGATAAGCCTTTTTTTAAACTGGGCTAGAAGTAGTGATGTACGATTGTTCGTTGCTGTTTTCCCCAATTACATTTATAGAAACACGGTGCAACGGTCGTTTAAAACAAACAATACAGACATACACACTAATTTATATAATAATACTAGCAAATTAAATGCACCCTCCTGTGCAAGTATTTAGTTTAATGTAAGAAATATCGTATTACAATTAGAAAGTCTAAATATAAAATGCAGATAAAAAGATTTTGAAACAGAAGTGGGGTTATAATAGAAAAATATGAAATGAAACTTACTCTTTCGATCACTGCCGTCTTTCAATTGCTGAATTTACTTATTTACCATTATTAAATAGGAAATAAAGAAAAAATTAACACTTTTTTTTCTTTGTGTAATGCATTTCATTTAGATTCATTGGAGAGATTTTGCTTTATTCATTAAAAAAACAAACATTAGAAATCAAAAACTAAGCACACATTAATAAAATCACATTTTTAAATATCATATGCAAATTAGCCTTCCCGTTCACACGCAAACCGCTATTTTTGTGTATATTAAATACAAATGCATGTTTATTAGTATGTAGATATGGACAACACTAATAAAGAAGGTGAAGCAATTTTATTAAATAATTCAGGTTTAAAATATAGAATAAATATCTGAAAGAATGTGCTGAATAATAAGTATGTTAATTGTGACTCGATTAGTAATATGTTTCGGGTACAGACAAGAAAAACACACAAGCTCATTTAATAATATATATATATATATATATATATATATATATAATATATCATCTGCCATTCTTTAAATTCTCGGCAGTTTGAGTTCGATTATGAAATAACTTTCTGAGTAAAGCAATTACAGCCTTTAAAAAAATGTTTCAATAGTAAACACATTATATGCCACCGTCCCATCTATGTCGCAACGAACCAGATCTGAAAGAAAATGGTAGACGTTAGCGACTATGCAACTTTTTACCTTTGCATCACGCAGCTGATAGTTTAAATATGGCAGTTATTTCTGTCGCACCCTTGTGCAACGAAAAAAGATTAATTTTTTTTTACTGACTAGTCCTTCCATGATTTAAATACGTAATAAATTTCTCAATAAATGGCATTTTTATTTAGAATTCAATGAAATGCCGGACATGTACATTAAAATAATTTCCTGGAAACTTTCATAACATTAAAGTAAATTCTTTATTAATATTCCTTGTGGTATCTTCCTCGGCGCTGTACGAGCAATAGACTAGAACATGAGACTAAATAACTGTGTTTACCTCCACTCTTTGCATTTTTGTTTAGCTAAATAAAGCTTAGTGATAAATTTTGATTTTTTTTACTGTTGTCCCTTATTTTATTTTGGTATATAAGAACATGACATTTGCGGTCGCTCTATTCCTCCGCTGCTTTGGCGTTTCCTAACTATCGGGCTTCAGCAAATAGCTCAAGCAGGAAAATAATTTTGATAGTTTGACTGTTGATGCAAACAAGGCGTCCGAAGAACTCTTGAAGTCTCATTCAAATAAAGATGTAGATTTTTTCACGCCTATCAATCCGAATGCATCCAGAATCATTAAAAATGATTTCAATATTTATTGGCGTTCTTACACAACTCGAAACGTAAAATCGAGTTGCATCAATCTATTATCCGTACGTCTTAAAGTAATTTATTTAAAAAAAAAAATATTTTGATGCTAGCCTTTTCAAATTATGGGTTACCATATTTTGTTCATGCTCTAACTTGTCCTACAACCAAGAGGTCACGTAATCTAACATATGCACCTGCTTTCTTTGACACGCTTTCTTTCTAAATGTCCTTCCCTGCCAATTGTAAATAAGGTGGGAGGGGGGGCACGAATGTAAACACTGCGTGTGAATAAGCGTGGAAATTTTCATCCCAAAACCACACCAATAATTAATGTAGATGAGAATGGAATAAGTTTAAGAATGAATCCTCATAAAGCAATAGCATGTTTTCTAAATTGACGAGCCCGTTAAACGTGACGAATGAGAGAAGAGGAGAACTGAGAGGTGAGAATGTGAGTGAGTTTGGAAATTGCGGTCGAAGAGTATGACATGGGTTTTTTCTCTTATGGCAGTTGGCTTGGGGAAATAATCTCATAAGAAAAAGAACGTGGCCTTGTATTATTACTAAAATCTCTAAATGCACAAGGCAAGATGTTGGCCCAGCATCCAAATTGGTTTTCCAAATCCCAAACATCCAGAAATTGTCACCAAACTTCCAACATCGAACCCAGCAATCTAGATTTGGAGCCTCTGCCAATGTAAACCAGCGTGCAGATAAACAATATTCTATGTCAACATATCAATTCACTCAATTCGAAATAATTACCATACGGTTGACTATTTTAACTTTAATCGCATAAAGCGCCTTTATTTCATGTTATGGAATTGTGCACAGATTTGTGAAAGATGATTGGAAGAAAAATTATTTTAATATGGCTGAATTTTATATTGTAATTTGTCAAACCAGTGTTTTGACCAAAATTCGCTTACTACTCAGTATTACTATTTAATAATCATTTCAATAAAATAAAACAAAATAGAATATTTTCTTATCATTTTATTTATTTCATGTTTAAAATAATTTTAAAACAAATACAGTGTTGAGCAAGTTGGAAAATAACCAAATAATAAATTTCATATTATTTGGATTATTTCGGACTATTGTCCTCACATCTTTATTGTTAACTGTCATTTAAGAATATAAATAAGACAATACTCCGAGTAGTAATTATCTCGTTATCTCGGACTATTGTCCTTATCTTCATTGTCACCTGTACAACGTTTCGGCCCGATATGCCCTCTTGGCATATCGGCCGAAACGTTGTACAGATGACAATGAAGTGGGGAAAGTCCGATACTGCAATTTTATACGTAATCCATCAAGCGTCATCCAAAACATTCAGAGAAAAGTCCGAGTACCAAATAATACTAATTATCAAGCCTAATCATTAAAAAATAATCAGAGAAAATAATAATTTATCCATACCACATCTACTTTCCTGTTTCCCCTCGTACTGCTTTCCAATGTTCTTCCTAGATTTTAGCTTTCAGTGGGATGGCAATGTCTCAGCTTATAAGACATTGGACTGAATAGGCGTTATAAAACAATGACGTTTTATTTGAATGATCTCTTTAATATTCTTCAACCCTTGTTTGATCAACAGTTTAAAAGTATTCCAATGATTTCACTGTTGGCTCATTGCTGTGTTCAGATTGACAGTAAACACGTTGAAAAGTGAGGACAACAGCAGCGAAACGTCGTCTTTTACACCACAATAAAGATGAATACAATATATATACTCATCAAGCCTCACCTAACAAAATGTCGCGAATAAAGCTTATTACTTTAACCTTCTGGTCTGAGTTTTTTTTGTTTTTTGTTTTTTTGAGTTTACTTAAAAAACTCATTTAGCTAAACAAAACGTAGTACAAAACGAGGAGGAGGTAATTCACCAGGCGATTTATTGCTCTGTACAAGATTTTCTTTGATATTGTGGCGTCACATATATAAGATCGAGGGTTTCCGTCATCCGTCGATCTCCTTATCTGTAAGTCGTCGAGGCGGCCTAATGTCGGTATCAGCAGACAGCGATGGGGTCTATCCCTTTTCTCATAGCGCAAACCAAAGAGATTGTTTTTAGCATCTGAGGGGAGCGCAACACTACCATCAGCTCTTACTTTAAACCGCCACAAGATTCCATGTGCTACTCATACGCCTGATTGGTGAGGGCCGTAATCGAATTATTTAGCATCTGAGGTGGAGCGACACACTCCATCAGCTCTTCACTCACCAGCACAGATTTCTATGCTACTCATACGCTGAGTTGAACGAGTTTGGTACGAACCAAAGTATATTGTGAATTCCTAGCCGAACACTACCGTCTGAGCTAAACGGCCTTATTGTGGACTCATTACATCTTCCTTTATATGTCGTGTCGTGTGGAAGGTGTGGTGTAAGGTTAAATCAAGAAATGGACCTCGTCGCCGCCGAGTTCAACACATCCTGGACGTTGCTAATTGCATTTCACTTAGCGCTAATAAACCTTGGGAAAGGTATGAACTCCTACTCTCCCTCCAGCAATGGGTAATAGTAGGGCAGACTTGGCTAAATTTAACCTTGGTTTAGGCAACCAATCTAGAGAAGGAAAACTCGAATTCCCAAACCTGTTAAACTCGCTTAAAAATTGACCTTGTTCGCATCCTGCTCGTGCGGAGGTTGGTAATATATTATGTCGTGTCCTCCTCCGATATAAAGAAAAAATGATGTACCCCTATCTTGTTCATTGGTGTGTAGGGGGCTCCTGTCTTAATCCGTGTAAGGCAGAGTGCCAAAATTGCCAAAACTAGAGTAATTAAATCCTTAGATCTATTTGTTCAGCTTTGCCAGAAAACCAGCTCTATACACTCGGACACGAAAGGGCCCCCCCGTAAAGGGACTATTACTTATGCCTGAGTGTTTGTGATACTTTGTCTTCATAACTCCTGGCAATCATTATGATAATTAGGAACTTATATGGTGTTAAACTAGTTTTTTTTTTTCTCATTGATTAGCAGTAAAATACACTAATAACAAATAAGACCAAAACAGTGTTATCAAATAGTTGAACATTCTAGCTTCATGAATATTTACCAATCACCAAGTCGTGCTGATAAGCACGGAATTTTCTCGTCATGCTGTCTCTATTGGTCAATCACTCCCAGCAGGTCCTCAAACTATGCAACCAGTGTCCGTACATGCTGTTGTACGTAAACTTTGCGATCGAAACTATTGTGTGTACATGGCGTAGGTATCCACAGGAAACGGCTCGTTAAGAGTTCGTCCTTACTCTTCAGCAGTGTCCTAGCATGTCTTGTCATCTTATTTGAATGGTTTTGTGAAGGATGTAAATAAGCCTATAGCTACTGTTTCGTGAGGTGTGTTTTCTTGTATTATTCAAGTCACACCAGCATCTTTGGGTAGTTTCTCATCTACCTTTTTTCCAAGGTTTTAATCAAATCCAAGTGGCTGCAGCATACAGTTATACTGATACGGCTTACATAATTCGTGTGTAGCCTACAAATTAAATTTCAGTAATGTAGTTTAGATTTTGAATTAAGATCGTTAGAATTCAAGATCAAGGAGGGCCGTTTATATAATTGATATGTAATAACTTTAAGTTGACCCCTAGCTTCCACCAATAGGAACACGTGAGAACGGAAGTTAGTTTATTTAGTAGATTTGGTCCGTTAGTAGAGGAGGAATCCGAAGGTCTTTGCCCCAAAGATGCTAACTTTTCATCGCGCGGTTGAAAACGATTTGGGCTTTCCGCGTTTTTGATAAAGAAATAAAGACGTCTTGTAAAACAATTCAGTCATGCTATTTAATTAAACCAAACGTTTATCCAACAACGAAAAAGATATTACAGACAAGCCAGCCAGCAGAAAGAGGATCAGCCCAAAGACGATGGCCACCGACGAAGCATAACCCAGTAAGGACACATCTCCTATCATCTTCCTGTCCGCCCATTTATTACCCGATAAATATAAGGGTATATAACACGGCTAAAGCCTTGGAAAATCCCGCTCTAGTTTATCAGAGATCAATTTCTATGTGAATAAGATATCGTTAAATTACTGGATTAAACTATTAAAAATTAATGCTATTATTTAGTAAAAAATCTATGCCTAAGAAGAAGTAAGGTCCTAATAAAGAGCGGAGTGGAGGCAACACACAGCGTTAATTCTTTTTACTTTTTTGGTCCTAATGAATTTCAATAATTGTTTTTCCTCCATAATGGGCCTTTAACTATACATTATAACATTAATGTATTACAGTGCAACAACAACACATCCCATATATATTATATATATATATATATGAATATATATTATATATATAATATATGTAGTATGTTACATACACGTACAACTTCAATGTATAAATATATTCACATATATAATAATAATCATAATATCATTATATATACATGTTATATAATACATAAAACACACACACACCCACATATATGAATATGTAATATATATATATATATATATCGCATATTGGAGTGGATAACGCCCCGAAATTCTGACATTTCTTTAATTGTTGTATTAGGCCCCCCAAAAAAACAAACACACACACACACACACACACACACACACCAGCATATATATATATAATGCTTAATTGGAGTCCGTACCTAATTTTGATAAATTAATTAATTAATAATGAAAATAGTGGGAATACCATCCTTAAATGTATGGCTAAACAAATCGAGAAAAATCAATCTTGTATGTAACATTCGGCCTATTAGGCCTCATCAGCAGAGTATAGATCGGAAGACCGCCCTGTGCGTGATTTGAAACCGGCTGCCAAGCTGACGGCCGAATCCCAAATAAACCCCTACACTATAACGGACTTCATTAGATTTATGATTTTGTTTAGAGTAGGTTAAACATTCCACTTCTAGTGACTTTTATTACACGACGAATATGTATAAGTTGTAACACATTTGTTTTGAATGGCTTTTTGCGAATAATAGCTCTGCTGATTAGGCCTAATAGGCCGAACCTGTACATACAGAGATTGATTTTTCTCGAATTTGTTTAAGCCATACATTTAATAAGGTACTCCGCCTAATTCATTATTTAATTAATTAATTTCAATTAGGGTACGACCCAATTAAGCACTTATTCTCCCAAAAATATCGCAAAAAGCCATTCCAAAATCAAAACGTGTTAACATATAATATATAATATATATATATAATATATATAAATATAATGGGAGGTAGACAAAAAGGGAGATGCCAAGAAGGCATTACAAATATAATTGAATGAATAAACGGAGTCTTTGTGTGTACTATGGGAATAGAACAGTTTACAATACTTTTAGTAAATTTAAGAACACAATTCGGCGACTCCAGCTTTGGTTTGATATCGTGAAAGGTGACGAACCACCCAGATTGTAATATGCAGAACTCGCTAGATATCTCCCGAGTACTACCTCGCTGGATTTGCCTCTATGGTTTTCCGAGCATACGGCATCAGAAATCTACGGTTCCGGCCCCTACTAACCTTGACTGAATCGGCGAGAAGATTTTTCCAAAACCGAGCAAATTAACTAGAACAATCGTTGGCTACTTGTGACGCAATGACAAGACTTCACATTTTTGCCACAAAAAATGTTTTATTCTGCCTTCCGCGGCGCATATGGTCCAGTTTCGAACTCGTAAAGCAATAAGTTTCCGAAATTAATTACTTTACAATGCTCATAAGTGTGCGTTTTCAAACACACACTTAGGAAACATTGCACACCA
>CM042147.1:109413917-109415478 GCA_023376005.1 Doryteuthis pealeii | reverse complement strand
GGGTACGAGGAGAATAAAGCGTAAACAGAACGAGAAACGATTCTAAGATACGAAAAGAAGGGCCAGTTCTAACCTAACGAAGAAAACTAACTACTCGCGTACTTTGTGTCTATTATCCATTGTCCACAGATTACTGAACGGGGAGAATAAAGCAACGGATGTCGTAACGCTGGTAAGACGAGTTTTATTTTTGTAGTTTCTCCCTCCCTCATCCAACGATTAACCATCGCTGATACAGTCTCGGGACTATGCTACAGTTAATTATGATAGAGCGGAAATGAATTTTGCATTTACGATATTTCCAAATTGATACCCAAAACCAATGCAGAGTAAAACGCACACTTTTATTCTGGACAACGGCTGAAAAGTGGAGAGAAGAACTCATGAGTGACGTTTTTCTGTGAATATCAACACAACTCATAGTACGCGTAAGGACTCCATGTCAGTCAAGTCTCTAATTCAAAAGAAGAAAAGAATTCTTTTCATTGTTCTTCTTCAAATCTTTCTTCCTTGCGTTTTTGTTTCAATCTTATTTTCTTCCTGCCGTGTTCTTAGTTTTTTTGTTTCAATTTTCCTTCCATCTTTTAGTTTTTTCCTTCTTGTTTGTATCTTTCTTTCATTCAATCTATCTTAATTTCCTTCTTTTTAACTTCTCAGTTAATCCACCTACACATCACTTTTAAGACGCTTGTTTGAGATCAAACAGAAACAAGTTTTTTTTCCTTTTCTTTCATTTTTTTTTTTCTTTCAATCTTTCTTTCCGTCTTCTTTTTCTCTCTTTTTCTTCATCAATTATTCTAGGTAGCGAGAATTTTCTTAACTTGGGTTAAGGTAACAGTTTCTCTCTTTACTTGCTTTTTTTTTCTCAATAATCTCTTTCATTTCAAATATTTAATTTCTTGCTTTTCTTTCTTTACTTTTTTGCTCCCTTTTTTTCAGGTACAAAATTCTCTATTGAGCCTGCTTGTTGAGATAATGGTAGCAGCAAGGTTCTTGTTTCTTTTTTCCTTTTCAATAATCTTTCTTTGCCTTTTCATTAGGCTAACAATCTGTCCTTGCCTTTTTTTAATCATTCTTTTTTTTCTATCCTTTGAACCCTCTTTCAATTTTTATCGTTCATTCATTCTTTCTTTTAATCTTTATTTCCTTCTTTAATATTCCCTTTTTTTCTTTTTCTTTTAATCTTTCTTTCCTCTCTTGAAACTTTCCTTTTTTTTTTTTTTTTTTTCATTCCTTCTTCGTTCTTTCTAAGGGACTGTCTTTTATCCTTCTTTGAATCTTTTTGTTCACTATGCAAAGTGTGTCTCCTTGTCCCCCAGCCACAAAGAGAGACAAAGTGAGAGAGAGGGGGGTAGATTGGATATATTTATAGTGAGAGAGTATCAGGAATTTGCGTCTTGGGTGAAGTGACGTCGTACGTCCAGCCTACGTCATAATTGACTAGCCGTTTGCTGTTAACCCGCAGCTAAGACCAAGTGGGGTTCTTTTTATCTTCTAGGAAGCGGGTAACGACTTGCCAGTAGCTTGTCACCACAAAATATTATACACAGAAATAACAGAT
>CM042147.1:109383917-109408917 GCA_023376005.1 Doryteuthis pealeii | reverse complement strand
TACTTATTTATCAAACACGGTTTTATTAAAACCGGTATGCAAATTATTCACACCATATACAATGTAAGCATTAATATCTTAATAATATATAACATTCATAGCAGGATTTTAAAACATTAATAATATGGACTCTTCGGGGCCTGTGTTAATTAATGAAATTAATAGCGTCGATCCCAGGGGCCTATCCCCCCCCCCAGGCAATACCTGCCCCCTCGATTTAAAGGGGCAGGGATGGGTTTATTGCCCAGCGCCTGAGGAGCCCCCCCCCCCCTTGCGGGGGAATGCCGACGGGATCGACGCATGTTTGAGCATACCACCCATGAGCTTCGGTTTGTGTGTGGGTCCACATAAAAATGTCCTTGTGTCGCGCCCTCATAAGTGGGATGAGAGGCAAATACCTTAATAATATGGGCTGTTTTGAGGCAAATCTATTTCAGCTAGACCTTAATAGAGGCATTGTTAATAAATAAGATGCTAAATAAGATTAGATAATGATTATGTAATAAATATTAAGAATATAACGTAAGTTACTAAGGGATTTGTGACGGTGGTGACGACGTAGTTTCTGTTACAGCCAAACAGATACACAATCTCTAATATGATAAGGTGTTTTTTTTTTAATCTTTTTTAGGCTATGAACTTTCAGCGATATTTGCAATTTTCGCTGCTAGGCATTTGTTAAAGAATTAATTCATCTATATATTTTCTTTTATATTTTTTTTAAATGCATACGGAAAATTGACATACAAAGTGTAATCAAAAGTTATCGGGTACGAAATTATGCAGGTTTTTTTTGTTTAGTTTTATTTTACTTTTAAATTTTAGATTTCAATAAAGACGTGTACACAGCTGAGAAAGTGATATCAGAAAACGATGATATCTAGAGGAAAATCTTGATTAGTTACGGTGTCGCATAATGAATAGGTCGGGTTATTCATTTTGTAATGAAACGTAGTATTTTAAAATAACGTTTAAATGTAAATACTCAACAGTGGTTCATATATATATATATATATATATATATATATTATTTATATTTTTGAAGGCATTTACAATGGGTATATCGTATAAAATTCGATAATTATTGAAAATAATCATGATAAGCAAACTCGGCGAATAACGCGTGCAATAAAATAAATAAAGTTGAAACAGCTGTACGGTGTTCCACGTCGCACGCTTTATTCGCTGAGTTTGCTTGTCCTGGTTATTGTCAATAATTATCGAATTTTATACGATATACGCATTGTAATTGCCTTCAAAAATATAAATAATAATATACTTTACTTAACAATGCTTCAAAAGTAAATTATCAAATTCTAATATATATAGTTGGCACTATTATACTTGAAGAAGTGGTAGTAATCCAACATACAGTGTTATTAGAACAGTGCTCAATATCTGTGATAGAGCATTAATAGATAAATCAATAAGTGTTTTTATATTTAAAATTGCTCCAATGTAAATAAATATAAACTAAACCATTTATATTAATATATATATATATATATATATATATATATATATATATATACCAACCGCTCCGCATGAGCAGGATGCACCACAAGGTCAATTGCTTAAGCGGGGTTTAACAGGTTTGAATTCACAGTTTTCCTTCTAGACTAGTTACCAAGCCTATGTTAAAGAGCCCAGTCTACCCTACTATTTACCCATAGCTGGAGAGAGAGTAGTTGGATTCATATCTTTCCCAAGGATATTAGCGCTACGTTGAATGCAAACAGCATTGTCCAGGATTTGAACTCGGGTCGACGAGTCCATTTCCTATGACTATAACCATTACACCACGCACCTCCGATAGAAGTTCATATAACTATGATAGACAAGTATTTGATCCCCAATTGACCCGGACGTGATGTTCTGATTCGTGTAGATTAGAGTGGTTCTAAACCGGAAATTATATACCCCCCTCCGCCCCCGTGAGCATATAACTTTTTCGTGTCAAGTTAAGAAAATTTGATAATAAAAATAAAATAGAATTTTTAATCATCGAACGGTTATAGGGGATTCACTATACTAAAGTAGGAATCAAAGTGATCCATAGGGTTAAAAAATGATTGAGAACCACTGGTTTAGAATATCACATGACTGAAATCGGTTGCAAAGGGTCTAGGTTTAGACAGAGTGAATCTAGGCTATACTGGCAAATCAATACTAGTGAGTTTGAGTCTCACTGGATGCCCCAAGCATTCAAGCTTAGTAAATAAACATATTGTCTTATTAACTGGTATTCTTTTTAAACAATAGATTGGCGAGGTTTACTATTGGCATGTAGTGTAGTTGATTAAAATAGTCGCGAAAGACCGTTGGGTTTAATTAATATATGATGACCCTGGAGTCACTTGAAAACGTGGTTTTCATTAAAAGTTGATATAACGTTGTTGTATAATCAATAGGTTGGTCTATTCATTTTGTACTGTAAGAGGAGAATTTAAAATAATTGCCAAATGTAAGAACTCATCAAGATTTCATATAAGTGTGATATACGAGTATTTGATCCATGATTGACCTGGGAGCAGTTTTCTCGTTGGATTGTTTGGTCATGTGACCACCCAGTTCATGAGAATGATTCAGTTAATAAGATTAGTCTCGAGCGTCTCACTAGCGTGATGTTGTGGCTCTATGAAAATATATCCAGTTTCCGTGTTCATTAATAAAAACTAAGTTGAAGATGGAAATCGCGTCAACCCAATGTGTACCCAAAAAGAAGAGACCCAACCCAAGACGACGATCAGACCAGAGAAGACAATATAAATAAATATATACATATATACCAACCCCTCCGCACAAGCAGGATGCGACACAAGGTCAATTTCCTAAGCGGAGTTTAACGGGTTTGAATTCAGAGTTTTCCTTCTCCTAGACTAATTACTTAGCCATGGTTAAAGAGTCCAGTCTGCCCTGCTATTGGCTCATAGCTGGAGGGAGAATCGGATTCATACCTTTCCCAAGGGTATTAGCGCTATGTGAAAAAGCAAAGATGTATACGAGATAATGGTTGGTTGGTTAATTGATTTTTACGGCATATCAACTCGTCTTGGGTTATGTCATGCATAGCGGTTAGGAAGTAATATATCTTTACACTTTTGTAGTAATTTATACGAGATAAGTATAACAAGAATTATACAGAGACTATGCAACACTGACCAATTGAAAACAAAACGAATTTTAAACGAAAGTTTTGGCCGCGAAACACAAGATTGTGCAAGCGCAACATTAAAAAAATAGGAGAAATAGGAGACTTGTGACAGAACTTCAAAAAATAAATGAAATAAGGAATTAAAAAATGTATTTAAACTATTCATTGCGTAACGGTTATGGTCGAAGTAAATGGAATCGGTAACCCGAATTCAAATCCTAATATTCTTGGGAAAGGTAGGAATCCATCAGTTAACCCTCTAACTATTAATGCTAGTGCAGGTAGTCCAGCAAAGAGCTACATAGACCAGCTCTGTGGGGATACTACATACTACATGGGGTCAATGAATGATAGGGATTGTTGGCGAGAGATTGTCATAAATATCTGCGCTTCTGGTGCGATATGATGATGACGATTATTATTATTATTATTATTATTATTATTATTATTACTAGCAAATATATGCACCCTCCGGGTACAAGTATTTCAGTTTTAATGTAATAAAATATCATATTAAATTAGAAAAGCTAATGAAACTAAATAAGAATGCAGATAAAAAGATTTGAAACAGACGGCAGGTATAATCGATAAATAGAACAACTGAAACTTACTCTTCCACCACTCTCGTCTTTCATTGTTATTTTTTCTAATTTAAGTATTTAGTTAAAATAGGAAGTAAAGAATAAAATGACAGTTATTTTTTCTTGTTAATGGATTTCATTTAAGATTCGTTGAAGAGATTTTTGCTTATATTCATTAAGATAAAACCAAACAATTAGAAATCAATAATACTAAGCACATATTTATTAAAATCACATTTTTAATATCAATATGCAAATTAGCCTTCCCGTTCACACTGTAAACCGCTTTTTTTTTGTATATATAAATATAATTGCATGTTGTTAGTATGTAGATATGGTTAACAGTATTAATAATGTTAAACAATTTTATTAATAATTGAGGTTTAAATAAAAAGTAAAATCATTGGGAATGTGATGTCAATAACTAAGGGAATTGTGACTTGAGTAGGAATATAGTTTCGGTTACAGACAGAAAAACACACAATCTCCATTATAATAAGATTAAGTACTGGAACCGACTGGGTTCTTTAGTATTGGTAAGGCAACTAGATTAATAGAAGACAATTGAATTCAACCTGTTTCTTCACACTTTCTTTCATTCATATTTCTTCCTTCTTTTTTGTTGTCTTTCTTTCTTCGTTTTTCTTTCTTTTTTCTCTACCTCCTCCTCCCCTCCTCCTCCGTCTTCTTCTTCTTTGTTAGTTTTATTCTTCTTTACTTCTTTTCTTTCTTTCTTACTTACTTTTTTCTTTCTTTCTTCATTTCATCTTTATTTCGTCTTACCGTTTTTTCTTTCTTTCTTCTTTATTACCTTAATCTTTCTTCGTTCTCTCTTTTTCCTTCCTTTCTTTCTTTTTCCTCCTCCTTTTCCTTCTTCTTTCTTTGTTAAATTTTTCTTACTTATTTCTTTCTTTCTTGCCTTGTTTCTTCTTTCTGTCAATCTTTCTTTTCTCTACCTTCTTTCTTTCTTTTTTCTTTCCTTCTCTTTTCCTCTTTTCGTACTACTTTTCTTACTTCTCTTCTTTGTTCTTTCTTCAATTACTTCTTCCTCCCTTTCTTTCTTTTTTGTTAAATGTTTTCATTCTTTATTAATTTCTTCCTTTATTTATTCTTTCTTTTTTTTAACTTCTTTCTTTTCTTTTTTCTCTCTCACTTATTTCTTATTACTTTCTTACTTATTTTTCTTATTTATTGTGGTAGAGTAGCTAACACCCCTTCAACACTCTACCAGATGAACTGGCTCATAGCCATAAAATAGCCTACGATTAAAGTGGATTAACTTGCTGAATGATATACAGACTGGCTTTGCTGAGTTGGCTATACCGAATTGACTCTCCTCTATTTAGTGTAATTTTTTCTTGTTAATTGTTTGTACTTATTTGTTCTGTGTGTGTATGTATCCGTTTGTCACCGGATGCTGGTGCTTAATAAATGTATTAAGCACGCCATTCTTTTGTGTATCTTTCCCCATCGCGATACAACACTTATTTTCTTTCTTTCTTTATTTCTGTCTTCTTTCCTTCTCCCTTTCTTTCTTCATTTCATCTTTTTTTTTCATTCTTTCTTTCTTCTTTATTGCCTTCCCTTTTCTTCTTTCTTTCTTCTTTCTTTCTTCGCTCTTCTTTTTGTTTTTCCTTCCTTTATTTTTCCTCCACTCCTTCCGCTTTCTTTGTTACATTTTTTTCTAACTTCTTTCTGCTTTCTTTCTTCCTTTCTTTTTTATAACTTCTTTCTGTTTTACTTTCTTTCGCTCTTCTTTTTCTTATTACATTCTTAATTCTTTTTTCTTACTTCTTACTTCTCTTCTTTTTTCCTTTTTTCTTTTTTCTTTGTTTCTTTCTTTTTTCCTTCCTTCCATTTTTTCTTCCTTTATACCTTTCATTCTTTCTGATTTTCCTACTTCTTTCTTCATTTCATCTCTCTTTCTTTTTCCGTTCTTTCTTTCTTCCTTATTGTCTTTCTTTTTTTATTTTCTTCTTCATCTATCTTCGTTCTTCTTTTCGTTTTTCCACTCTTTCTTTTTTTCCTCCCCACATTAAGCTTTCTTTGTTGCGTTTTTTTAACTTCTTTCTGATTTCTTTCTTCCTTTCTTTTTTCTAACTTCTTTCTGTTCTTCTTTCTTTCTCTCTTCTTTTTCTTATTACATTCATAATTATTTTTCTTAATTCTCTTACTTCTTTCTTCCTTTCTACATTTCCTTCTTTCTGATTTTCCTACTTCATCTTTTTTTTAAATTTTATACCACGTTTTTACCCCCATTCTATTCTCATCTCTTTAACAGTTGAACATAACAATACGAAACTTTCTTCATAGCAGCATGTTTTAAAGAAAAGCAAAAAAAATGTGGCATCTTATTGTTGTTAAAAGCTTCGCAACAGGCAAATCACACTCGAGACTTCCTCTTCACGTTACCATCTCATTTCATCTCATTTCCTTTAATTCTTTCGCGTGTTCAGAAAACCAACCAATCAACTTAATCCTTTATTTGTTTTACTTCATAACAAATCAATTTCTACTAATTTCAAACCAATCATCATTCAACGGTGACTTACTCAAAACTCGCTTTCTATTTTGTTATTACAAACAATATTTCCTCCTTTTATGCCGAAGCCTCGGCATTCAGAAGCAACACTACTCAACGTCTCTGAATGTCGTAACAATCAACAGATTTATTAAGTGATAAAAGTTTTGAGTGAATTAAAATAAGAAGACTATGCATCAAATACATTGCAAAAATAGTTCAATCAAAATTGATTTCTTCTTTCTTTCTTTCTTTCTTTCTTCCTTTTTTTTTTCTATCTTTTTACTAACTTCCTTTTTCATTTCTTTCCTGTTCTCTTTTTTTACTACTTTCTTAATTCTTTTTTTTTGCGTTCTAACTTCTTTTTTTTTTTTCTACTTCTTTCTTTCTTTTCTTTCTTTTTCTTTCTTTCTTTCTTTCTTTCTTTTCTTTCTTTCTTTCTGTCCTTGTTCCTTCCTTTATTCCGTTCTTCTATGATTTATTTCTTCCTTCCTTCCTTCTGTCATTCCTTTCTTTCTTTCTTTTTTTCTTCCTTTCTTTCGTTCTTGCTTTTTTCTTCTTTTCTTCCTTTTTTCTTCTTTTACTTATTATTTTCTCTTTCTCTTTCTTTATTTCTTACTTTGTTTCTTACATCTTTCCTTTCTTTCTTTCTTTCTTGTCATTCTTTCTTCTTATTCTTCTTTATTCTTTCCGTCCTTACTTTCTTTCTACCTTTCTTCGTTTCCTCCTTCGTTCTTGTCTTTTTTCCCTCTTCTACCCTTTCTTTCTCCTCTTTCTTCCTCTCTTTTTTCTTTTCTTTCTTTCTTCTTTCTTTAACTGTTATCTTGTATGTGGCGCTGAAAATTGAACTTTTGAATTACGGGATATTTTCTATTTGATTTCAATATTTATTTTGTTTCATTTTGTTTTCTTTATTCGTATTTTATCATCACTTGTTCAGGAGGTTCTTTATTTTATATTTATCTAAACTTTATTAATTCATTAATCCGCACTATAGTTACAATCTGGCGAGAGAAGGGTGCTAATAGCACCAAACTACCAAATAAGGAAGTAGCAGCAGCAGTTATAAGGATGCTGCTGAAATTAATGTGATAGATGGCTCACAATTATCGAGTCAAATATGGAGGTCAGTTATGATTGTTGTAACTAAATGTTTCATCTGAAAAATGACCGATAAACGTTAAGTAAGAGAAAAACGCACTGTTACTAAATCGGACCTAAACAAATCAATGTCTTAAATCAGGATGGTATGAATATCGAATTTCACCAGACATTACAAATCCAAAAAGAAATTGGGAAAAGTTATTAGGAATATGCCGTATTTATCAAGATTCTAACAAATATACTAGGAATCTGCTATTAGTAAAAGGCCAAATTCATTGGGAATATGCAAATATTATTAGGAATTTGATAAAGTTATTAGGGATGTTATTTAAGAATGTTTAAAATTCATAAGGAATGTACAAAAGAATTTAGAGATGTGTAAAATTCATCATAAATGATTGTTTTGTTTTGTTTTTTGACATAATTCGATTCGTTTTAATGCACTTAATTCTTGGAACACTGTTCAGTCGGTATTGTTTGATGAAGAAAAGGAAGTAAAGGTGAAGCCTGTTTCGGTAAATTATTTTGTCCTTAAAAATCTTTTGAAAAAGCATTTTATTGCCTCTTATAAACAACAGATTTGCAATTAGATTCTCACACGGCTAATTTGTCTCATGATATATATCTATATGTTTGTGTTGTCTGGTGTGTCTTGTATCGTTTCCTGTGAGCGTCCAAGGGTGTTCATGTCCATGGGCTTAGCTTCATGCTATTAGGCATGGCCTCCCTTCAATAGTAGTTTAACAAAAATAAAGTTTTTCTTTTACTTATTCTTTATAACTTGTACCTACTATTGATAAATACATTTCTTATTCTAATTTCTTATTCTTTGTTTTACGGCATAACTACCTCAGTGGGTTATTTAATGCCGACAAAGTTTTGAAATAAATTCATTCTAAATGGGTACTCAATTTTTTTATAAACACATTTTTCTATCTAACCCATTGACGGAACTCTAACAGGTACTACGACCCCGGGTCAGAGTGGACCAGGAAGCAATGGTGATGAAGGTATACTGCACATTCTCAAGAATTGGAACCTCAGCATCAGATAGAGTTTAACGTCCTTTCCAATACATGAAGACCCTCAGCCACCGTCATCTAGCACATATATGATAAAAAGGTTTGGACCTTGCCATAAGGGCAACAGAGTTAAAAACAATCATATAGGTGCTAGGGCTTGGCGTGACCAGCGGGTTGATCGGAAGAGGCCTCTCCAACCGCCAGTCTAGTCTAAGTAAGGGCCTAAGTGGAGTGTTGCATGTCTTGCACTGTTTATCCACCAGGATACCGTCCTTAAGCATCATGGGTTGCCACCCACGGCCAACAAGTAGTCCCATTTGGTGGGGGGTCTTATCCCTCTATAGAGGTGCAGTCGGCGTATTATACAGCTCCAGCAGACAGGACGTTATTAGAAATGAGTAACAGATACGTGCAAAAGTTATTAGGAATGTGTCAAAAATATAAGGAATTTATAAAGTTATTACGATGGTCAGCAATTATTAGCAATGTGAAAAAGTTATTAGGAATGTACAAAAGCTATTCCGCCCTGTCGCCTGGGGTGTTAGAATGCACCAACTGCACCTCTGCAGGGGGTAAGACTCCCCCAATGGGGCCACCTGTTGGCCGTGGGTGGCGACCCGTGATGCTTAAGGATAGAGCCCAGGTGGCTGAGCAGTTCATGACATGCAATACTCCACTTTGGTCCTATCTTGGCTAGACGGTCCGTCGATCAATCGCTGGTCACGTCAAGCCCTAGCACCTATATGATTTTCCAACCCTATTGCCTTATGGCAAGCCCAACCCCTTTTTATCATATGGGTGCTAGAAGGCGGTGGCTGCGGGTCTACATGTCCTGGGAATGACGTTAAACTCTATCTGATGGTGAGGTTCCAGTTTTGGAGGTTTGGGGAATGTGGAGCACCCCTTCATCACCATTGCCCCCTGGTCCACTGTGACCCGAAGTGGTAGTACCTGTTAGGGTCCCATCTATGGGTTAAATAGAAAAATGTATTTATAAAAACATTCTATTATCCATTAAGAATTGATTTATTTGAAAACTTTATCGACATTAAATGACCCACTGAGGTTGATATGCCGTAAACAAAACAAACCAAACCAAACAAAAGCTATTATGAATTGGGAAATTTCTTAAATTGGTAAAATTATTAGAAATAAGCAAAAGTTATCAATATACATCTTATTATAATGGAGATTGTGTGTTTTTCTGTCTGTAACCGAACTATATTACTATTCAAGTAACAATTACCTTAGTTATTTACGTCACCTTCTACAGGATTGTATTTATATTTAAACCTCAATTATTAATAAAATTGTTTTACATCATTAAGAATGTTAACAATATCTACATATGAATAACATGCAATTGTATTTATATATTCAACAAAATAGCGGTTTACAGTGTGAATGGAAAGGCTAATTTGCATATTGATCTTAAAAAATTTGATTTTAATAAATATAGCTTAGTATTATTGATTTCTAATTGTTTGGTTTTATCTTAATAAATATGAGCAAAATCTCGGGGATAAATCTTAAAAGAAATCCATTAACACGAAGAAATAGCTGTAATTTTTCTTTTCTTCCTATTTTAACTAAATAGTTAAATTAGGGAAATTTACCACTGAAAGACGGGAGTAAGGGAAAATGGTGGAACAGTTAGTTTCAAAGTTGTTCTATTTTCCGATTATACCCCTCTGTTCCAAATATTTTTATCTGAATTCTTATTCAGTTTCATTAGCCTTTCTAATTTAACATGATATTTTATTATATTAAAACTTAAATACTTGCCACCAGGAGGGTGCATATATTTGCTAGTAAATTATAAGGAATTAGCAAAAGTTATTAAGAATGTGAAAAATTTATTAGAAATGGAGAAAAAATTTATTAGAAATGGGCAAAAGTTATTAGGAATGTGTCAAATTTGTATGAAATGTGAACAGTTATTGTGGACTAGAAGATACCCAACCTCCAAGAACTAAGCGCGTCCGTATATGTCTGGCTTGTGCGAGGTGGGGACTACAGATATTGAACCTCGCAGTCTCCTCGTCGTGAGTAGTGGCTCGTAGTCAGACTACTGTCACCCCTGTTGAATATGCAAATTTTGCACGGGTCGGGCAGCGGTGAGTGTAATTAGCCCGGATGTAAGATCTTGGGGAGGGCAGTGACTTACTATTTAAGGCCTACCTTCTCACATTACGGAGGGTTGTATTTTGATCTTCTTAACGTGAAGAGAGACGTGTGTTGAACGAGTGAACTTTTGGCGGATTGAGCTAGGACTACTGTGATATTGTTGCAGGCAAAATACTTTTCTGTGGAAATTGATTACTGTGGTTGTTTTCGGTCGTCACTTCATACAAACGAGTTATCAATATATATAAATTATAAGGAATGAGCAAAAGTTATTAAGAACGTGAAAAATTTATTAGGAATGGAGAAAAATATTAGAAATGGGCAAAAGTTATTAGGAATGTGTCAAATTTGTATGAAATGTGAAAAGTTATTGTGGACAAGAATATTCCCTACCGCCAAGAATTAAGCGCGTCCGTATGTATCTGGCCTGGGCGAGATGGGGAGTGTAGCGAGTGACTACAGATATTGAACTCGCAACCTCTGAGTCGTGAATAACTGTTTCTCATTCCTAATAACTAATCATTAGGAATGAGAAACAGTTATTTATTTATAAAAGAACAGTTAATACTTATAAATAACTGTTTCTCATTCCTAGTAACTAATTATTCATTTATTTATTCATTTATTCATTTATAAATAAACAGTTAATATCTATAAATAATTGCTTCTCATTCCTAGTAACTAATTATTAGGAATGAGAAACAGTTATTCATTTATAAATAAACAGTTATTATTCATAAATAACTGTTTCTTATTCCTAATAACTAATTATTATGAATGAGAAACAGTTATTTATTGATAAATAAACAGTTATTATTCATAAATAATTGTTTCTCATTCCAAATAACTAATTATTAGGAATGAGAAACAGTTATTCATTTATAAATAAACAGTTATTATTCATAAATAACTGCTTCTCATTCCTAGTAACTATTTATAGGAATGAGCAACAGTTATTTATTCTAATAACAAATGAAGGTGAATATTTGCGTAAACTGTCTTCATTTGAACCACAAAACTCATATCATTCTTCAAATGACAATCCAAGATCATCTTCGATTCAAATAAACTGTCTACATAAATGATCATTTTCCACAGAATTTCCGGAATGATCTGATTTTTTTTTTCAAATTAATATTGTTCTTTTGAAGAATGGACTAATTTTTTAAAATAAAAATAATGTTCAACTCTATAAAGAATCAAAAAACTTATTTCGAAAGAATATAACGTTTATTAGCAACGACAGAACCCCGACGAAATTGGTTTTAAAAGAATCAGACATTCTGAATGAAAAACAATTCTGACAGCGCTAAATTGATCTCTACTTTTAATGGTTTTGCCACTAAGAAATTGATACAGTGATCTGATTAAATGGAAACCCTAAGTCAATAAGTCGATTGTGTTAGGAGAAAGCGGTAAAATATCCCCAACCACTTTCTATTCTCTTGAGTTTATTTAACAGAGTGCTGGCTTATTATTGTCGGTCTACTGAATGTGATTCTTTCCGTTGACCAAATTGGAAACCCAAGTGTTACTCTTCTCTTTTCTCGAAATTGAAAATCCACAAGACTCACCTTTTTATGTAACTGAATAGAATGGAGAAATCTAGTTGGGTTATTGTGAAGCAGAGTCTCTGGAATAGACGGTGCCCTGTCAAAAGATTGTAGCTCAAGTGGTTTTTACTGTGGCGATGCTGCTTTTATAGCAGTTTTTATTTAGCTTAGATACTACATATCCCTGAATTGAAATGGCCTTATGCCTTTCGTTGATCTTTTAATTATTCTTGGGAATCTAAACTATATTTCACCGTTGGTATATTGATTTCTTCTGATAGGGGACCGAGGTCTTAGCTCCTTTTCTTTTTCCGACTCCTCGTCAGATTTCTGGTCATTATCATCAATAAATTGTTCAGTTTCACATCTGGATTCATTAGTTCCTTCTTCCCCACCAAGTTCATCAGATTATTCATCAATTTATATAGCCTACAGTTCCATTTTGCTTCTGAATTGATCCGCATAGGCCTGTATATTTTGTCAATTCTTTTGTTATTAATGATGTGTTGTTTTCTGTTTATACGACAAAGTTTACTTTCTCTGGATTAGATTCTTTGTCTTTTTAATCCCATACACTTAGAATTGTTGACATTCTTATTGGAGCTATAATCTGTCTACCCATTAATGTAGAGGGACTTTCTATGCCAGCATGTAGAATTGTCCGATATCTAGTAATCTTGGTAACACTGTCTGTCTGTCTGTCTGTCTCTCTCTATCTCTCTCTCGAAATCTTTCTATACCCTACACTATTGCTAATGCTTCTTTCTGTTTGAGTAGTTACTCTCAGCTAACGTCAATTTTTTTAACAGGTAGATTATAAGATGACCATGTTTATATGTATAGTGTGGCTACAGCATGTTCACCTGCATCTGTTGCCAATGTTACGTCCTATTTTTTACAATTATTTTTTATACTATTGGTTTTCTTACTAGTGCATTTTTAAACTTTCTGTTGAGGGAAAAATAAAATTTAAGTTAAAAAATCTTTGTTGAGGGATCAAAAAATCGAGTCCAACGTTACTGGCCGACTAAATCTTTCTTTTCCTTTTCTTCTCCATTTCCGATCTCGTCGCAGTCTTCTTCTTCTTCTTCTTCTTCTTCTCCAAGCCTCTCACTGCTACTATCTTCTCTAGTTCTTTGTCACATTTTCAAAGCTGTATTTTGCATTTGAGTCAGTTTAAACTCTGCATTATTTTATTATTCTACAAACTGTAGATATATCACTGTATCTAGTAGATATGTATGTCAGTGTATCTAGTAGATATTTACTTTAAAATTATTAAATCCCAAAAGGATTCAAATTCCTTTTTATCATTGGGTGTAGATACTTTCGATATTTTATTATCTTGTTCACTGTTTGTTTCAATAACTTCTTTAGATATTTGGTATTAAAAATATGATATTTTGTTGAAATGTAACACACATGTTTTCTATTATCGTCATACCAACATTTTTTAAAAATTCATTTAAAAATTGTGCAGTTTTTTGTTTTCAAATTCATCTTTACTGGAAAGCATCTACGCATATATCGTATTAATATATGATTATATTTTTTACCCCCTCCGATAGAACTTTTTCAATTGCCTTTGAAATATGGCTTGAAGTCTTAACTCCAAAATAGAAGACGAGTCCATTTTAACTAAGCCTATGGGGATAATAATTTTTGCGACTTCTTTAAATTTTCTGTTAATTCTTATTTGGTAATATTCAAAAGAAAATGTTCTAAAGAACTTGAAAACCATTCCTGCAAATGCATTCAAATGGAAGACTGTATCTATTCGTGTAAAAAAAACGACCTCTAACTCTTTGGCTATGCTAGTTCACCGAAAATATAATGCCGATTTCTGGCCAATCTTGGCAAAGTATTTCATATCTGCTATTTAAATAAGTTGCAGTTTTTATGCTATGTAAGGGGAATGAATAAGAGCATACCTGAAGATACATCTACTTTGAACAAGCCCTCTAGGCTGGGGCTTTAGACTGCACCGACTAACTTAGTAGGGTCACCTGTTGGCCCGTGGGTGGTGACCTGTGGAACTCAGGTGGCTGAACAGTCCATGACATGCAACACTCCACCTTTGCTCTTACTTGGGTTAGAGAGGCGGTTGGAGAGGCCCCCTCAACGATCAATCGGCTGTTCACATCAAGCCAGCAACCTATAAGATTACTGTCAACCTATTTCCATTAAGGCAAGCCCAACCTTTTTTCATGCATGTGCTAGAAAGAGGTGGCGAGGTCTTCATGCCCTGGGTATATTGAATGTATTTGCAGGAAAGGTTTACAAACTCTTTTGAACATTTTCTTTAGAAATGAATTCTCATAACATACTGACAACCTCATTAGAAGTAGCAATACTCTAAAAAAAAAAAACCTTATTTTAACAAACGTACAAGTATGAAGAGTGAGAAAATGTATATAATTCATAGCCTATGCCTATACAAGCTATTAGTTAAGCTAATAAGTTTACTAACAGTGTTAACAATTTATAACATCCATGCATATACGTTCAAATATTATAAATTGTAAAACAAAAACAAATACGTAAAAACTTAAATAACTTAACTAAAGGCTTTTATTTAGGCTATTGGAAACCCGCTGAGTCAAAGTGATGAGGAAATTTGATATAGATACGATAGCCTAAGGTTGAAATATTAGCCAAGTTAGTGGCCGTTCATTAACGCAAATAAATGTGTTGGGTATCCCCAAGACAGTTTAATGAACTTGCCTGGAGACTACTTATAGGAAAAGTACCTAAAGTTCAGATAGGGTTACATGACTATTCCCTTATATATATATATATATTATATATATAATTATATTAATTATTTGTGTGTGTGTATAATATGATATATGTATATATAATGTATGTATTATATATGTGTATATGTATGTTTATAATATATGGATATTCATATATATGTGTATATGTATAATGTATATATGTATAATATATTATCCATATATATATATATATGGTATATATATATATAATATATATATAAATATAGAGGAGAGAGAGAGAGAGAACAGATATAGATAGATATTATAATGTCTTCTCTCTTTCTCTCTCTCTCTCTCTATATATATATATTTATATTTTATTATTATATTTAAATCTGCTCTGCTATATTAGCATTGAGCACCTTTAATAAGCCAATACTTTCTCTCATTCCTCTGTTATATATATATATATATATATATAATATATATATATATATAATATATATATATTGAATTTTTGTGATATTGAATTTTTTGATAGAGGAATTATATATATAAATTGATAATTTTGAATCATATTACCACGCCAGACAACTCGGCAAACACCATTTGCGACATCCGGAGCACTGGACAGCTGTTTCGAACTCCTTTGGTCTCATCAGCAGTGCATACCACATTCCGCACTAGAAGATTGGAACCAGCGGACCACTGCGTGAGGGGAGCTCAACACATGGGCCACCAGCCCATGCCAACAAACGGTGTTTGCCGGTTGTCTGGTCGTGTAATATGATTTCATAATCAATTATAATATAATAATTCCTCTATAAAAATTCATATCAAATTCAATTATATATATAATATATATATAGTATAGATTATATATATATTATAATATATATAACAGAGAATGAAGAGAAAGTATTGGTTAATAAAGGTGCTCAATGCTAATATAGCAGAGCAAGATTTAAATATAAATATAAATATAAATATTATATATATAGAGAGAGAGAGAGAGAAAGAGAGAGAGACATTTAATATCTATCTATTCTGTATCTCTCCTCTCTCTCTCTATATAGTATATATATATTATATTATATATTATATATATACATATATATATATATATTATGGATATATATATATACAATATAGCATTACATAACATATTTATTACATATACATATATATATACACATACATAACACATATATATATACATACATATATAATACATATAAACATATATTATACCACAGCTACAAATATATATATATAATATATTATATATATATATATATATATATATATATAGGGAATAGTCATGTAACCCTATTGAACTTTAGTACTCCTATAAGTAGTTCTCCAGGCAGTTCATTAAACTGTCCTTGGGGTACCTCAACACATTTATTGCGTGGGTAATGAACGCCACTAAACCTTTGGCTAATTATTTTCAACCTTAGGCCTATCGTATCTATATCAATTTCCTCATCACTTGACTCAGCGGGTTTCCAAATAGGCTAAATAAAAAGGCCTTTTAGTTAAGTTATTTAAGTTTTTAACGTATTGTTTATGTTTTACAATTTATAATATGAACGTAAATATGCATGGATGTTATAATTGTTAAACTGTTAAGTAAACTTTATTAGCTTAACTAATAGCTTTTGTATAGGCATGGCTAGCCAATTATATACCATTTTCTCAGCTCTTCATCATTGTACGTTTTTGTTAAATAAGGTTTTTTTTTTTAGAGTATTGCTAACTTCAAATGAGGTTGTCAGTATGTTGAGAATCATTCTAAAGAAAATGTTTAAAGAAGTTTGTAAACCTTCTGCAAATACATTCAATACCCAGGGCATGAAGACCCTCAGCCACCTTTTCTAGGCACATGCATGATAAAAAGGGTTGGGCTTGCCTTAATGAAATAGGGTTGAAGTAATCTTATAGGTGCTAGGGTTTGATGTGAACAGCTGATTGATCGTTGAGGGCTTCTCCAAACCGCCTCTCTAACCCAAGTAAGAGCAAAAGGTGAAGTGTTGCATGTCATGGACACTGTTCAGCCCACCTGAGTTCACAGGTCACCACCCACGCCTACAGGTGACCTCTACTAAGTGTAGTCGGTGGCAGTCTAAAGCCCGAGCTAGGGGCTGTTAAAGTAGATGTACTTCAGTATCTGCTTATTCATTCCCTTACATAGCATAAAACTGCACTTATAAATTAGGCAGATTGAAATACTTTGGCCAGATTGGCCAGAATCGCATATAATTTTTCGGTGACTAGCATAGGCCAAGAGTTAAGAGGGTCGTTTTTTTTTAGCACGAATAGATAACAGTCTTCCATTTAATGCATTTTGCAGGAATGGTGTTTCAAAGTCCTTTATAGAACATTTCTTTTGAATATTACCAATAAGAATAACAGAAATTTAAAGAAGTCCCAAAATAATTATCCCCATAAGGCTAGTAAAATGGACTCGTCTTCTATTTGGAGTTAAGACTTCAGCCATATTTTTCAAAAGGCATTGAAAAGTTCTATCGAGGGGGTAAAAATATAATCATATATTATAGCGGATATCATGCGTAGATGCTTTCAAGATAAGATGAATTGAAAACAAATAAAAACTGCACAATTTTTAAATGAATTAAAAAAATGTATGGTATGACGATAAATAGAAATACATGTGTGTTACATTTCAACAAAATATCATATTTTTAATAACCAATATCTAAGAAGTTATTGAAAAAACAGTGAAACAGATATAATAAAATATCGAGTATCTACACCAATGATAAAAAAGGAATTGAATCCTTTTGGGGATTTAATATTTTAAAGTAAATATCTACAGATACACTGACATCATATCTACTAGATACAGTGATATAATCTACAGTTTGTAGAATTTAATAATAATGGCAGAGTTTAAAACTGGACTCAAATGCCATACAGCTTGGTTGAAATGTGACAAAGAACATAGAGAAGATAGTAGCAGTGGAGAGGCTTGGAAGAAGAGAAGAAGAAAGAGAAGACTGCGACGAGATCGGATGGAGAAGAAAGGAAAGATTAGTCCGGCCCAGTAAACGTTGGACTCGATTTTTTGATCCCCTCAACAAAGATTTTTTAACTTAAATTTTATTTTCCCTCAACAGAAGTTTAAAAATGCACCTAGAGAGAAAACCAATAGTAAAAATAATTGTAAAATATAAGGACGTACATTGGCAACAAGATGCAGGTGAACATGCTTAGACCACACTATACATATAAACAGTGGTCATCTTATAATCTACCTGTTAAAAATTGACGTTAGCTGAGTAGTAACTACTCAAACAGAAGAAGCATTAAGCAATAGTGTAGGTATAGAAAGATTTCGAGAGAGGATAGGAGAGACAGACAGACAGACAGACAGTGTTACAGATTTACTAGATATCGGACAATTCTACATGCTGGCATAGAAAAGTCCCTCTACATTAATGGGTAGACAGATTATATGCTCCCAATAAGAATGTCAACAATTCTAAGTGTATGGGATTAAAGCAGAATCTAATCCAGAGAAAGTAACCTTGTCGTATAAACAGAAAACAACACATCATTAATAACAAAAGAATTGGACAAAATATACAGGCCTATGCGGATACAATTCAGTAAGCAAAAGTGGAAACTGTAGGTATATAAATTGTATGAATAAGCTGATGAACTTGTGGGGAAGAGGAACTAATGAATCCAGATGTAAAACTGACAATTTATTGATGAAATGACCAGAAATCTGACGAGCGTCGGAAAAAGAAAAGGAGCAAGACTCGGTCCCCTATCAGAAGAAATCATATACCAACGGTGAAATATAGTTTAGATTCCCCAAGAATAATTTAAAGATCAACGAAAGGCAATAAGGCCATTTTCAATTCAGGGATATGTAGTATCTAAGCTTAATAAAACTGCTATAAAGCAGCATCGCTCACTAAAAACCAACTTGAGCTACAATCTTTGACAGGCACCGTCTATTCCAGAGACTCTGCTTCACATAACCCAACTAGATTCTCCATTCTATTCAGTTTACATAAGGTGAGTCTTGTGGATTTTCAAATTTCGAGAAAAGAGAAGAGTAACACTTGGTTTCCAATTGTCAACGAAAGAATCACATTCAGTAGACGACAAATAATAAGCCAGCACTCTGTAAATAAACTCAAGAGAATAGAAAGTGGTTGGGGATATTTACCGCTTCTCCTAACACAATCGACTTATTGACTTAGGGTTTCATTTAATCAGATCACTGTATCAAATTTTTAGTGGCAAAACATTAAAAGTAGAGATCAATTTAGCGGTCAAGAATTGTTTTTCATTCAGAATGTTCTGATTCTTTAAACCAATTTCGTCGGGGTTCTGTCGTTTGCTAATAAGTTATATTTTTCGAAATAAGTTTTGATTCTTTTATAGAGTTGAACATTATTTTATTTTAAAAAATTAGTCCATTCTCAAAAGAACAATATTAATTTGAAAAAAAATCAGATCAATTCCGGAAATTCTGTGGAAAATGATCATTTATGTAGACAGTTTATTGAATCGAAGATGATCTTGGATTGTCATTGGAGAATGATATAGTTTTGTGGTTCAAATGAAGACAGTAACGCCAAATATTCACCTTTCATTTGTTATTTAGATAAATAACTGTTTGCTCATTCCTAATAAATAGTTACTAGGAATGAGAAGCAGTTATTTATGAATAATAACTGTTTATTTATAAATGAAAACTGTTTCTCATTCCTATAATTAGTTATTTGGAATGGAGAAACAATTATTTATGAATAATAACTGTTTATTTATCAATAAATAACTGTTTCTCATTTCATAATAATAGTTTTATTAGGAAATAAGAAACAGTATTTATGAAATATAACTGTTTATTTATAAATGAATAACTGTTTCTCATTCCTATAATTAGTTACATAGGAATGAGAAGCAATTATTTTATAGATATTAACTGTTTATTAAAATGAATATGAATAAATAAATGATAATTAGTTACTAGGAATGAGAAACAGTTATTTATAAGTATTAACTGTTTCTTTATAAATAAATAACTGTTTCTCATTCTAATGATTGTTATAAGGAAATGAGAAACAGTTATTCACGACTCAGAGGTTGCGAGTTCAATATCTGTAGTCACTCGCTACACTCCCCATCTCGCCCAGGCCAGATACATACGGACGCGCTTAATTCTGGCGTAGGGAATATTCTTGTCCACAATAACTTTTCACATTTCATACAAATTTGACACATTCCTAATAACTTTGCCCATTTCTAGATATTTTCTCCATTCCTATAAATTTTTTCCACGTTCTTAATACTTTGCTCATTCCTTAATAATTGTATATATATTGATAACTCGTTGTATGAATGACGACCGAAAACAACCACAGTAATCAATTTTCCACAGAAAGTATTTTGCCTGCAACAATATCACAGTAGTCCTAGCTCAATCCGCCAAAAAGTTCACTCGTTCAACACACGTCTCTCTTCACGTTAAGAAGATCAAATACAACCCTCCGTAATGTGAGAAGGTAGGCCTTAAATAGTAAGTCACTGCCTCCCCAAGATCTTACATCCGGGCTAATTACACTCACCGCGCCCGACCCGTGCAAAATTAGCATTATTCAACAGGGTGACAGTAGTCTGACTACGAGCCACTAACTCACGACGAGGAGACTGCGAGGTTCAATATCTGTAGTCCCCACCTCGCACAAGCCAGACATATACGGACGCGCTTTAGTTCTTGAGGTTGGGTATCTTCTAGTCCACAATAATGTTCACATTTCATACAAATTTGACACTTCCATAACTTTTGCCCATTCTAATATATTTTTCTTCCATTCTTGCTAATAATTTTCACATTCTTATAACTTTTGCTAATTCCTATAATTTACTAGCAAATATTATGCACCCTCCTGTGCCAAGTATTTAAGTTTTAATATAATAAAAATTCATGTAAATTAGAAAGGCTAATGAAACTGAATAAGATTTCAGATAAAAATATTTGAACAGAGGGGGTATAATCGGAAAATAGAACAACTTTGAAACTAACGTTCCACCATTTTCCCTTACTCCTGTCTTTCAGTGGTAAATTTCCCTAATTTAAACTATTTAGTTAAAATAGGAAGAAATAATAAATTTACAGCTATTCTTCGTGTTAATGGATTTCTTTTAAGATTATCCCCGAGATTTTTGCTCATATTTATTAGATAAAACCAAACAATTAGAAATCAATAATACTAAGCATATATTTAAAATCAAATTTTTTTAAATCAATATGCAAATTAGCTTTCCATTCACACTGTAAACGCTTATTTGTTGAATTATATACAATTGCATGTTTCATATGTAGGATATTGTTAACATTCTTAATGATGTAAACAATTTTTTAATAATGAGGTTTAAATATAAATACAATCCTGTAGAAGGTGACGTAATAACTAAGGTAATTGTTAACTTGAATAGTAAAATATAGTTTCGGTTACAGACAGAAAAACACACAATCTCCATTATAATAGATGTATATTGATAACTTTTGCTATTTAATAATTTACCATTTAAGAAAATTTCCCAATCATAATAGCTTTTGTTTGGTTTGGTTTGTTTTGTTTTACGGCATATCAACCTCAGTGGGTCATTTAATGTCGATAAAGTTTTCAAATAATCAGTTTCTTAATGGATAATAGAATGTTTTTATAAATACATTTTTTCTATTTAACCCATAGATGGGACCCTAACGGTAACTACACTTCGGTCACAGTGGACCAGGGGGCAAATGGTGATGAAGGGGTGCTCCACATTCCCAAACCTCCAAAACTGGAACCTACCATCAGATAGGGTTTAAACGTCATCCCAGGACATGTAGACCGCAGCCACCGCCTTCTAGCACCCATATGATAAAAAGGGGTTGGGGCTTGCCATAAGGGCAATAGGTGTTGGGAAAATCATATAGGTGCTAGGGCTTGACGTGACCAGCCGATTGATCGACGGACCGTCTAGCCCAAGATAGGACCAAAGTGGAGTATTGCATGTCATGAACTGCTCAGCCACCTGGGCTCTATCCTTAAGCATCACGGGTCGCCACCCACGGCCACAGGTGGCCCCATTGGGGAGTCTTACCCCCTGCAGAGGAGCAGTTGTGCATCTAACACCCCAGGCGACAGGGCGGAATAGCTTTTGTACATTCCCTAATAACTTTTTTCACATTGCTAATAAATGCTGACCATCGTAATAACTTTATAAATTCCTTATATTTTTGACACTTTCCTAATAACTTTTGCACGTATCTGTTACTCATTTTTCTAATAACGTCCTGTCTGCTGGACTGTGTAATACGCCCGACTGCAACCTCTATAGAGGGAATAGACCCCCCCCAATGGGACTACTTGTTGGCCGTGGGTGGCAACCCATGATGCTTAAGGAACGGTATCCTGGTGATAACAGTGCAAGACATGCAACACTCCACTTAGCCCCTTACTAAGCTGCTGGCGGTTGGAGAGGCCTCTTCGAATCAAACCCGCTGGTCCACGCCAAGCCCTAGCACCTATATGATTGTTTTTAACTCTGTTGCCCTTTGGCAAGGTCCAAACCTTTTATCATATATGTGCTAGATGACGGTGGCTGAGGGTCTTCATGTATTGAAAGGACGTTAACTCTATCTGATGCTGAGGTTCCAATTCTGAGAATGTGCATATACCTTATCATCACCATTGCTTCCTGTCCATCTCTGACCCGGGGTCGTAGTAGCCTGTTAGAGTTCGTCATGGGTTAGATAGAAAAATGTGTTATAAAAAAATTGAGTACCCATTTAGAATGAATTTATTTCAAAAACTTTGTCGCATTAAATAACCCACTGAGGAGTTATGCCGTAAAACAAAGAATAAGAAATTAGAATAAGAAAGTATTTATCAATAGTAGGTACAGGAGTTATAAAGATAAGTAAAAGAACTTTATTTTGTTAAACTACTATTGAAGGGAGGCCATGCCTAATAGCATGAGCTAGCCCATGGACATACACCCTTTGACGCTAACAGGAAACGATACAAGACACACCAGACAACACAAACATATAGTATATACATGAGACAAAATTAGCCGTTGTGAGAATCTAATTGGGCCAATTGTTGTTTTATAAGAGGCAATAAAAATGCTTTTCAAAGATTTAAGGACAAAATAATTCCGAAACAGCTTACCTTTACTTCCTTTTTTCAATCCAAACAATACCGACTGAACAGTGGGTCAAGAATTAAGTGCATTAAAAACGAATCGAATTATGTCAAAAACAAAACAAAACAATCATTTATGATGAATTTAATCACATCTCTAAATTCTTTTGGTACATTCCTTATGATTTTAAACACTTCTTAATAACATCCTAATAACTTTTCAATTCCTATAATATTTTCATATTCCAATGAATTTGGCCTTTTACTAATAGCAGATTGCCCTAGTAAATTTGTTAGAATCTTGAAATACGGCTAATTCCTATAATCTTTTCCATTTCTTTTGGATTTGTAATGTCTGGTGAAATTTCGATATTCATACCATTCCTGAATTTAAAGACATGATTTGTTGTTAGGCCGATTTAGTACAGGCGTTTTCTTCTTACTTAACGTTTATTAGTCATTTTTCAGATGAAACATTTAGTTACAACAATCATAACTGACCTCCATATTTGACTCGCATAATGTGGCCTCTATCACATTAATTTCAAGCCAGCATCCCTTAATAGAACCTGCTGCCTTGGCTACTTCCTTATTGGTAGTTTTGGTGGCTTTAAGCACCCTCTCTCGCCAGATTGTAACTATAGTGCGGATTAATGAATTAATTAAAGTTAGTAAATATAAAAATAAAAGAACCTCCTGAACAAGTGATGAATAAATATACGAATAAAGAAAACAAATAAACAAATAAATATTGAAATCAAATAGAAAATATCGCGTAATCAAAGTTCAATTTTCAGCGCCAACATACAAGATAACGTTAAAGAAGAAGAAGAAAGAAGAAAAAAGAGAGGAAGAAAGAGGAGAAAAAAAGAAAAAGGGGCGGTAGGAAGAGGGAAAAAAAAGGAACAAAGAACGAAAAAGGAGGAAACGAGAAGGTGAAAGAAATAAGGGACGGAAAGATAAAGAAGAATAAGAAGACAAGAATGACAAAAAGAAAGAAAAGGAAAGATGTAAAACAAAGTAAGAAAAAAGAAAGAGAAAGAGAAATATAAGTAAAAGAAAAAAGGGGAAGAAGAAGAAAAAGCAAGAACGAAAGAAGGAAGAAAAGAGAAAGAAAGGAATGAAGAAGGAAGGAAGGAGAAATAGATCATAGAAAGAACGGAATAAAGGAGGAACAGACAGAAAAGAAAGAAAGAAAGAAAGAAAGAAAGAAGGTAGTAGAATAAGAAGAAAAGGAGTTACAGTAAGTAAAAACATAAAAGAAGTAGAACCAAAAAAAAAGAGAATTAAGAAAGTAGTAAAAAAAGAGAACCAGGAAAGTGAAAAGGAAGTTAGTAAAAAAAATAGAAAAAGAAGAAGGAAAGAAGAAGATAAGAAGAAATCAATTTTGATTGCACTATTTTTGCAAGTATTTGATGCATAGTCTTCTTATTTTTAATTCACTCAAAACTTTATCACTTAAATAAATTGGTTTGATTGTTTTCGTACATTCAGAGACTGAGTAGTGTGCTTCTGAATCGAGGCTTTCGGCATAAAAGGAGGAAATTTTGGTTTGTAAAAAACAAAATAGAAAAGCGAGGTTTTGAGTAAGTCACCGTTGAATGATGATTGGTTTGAATTAGTAGAAAATTGATTTGTTATGAAGTAAACAAATAAAAGATTAGTTGATTTGGTTGGTTTTCTGAACACCGAAGAATAAAGGAAAATGAGATGAAATGAGGAATGGTCGTGAAGAGGAGGTCTCGATGGATTGCCTGTTGCGAAGCTTTTAACAACAATAAGATGCCTATCATTTTTGCTTTTTTAAACATGTCTGCTATGAAGAGTTCGTATGTTATGTTCAACTGTTAAAGGATGAGAATAGAAATGGGGGTAAAAACGTGGTATAGTAAAAAAAGATGAAATAGGAATAGAAAGAAGGAAATGTAGAAAGGAGAAGAAGTAAGAGAATTAAAGAAAAAAATAAAATAATTATGAATGATAAGAAAAAGAAGAGGAAAAAGAAGAAGAACAGAAAGAAGTTAGAAAAAAATAAGAA
>CM042147.1:109378483-109383817 GCA_023376005.1 Doryteuthis pealeii | reverse complement strand
GCATGCATGCTTTAAAAATGCTACAATTATGTTTTAATTTGAACTTTATCGGTCAAGAATATATATATGTGCAATTTGAGTTATGGGAATACAAGTTATCTATGGTAGTTCGAAAATGTATGCGTAAATGAGTGATAATAATCTTGTTAATATAATATTTGTGTAGTAACATATGAAATAATAGGGCGAAGGCGTGTGAGGACTTTGTGCTATTTTGATTGATACGTAAATGTACCGCGGTTATAGGTCACTATTTGGCATAAGTTTTAGCTCTGTCCTTGTTGGCAATTATTTGCTGTGAGAGTTTATTTAGTTTATGTTTTTTAGGTGATTATGCGATTTTTATAATTCATTTTAAATTGTGTGAATGTACGAATAATTCTTTGCAATTGGGAATTAGTAGCTCAGTTTTTTTAATCACAACGAAAATATTATTTTATCGAGGCTTTTTTAATGCTAAAATCAGGGCTGTCACTTTAATTGCTTTAGCAGGCAGTTTTACACTGTTTGAGCTGCAGGAGTTGCAATGCTATTAAATCTCTTTTACATAAGCTTCAGCCACTTTAGATTAGATATTTAACCTGGGTGGGGTGCGTGCATTTTCCATTGCTGACCGGTCTCGAGCTTCTAGCCATGTATCTGCAAAGAGTATGTCGCATTTACACCTTTTTTTTTATTTTTGGTGAATAGCACTTTGAAGAGTCGAAAGTACTCGGGATATGAACTTCGGTGAACTAATCCACGAATCCCATCCAAATAATTAAAAAGTTGGCCAGAAACGAATAAGAAAGACACTTCTATTAGTAAACATTCAACTTTGCGCTGTCATGACACAGCTTCTAAGAAAATATTTAAATATTCTCTCCAAGTGAATTCAAACCTGGTCACTACCAGAATAAGGTTCAGGCCTACTAGACGATCCATTTCAGTTTTAAAAAGAACTCCATTCGTGCTATTATATTCACTTTCAGACTAATATCCGTTGGGAACAGATGAACCCCTCACTTCCCAGCTATGTGACTAAATGGTTCTACTATTGTTCTTCTACAAAATCTTCTTGGTGGCATCAAATAACCCACTGAAGGTTTGATAAAAACAAAGAAAACATAACCAAAACAAAAACTATGTAAACACAGTTAAATTTTGATTAGAAAAGTTTGCACAGAAATTAGACTGGTTACCTTACAAAGACTAAAAAAACAGTACTCTACAATTTATCCATAATTGGGAAGGAGAGAACAGAATTCATACCTTTCCCAAGAGAGTTAGCATGAATTGAAACAGAAAATAGCGTCGTCCAGAATTTGAACTCAGGTACGATTCCATTTACTAAAAGGATAACCGTTACTCAAGGTGCGCCTGAAAAATCGCCACTAGTCAATTTTAAGTTGACTAAATACTGATTTGAATTCAGAGTTTTCCTTCTCATAGACTGGTTACCTATCCCCTTTCACTAGCGTTAGCCCAAGGAATGTTTGGCGTCTGATGTGGAGCGCCACACCTATCATCAGTCCTTCACTTTACAACACAGATCCCTGTGTTACTCATACACTGTGTTAGCTAGATGTTGATTTGAATTCAGAGTTTTCCTTCTCATAGACTGGTTGTCTATCCCTTTTCACTAGTGCTAGCCAAGAAGAATGTTTTGTGTGTGAGGTAGAGTACCACATCTATCATCTGCCCTCGCTTTACTGCACATATCCTTGTAACTACTCATACACTGAGTGAGGCGGCGGGGCCGGTATCGAACCCGGAAATTTGTGGTTCCTAGTCAGATACTCTACCGACTGAGCTTACAAATAATACAAATAAATATCACATTTTTTTTAACATTCTGTATATGAGAGATTTGTATGTGGCTGTGTAGTGGAAGAAGCATCCTGTGATAGTTTTCATGGTTAGAGTTATCTCAGGAAGAGCTGATGTGCTAAAGTTACACCTGTAACCACATTACCTATTAATCCATCTGTTTATTTACTAACACCTTCACACGAGCAGTCAATTTTTAACGGAGTTTAACAGGTTTGAATTCAGAGCTTTCATTCTCCTAAACTAGCCGCCTTACCAGGCTTAAGAGCCCAGTCTGTCCTACTACTTACCTCAGCTGGGAGGAGACTAGTTAGATTGATACCTTTCCAATTTAGCGCTACATAAAATACAAACAGCTTCATCCAGGATTTGAAATCGTGTCGCAACCATTCCTTCGACGATAACTCAGGGCATATATCTCTTCAACGACCTACCTTAGTGTGACTTAAGATATTTTTCTTATTCAATGAACACAAGTGTAATCGGCTGCAATTAATCGGTACCTCGATTAATCAGTGGATTTAACCCTGAAGATCCTAATGGTGAATCCTGATGAAAAATGTAGGCTAGGTATGTAGAATGGTGTAGATATAATATAATAATAATTAAAATATGTCTTTGATATTTTATAATCTGGATTATATGGAAAAGGCACGATACAGAATTAGAAACATTTGCGGAATTTTAGCAAATGCATGGAAAGAATATAGAAACTGGATATTACAAAAGGTTACGTCAACGTCAGACACCTCTACAGCATATGTCATGAATACCAGCATGTTATTGATATTATGGTGTAACATGAATTATTGTCATGATTACTGCACTCAAGATTCCCGTGCACGTAATGTTGCATTTCCAAAGCAATATTTACTCAATAATAAAGTGATCAGTATTTTCATCTGATCACCGAAGCGTTTTCTATGCGCATCCTTTCTTGGTTCCCTGTTTCTACTCATCTTTAGCCACATCCATCCGTTCATCTATCTATCTATCTATCTATCTGGGTCTATTCAGATCTACCTATCTGGCAGTGAGAAGACCTCTCTTGATATTCGCATTGTCCTTGTCACAATGCATTGGTGCCATTGATTCAACGCTGAAATAAGCGATGGCGCGCTGTCCGAATGAAGAGAGAACGCTGACAGCTGGGCTTTTCAAATCCTGAGCCCTGGGCCGTTCGCACGTTCAAAATGGTCGCGACAGCTTCACCGTCTCTAGATCCCTCGCCGTGCCGAATGAGCCCTTAACGGATAGAAGAAATCGCCGTTGGTCGCCTCCATTCAGTGATAATATTTACTAGCTTATACAATGACAGTGCTTGTTGTTGGCACGATGACAATATTATTCACATGCCAAGATCCAAACTCTCGTGCAGTTTCAACCTAATATCTATATTATAAATCTATCTATCTATCTATCTATCTATCTATATATATATATATATATATATAGTATTGTATTTATAAGATAAAAGCTGGCTTACCGGTGAGTTTCAACCTAATATCTATATTATAAATCTATCTATCTATATATATATATATATATATATATATATATACATTGTATTTATATAGATAAAAGGTGGCTTACCGGTGAATATGGGCACGATCGTTGGAGGTGCACAAAAATCCAGGGGTTAAGTCAGCGATATAACAAATACAAAATGCTCAATACAAAGTAGAGCAAATTCATTAAAGAAATTGATACAATAGAAACCTACTCGAGTTTCACCATTAGGATCTTAAGGGTTAAATCCACTGAATTAATCGAGGTACCGATTAATTGCAGCCGATCACATGTGTGTTCATTGAATAAGATGTTATGTGTAATCGGCTGCAATTAATCGGTACCTCGATTTAATTCAGTGGATTTAACCTTAAGATCCTAATGGTGAAACTCGAGTTGGTTTCTATTGTATCCATTTCTTAATATATATATATATATATATAATATATATATATATATATACTTGAAAAAACGGTAGTAATCCAACGTACAGTTATTAGAAGAGTGCTCAATATCTGGTGATAGAGTGTTGATAAATAAATGAACAAATAAAAGTTTAGCTTAATTTATTAACATATGAACAATCTTTACGACCGAACAGTTTCATGCAGTGCATTCGTCAGGTAAACGAAATAGCTTTTGAAAATGAAGCTATTTCGTTTACCTGACGAATGCACTGGCATGAAACCGCTCGGTCGTAAATATTGTTCATATGTTAATGAATAAAGCCTAAACCTTTTATTTGTTCATTATATATATATATATATATATATATATATATATATATATATATATATGTATATATTTATAGGGTCATCCACAGACACGTGTTTCGACTTATCAAGTCTCTTCAGTGTGGCTAGACATTTTGTAAGCTATCTACAGAGGAATTGAACTCCGGTCAGTTGGGTGTCAGTCCGGCACCTTAACCATTAGGCTGTCTTCACTTACAGAATGGAAGGGGTTTTACTGTTTTAATACACACATCGCTTTGTGTATAAAGGCTGTCACAGAGTGCTCCATTCATAGAAGAGCGTTGCGTTTACGCTTGAGTTGGCGGCTGTCAGTGAGATCCCCGGAGTGCTCAACCCAGGGATGGGGAGCATATATAGGGTCATCCACAGACACATGTTTTGACTTATCAAGTCTCTTCAGTGTGGCTAGACATTTTGTAAGCTACCTACATATATATATATTATTGCTGCATATATATAATAATATATATATATATATATATATATATAAGCTACCTATATACATATATATGATAGCTGAAGTGACCGGACTCAATGGATTTTAGGAACACTAGGTAATGAGAAGAAAGGCAGAAGTGATAAGTAAGAGAGGGGATTATTGGAAATGATTTAGCAAATGCTTTAAGGACTCAGAATATTCGCTCATTACAAAACAATTATTTGTGATTTATTAAATTTGCTTTCTTAAACCCTACAAGAGTAAATGTTAATTTATTAATTATTAATAATATGAGAATATGGCTAAGTGTAATAAGTTTTATTAGAGATTATCTTGATGTAAGAATATTTATACTCATTATTTATTATAATATAATTATATGCTTGGATATTATTTAAGGTTTTACAACCTATATGCATCTTCTATCTCTTAAATTATACTGATAAATTATATAATATAATAAATATAATAATATGACACCAGTGAATACCATCAGATATATATATATATATATATATATTATATAATTCTGATGGTATTTCTCTGTCTCTGTCTCTCTCTCTCTCTATATATATATATATATAATATATTTGGTGGGGGGAGATTATGTGCATAATTAAAGTCATACCTAATTTGTTAATTAATTAATTATAATTAAATGAATAGGCGTGCATATCGGTTTAAATGTAAAGCGTAAACAAATCGAGAAAATTTCATTTAATTATAATTAATTAATTAACAAATTAGGTATGACTTTAATTAAGCACATACTCTCCCAAAAAATTGTCGGCCTTCGCCATTTCAAGCACATTGTTTGACCAC
>CM042147.1:109335983-109375983 GCA_023376005.1 Doryteuthis pealeii | reverse complement strand
ATTGACATCACATTCTCAATGATTTTATTTTTATCTAAACCTCAATTATTAATAAAATTGTCTTACATTATCAATACTGTTAACTATATCTACATATTAATAACATGCAATTGTATTTATATATACAACAAAATAGTGGTTTACAGTGTGAACGGGAAGGCTAATTTGCATATTAATATTAAAAAATCGAATTTAATAAATATGTGCTTAGTATTATTGATTTCTAACTGTTTGGTTTATTTTAATGAATATAAGCAAAAATCTCTTCAATGAATCTTAAATGAAATCCATTAACAAGATAAAATAACTGTAATTTTATTCTTTACTTCCTCTTATAACTAAATACTTAAATTAGAAAAAATAACTGTAATTTTATTCTTTACTTCCTCTTATAACTAAATACTTAAATTAGAAAAAATAACAAATGAAAGACGAGAGTGATGGAAGAGTAAGTTTCAGTTGTTCCATTTTTATTATACTCCCTCTGTTTCAAATCTTTTTATCTGTATTCTTATTTAGTTTCATTAGCCTTTCTAATTTAATACAATATTTTATTACATTAAAAACTTAAATACTTGCACCCGGAGGTGCATATATTTGCTAGTATATATAATAATTACGCAATTCTATTTTTAATATCAGACGCATTGCAATTTTAGTATTATGAAATACTATTATCTTTTAGTATATAGAAAATGAACTTTTCACAGAAAATTATATAGTGGTTAGAATGTCCGCCTGTCAGCCTGACAGGTAGGGTTCGAATCACGCACAAAGCACTGCCCTGTCTATAGCTCTGCTGATGAGGCCTAATGGGCTGAAATGTACATACAGAGATTAATTTTTCTCGATTTGTTTACGCTTTACATTTAAACCGATATGCACGCCTAATTCATTTAGTTATATTAATTAATTAACAAAATTAGGTATGACTTTAATTAAGCACATAATCTGTCCCACAAATTGTCGGCCTTCGCCATTTTCAAACACACTGTTTGACTACTTCATATATATATATATATGTGTGTATATATATATATATTAGTGTTATTAAATACTATTATCTTTTAGTATATAGATAATTAACTTTTACAGAAAATTATATATATATATATATATATAATATATAATATATATATATATATATATATATATATATATAATATATTGAATTGATTTTTGATAGAGGAATTATATATATAATTGATCATTTTGAATCATATTACCACGACCAGACAACTCGGCAAACACCATTTGCGACATCCGGAGCACTGGACAGCTGTTTCTACCTCCTTTGGTCTCATCAGCAAAGTGTGTTAAGTCCCCGCTCTTCACGCTGTGGTCCACTGGTTCAATCTCTAGTGGCGGAGATTGTGGTATGCACTGCTGATGAGACCAAAGGAGGTCGAAACAGCTGTCCAGTGCTCCGGATGTCGCAAATGGTGTTTGCCGAGTTGTCTGGTCGTGGTAATATGATGCAAAATTATCAATTATATATATATATAATTTAACACTAACAATTTTTAGCAGAAAAACATTTGCAGTGCTCTATGCACGAAAATACAGAGCAAAAATCACAATGTTTTCAAGTATAGAATAGGATAATAAAAGCAGAATAAACACATGACTCAGATCTTCACATTATTAATCCTAATAAAAGAAGGTAATGCTGGGTTTACTGCTGACTGTCTTCCGGGATATAAAAGTTCCCATTGCCATTCCTTGAAAAGAGTGCAACTGTGAACAGCGTCTTCTTTTGCACTCGCTTTAAGTAAACTTCACCTTTTTTGTTGAAAGACCCTCATTCATATATATATATATATATATATATATATATATATATTTATTTATTTATTTTGCAGAGTTTTCACAGATCAATGTTCTTTATAAACAGCGACCCAGGTTTCATGCCAAGGGGCAATCATCAGGTTGTTGAGCAAGATCCCATGGTGTTTGTTGAAGATCTTTACTCAATGTCCTTGAGTAAAGATCTTCAACAAACACCATGGGATCTTGCTCAACAACCTGATGATTGCCCCTTGGCATGAAACCTGGGTCGCTGTTTATAATGAACATTGATCTGTGAAAACTCTGCAAAATAAATAAATATTAGCTCTCACAATTTGTGATTGAGCACTGTATTTTCTTTGTTTCATCACAAAAAAATTTGTTTTCATATATACACACACACATATATATATATATATATATATATATATATAGGGTCATCCACATACACGTGTTTCGACTTATCAAGTCCATTCTGTGTGGCTAGACATTTTGTAAGCTACCTACAGCCGGAATTGAACTCCGGTCGGTTGGGTGTCAGTCCGGCACCTTAATCAATAGGCTGTCTTCACTTACAGAATGGGAAGGGGATTTTAACTGTTTTAATACACACATCGCTTTGTGTGTAAAGGCCGTCATAGAGTGCTCCATTCCTTATATAGAAGAGCGTTGCGTTTACGCTTGAGTTGGCGGCCGTCAGTGAGATCCCCTCCCAGAGTGCTCAACCCTAGGGGATGGGGAGCATATATATATATTATATATATATATATATATATATATATATATATATATATAGTATTGGCATTTCAGTCTCGGAAGACTATAATCAAGTTTTTATGTGTGCCCCTGAAATTACAGCGCCCCCTGTGTTTGTGAAGTCCGATGTTTGAAAAATATTCTCGATATATATATATATATATATATATATATATATATATATATATATATATATCATGCATAGGTCATAGTTAAAATAAACGTTTATTATGAAGAAAAATTATTATGTTTTCTTAATTTAAAAGAATAGTTTTTAAAAGTGTTGATAAACTATAAAAATAATCGATGTAAAACTAATTGTTAACGTTGCATATTATACATCTGTTAACAACTACATAGAATTTAAATATGAACGTACAAGGAACGCTATTTCTTAATCCATATGCATAAAATAACCCTCAATGGGTTGAAATCAATCAATTAATCAATCAATCTAGAATTTCATTTTGGTCATCCAGGAATACCATTTTGTTTTTCAGATATGATCCGTTACGATTGTGGCTTGGACCGGTCATGTTTTTAAAGGCTGACAAAAAGACCAAGAGTTATCTACAGTGGTATTTCTGCAACCTTTTGGTGAATAGCATTGTTGCATTGGGACAAAATCGAGCTATAGTAGTAGTCGTTAGTAGTAGTAGCCGCCGTTAGTTCAGAGTAACAACATACAAAAGTCGTATAGTCAAAAAGGGGTTGTTTATTTCTTTCTATGCTCGTGGGTTCTTTTTCAGGGAGAAGGAGAGAGAGAGAAAGAGAGTATGGTCAAGTGATTCAATCGTAAATCATGTAGACCATAATAATTACGCTACAGCATCCTTTAATTTCTCTATGTGGCTTTCTTTTAATCGATGAACCTGTGCCTCTTAAATGTTTAAGCCATATCAGTATCGATTTTCTATCTGGATCAGCATCATCCCGACGTAACATGAAATGAGCTCAATAAACTCTCTGTGTGGCAATTATATATTCATAAGTCTCAAACAGTTTTTCAACCGCAAACGCACGATGTGCACTAAACCAAACTATGATCGTAACTGATTGTATCTGAATAAAAGTGTTAAGACTTTAGCTGACTGGAGCTACCATTAATACTTGATTAAGTTCCCTTGCATCACAGAGGTAACACTTTAAAATGTGGGAAATACGTCTATCACACTCTGTATTTTATTCATTTATCAGTTCTTAATCAATTCGGTTATTCTGATATTCTCATAATCTAGTATTTCAAATGATATGATTATTATATAATGATTAAATATTATATAATTATTATATATTATAATAATTATGATAATAATCAATTTTAGTTTTGAATAACGGGAAGAGAGCTCCTTTGGTTTGAATTCACTTTTCCTTCCCTTAGACCGGTTGCCTATCCAAGTTTAAAGAGCCCAGTCTTCTCTACTATTTACCCATAGCTGAAGGGAGAATAGTTGGATTTATATCTTTCTCAGGGATATTAGTACTCTACGAAATTCAAACAGTTGCATTCAGGATTTGAAATCGTCTCACTGAGTCTATTTCCTTCGGTGGTAACCATTACACAACGAGTGCCTCCAACATTATTTAATTATATCATTTTGTTTTTATTTCATTGTTAATCTCACGTTTGTATAGTCTGTTGTTATTTTATCATTTAATTTATTTTTAAATTTTTTATTCTGATTTTACTTTATCCTGGTGACTCAAATATAATTCCGTTATTACAATATATGATTCTATAATTCTGCCATTCTTTTATCTTCGTCTTCTAATGTTCCTTTATTTCGTTATTCCGATTATTATTGTGTATTATTGATCTGCTTTTATTTCATTCTGTTATTCCTGTTCTTTTTTTCTATTGTTATTCCCCAGCTGTTTTAATCCCCCACAACGCAGACGTCTGGAAATAGCAATGTGGATTTGTTTTTCCACCCCTCAGTCTCTCACCCCACCATCACCTTATCGGAAAGCTTGTCACCTGACAACTGTTTCATATGAATTATTTTCTATTCAACAAGAGTGACCCAGTACAGATCAATTGAAATGCTTTGTTATATTATCTCTTGTTTTTGATGTGTCAATTCATATTAGAAGCTCTCTCTCTTTTTTTTCTTTTTTTTTAGGAGGGGTGCTTTATTCGTAGACATTTTCTTCTCTACGAAGACATCAACTTTAAGAATCCAATGTTTAGTTGTTTTGTTTTTTGTATGATCTTTTTTTTAAATGGCGCACCCAATAAATCAAGCGGAATGACGTTGTCATTTTTCCAAAAGAAAACGGAGACACAACTAATATATAAGCAAATATGTTTGACAGCACTCGTTTCTGTCACCTTTTATCAAAAGTTCATACAATAGTAAAAAAAAAAAAAAAAAGAAAAAAAAAAAGAAAAAAGCAACGTCTCAGACGTTCAGACAAATGTAAGATAATTAATTCCTGACCACTGACAATTCTTTTTTTTATTTTTTATTGTTGCTTTTCAATGAATATCTCTCATTAAGTCATTTCCTATATATTTTTGATATAATAGGATACACATCATTCCTTATATGGTGCTAGATGAATCCTGATACATTGAAATTGTTAATATTTTTCAATAAGATCAATTTTCATAAAACAATATCGTTAAAGACAATTTCCAATACATTTTTATAGTAAAAATAATTTTCACTTCATTTTTATCAGAACAATCGCAGGCTATGCATTTTTATAGTGAAATCGTTTCCAATGCATTTTTATAGTAAAAATCCTTTCCAATGCATTTTTATAGTAAAATCGTTTCCAATGCATTTTTATAGTAAAAATCATTTTTAATGCATTCGTATAGTAAAAATCAATTCCAGTGGATTTTTTCTTGAAAAATTGTTTCCAATATGCATTTTATAGTAAAATATTCCAATGCATTTGTATTATAAAAATCAATTCCAGTGGATTCTTATTGAAAACATTATTTCCAATGCATTTTTATATGTATTTACCCAACTCATCCGACACAAGCAGGATGCGACCCAAAGTCACCTCATTTCAAAAGTTCACATAATACCAACAAAACATCGTTTTCGACATTCAGACAAATGTAATATAATTAATTCCTGATCACGACAATACATTTTGTTTTTGTTGCTTTTCAATAAACATCTCTCATTAAGTCATTTCCAATGTACTTTTGATCTAATAGGATCCACTACATTCCTTATATCGTGCGAGATGAATCGTAATACATTGAAATTGTTAATATTTTTCAAAAAGATCAATTTTCATAAAACAATATCGTTAATGACAATTTCCAATGCATTTTTATAGTAAAAATAATTTCCAGTTAATTTTATGAGAATAATTGTAGGCAATTCATTTTTATAGGGAAATCATTTCCAGTGTATCTTTTATTGTAAAAAATCATTTTCAATGCATTTGTATTGTAAAAATCAATTCTAGTGGATTTTTATTGAAAACATTATTTGCAATGCATTTTTATATGTATTTACCCAATCATCCGACACAACCAGGATGCGACTCAATGTCACCTCGTTTAAAACGTTCACATAATAGCAACAAAACATGACGTTCAGACAAATGTAATATAATTAATTCCTGACCACTGACAATCCATTTTTTGTCTTTTATTTTTTTTTGTGCTTTTCAATGAATATCTCTCATTAAGGCATTTCCAATATATTGTTAATTTCATAGGATACACTACATTCCTTATATCGTGCTAGATAAATCGTGATACACTGAAATTGTTAATATTTTACAATATGCCATAAAATTGGTGTAAGTTCAATTTTTATAAGACAACAATGTTAAAAATCATTTCCAGGACATTTTTATAGTAAAAATAATTATCAATTCATTCTTATAAGAACAATCGTAGGTAATGCATGTTTTAGTATAGAATAGTTTCCAATGCATTTTTATTGAAAAATCGTTTCCAATGCATTTTCATAGTAGAAATCATTTTTAATGCATTTTTATAGTAACAATCAATTCTAGTGGATTTTTATTGAAAAAAATCGTTTCCAATGTATTTTTAAATGTATTGACCAAACTCACCAATCATAAATAGGATGCGACACAATGTCAACTCTTATCAAAAGTTCACAGAATAGTAAACAAAACATCGATTTAGACGTTCAGATAATTAATTCATGAAAAACTGACAATCATTTTCTTTTTTCTTTCCAATGAATATCTCTCATTAAGTCATTTCCAATATATTTTAATAGGATACGATACACTATATACCTTACATTTGCTAGAGGAATTGTGATACATTGAAATTGTACATATTTCACAGTATGCTATGAAGTTGGCATAAGATCAATTTTCATATAATGTATCATAAGCTGTCCACCACGAGAAAGATGTGACACAAGGCCAGTTTTAAGCGGAGTAAAAAGTTAGTTTTAATTCAGAGTTTTCCTTCTCCTAAAATAATTGTTTTATCAACCTAGCCATTCTATTTTCCAGTAGTTGGTAGGGAAAGAATAAATGGATTTGTGCCTTTCCCAATGAACTAGCGCGGGGTGAAATGCAAACATCATTGTTAATAACCGGTTCCAATGGAATTTTATAGTAAAAATCGTTTCCAGTTCACTTTATAAGAAAATTCATAGGCAATTCATTTTTATAGTAAAAATCGTTTCCAATGCATCTTTATAATAAAAATCATTTCCAATGCATTTTTATAATAAAATCTTTCTAATGAATTTTTATAGTAAAAGTCTTTTCCAATGCATTTTATAGTAAAAATCATTTCCAATGCATTTGTATTGTAAAAATCGTTTCCAATGCATTTTTATAGTAAGAATTGTTACCAATGTATATTTATTTTAAAAATCGTTTCCAATGTATTTTTATTGTAAAAATCGTTCCAATAGATTTTTATAGTAAACATGTTTTCCAATGCATTTGTATAGTAAAAAAATCGTTTCCAATGTATTTCTATAGTAAAAAAAAAACGTCCCCAATGCATTTAATAATAAAAGTTGTTTCCAATGCATTTTATAGTGAATATGTTATCAATACATTTTCCAATAAAAATGTTTTACAGAAAAATTTTATCGGAACAGAGATGCATGTTTTAGTTTTAAAAAGATTTTTATGAATGGGCTGGATCGAAAATGCAGCCAATGACAAGAAAACACAGTGACACTCATGCAAAGAAAAATTCCGGGCGCAGCGGTCAGTAAAGAAAGTCATGTTTGGTGGGTTATGAAGAGAAGTAACCCTATTGATTTCAAACAGTGTTTCTTATCGCGAACATTTACGCAAAATATACCATATTTATTGAATGGCCCTTGTATATCTTGTTTTTGTTTTGTTTTGTTTTGTTTTACGGCATATCAACCTCAGTGGGTCATTAAATGCCGATAAAGTTTTGAAATAAATTAATTTCTTGATGGATAATACAATTTTTTATAAATACATTTTTCTATTTAACCCATAGGGACCCTAACAGGTACTACCACTCTGGGTCAGAGTGGACCAGGGAGCAATGGTGATGAAGGGGTGCTCCACATTCCCCAAACCTCCAAAACTGGAACCTCACCATCAGATAGAGTTTAACGTCATTCCCAGGACATGTAGATCCGCAGCCACCGCCTTCTAGCATCCATATGATAAAAAGGGATTGGGGCTTGCCATAAGGGCAATAGGGTTGGGAAAATCATATAGGTGCTAGGGCTTGACATGACCAGCCGATTGATCGGTGGGGGCCTCTCCGACCGCCCGTCTAGCCCAAGATAGGGCCAAAGTAGAGTATTGCATGTCATAAACTGCTCATCCACCTGGGCTCTATCCTTAAGCATCACGGGTCGCCACCCACAGCCAACAGGTGGCCCCATTGGTGGAGTCTTACCCCTCTGCAGAGGTGCAGTTGGTGCATTCTAACGCCCCAGCCGACAGGGCGACCTTGTACATTTCTTTTATGAGTCAATAAAAATATTCGTGCGTGCAAATTATTATGACATCGATATTTTGTCCATCAAGACACGTGTGACATTTTAAGCGAACGGTAACGAATTGATAAGTTATACAAAAGGCCGGCTGTTGAAAGAAAGACGAGTTGATAAAGTTAAAACATCTCATCAGGTAGGTTAGGTTCTCAATATATTCTTCATCTAGCAACCCGCATATAAAGACAGTCGATGGTGGCAGGGATACGAGGAGACAAGCATTTGCGTGTACGGAAAGCGGAGTAATATTTCATGCGATTATCAAAGGTATTACCACGTAGTAGAATGCAAACAGCATTGTTAAAAATCATTTCCAATGCATATTTATAGAAAGAAAAATATTTCCAATGCATATTTATAGAAAGAAAATCATTTCCTATGCATATTCATAGTGAATAATCGTTTCCAATTCACTTTTATAGTAAATATCGTCTTCGATGCATTTTATAATAAAATCGTTGGAAATGCATTTTATAGTAAAATATCATTCTAAATGGATTTTTTATTGTAAAAATCGTTCCCAATGAATTTTTAAGTAAAAATCGTTTACATTGCATTTTTTTAAAGAAAATTAATTTCTAATGCATTTTTTATAGTAAAAGTCGTCCGCTTCATTTTTATAGTAAAATATCGTATTCAATGAATTTTTATTGTAGAAAACGTTTCCAAAGTGTTTTTTTAATAGTAAAAGTCATTCCCAGTTCATTTTCATAGTAAAAATTGTTTCTATTGCATTTTTATAGCAGAAATGATTTCAAAGATACAGGAAGGGATGGTTACAACTAGAACGATGAAGCTACCTTATGTCCGTTATCCATTTTTACATACTTCCACCGGAGAGAATAAATCAATCGAAGTCCTAACACTTGAGCTGAGTTGTGTCTTTGTATTTCTCTTTCATCATCAGACGATTTGTCATCACCAATTTAGCATTTGTCAGCGACTACGCTACACACACTCCAAACCGACTATGAAGCTAACGGTTAAAAAGAAAAAAAGAGTTCTATACATATGTACTTTTATTGAATTTTAAGCCAAACTATTAACTTCGTTTCTATAGTTCATTTGGGTTATTATGAAGCCATTTTTCATTTGTATTGCAGATTACTTAATTCTTTTGAAGATCTTTTAAATTCAATTATTCATTTTATACAAAAGAAGCTTCCATATATACTGATTGCATATCATTTGCAATTAACAAAAACAATTAAGAATTAATTTAATTATCTATATTTCTCGATTACTATTTCAATCTCTTCGAATGAATATAAAATCTATATTACAATAGAGGTGTATGTTTGTGTGTTTGTGTGTTGGTGTGTGTGTTGTGTGTGTGTGTGTTTGTGTTTGTTTGAGTGAGTGAATGTGTATGTGTGTGTGTGTGCTTGTGTGCTTGTGTTTGTGTGAGTGTGTGTGTGTGTGTGTAGTGATGAGAGAGAGAGAGAGAGAGAGAGAGAGAGAGAGAGAGAGAGAGAGAGTGGTTTTATTGTTTGCTTTACGGCATATTGACCCTTTTCGGGTCATTTACTTCAATTTCTTATAGTGCCTTTGTTGCTTAAATGGTCACCTGTTAAGCCATAATTTCTAATGCATTTTGATAATAAATGTAGTCCGTTTCATTTTTATAGTAAATATTGTTTCCAATGGATTTCTATAGTAAAAACGTTTTATAGTAAAAGTTCTCTATGTTTGTGTGTGTTTGTGCGTGTGTGTTTGTGCGTGTGTGTTTGTGTGAGTGTTTATTGTGTGTGTGTGTGTGTGTGTGTGTTGTGCTAGAAGATCATTACTAGACAGAAAGTAAAAAAACCAAATTATTTGCATAGATAATGACCGGTAGGAAGCGCGTGGTGTAATGGTTAAAGTCATGGGAAATGGACTCGTCACTCTGAGTTCAAATCCTGGATGTGGTAATTGCATTTCACTTAGCGCTAATACCCTATCAAAATAGTAGGGCAGACTGGGCTCTTTAACCTTGGTTAGGCAACCGGTCTAGGAGAAGGAAAACTCTGAATTCAAACCTGTTGAACTCTGCTTAAGAAATTGACCTTGTGTCGCATTCTGCTCGTGCGGAGGGTTGGTAAATATATACGGTATTCAATAGAGAACATGCGATATTGACTTGAGTGTGTATTTAAGGTCACTGAAGACTATCAGATTGTAAAATATGTTATATCTAATAAAACAGCGTGAGACAGATGTAAGGTTTAAAAAGGGGAAGTTACTAGCCTTATGTTACGTAATTAGAACGTCATTATCATCCCTTAAAAGAAAAAAGGCTTCACCCTAAAAAGTGCAAACAGCCGACGATATCCCACGGACTATTACAAATGAGGACTACGCAGGGGATTTAGCACTTCTCGCAAATACACCTGCAGAAGAAGAATCACTGCTGCTTAGCCGTTTTGAGAAGAGGACAAGAGTCATTGGTCTCTATGTGAACACAAGGACAATGTCCGTGTGAAAACGTCGGTGGCAGAACGTACATGAACTCTGTATTGGGGTGGGATAGCTCAGATCCTTTCTTGTGTGCCCTGCTCTTGGCCTCATTGGCAAACGATTAAAGAGCCCAGTGCCCTTACGGATGACGGTTCTCCCTGACTATATCTGTCGACTCCGAGGGATCTTGGAGATTATTCCTCTGACTTTTAGAGGGTACTTAAACTCGTTTTCATAGCGGTATTTTGCTTGTATTAAAAAGTATTTACTTTAATATTTTTAAATTGAATAAATATTTTTTTAATCTTTTAAAAACTCATTTCGACTGGTTGTTTAGTATTTAATGGTATATCACCCCTTGTGGGTTATTTAATGCCATATATATATATAATATATATATATATATATATATATATATACTTCGGCAGCATTTTTTCTTTTAGACATGTTCTGTTAAACGCCACAGACAATTCAAGTCTGAGGAGTTTTTTTATCCTCCAATGCTTATAAAAAATCCCACTCTAACCATTCCCCCCCCTTCCTCAAATCTGTATCCCCCTCAAAAACCCATTAATCCATTGTTTCGTACTAACTACCACCACACTCTTAAGCTACTACTCGTTCTTCTATAAAAACGAGGCACTTGAAAAACTTAATCGTTTCCCCACCTGATGATGGCTGATAAACCAGCCGAAAGCGCTAAAAAAACAAGGATTTGGTGGACATTACAACTTCTCCAACCAACACGAAAAAGATCGCTAGGAAAATTGAAAGGACCATAAAAAAACTCCTCAGACTTGAATTGTCTGTGGCGTTTAACAGAATATATATATATATATATATATATATATATATATATATATATATATATGTATATAAAGTTAACCCTTTGTTAGTATTGGAGATATGAGAATAAAGTGCTCGATTACTTCTGTAAGAGTTGTATTTATTTAGTGTACAATGCATTTAAAGAGCGTTAGTGAACAGCATTTTACTGCGGCTGCCCGTCTTCAGGCTGTGGCATTAATCGCATTTTAGATGTATATCACCCCTTGTGGGTTTTTTAATGCCATATATATATATATATATATATATATATATATTATATATAAGAGAGAGAGAGAGAGAGAGAGAGAGAGAGAGAGAGGGAGGGATGAGATTAACGTGACGTGTATCAATAAATTTTTATATTAGATTTTCATTAACCGTGTGTATTAATTAGAGGAAATAGTTTTGTTGATTGGTTATTTGTTTAATGCCATTTCAAATCTTGTGGCCTATCTAATGCCAAATCTTTTTTTAATATGATTTGTAAGCAAATATTTTTAGGCAAATATTTTTAGGTAAATATTTTTGTTTGTTTTAGTTTTTATAAGCTTGTAAAAATGATTTTCATTAACTTCATGTGTATCAATAAATTATAAGAAACCACATTAAATGTATTAATAAACTGGTGGTTGACCCTCAGCACCTCCTTCTAGCACTAATATGATAAAAATAATTGGGCGTTTGTCATAAAATACATTTTTTAAGAATACGGTTAGATCAATTATTGAGGTGCTAGGGTTTGAAATAACGAACCGATTTATATCATGGGGTCTTTTCCGACGGTCATTCTAGCCCAGTAAAACAGTAGGCGGAGGGCCATTGAAAAGCAAGAAAAAGTTGAACAAGCAAAAAGCACTCAAAGAAGAGACCCGAGTATACGACACTATCATGATTCGAGCTCTCTACTTTTTTCTTTGATAACTACCTATCGACCAATGGTCTCTTCGGCCTTCTTCGAGTATTTGTATTTACCCAGTCTATTTGCAACGGGAAGGATATGAAACAAAGTAATTTTAATCAGATTAAAGCTGGTTTAAATTCAGGGTTTTCTTTCTCCAAGACTAGTTTCCTAATCAAGTCTAAATAGCCCAGTCTACCCTACTATTTACATATAGCTTGGAGAACAGACGGATCCATGTCTTTTCTAAGGGTATTAACCCGAAGTGAAACGCAATGAAACTCGACCAGGTTTTTAACTCTGGTCGCCGATCCTATTTCCTACAGCGATAACCGCACCTTATTCGGGTATATATAGCACCAGGAATTTTACAGTGGCAGGAATTGGAGATGAAAATCAGCAGATGTCACAAGCACACAAAAAAGACCGAAGAGAGAATCGCCTAAAACACTGAGCATATATTTATTCTACAAAAATGCATTAGAAAGGATTTTTACTATAAACATACATTAGAAATGTAATAATTATCTGTTAGCACCAGATACAAGGATACAAGTGCTGAATAAATTATATCTCAAGCACACTATTTCTCGGTGTATCTTTTACAACCTCAACAATACAACAAGTATCATACCGTTCACTCACGGACAACAGATTAAGTTGGTATATAACACGAGATCCTATGTTGTACCGCCCTGTCGGCTGGAGCTATAGAATACCGACTGCACCTCTACATAGGGGCATGTTGCCCCCCCCAATGAGATCACCTGTTGTCCGTGGTGGTGACCGATGATGCTGGTGGCTGAGCGTATATGACATGCAACACTCAACCTTGGTCCCTACTCACGCTGGGCGGGCGGTTGGAGAGGCTAACAATCATTGATTCACTCAGCTTCGGATTAGTTGTGCCAAACTAAACTGAGCTTAAAAGCTGCTGTAAGTGGCGTATGCGCAGCAAATTTTTGCCAACTCATTAACTTTAATTTACGATATATATTTATACGTAGGTTCATCAATAGGCCCCCAGATAAATGATTAAAATGCGTTTATTTTACAAAACAATTCTTTGTTTTCCATTATAATTCTTTCTTAGTCAATCACATTAATTCAGTGTTGAATATCAATGAAATAGATCGTACATCATTCAAGAAAAAATTCAGTAAAGAATTCAGATTAGAATTCACCTAATAACACAAGGATATCCCATGAGCATACTGATACATTCTTGCAAACACACACACACACACACACACACACACACATACATACATATACCATACATACACACACATACACACATACACATTCACATACATACATCCAACAAGTAGAAGAAAATATGAAGATGATGTAATACCAATTGAACTTGGAGCCTGGGTGACCTGAAGATCAGAGGAAGAATTGAGATCAACCCTGACCACAGAACTGTTGAAAATCAGCTTGAATCCTTAAAAGAGTACACGTCGTTCTATCATGGTGTAATAGTTAGCAATCTAGTTTCGCAGATGCATTACTACTGAATAGAGGGTTCGATCTTCGCTGGATCCCATACTTACGACCTTAAGTCAAATCCTACTTGAGGCAAAATGATTGGGTAAATACCTACTTAGAAAAGTCCAGGGAATCTGAGATTTTCTGTTACTCAGACTTCCGAAAAATGGTCAGAACAAGTGTGAAAAACTCACATATAATAATAATAATAATATAATAATAATAATAATAATGAATAATTCGCCGGCACGTTGAGATACAGACCGATCCCTAATCCCGTCCAGGAAACCAGACCTGGTATTTATTAACAAGAAGAAGAGAACCTGTCATCTCGTGGATTTTGCTGTCCCGGTTGACCACAGAGTGAAAGTGAAAGAAAGCGAAAAGATAAAACAAATACTTGGACCTTGCCAGAGAACTTAGACAAACTGTGGAACATGAAAGTAAAGGCCGTGCCATTTGTAATTGGTACCCTTAGAACGATCCCAAATGGTCTGGAAAAGAATTTGGGTTAATTGGAAATCAGAGAAAGAATCGAGACCATTCAAATACAGCATTGTTAAAGCTAGAATACTCAGTCCGGGACAACTGTGGAGACTTGCTGTCACCCAGCCTCCCATGAACCGTTGGCTAGGTCAGATGTGAAAGCACTCGATAATACTGTGATGCGAACAATGAAATAGGAGAAAAAGGAAACAACGGAAAGAATAAAACTCCAAAACAAGGAAATATAAGATCATCTGAGGAAAAAGAAAATTACATGTACTTGGGATATTGGAAGTGGACACCATCAACAAACAGAGATGAAAGAAAGTAAGAATGAGTACCTCAGAAGAACAAGAAAACTAAAGTTATTTTGTTATAGCAATGATGCCACAAATTTACAAAGTCACAGGATAAACCACCTTATGTATGTGAATGACATGAAGATATTTACCAAAATGAAAAAGAACTAGAAACCCTTGTACTATAAGAATATAGAACTAACTATAAGACTATACAGCTCTGATATGGGAATGGAATTTTGGATAGAATAATGTGCCAGGTTGATAATGAGAATGGGAGAAGAAGAGAAATAACAGAAGGGATAGTACTACCAAAATCAGGAAGCATGAAACACTTGGATTGGAAATCAGAGAAAGAATCGAGACCATTCAAACTACAGCATTGTTAAGGTTAGAATACTCAGTCCGGGACAACTGTGGAACTTGACGCAGCCTTCCATGAACCGTTGGCTAGGGCAGATGTGAATCATAATACTGTGATGCGAACAACAATGGAAAGAATAAAACTCCAAAACAGGAAAATATAAGAACATCTGGAAAAAGAAAATTACAAGTACTTGGAATATGGAAGCGGACACCATCAAAGAAACTGAGATTAAAGAAAGAGTAAGAAAATAATACCACAGAAAAACAAGAAAACTTATCGAAACAAACGCAACAGCAGAATCAAATTTTAAAATTTGGGTAGTTCCCTTTTCAAGATATTCTAAAAATGGACAGGATCACTATGTTACATAATTCATGGATAGTCAATGAAGTATGTACGTACCTTAAGTAAGTAATATTTTTTAATAAGATTCGTTAGATTTAAAATCGGGGGATATTAAATGGGGACTTTCCATAACTGTTAGGGTTCTGATTGGCATGTGGATGAGCCCGATTTGATCCCTCCGATAGTGCGCGATTACAGGAGTGAGGTAGTTTTAGTTTCAGATGTGACCAGAGGTTCGGGAGAGCGGACGCTATTGGTGGCTCTCGAGATGTCGCTATAGATCCGCTGTGGAATATGGGTTGGGGTAGTATTAAATAAAATACTTAAGAAAAACAACCAAGTCTTGTTGAGTTATAAACAAGAATGACCAGCCCAACAAGAAAGAAGAAAAAAACAATAAGAAATAAAAAATAAACCCTCAGGATCAGCTCGAGAAGTCAGCCCTGAGAAGAATATGGCGGCCGACGAGATAGAAGCATTAGAAGCAACGAGTAACAAGTAAGAACCCTCATCCCATCTCTACTGTCTGTCTGTCTGTGTCTCTGTCTCTGTCTCTCTCTCTCTCTCTCTCTCTCTCTCCCATTATACTGCGGGATGTCGGTATAAAACACTAGAGATGACGGCAAACTAAGCACAAAATATATATCTTATTAATACGTAATTCCTAGGAAATTCATTGTTAATCATATGTCATTATAATGATGCTGAACTTATTCACGACAATTCATTGGCGAGAAAATGTGTATCTAATTGTATAACACAGTGACATGTCTCATACGGTGTTATTTACTTAGCATAGATTATTCTGATTTAAGGTCAAGATAGTGTAGAAGTCTGTGTGGTGGAAAGTGACTTGATTAGCAATGGTCTGTAAGATGCAAATGCTACCTACTGAACTAGAAAGTCGTGCCCATGGCTGATTGCACTTATATATGAATTCTAGCTTCTTTAGGTCGCCTTTTTTTTTCGTGCAACATGGAAACATCTATTAGAAGCTTTTTAGCCGCAGACACACGAAAATAATTATCGCTTGCCAGAAACCAAAGAAAAAGTTGTTATTTTTTTTAATAGTGTTCTGTAGTAGTTCACTTATAGAAATACTTAAATAATTTTCTTAGAAGCTGTGTCATGTCAGTGCAAAGTTGAATGTTTACTATAACTTAGGAAGTGTCTTTCTTATTCGTTTGACTGACAACTCGCAAATACCAAGAAGAAGAAAAAAGAACATTAAAACGTCGCAAGCTAGAGCTACTATGTTTTCTGTCCATGCTAATGGGACCCCGAGCACGTTGTAATTATATTAGTTCTTTTTTAAGTTTTCTAAACTTATCAAGATTTATTGGTTGATTCTAATTATTCCTTTTTACTGAACTGGACTATTATCTTTTATCCGTCAAGTTAATCGAATATCTGTGTTTAATCATAGATAATTGACATCCACATGAAAATTTACTAGTCTTTTTCCTCCTTCTCCTAGACTGGTTGCTTAACCAAGGTTAAAGAGCCCAGTCTGCCCAACTATTTACCCATTGCTGGGAAAGAGTAGTTGGATTTCATACCTTTCCCAAGGGTATCAACGCATGTGAACTGTAGCTTCGTCCAGGATTTAATATCGGGTCGATGTGTCCATTTCTTAAGATTCTAACCATTACACCATGACATCCAACTTTCCATCACTGAACTCCATGTATTGCTACAGACATCGCGTTATATATATATATATATATATATATATATATATATATATATATATATATTAATGTATATATATAGTATTAACTTACCGGTGGGTATAAGAACGATCGTTGGAAGCGCACAATATCAGAGGTTAAGGTTGAGAAAAAAAACAAATACAAAGTGCTCAATACAATGTAGAGCATAAATTTATTTTAAGAATGGAAATGAGTAACCTACTCGAGTTTCATCGATAGATTCTTCAGGGTTACTTTTAAATTAATCGAGTTTATATATATATATATATATATATATTTATAATATATATATATATATGTGTGTGTGTGTGTGTGTGTGTGTGTGTGTGTGTGCGTGTCGTGTTCGTTAAACTGGTGGGAAACATCCCCATCATTTTCACACCTGAAGATGGCAGATAGACATGCCGAAAGCGCTCATAAAGAAAGATTTGGTGGATTGCTACACGAGTTCCACCCTGACATTAAAAAGATGGCCTGAAAATTAGAAAGGATCGAACAAAAACTCGTCCGACAAGAATCGTCAGTACAGTTTAATGAAACATGTTTAAAGAAAAAATGCTGCCAAAATACACTTATAATATATATATATATATATATATTATATATATTATATTATGTGTGTGTGTGTGTGTGTTGTCGTGTGGTGTGTGTGTGTGATAGGGAAGCGGGGATATGTAGTCAACGAGGTTTGGTTACGGACAGTTTCTCGCCAATGCTACCATTCAAATCAAGTTCGTTTGCTTTGAATAAACACATAGGCGTGAAACTGTTCAACAACAAGCGCCGTTGATTCCATGTCCACACGACCCTTACTTAAATAGAAATCTTCTATCCTCGATATTGAGGACTGTTTACATATAGGATACTGCACCCATTATTATATATAGATACTGCACCCATATTATAATATATATATATATATATGTGTGTGTGTGTGTGTGTGTGTGTGTGTGTGTGTGTAAAGTGACGTTAATGAACTTTTACCGGTTTACGTTATTCGTCTGTTGTTTACAGACTCAAGTTCTTAGGTAATCGTAACGTACATCTAACAATATATGTATTTCCCAGTTAAAACTTTGCCTCTTACTGACAGCCACGGACGGCCGAGAGGAGGATGTCTCATCCTATTGTATATATGTGGTGTGTGTATATATATGTGTGTATGCATATGTGGTGTGTGTGTGAAATATGTATATATATATGACATATATATGTGTATGTATACAGTATATGTGTGTGTCTGTGTGTGTATGAGTATATATGGGTGTGTGTTTGTTTGTGTTTGTGTATGTATGTGTGTTTGATATACTCTGATCACGGATCCCCGTGCGGTTTATAGCTCTAGGCCTGGAGGGAATTTCAAAGATAAAAAGATTAATTTTTTGTCTTCTTTTTCGAAAGCTGTCGTTTTTTTTTGTCTTTTAAACATACTATTTTGTTATGAACATAAAAATCAGACCCCCACAGTGGAGAGAAATTATCCTTTAGCCCGTACGGATGTCTGACGTTTGTAATATATGCAGTTTGGTTGGAGAAAAACAGAGCAGAAGATGAAACATAATATAGGAATTAGCAATTCAATGATTTCTTCCTTGACGTCAATGGAATAGAAAGAACGTTGTCTCAATCTGAATCTAAAAAAAAAAATCAACATCCGGTGGTGAGATTTTTGAACGAAGTCAGTGTTTTCGCACGAAACATTTTAATGCAATGAGCACACACGTGAAATCGACTGCTAATTAATCGGTGTCTCGATTAAATTCAGTGAATTTAACCTGACAGATCCTTTAGGTGATAACTCGAGTAGGTTAGCTGCTTGTACCCATTTAATATATATATTATATAAATATATACTATATATATATATTCGAAAGACAATGAATGGATTTTAATACGCAAACATGAAATGTAATTGAATATACATACAGTATTGTGGTTTCTCATAATGTTTTTTATTTGCTTGTTTTTTCTATTTTATTATCTATCAATCTTTCGGCGTGATGGCGATGTTCGGCCTGATCAGTAAGCTGTGCAAATCTTATATGGTTTCAACAAGTGAAAGGCTTCATTTCAAGTTTGATTCGCGGTGTTTAGGCGATTATTTCGCGCGCCATAAAGAAGATAGTCGATTTCAATAACCTGAACATTAGAAAAAAAAGGGGAGATTAACTCTTCTTTACATTTTGTTGTGTTACGGAGAATTAGATAAAAATAGGGAAAGCAAACGTTTGCAGCTCTCTCTCTCTGCCTCTCTCTCACTCGTCCTCTCTTCTCTTATATATATATATATAATATATATATATATATATATATATATTACTATATATGGTGTTCTAAATAGATCAAAGTTCGAATATCGTTATATTTAAAATATTTTTAAAATCTCAGACTTTTTTTTTCAAATTATTGACATATGCTCATTTTCAATGAGTTATAAAGAACAAACAAAAAATCATGGAAATAAAGAAATGCCTAGAACAGAAAAAATTTATATATTATATAATAGTTATTATGTGTGTGGTGTGTGTGTGTGTTGTGTGCGTGTGTGTGTGTTGTGTGTATGGAGAAAAAAGTAGATAAAACACGGAATGTTGTACGTGAATGGAAGTTTTTACCGGTGATGATGTCGACCTTTGGTAACGTTCGTCTATGCATACCTTCTTTAGGAACAGCGACTGAGTTCTTGTTATAAAGGATTTAAGTTTCATACTGACGAGTGTATTGGCGGTCGAGATTGGGAGGTGATGTCAACTGTTGAGGGTCTGGTGTAAATGTTTTGGATAGTACTAGGAATTATTTGTGTGGTGTCGCGATGGGATGAAGTTTATCCTAACCTATCCCAAACATTCACACCAGATAATCATAACTCCATGTAATGAACGATTCTATACGTCAAAAAAACTTATAAGTGAATCGATTCTTTGCATTCTCTAGTTGATAAATTATCGTTAAAGAGTCGGTTGATAACACCAGCCTAATACTGTATTTTTTTAAAAGCCACCCCCGCCGATTGTGTGGTTTTGCTATAGTTATATTTAATTTCATAGATAAGCCCAGTACTGAGTATCTCGCTAAATTTAACCCTTTATACTTCTAAGCAAAAAGCATTGTTTTTATAAATCTGACGCAGCGCAGAAACCAAGATAATTTTGAGATCACATGCGAGGGCTAGTCTAACTTTATTTATGCAAAAGAACGCAAGGAGATAACCTACCGCAAGAAGATTGCATTTCACATTCGGCCATCATCAACCCTTTCGGCTAATTAGCCATGTGTTAAAAGTACTTTAGAATTATGAGGTAATCGATCCTTTTTCTGTTATGTGTGTGTGTATGTGTGTGTGTGATTTTTTTTTGTTGCTGTTATTTCTTCAGGAGGTTCCTCTACTCCCTCCCAGAACCAACGCCTCATCGTTAGTAACTTTTTTAAGAGTTTTTTTTTTTTTGCGTAAGGCTGGTAATGAAATCTCGTACTTTTCAAACAGTCCTGACGGTGTGGCCTAGGCGCAGCAAAAATCAAAACATTGCCCTTTTAACAACCATCTCTCGGACACGATCCGACCCTCTCCCTGACCCTTTCTGCGCCGGTAATTTCGTCTACATTTATAATTCCATTTTTTATATATTTTTTTTATCAATTATTTTTTTTTTTTTTACACGGACAGAATGAACGATTCTGCTCTGACTCCTTTCTGACGGGCGAACATTTCGAATAAGAAAATAAATTAAGGAAAGGCAAAATTATTTTTTTCAACCTTATTTGTGTTGGTCTCTAAAATTAGCGTCGCCCCTCGCTCTGCACCCCTTCTCTGTTACTCTTCTTTATATCGTTTTCCTGTTTCCAAATATTTTTCTGCCTTGATTTGTTTAAAAAAACAGAACACAAAAAAGATAATATCATTTTAAAGTGCTTTCTTCTGTTTCGAAGACGATAAAAGATTAACTGTATTTTTTTGGGGGGGGGGTAAGTGGACTCAGACAGTAGCATCGCTGTGTGTGTGGAAAAATATCTGAGAAAAGTTGAAAATAGAAGATGTGTAACATACTAGAGTAAGTGTATATATGATATATATAATATAATATATATATATATATCATAATATATATAATAGTAGAGGTGTTAAAAGTAGAGATTTTTTGTATTTTTTGAACATCATGCTGTTTTTGAAAACATACGTTTCATTAATTTAATTTTTTTCGAATAAGTAAAAAGGTGTTTTCCAAAAAGTACGCAAGTTCAAAAGCTGTATTTACCTAGAAATAGAAAGAATGAATGATGGAACGGTATTTTTTTTCAATAAATACTTTTGACGTGTGTCCAAAAAGTACAGAAAATCTCGGATACTTTTTGAACTCCTTAATATATAGTATATATATAAAATAATATAATATAGTATTATATATATAGTATATATATATATATATATTAAGTATGTTGTGTGTGTGGTGTGTGTGTGTGTCTGGGTCCTGTGTCTGTGTGGATGTAAAGAACGGCTATCTCTCCAGACAGAGGACCGCGGTAATCGAGCAACGGTTCGCCGTGCTCGCTCGAAACTACGGCGGTGCAAGAGCTGCCCCGCGTGAGCGCTTTAAAGCCTCCTAAGGGGCCGGAACAGCGCGACAGGTTGTCGCCACGGATTTATGAAAGGCGTCTCTTTTGGTTCCGCGTCTGTTACTAGCAAGCGGCGGTGGTTGCAGTCGGCGGAGAGGTTCAGATAAGATAACAGCGGATAAATATACGAAATAAATTGGCGCTCGGTAGATAGATAGATAGATAGAATAGATTAGATAGATAGATTGATTGAGATTGACTGGGATTGATATGATGATATAAGTAGACTAAATCGGTAGTACAGAAATATACACATAGACCGAGATACGTTGATTGGTTGGTTGGTTGGTTGTTTGATCGGCAATACTCAACCCCTTGTTTAGGTTATTCTATTGCCAAAATTCACATTGTTTTTATTCATCTTGATTTAATTATTTAAAAATTTTTACACTCAATTTTTTTAAAACACCACTCTAAAGATCTCCGCACTTAAACCATCACAGGTTTGCCACCCACCGCCAACAGGCGCCCATTGGGTTTTGTTTACAGAGGTGCAGACGGTGTATTCTACCAGCCATAGTCGACAGGGTGGAATAGATAGATAGATAGATAGATAGATATATAGAGTAGAATGTAGATGGGTAGAAGATATACAGAGTCCAGTTAGTAGGTAGATCAGAGATATACCACCATATACTGAAGGTAGGAGGTAGATAAATAATATATATAATATATATGCATGTAAATCAAGTGTGCTACCACTAAGTTTCATGGCGATGTAAGCTAATTTTTAACGGTAATCATCGGGCAACGAAAAATGAATTGCTCCGCTTAAAATAAGCTTAACAAGCAAGAAACCAATGGTAGAGACTTGTTCCCATGCAAATAAATATATTCAAATATTTAGTTATTTTATCTTTTTTATCAGCAGATAATTGAGCACTCTACTAATAACATTGTATGTTGGATACTACTGCTTTCTTCAAGTGTAAGTATGAGCCAAAGTCATACAACATTGATATATATATATATATATATATTATATATATATATATATATATCTTATATAATGGAGAATGGGTTTGTCTGTCTTGTAACCGAAACTAATATTACTACTTCAAGTCACAATTCCCTTAGTTATTTACGTCACATCCTCCAATGATTTTATTTTTATTCAAACCCCAAATTATTATATAAAATTGTTTTACATTATTGAATACTGTTGACCAAATATCTACCGTAATTATTAACATGCAATTGTATTTATATATACAAAACAAAATAGAGGTTTAACAGTATGATATGGGAAGGCTAATTTGCTATTGATACTTAAAAAATGATTTTTAATAATATATGCTTAGTATTAATTGATTTCTAAATGTTTGGTTTTATCTTATTGAATATGAGGCAACAAAAATCTCTTCAATAAATCTTAAAAGAAATTTCCTCATAAGAAGAAATAACTAAATAATTTATTTTACTTCTTATTTTTCTAAACAGTTTAATAGGTAAATTTACAAATGAAAGACGGGAGTAAAGCGGAAAATGATGGAAGAAGTTGTGTTCAAAAGTTGTTCTATTTTCAATCATACCCCTCTGTTCAAAATACTTTTTATCTACATTCTTTCAGTTCATTAGCCTTTCTAATTTAATAATTAATATTTATTAATAAAATTTAACTAAAATACTGCAAACCCGGAGGGTGCATATTTTTGCTAGTATATATATATATATATAGTAATATATATATATATGAAAGTATTTTTAGCGGTCAACGAGTCTGTTTTGTGTATTATAAGAGCCTCCCCTTTTTTTTCACCAGATCTTCCAAAGATTTTTATTTCACTGGNATATAATATATATTGTTTGTTGGTGGTTTTGAAGGCTATCACAATGCAAGTGTAAGAAAAAAGGAAGGTAACTGTGGTGTTGTTTTGTTAACTTGTGTATTTGATTCTTAAATTCTTTAATATTTCGGGATAAAATCCCTTCTACAGAAGATCACTAGACTGAAGTTGTTCTAGTGGCTGTTTCATTGTTGTGTCTTTCATGTCTTCCAAATTTATGTGTGTGTGTGGGGCGGTGCTTGTTTAAGTTGTTGTGTTTGTGTGTGTGTGTGTGTTTAAGTGTGTGTGCGCTCTCTAATGTCTGTGTGTGTCTGTTATTTCTTGTTTTTCTTCTTAATTATTATTCAGATTTGGCTCGCTCTCTAAGCATGTTTTTTGTTACTAACAAATATTAAGAATTAAGAAATAAACACAGAGTTAACAAACAACACCACAGTACCTTTCTTGTTTCTTTTCACTTGCATTGATGATAGCCTCAAAACCAACCAACACAATGCTTCAAGCAAAATTTAAAACCTTATATATATATTATATATTTTTTTTTTATTCCAATTTATTTCACTTATAATATATTGGTATATATATAATCTTTTCTCTTTCCCCACTTTTATTGGTCTGTGATATTTCTTTTTTTCTCTGTCATCTGTCTTCTTCTTTCCTCTGTTTTCCCAGAGGAGAGAGAGGAGAGAGAGAGAAGCCAATGAAAGAAAAAAAGTTTGAAAAGTGGAAGAGACAGAGAGGAAGAAGAGGAGAAATGAAAATGATTAGAGTTTTAATTATGTATGTTGAAAAGTAAGACAAATTAGGAGAAGGAATTAGGAAAAAACGAATAAGAAAAAAGGCGGTAAAAAGAAAGAAAGAAAGAAAGAATTGATATCACCGTCACAATTGTATATCGTTAACCTACAATGTTCCATAACATTCAGTCTGGAAAGACCAATAATTTCTAGCTTTCGCCTTTCATTTTCACTCTGTAGTCCGCTCTGGAAAAGCAAAATCCATGAGATGACAATCCTTTTCTTTTCTTTCTTTTTCTTTTACATATTATTATTCATTTTTTCTATTTATTATTTATTTTATTTATTCTTTATTTTAATTTCATTTCATTTTTTTAATTTTTTGTTTATTCATTTTTTAAATATTTTTTTTTTATTTGTAAATTTTTTTAAAAAGCAAAACCATGCAGATCACAAGTTTCTTTTATTTTAATTTTTATTATTTTATTTATTTTTATTTTTATTTTATTTTATTTTATTTCTATTTCTATTTATTTTATTTTATTCATTTTTATTTTTAATTTTATTTTATTTTCATTTTTTTATTTTTTATTTATCTGTTTTTTTATATTTCAAAAGCAAAATCATGAGATGGACAAGTTCTTTTATTTTTGTTAATAATGTCAGCATGGCCAAATTAATCTCTTAAAAACAGCAGTTGATACAAAATCTTACCTAAACACATTGATGTTTTGTCTTATATCATTGGATTTATGTTTTAATTCACAAAGGCAACCAATGACTCTTCCTTCTTTTTTATTTCAAATCCAATTTTTAAATATCTTCCCAGATATAGATCAAATTTTTATTATTTCGCCCAAAAATAACCTCATGTGATAGTGAATGTGTGTATAGATATAGGTATAGTATAGTATAGTAATATATAAATATATATATATATATATATATATATATATATAATATATATATATATAAAAGTGAAAATGGAAGTGAATCCGACCGGTTGTTGAAAGAGAAATAAAGGAAGAAAGAATGAATGCGATAAAATAGGATATTTTTAATCATTTAAATTACACGTGTTTCGGTCAGAGTTATTTCCATTGTTACATTATTCAATCTATTTTTATTTTAGATAACAAAATGAAATTTGAAATAAATACTTTCAAACTTTCTTTTCCTTTATTTCTCTCTTATATTATATATATATATATATATAATTATTATATAATATATATATATATATATTATATTATATATATATATATATATGAAGTAAAATGGAAGTTAATCCGACAGTTATGAATTTAACATTTTTAGAGAAAAAAACAATATGATGGTTAATACTTTGCTGGACAGAATCTGTTCGACCTTTTTACTAGAGCGGTCTTCATCAAGGAGCAAAATATTGAGGAAAAGACGGAAGAAATAACCGTTAGAAGAGGAGCGAACCCAAACGAACGCAGGTTTTTCGTATGTTGTTAAAAATAAAATAAATTTTTATTTTTAAAAAAAGAAAGCATTATTAATTCGCATATTAAAAACTCAAAGAGTTTGATGTAAAATAACAATTGAAGATGGGGACAATAGTCCGAATAACGCAGAAATACAATCTTCAAGCCTCATTTCTCAAAACATTCAGAGAAATAGTACTTCTTAAATGTGTTTATACATTAGGTACACATCTGAGAGGAACGAAGTATCCGTGCTTCGTAACTACCTGCTGGACTGCAACATCGTAGTTAGCGAGTACAATACTCTAATCGCGCTTTAGTACGTTCACTTATTGACTAATACTATAGGGAAATATAATGGGGCGTCCCATCGTGGTAATGGTTATCAGCAAGTCAACACAGCATCTGATACTAATGAATATAGAGTCGATCGTCATTGGATACCCCTACTTGGACTTTGCTTGCCACATCCTAACCGTGTGCGAACGTTGTCTAAATCTTACCCTTTGGGAAAGGTACGAACCTACCTCATATTAGGCTGTCTGTTCTAAACAAGGATGGATTTGTATTAAATAACATAAGAATGTTGATCTACTATTAAATAAAAGGATTCGGTTTTAGAGCGTTCGGCTAGAAACTACAAGGTTCCTAGTTCGATACGCCCCTCGCCAACTCAGCGTTATGAGTAGCATAGGTCTGTGTGGTAAAGTTGAGGAGCTGATTGTATTAGGTGCTGGCGCTCCACCCTCAGAGCTAAAAAAAATTAATAATTCTGCCTTGGCTCTAGCGCTTAGTGAAAATGGGATTAGACTCCCTCGCTGTTTCTAGGCCATTATCGGTATCCGACATTAGGCCACCCCGTACGACTTTTTTTACTTTACTATTAAATAAGGGACGCAATGATCAACACATCAGCGTTACGTTCACTTTCGGACTAATAGCTCTAGGGAAGGCGAAGGCGCATATTGTGATGTAATGTTAGCAAGCTAGTCTCACAAGATACATTTCTAACATGAATGATGAGTGTGATCTCGCTGGATGACCCGTACTTGCGAACTTGTGTCATATCCCCAAAACGAACGGTTGGGTAAATGTTATATACACATCGCGGTTATTCATGCGGGAGAGCAGACATACGAGGGGATGATAGATCAGGGGCCCTTAACTTGTTACTCGTCTACTGGCTACTAATGTTAATATCGGCCGCAATCTTCTTCTCAGGGCTGACTCTCGAGGCTGTTTCTTCCGGCTGCTTTTTACTTCCTGTTTCGTTCAAGCTCATTTCTTCGGAACTGGTCAGTTCTTCTTTGACATGAATCAACAAGAGTTTGTTGTTTTTTTCTTAAAGTCTTTATTAAAACAACCCAGCCCATTAAAACCGCAGCGGGTGAGCTGCCGACATCTCTAGAGCTGACAACACGTCTGCTCTCAGCCAGTAAACTATTAGTCGCATTTTCCACTGAATCACCGTTATTTCTGAATCTAAATAACCCTTTTTAAATAGATTAGTACTGTAGTAGTATTATAGGGTGATCCAAAAGACAGACTTTTTAAAAAAAAAGTCAGGCGTGTTGTTTTTGCGTCACCCTGTATATTTTTTTTTTGGGGCGGGGAATATGTGCTTAATTGAAGTCATATCTTTAAAATGAAAATTAATCAGTATAATTAATGAATTAGGCGCGAATATATCTGTTTAAATGTGAAGCGGTAAACGAATCGGAGAAAAAAGTCTTCTCTGTATGACATTTCGGCTTTCTCGATGTTTACGCTTCAACATTTAAACAGATATATTCGCCTAACTCTATTATCAAACTAATTAATTTTCAAATTAGGGTGAAAACAATTTTTATAACTTCAATTAAGGCACATATTCTCCCCAAAAATGTCGGCATAGCCATTATCAAACAAAACGTTTCGTACTTCATATATATATATTATATATATATATTATATTATATATGAGATGGAGAGAGCAGAGATAGATAGATAGATAGAGAGAGAGAGAGAGAGAGAGAAGAGAAAAGAGAGCAGATGGAGTTGACAAAAAACAGGGCTTGACTTTCAAAAAAAAGTCTGTTGTTTTTATCACCCTACATTATTACTACAGACGTACATAATTCGTTGATTAATCTATGAATTATCTAACATAAAACACCAACTTGATAAATACTTTACCCTTTGCAAAGGTACGAACCCCTCACATTTCACTTCAGCAACTGTTCTTCTACAGGGATGGCTTTGGTATTAAATACCACAGAAGGTTGATATACTATTAACAAAGAAACAAAAAACCAAACCAAACCAAAAACCCAAACCAAACCAAACCAAACCAAAAAGATCTTGAGATAAAATATTCCTACGCTTTATTTCATTTTTTTGTTGTCGTTTAAATTGCCTCAACACCCCCATAAGCAATTGTTGGTACGTTTTCCCGCGAGAAAAGGGCATTTTCCGCCATTTGAATCAACAGAGGAACGCAGAAGGATGTCGGGCGCATTGCGGATGTACAAGCATCCATTGACATGATATTTAAAGGATTTTCAGAGTTCTTCCTGTTAAAAATAATTTTGTTATTTTTTTGTTCATGTTTTTTTTTGCTTTTTTTTTTTGCTTTAATCTTCTTTTGACTCCCTCCTGGAAGGATACGGCTTGTTATTATTGGATTTCTTGTTATTCAATGGCCAGCACCATGGGAAAGTAAATGAAAAAGAGGAAAACCCCGTTAAATCCAGATGTGAATTTATAATTGTAATAACATTTATTCAGGATGTGATTAAGTACTACTATCACTTATCTCTAAAATAAATGCGACGTTAGTGAGTTGTGGACAAGATGGTTTGCTATTGCTAAACGTGTTATATATATATATATATATATATATATATATATATATGAGCATTTAGTATGGATGGGTTTAGAATCCGACAATATGAGCTAGAAAAAGATAAGTGAGCAAGAAATGCAATAACTCAAAACCAAATCCAAGGGTTGAAAAAAAAAACCCTTGATTGTTTTGAGTTATTCATTTCTCTACTCACTATCCTTTTTCTACCTCATATATAATATATATATATATATATATATATATATAATTATTATATATAATATTATATATATGTGTGTGTGTGTGTTGTGTGTGTGTGTTTGATGTTACGTAAGTTAGGAGAAGGGAAATGGCAATCCGACGGTTATGGAGTATAGATGAAAGGATAATGAAAACAACACACGCATGCTGTTAAAGTGGAAAAAGATTCTTTATATCATATTCATAGCTAATATTGTACAATATTTCGCATTTATAAAATCATCTCAAGCTTGTTTATATCATTTTTATTTAATTTTATTTTTTATGATATTATTCGGTCTCCGCTATATGATAAGTCCGGAATAAAACAACTCTGAGATGATTTTATAAATCGAAATTGTTCATATTAGCTATTGAATATTGATATAAAATATTTTTCACTTATAACAGCATATTGTGTTGATTCATGATCCTTTTATCTATACTCATATATATATATATATATATATATATATATATATATATATGTGTGTTGTGTGTGTGTGTGTGTGTGTGTGTGTGTGGAATTAAACAAAGGCAGCGTCTCCCTGGTTTAACGATTTATTTGGTGATTCTTTTCAAGCTTCTGGCCCCAAAACTTTTTTTTTAAAATTAAATTTTTTTTTTTTTTTTTTGGGGAATTGGGGAATTCGGGGTTTTGATTTAGTCCACCGAAGCTTTCATATCCGAATTCTATTCAAATATAAAAAAGTTGGCCAGAAAGCTTGAAAGATCACCAATATAATCGTTAAACGGAGACTGCCTTTTGTTTAATTACACACACACACACACACACACACCACACACACACACATATATATATATATATATATATATATATATATATATATATGAGTATACCAACCCCCCGCACAAGCAGGATGTGACACGGGGGTAATCTCTTAAGTCGGAGTTTAAGAAAGTTTGAATTCAGGTTTTCCCTTCTCCTAAGACTGGTTACTTAGCCATGGTTAAAGAGCTCAATCCACCGCTACTATTTGCCACATAGCTGAATGGAGAATAGTTGGATTCATACCTTTCGCCAAGGGTATTAATGCTATTTGAAAGATGAAACAGCTTCGTCCAGTATTTGAATTCAGGTCCTTTCCTACGACTCTAATCCGATTCACACACTTCACACCTCAACCAAACACACACTATACACGTACACAATATAGATATATTTATATATATATATATATATATATATATATGTGTCGTTGTATTCCGATGAATATAGTTAAACTATTTTCATATTATACATATGTAAGGGCATATGATTTAAAACTGAGCACCCAGATCCTCAATGCTTCTTGGCCGAAAGTTCAAGAAAACCTTAAAACGAATCGACCAAAGCTAGAAAACTCCTATCTTCAATTCTGCAAAAAGGGATCTCCTTCTCAATTCCCACTCATGTCTTTTAGTTGAGAGGAATAAGGAACCTACCCCCAAAAAAGAAAAGGATTTTACATGGGTTGATACTTAAATAATGCGCACGTTAAGCAAACGTGCATAAAAACCTACTTAGGTGTCCGGATAACATCGCATGCTAATCAAAATTATATATACAGAAAACAAAATATAATTCATATATTTTATTATTATTATTATTATTATTATTATTTATTATTATTATTATTTATTATTAATCACATCCTTTATGAGTTTTTCACATCAGCGTTAGCTGATGGTATTTTGTACTATAGGCTGAGTGACAACAAGTTTCCTCAGGTTCCTCAGGACCCTTTACTTGGCGGAGCTAGCCGGATTGCCAGAAAGCTGCAGTAGTCTGGATGGTCTCAAGTCTTCCTCTGATTTCCAGTTCCCCAGCTTTTTTCCCAAGTTCTATTGGGACGTTCCAACGTACACACTACAAATTGGTATCACTCACACCTACATATTGTCCGCAGCTTTTTTCAATTCACGCAAGGTCGTTAATTTGTTCATCCTTTCGTTTTCTGTCAGGGCTTCCACCCTTGATCTGCTGGTAACCGCAAAATCCACCAGTTGGCAAGTTCTCATTTCTTATTATTCATTATTTATTAGATTATTCTTCTTGTCTTCTAGTTTCATAGCCTTCTATGGCCTTTCTAGTGACCTCTCCTAGGTAGACTTGAGTATTTCCTGGATGCGCAGTGCATTTTGAATTTCATATCTCCTTATTTAAATCATATTATTATTATTTATTATATTATTATTATTATTAGTAGTAGTAGTAGTAGTAACGCTCTATCACAGAATATAGAGCACGCTCCTAATGAAGAACCGCATATTATGCACCCATCACTATCTCAACAAGGAGATAGGATTAACATTGCTAAAGATCATATTCTCGTGCAAAATCGGGGTAAATATCTCTAACACTGATTCGGTTCGCCTAAACTGACTCTACAAGTTATTGTTATTGAATCGGTATTCCTCTACTTATGTACTCGACTCCAATTGTATTTCTTTTTCTTTTTTTTCTCGACATAGGTTCCGTTTTTTTTGACTGTTATGTATTGTCTAAGTACTTCCTAAGGTATAACCATATATAGTATGATATACCCATTATATATATATATATTATTATATAATTTCTAGACATACTATGCATTGTAGATGTTTATAAGTGGCTATATTATTTTAAAGACATGGTTATAACTTTTATAGAAAAACCAATTAAGAAAAATATATATAACATTTCTTAAGTATTCAAAATCTTTAAATGCCTTCTTGTTTACGATATAAATAATTTTACTGTGTTTTTTTTATTGTCCAACAACCATTTTTGAAGCCTTCCGTATTGATAAGAGTCCATTAAAAAAAAGTAAAAGTACAAAAATATAAATAAATAAATAAAACAAAATAAATTATCTAGTCGGTAGAGTGTTTGCGGCTTAGAAACCATAAGGTTCTAGTTTCGATACCGGTTCCCTCGCCAACTCAGGCGTATGAGAAGCACGGGATCTGTGCGGTAAAGTAAAGAGCTTGATAGTATGTGTGGCGCAGCCAGCTTCAGATGCCAAAACAATCTTCCTGGTCTTAGCGCTAGTGAAAAGGGGAAGACTCCCTCGCTGATTGGCTGATACCGACTTTAGAAACCCGACGACTTTACTTACACATTTAAATAATTTCAAATTTTTTACCATTCGGCTAAAATTCGTAGTTCAACGTATTTTTTTGCCTGTTTTTTTGTTTTTTTTCATTTATTCATTTTTTTCTTTTACATTCACTTTATTTTTTTGAATGTTAAATCTTTTGTAAAGCAAGATTGAAAAGCAAAGACCAATGCTTGGTACTCAACTCAAGTTTTATTTCACGTGTAATTAAACACAAATGTAGAAAACAAAAAAAACTGGTAGCATTTTAGTAGGTTACAAGTATAGAGTGTGTGTGACATTATTACTGAGGTGTGAACGTTTGTGAGAGGACATACATAGTGGTTAAAGGAAGATTTGTGTGTGGTCGAATTCGTAATGCGAAAGATTTTGTCTTTGTGTCTACTGTAGCTTTCATTGTTGCCATTTCTGCTTAAAATCATTAATCTTGCATAAAGACGCTTTGAAATAAACATTTCAACTTCTTGGGATCGTTTAGGCGCGTTCACTGCATTTTTAAAGGTTATTTTCATCGGGCACATTTATTCTTCTCGTCAGGAATAAATATAAATATCTTCTCGAGATAATAGAATATGTGGAACAGGAAATCCAAGAAGATAATATTCTCAAGATATACCCCCTATAATAGATTAATCACAACCGGACTGAACAATCAAACACCACGGAACAAGAACATCACATACTGTCACACATACACAAGGGGAAAATATATCTTCTATAAAGAATAACAACAAATTGAATGACCGGAACAAAGATACACTACAATTGTTAGCATAATACGATTGGATCCCTAATACATTTTTTAAGGCTATTATAGAATCATTTATGGCGATCAGTACACGCTGAGGCCTAGAGAGTGAGTGACGGCGGCTTGACCTCGATGCTCACTTGCGTTCTTGCGGATTGAACGTGAGAAAAACTCGAAGGCAAAATAGAAGGCCCCTTCGGTTTAAGGATACTAAGTAAGGTAACTTAGTCAGTTAGAACTTTGAGTAAGCCAGAGCTAGCAAGATGTAAGATCGCGCGGCATTGTCTGGTCTGGGGAATTTATGAATAGTAAACTCAACATAAATCTGAAGTTCTCTTTGTGTTATTACTGAAAAACTACAATGAACCAAGGGCTTCTGATAAGAAGAAAATCCCAATAGAGAACCAGACCGGATACCTGCAATAGAAGACCAGACGGAGACTTAGCGAAGATATACCAGACCAAGATAGATATAGACGAATCAGAAACCGAAAGCCGCCGGAAGAATAGACCGACCAGAGTAGAGAAGTAAGAGAATATAGTAACATATACCTATTAGTGCCGGTAAAGAAGGCGCTATGAACACTAAATCTCTAAAAATAAAAGTCCAGTATGGAAACCGAAAGATTAAATAGAATCTAAAAAACATCCCAACAGAAAACTCACGAATTAAACACTTTAATATATGCAGAGCAAAACTAGTCAGCGAAGAAAATCCTGATATAGCTAGGCCTCACGAAAACCTAACAGAAAACAGAGGAGATCAAAAGCTGGATAGGAAATGAGAATGGAAATAATTTCTATTTTTTATCTATTTTCGAATAATTCAACATTTAATTTGAAAGGTCAGGATAACTACATGTATTGTCAAAGTCAACAAACAAGATTAAAAAATAATTAATTCCCCTTGTATTGTCAGGGTCAACTAACAGGAATTTTGTTACATGTGTTCTTTGTGGTGTCGGAGTCGGCTAACAAGAATTGTCAGAAATTCCATGTAAATTGTCTTTCCCTGCCGCTAGGGGGACAGATCGCCAATGGGATATTGGCGGGAGAATCAAAACCCTACGTCTCTGATCACAGACCACGCACTAAGGGTAGTCGCGGTATCACCGTTCCCTAAGCCTTCAACAAACCTTCAACAAACCTTCAACGGCATTAATTCAGCATACTGTAACGGGCTGTTTTAATAGCAAACTGAGAACAGAAACTTCAACAAACTTTCTAAGGCTTTAATTCAGCAAACTGTAACTGGCTGTTTTAATAGCAAACTAACCCAAGAACAAGAAACGACCCGAGAAGCTTCTTAGAGCCATTTTCCTAGCAACGAAAGAACACCTATCACCACAACACCAAGAACTCTTAGAACAGATAAGTCTGGTCGCGAATTCCAACTAATTTGCAAACCCCCTTTTGTTGTTAAACCCTTTTGTAAATCCTTGTACCCGTTTTTGTTGTTAAACCCTTTTGTAAATCCTTGTACTTTTGTAAACCTTGTAAATTTTGTAATACAAGTGTCTGCATTCTACTTTTGTGTTTGTTCTTCTTTGTCCGACAATTTGCCAACGACTACGGGGAAATAAAAGCCCCTTCGAATCCGTAAATACTTTTAGAATTTTGTTTTGAAACGTATTCCTATCAAAGGAATGTATTTATTCAGTAAAGAAAGTTGCACCGAAATCTATAAAAATTGAAAGGTCAGATCCAGATATGCTGATAGGTACGCGTCCTGTGACCCTGACGCACAAAAGTCTAAAATGACGCAGTAAAATCATATCTGTGCGCCCCAGTATTTTTCTTCTTTCGTCCGTCACCATTTCAAGCGAACTGTAAATACATTTTAATAGTTTCTTAGAAACGAATTACACAGGATAGATTACAACGTAGGAGTTTGACGGCTTTAGTTGTTTTTCCAGATCATAAATAAAAACCCTCCAATTTATTTAGAAACTTTAGTTGGGACCCATAAACTTTCCCGGGGACTCATTTAAAGCAAATATGTGCGTCCCAGGACGCATTAAATTAAAAAGCTATCAGCATCACTGGTCATATGTATCGATGCTATCGAAAACACAACGTGGGTACGGGCCATTGACAGAGCAACTACAGAGACGCATGTCGTAGTCACGGAAATAATACAAAGTTACCTATTCAAGTACCGTGACTAGTATAGCACTACAGTGAATATCATAAAATAAAATCAGCGAATTAAATCGCACGATATAATCATCAGGTCATGCTGACAGTACGGACATCCATGTCCCTCTCGCCGACCGTCCTTATCAGTCAGGGATGCCCTCCACGCAGCATCCAGTATCGATACAGAGTTGATTGATGTAGATTTTACTGGTCAACCTACTGTTGGAGTTTTTGGTGATATAGTTATTTACTAAGCTTAGCTTAGATGTGGCCCAAGGCCAGAAGTGTGGGGTGCCCAGTGAGAATCGAACTCACTAATAATGGTCTGCTAATCTAGCTTGCTAACCATTACACCAAATGTTTTTGGTGATATAAGGCGTGTGGTTGAATCCTACTCCTACTTATAGGCTCGCTGATAAGCACGTGACCTGGGAAGGAAACCTATTGTCCAATCACTGGCAATGCACTGCTGCTGATATTTATTATTTATACTGACCTTTTCTGGCCATATTAATCATTACTACTTGGACCTTCTTGGACGACGGAACGTAGTATTATATCGCGGGACTTATTCACTTATCAAAGGAATATATACAGGACTTATTCACTTACCAAAGGAATATACCACAGGACTTATTCACTTACCAAAGGAATATACCACAGGACTTATTCACTTACCAAAGGAATATACCACAGGACTTATTCACTTACAAAGGAATATACCACAGGACTTATTCACTTACCAAAGGAATATATCACAGGTCTTATTCACTTACCAAAGGAATATACCACAGGACTTATTCACTTACCAAAGGAATATACCACAGGACTTATTCACTTACCAAGGAATATATCACAGGACTTATCACTTATCAAAGAATATATCACAGGATTATTCACTTATCAAAGGAATATACAGGACTTTTCACTTACCAAAGGAATATCTCACAGGACTTATTCACTTACCAAAGGAATTTATTCACTTACAAAGAATATACCACAGGACTTATTCACTTACCAAATGAATATACCACAGGACTTATTCACTTACCAAAGGAATATATCACAGGACTTATTCACTTACCATGGACTTATTCACTTACCAAAGGAATATATCACAGGACTTATTCACTTACCAAAGTTATTCACTTACCAAATGAATATACCACAGGACTTTTCACTTACCAAAGGAATATATCACAGGACTTATTCACTTACCAAAGGAATATCTCAGAGGACTTACTTACTTATTTACTTTAAGTTCTTTTACAACTGGCCAAGGATGGCGGCCAGATACTTAACACCTACAATGGTGTGTCAATGAGTAGATGTCCATAGGATAACGTCACTTGTGTGTTCTTTTTCTTGCTTCTCCAGCATGTCTTGTTCGTCTTACACGGATGGTTTGTGTGATGGGGTCATGTGGTCGTACACCTGCTTCCTTGTGGGTTTCTGCTTCCAGGATTTGTTCAAGAAAGCACACATTATCCATTTTGTTACTGTAGGGACCCGGTTTGTTTGGTTAGTGTGTGGTTGAGGAGTTGAAGATCCGAGTTATGGGTCCCCACAATTTATATGTATAAGGACTACGGAAATGTAGTTTCCATAGGTAACAAAAGAAGAAGACATTGATAAAGGAAACAAACTTTATATACATAAATACAATTAATATAGTTTCATTGTTCTTTCAGTGGTGTTGCAGTCTGATTGTGTCTGTGCATAATTGACAACTGTGACATGGTGTTTATATTAGTGTGATTGCTTGTGTCAACATATTAGTAGTTTGTCTGTGATTGGAACTTGTGATTGAAAATTGTTGTTGTTGATCGAGAGAGAGAGAGAGAGAGAGAGAGAGAGAGAGAGAGAGAGAGAGAGAGAGAGAGAGAGAGAGAAATTAGGAGACGAAAAGATAGACGGACCTGTTGAGTCGTATTTGATGTTTTCGGACGTTCCCACTGTCGAGTTAGGAGCATCCGTTCCAACTCTGTCGAGTCAGGAAGAGCGAAAGCTCCTCACTGTCCGTGTCCCCTTCGTCTTTCAGCTAAAAGGGTCTTTTTATAATTCTCTTTTTGTCATTGTCTATTGGGATCATTAAGCTAAAATATTCCTCAAATATCAGGTGATTTGCAATGATGCAATATCGAATGATTTTGGTATCTGTGGAATTCTGGTGACATAAATTATCGGATGAATTTAAACTATTGTTTCTATTGTTTCTAAAATATTTCTAAACTAATATTCATTCGATTCTCTTTTTGTTTACCTAATTCTAAACTCATGACATACCATTGTAAAACTAGTTATTTAAGAAAACTTAATCATTTTAATTCGGTCAATTCCACATGCCGTAAAAATATAGGGGCCGATCCCTATATTACTCATCTAGTTTTTTTTTTCTCTTTCTCTAAGCACTTCGTTAGAGTCCAACAGGTACAGCCGTGCAGCGGAACTGATACAACTACGGCAAGGAAGATTTGTCGTTTTATCTTATCAGTGAGATCAGATTTCCATGTGATCGATAATCTGTCCATACCTCTCCTAGGCGTACATTGAAAATGTTTTCTGCAAATGAGATATTACTACCTACGTTTGAGAACTGGTCTACCAATTTTAGAGGCTTACCATCCAGTAAATATTTCTCCAGCTTGTTTAAAACAAATAAACTCAGTTTTACCTGAGTTCACATAGAGATTGTCCCAACCCTATTGCCCTTATGGAAAGCCCCAACCCTTTTTATCATATATATGCTAGAAGGCGGTGGATGAGGGTCTACGTCTGGGAATGATGTTAAACTCTATCTGATGGTGAGGTTCCAGTTAAATTTGGAACTTTTTTTACACGCATTGTATTCTGAAAAAATAACAAATGGAGCGGTATTTTTTTTCAGAAGAGTACAAAAATCTCGATATTTTTGACACACCCTGTATGTCTACATATGTATGCATGTGTTTCTCGGTATATGTCTCCGCCCTGTCGACTGGGGCGTTAGAATGCACCGACTGCACCTCTGCAGAGGGGTAAGACTCCCCGAATGGGGTCACCTGTTGGCCGTCGGTAGCGACCCGTGATGCTTAAGGATAGAGCCCAGGTGGATGAGCAATTCATGACATACAATACTCCACTTTGGCCCTATCTTGGGCTAGACGGGCGGTCGGAGAGGCCCCCTCCGATCAATCGGCTGGTCACGTCAAGCCTAGCACCTATATGATTTTCCCAACCCTATTGCTCTTATGGCAAGCCCCAACCCCCTTTTATCATATGGGTGCTAGAAAGCGGTGGCTGCGGGTCTACATATCCTGGGAATGACGTTAAACTCTATCTGATGGTGAGGTTCCAGTTTTGGAGGTTTGGTCAATGTGGAGCACTCTATCATCACCATTGTTTCCTGGTCCACTCTGATCCGCAGTGGTAGTATATGTTAGGGTCCCATCTATGGGTTAAATAGAAAAATGTATTTATCAAAAAAAATGAGTATCCATTAAGAATGAATTTATTTCAAAACATTGTCAGTGTTAAATGACCCACAGAGGTTGATATGCCGTAAAACAAAACAAACCAAACCAAAACCTGAGTTCACATAGATGCCATATACCTCTTGACGCGTTTTTTCCGGACATGCAGCTGTGATTCTGCCTGTGCGAGTGTATTCCTGAGAAGCGCTGGATTATCTGCGTAGTCCATATTCTTAATAGATAATATAATTAATGTATTTATTAACATGATTTATTTAAAAAGATTATCATCAAATAATACTTAAGCTAAAATGTAAACAGAATAAATTAACCATTAACTACCTGTTTTTTTAATACGGAAGCCATATTGAATATAGTAGTAACGTGGGTGGAGTGGCCTATTATCTGTATCAGCCGGACAGCGAGAGAATCTATCCCCTTTTCACTAGCGCTAGACCAGGGATTTTGTTTTTGCGTCTGAGGTGGTGCACCCTACCTACCAGCATTTCAACCCGTTTTACCTCACAAATCCAAGCTGTGCTACTCATGCACTGAGTTAGCGAGGGCTGGTATCGAAACCGGCTTGAAATATTGGGCCTATGAGTTAGCCTAAAACCTAAATCTAAATCTTGTGTACTTTTTAACCTTTCTTTTGGAGTTCCTTCCGAATTTGTTACCTTTGAAATGGTATATTGTTGAGCAATGTTATGCATTAAACAATGAGTCACACACACACACACACACACACACACACGGACACACACACGCGCACGCACGTACATACATGAACATACACACACACACGAATACACAACAAAAAAATAAACACGAAACACATACACACACACAACACAAACATAGAAACACACACACACACACACACATGTGAAAATATTCTTTCTCATACACACATACTGGTAGAGAGCGGGGTAGAGAAAAAGTAGGACCTAGAATTAAACAATGAGTCACACACACACACGCACGCGCGCACATACACGAATCTACACACACACACACACACACACACACGAACATAGAAACACACACATGTGGAAATAGTCTTTCTCATAGACACATACTTGTAGAGAGGGGTAGAGAGAAAAGGAAGACCGAGAAAGATAGGGGGTGGGGGTGGCGAAGGAGTTATTATATTTCGAAAGATTTGGAAAGCCCAGGTTAGAGACCTGTCTTTTAAATTTTTTTCAGATTTAAAGAAAGAAAGAAAAAAAAAAAAAAAGAAAAAAAGCTGTAATTGGAGTTTCTTATAATCGATTTTAGTTTTTCTTTTAAGCAGAGTTATTTTAGAAAAAAAAAAAGAAGAATATCGCTTCTCTATTTTTAGAGATGAGCGGCAGACATCTTATCTTACCATTAATGAGAAATATGCTACTAGCTGCTGCTGAGTCCTTTTATATTAGACATGCTAAACTCAGTGAAATTCACACGTTAACTTTTTTAATAAAAGATGTCAAAAGATTTTGACTTGAGGAATTGATTTTGCGTTTTAGCGCGATAGGTTTACACGTGTTCGTTTAGTTTCATTATTT